>CM022302.1:271537214-272241484 GCA_011799875.1 Thinopyrum elongatum
CAACCTCTTAACCCATCTGATTCAAACTATCAGGGGACCTCTCATTCTTCCTCTGGCGACTCAACTGGGACTCAAATTCCCTTGTTCAAAACTGTTCCTGGGTAAGAAATACTTAAGCTTGTTTGCCTTAATACTTTATTCCATTAATACACTAATCTCATCATGAGTTGTTATTGTCAGCGCCATGGCCAAGCCCAGCAAAAAGCTTAAAGTTAACAAGCCGACTGAAGATCCCAAGGCTACTGACCCGAAGAAGTAGACCGTGTCTGAATCCATGCCTCGAACTTCAGAAATGGCTATGGATGACCCGCCACCAGAAGAGCCCATTATTACTATGGACACCATGAATGTTGATGAAGAAATTGCTAAACCGCCCAGCCCCACTCAACCGGCTCAAGATACTGAAGATGTCATAGTCACTGGGACGGCTTATGCAGCACCAGGTAATCCCACCGTCTTATCCAAGCACAGCGCTAAGGAAGAATTTTCTGCTGTTGATACGGGCAAGTGGAAAGTGGACTTGGAAGGCTATGCCCAGTTCAATGCTCAGGAGATTTATTCAGGTTATCTAAACCGCCTTCACACCAGCCGTGACTTTGAAGCCAGCCTGGTCAACCTTATGAAGGAATGTTTTGAGGTAACCACTATCATCTTTTCCATATATCTCTGCCAGCCGCCAAGTCTACTGGATATGATAGAATTGAATATACTGTAGACTTCATATAACCTCTTTAATCTTTCATTACTGTCCTAGCGTCTTGGGAGTTGCAGAATCAAAACGAGTAGCCCTCCTCCGACGTCTTTCATTACTTTGCCGGCTTTATTATACTAATCATAATATATACATTGGTAGAAATATGTACATCACAAGAGCTGGTGGCTCAGGTGTAATAGGGCCGAAGATGAGCAATGTTCCACGGCCGGCGGGTCTCCTCCTCCGACGTGCGTGAGTCCTTGTGGTCTCGAACATCGATAAGGTAGTATGACCCGTTGTTCAGATTTTTGCTGACCACAAAGGGCCCTTCCCAAGGTGGGGATAACTTGTGCATGTCAGTTTGATCCTGGATGAGCCGGAGCACCAAGTCACCTACTTGAAAGGTCCGGGTTTTAACCCGGCGTCTATGATAACGACACAGGTCTTGCTGGTAGATCACTGAATGAGCCGCCGCAAGGTCACGTTCTTCATCTAGAAGGTCAAGAGCATCCTGACGTGCTTTTTCATTATCAGCGTCAACATAAGCCACCACACGGGGCGAGTCGTGACGGATGTCACTAGGGAGAACCGCCTCTGCTTCGTAAACCATGAAGAAAGGCATGTAACCCATAGATCTGTTCGGGGTAGTATAGATACTCCATAGCACCGAAGGCAATTCCTCAACCCAACAACCCGGCGTCCTCTGCAAAGGGACCATAAGCCGGGGTTTTATTCCTCTCAAGATTTCTTGATTGGCTCTTTCAGCTTGACCATTGGACTGGGGGTGGGCCACAAATGACACGTCAAGACGAATATGCTCTTGTCGACAAAATTCTTTCATAGCACCTTTAGACAGATTGGTACCATTATCAGTGATGATACTATGAGGGTATCCAAAACAAAAGATCACATTTTTGATGAATTGAACCGCCGTCGCTGCATCACACTTGCTGGCCGGCTCAGCCTCAACCCACTTTGTAAACTTGTCAACTGCCACCAGGAGGTGAGTCTTTTTATCCTTGGATCTTTTAAAAGGTCCAACCATGTCCAGCCCCCAGACTGCAAACGGCCAAGTAATTGGAATCATCCTCAATTCTTGAGCCGACACGTGAGCTCGTCTTGAATTTTTTTGACAACCATCGCACTTACTAACCAAATCCTCTGCATCAGCATGAGCCGTCAGCCAATAGAACCCATGACGAAAAGCCTTAGCCACGAGAGACTTAGAGCCGGCATGATGGCCACAATCTCCTTCATGAATCTCTCGTAGAATCTCACGGCCCTCCTTAGGAGAAACACAACGCTGAAACACCCCTGTAACACTGCATCGGTGCAACTCACCATTGACAATAGTCATTGACTTAGATCGCCAGGTTATCTGCCTGGCCAAAGTTTCATCTTCAGGTAACTCGCCCCGGGTCATATAAGCCAAATATGGAACTGTCCAATCAGGAATAACATGGAGAGCCGCCACCAACTGTGCCTCCGGGTCAGGAATAGCAAGATCTTCCTCCGTAGGCAATTTAACCGAAGGATTATGCAAAATATCAAGGAAGATATTAGGTGGTACCGGCTTACGCTGGGACCCTAGCCGGCTTAACGCATCAGCAGCCTCATTTTTCCTGCGATCAACATGCTCCACTTGATAACCCTTGAAAGGACCAGCAATAGCATCAACCTCTCAGCGATAAGCCGCCATGAGTGGGTCCTTGGAATCCCAAGTGCCCGAAACTTTTTTTTTTGAAAATTGAGACAGTAGGAGAGTTTCCTACTGCATATATATTAAAAAAAGGGGGGTGGTGTTACATGGTATTTACAAGAGAGGGGGGAGTTACATGGGGGGGTGGGGGTTACATGGGGGGAGGTGGCTAGATAAAAGCAGCAATAATCGTGGCCACTAAGTGTTTCTTATGTGGTGGTAGCCTATGGCTAATATCAGAAAAGTCCTTTTTAAAGTGTGTCCTCCAGGAGGTGACCGTTGGGGTCACATGTCGAAAGTAGTTGTTGTTGCGTTCCTTCCAGAGGCTCCATGCATCCACCAAAAAGATGTCCATGATCATTTTACGCCCATGCCTCATTTTTAGGTGTGAGATCATATCCAGCCTGTTACCCTGCGTCGGCCAGTGAATACCCAAGAGATGCCAGCATGATCTACTGAAGGTGCAGCCAAAGAACAGGTGCTCCACAGTCTCCTCAATGTGCTGGTTGCAAAGAAGGCAGTATAGGTTGTCACCAATATTGTAGTGTCGCCTGCTGAGCATATTGCGTGTATTGAGTCGGTCAGATAGTAAGAACCAGCCAAACACCTTGATTTTGGGGATTGATTTGGCCTTCCAAAGCCATTTGAACCCATCATGGGCCTACACGTCTCGAAAGACAAAGGTGTAGTAGGCAGAGGTCTTGAATGTCTGGACTCCCCATGCACAAATCCATTTATCACTTGAGTCACACAGGGTGATATGAGAGACATCCTGTTGAATCTGTCGCAGCTCGTCATGGGCTTGCATGGAGAGCGGTAGGTGAAAGGTTGCAGCCAAGTCAGTGGTTGCTAGGAACTCTCGAACTGAAATATCTTCATTGGCAGCGAAGGAGAATGCTCGTGGGGAGGATGTGGTGTAGATAGATTCATTCCACATGTCCTTCCAAAACAGAGCCGTAGAACCACAGTTGATTTGTACAGTTGTAACCCCACGATAGGTAGGCATGAGCTTGATGAGGTCTTTCCACCAGAATGAGCTAGAGGGTTCAGCTGCGTGCGGGACAATGCCATTATAGTAAGTGCACCAGATTAGGTTTACCCATGGGATGTCGTGACGGTTATAGAACTTGTGTAGCATCTTGAGCAGAAGGGCATCATTTTGGATACGAAGATTTAGCACCCCAAGACCACCACATCTCTTGGGACGGCAGATCATGTCCCATGCAGCCAGGGGGGTGCATTTCTCCCCAAACTCTGTCTTCTTTTTCCATAAGCAATGCCTTCTGATTTTATCCAGTTGTTCGAGTATCTTAGGGGGGAGTCTGAGGGTTCCCATGGGATAGATCGCAAGTGCCGTGATGAGGGAGTTCACAAGAGCCAGATTTTTGGCATACGACATCAGGGACATAGCTGCGGTAATTCTGCGTTCAGCCTTGCAAACCATAGGGGCCATATCAAGAACCGTCGGTTTGGTCGTGCCAAGGGGGGAAGATTTAGTGCCCGAAACTTGCTGAGCCACCAAATCTGAGTCGCCAAAACACCTCACCCGGCTTAGATTCATCTCTTTAGCCATCCGAAGACCATGGAGCAAGGCTTCATACTCAGCTGCATTGTTAGTACAAGGGAACATCAACCTTAGAACATAACAAAATTTATCACCTCGTGGGGAGGTCAAAATAACTCCAGCCCCCGAGCCTTCCAACTGCCTGGATCCATCAAAATGAATAGTCTAATATGTGCTATCCGGCTTTTCTTCAGGCATCTGCAACTCTGTCCAGTCATTAATGAAATCCACAAGTGCTTGAGACTTGATAGCTGTCCGAGGCACATACTTCAAACCATGGGGTCCAAGCTCAATGGCCCACTTGGCTACCCGACCTGTGGCTTCTCTGTTTTGGATAATATCTTCCAAGGGAGCAGAACTGACCACAGTGATGGGATGACCAAGGAAATACTGCTTCAACTTATGACTAGCCATGAACACGCCATAAACTAGCTTCTGCCAATGTGGGTATCTCTGCTTGGATTCAATGAGTACCTCACTGACATAATAAACCGGCCGCTGAACCGGATATTCCTTGCCTGATTCCTTTCTTTCCACAACAATTGCCACACTGACGGCTCGGCTGTTAGCAGCTACATATAACAACAAGGGCTCTTTATCAATAGGAGCTGCAAGGATTGGCGGCTCAGCCAACTGCTTTTTCAATGCCTCAAATGCCTGATTAGCAGCATCACTCCAGACAAAATGATCTGTTTTCTTCATCATCTGATACAGAGGGATAGCCTTTTCGCCCAAATGGCTTATAAACCGGCTTAAAGCCACAATACGACCTGCCAGACGCTGGACGTCATTAATACACGCCGGCTTAGCCAAAGAAGTGATAGCCTTGATTTTCTCCGGGTTAGCTTCTATGCCTCTTTCAGAAACCAAAAAACCCAACAGCTTGCCTGCTAGCACACCAAAGACACACTTGGCCGGGTTAAGCATCATCTTGTAGACCCAAAGATTGTCAAAGGTCTCTTTTCAAACATCTATCAAAGTCTCTTTCTTCCTGGATTTCACAACAATATCATCCACATAAGCATGAACATTGCGTCCAATCTGGTCATGCAGGCAATTTTGAACACACCACTGATAAGTCGCTTGGGCACTCTTGAGCCCAAAAGGCATAGACACATAGCAGAAGGCTCCAAAGGGAGTGATAAAAGATGTCTTCTCCTGGTCCTTAACTGCCATTTTGATCTGATGATAACCAGAGTAAGCATCCAAAAAACTCAAACGCTCACAACCCGCCGTAGCATCAATGATCTGATCAATACGAGGGAGAGCAAAAGGGTCAGCCAGACAGGCCTTGTTAAGGTCTGTGTAATCCACACACATACGCCAAGTGCCATTCTTTTTAAGTACCAGCACCGGGTTAGCCAACCACTCAGGATGAAAAACTTCAACAATAAACCCGGCTGCTAAGAGCCGGGCCACCTCCTCACCAATGGCCTTGCGCCTCTCTTCATTAAGACGATGAAGGAATTGTTTGACTGGTTTAAATTTTGGATCAACATTGAGAGTGTGCTCAGCGAGTTCCCTCAGTACACCTGGCATGTCTCAAGGTTTCCATGCAAAGATGTCCCGATTCTCACGGATGAACTCGATGAGCACGCCTTCCTATTTTGGATCCATATTAGCATTGATACTGAACTGCTTGGATGAGTCGCCAGGAACAAAGTCAACCAGCTTGGTGTCATCTGCCGATTTAAACTTCAACAAGGGATCATGCTCTATGGTTGGTTTTTTCAAAGGTGTCATATCTGCCGGGTCAACATTATCTTTGTAGAACTTCAACTCCTCTGTCGCATAAACAGACTCAGCATAAGCAGCGTCGCCTTCTTCACATTCCAGGGCTATCTTCTTGTTACCATGCACCATGATGGTGCCCTTATGACCTGGCATTTTGAGCTGCAGATAAACATAACAAGGCCGCGCCATAAACTTGGCATAAGCCGGCCGCCCAAATAAGGCATGATAAGGGCTCTGAATCTTGACCACCTCGAAGGTTAACTTTTCAGCCCTGTAATCGTGATCATCGCCAAAAGCTACCTCCAAAGTTATCTTACCCACTGGATACGCCGACTTACCAGGCACCACCCCATGAAAGACAATAGAAGACGGCTTAAGATCTTTGTCATTCAAATTCATACGGCGAAAAGTATCATAGTAAAGGATATTGATACTACTACCTCCATCCATAAGTACTTTAGTAAACTTGTACCCTCCAACCTGAGGTGCAACCACCAAAGCCAATTGACCCGGATTGTCAACCAGGGGCGGGTGATCCTCACGACTCCACACAATAGGTTGTTCAGACCATCACAAGTACCGAGGAACTGCCGGCTCAACCGCGTTCATCGCTCGCTTATGAAGCTTCTGATCACATTTGCATAGGCTTGTGGTAAACACGTGATATTGACCGCTATTCAACTACTTCGGATTACTCTGATAACCAGACTGTTGCTGCTGATTCCCTTGACCAGATTGCTGATTAAAACCACCATGATTGCCTTGGCCCTGAAAGCCGGAGCTTGAGCCGCCATGCCCAAAACCAGGTCCGTGAGAGCCGGATCCTGACCCGCCATGTGGGCCATGGTTATTTTGGAAAAAACTGGAATTTCTATATTCCTTCATGATGAAGCAATCTTTCCATAGATGGTTGGCCAGCTTATCCTGCGTACCGTGCTTTGGACAAGGCTGATTCATCATCGCCTCAATGTTGAACTTTGGCCCGCCGAACCGGGGCACTGATGACTTCCCCTTGTGATGCTGATTACTATTCTGCGTATTGGTGTTCGCCACAAAATCTGAACCGCCGTCCAACTGCTTGCGCTTACCATTGTTACCTTGACCCGCCGGACTATGCTGCTGTCCCTTTGCATTGCCATTCTTCTTTCCTTTCCCAACTTTCTCCTCATCGGACTCGGGGTCCTTAGTACTATCAGAATCAGCATATTTGACGAGAGCTGTTATGAGCTCTCCCATATCATTACAGTGGCGCTTAAGCTGCCCCAGCTTCTGCTTAAGAGGGAGGAAATGGCAATTCTTTTCCAACATCAGGACGGCTGAACCGGCGTTGATACTGTCCGACGAGTGAATAATAGTTGATATTCGGCGCACCCAATGGGTGGTTGACTTGCCCTCACCCTGGACGCAAGAGTCTAAATCAAGAATCGACATAGGCTGCTTGCACGTGTCTTTGAAATTTTGGATAAAACGCATCTTCAACTCAGCCCATGAACTGACGGAGTTAGGGGGCAATCCCTTCAACCAAGTGCGCGCCGGTCCATCCAACATCATAGTGAAGTACTTAGCACACGCAGCATCACTAACATCCAACATCTCCATGGCCATCTCATAACTCTCAATCCAAGCCTCTGGGGGTTGATCCGCTGTGTAATTAGGCACCTTGCAAGGGCCCTTAAAATCCTTGGGCAGGCGCTCATTGCGTAAAGCCGGCACTAGGCATGGCACCCCAAGGGTTCTAGAGGTTACTCCTGCCTCCACGGACGCCGATGGGTAAACCGGAGATTGGTGATGAGCTACCAACTGAGCCGCCAGCTCGGCCTCCCGACGTGCTCTGCCCTGATCTACCAAGGTCTGAGCATCGTTATCAGCACGCGGCGGGTCATGCCTACGAGGCTGGTTATGGTGCCGCTCGCTGCTTGAAACTGCTGGCGAGTTAATATGCCTGCTATAACTCGGGCTTGGCCGCGGGGTTGAATGAATCCGTTCCCGACTATATGAATAAGCCGCCTGTTGTGCCACCGCTGTCTGAAGAAGCTCTCCGGCTCTCCGTATCTCCATCGCGGCTGGTGACTCGCCTTCAACAGGGAGAGCCGCCAATCGTGTAGCTGCCGCAATCATATTGTCCAAGGGGTTAGAATAATGACCTGGCGGTGTTGGGACATGCCAAGGCGGGGTCAAATTCAAACGGGGCGGGTCTGCAGCACGTGGCTGAACTATCGCTCCTGTCCCGGTCGCCTCAACAACCCGATTCACCACGGGCGGGTTACTAGTTCCAGCCCCAGGTGTGTTGAAAAGATTTCTTGCATCGTACTCCGGAGGTAGACGACTCTGGTGCCTCCTTCGCAGGACGGTGTTAGATGCATTCTGATCCAGGCTTAACCGGAAATTCTCTGCTTGAATCCATTGAGACGCCGCGTCCAGGGCGGCTCATTCTGTCGCCATCCTAGTATTTTCAGCATTAAACTCCTCCTTGGCTTGAGCTATCTCATCTCGCAGCTTCGCGACATCCACCTTATGTTGTGCTTGATTCTCCAGCGTTACTTCTGCAGCTAATAAGGTCGCCAAGGCCTCCAAGAGCTCAGATAAAACCTGAGCCGGTGGGCGCGCAGAGTTACTCACCCTGGCCGTTGCCGCAGCCGTTGAACCGGAAGTCATGGCTGCAGCAGTTGATGAATTGAGCACCGGTTGAGTGCCGGCCATGAAGATCGCGACTCTGTTCGGTGGCTCATTAGGGTCCGGAATACTGTCACCATCGGAATAGCCCCCAAGCCGGCCGTCTTGTAACTGATACATTGAATCGGTCTCGCCGGTTGAGGACTCATCACCAGAGTAGATGGTCGTCTCTCCACCGGATACAGTTCCTTCCTCAAGATCCGCCCCTTGGATGCAACCAACAAAGGTGCGTTTTATGGCGGGTTGAAACTTGGCAGGTCATGCACGCTGAGCCGTCTCGACGATGTCGGTGCAGGTGTCCGGCTCAGGCTCCGACTCACCGATCTTGCCAATGAAGACATGGATTCCGCCGAAGGGGACCTGGTACCCGTACTCGATTGAGCCGGCCTCGGGGCCCCAGCCTGCGTCGTCGATGTAGAGCTTGCCGCGACGACTCTTGGTCATCCGGCCCACGGCGTATCCCTTGATCCCTACGAAGTTGCCCTTCAAGAACTCGAAACCACCATGCGCTGGCCCCACAGTGGGCACCAACTGTCATGCACTTAACACGGCAGATGCCCTAGCAAAAGGACTTAGGTGTGGAGCCATCGCAACTAGGTTAGCTTGAAGGGGTTGAACAGGACAAAGGGCACAGAGTGTTTACCCAGGTTCGGTCCCTCTCAATGAGGTAAAAGCTTACGTCCTGCTTTCAGTTGTATTGCTGGAGTTTCGATTACCAGGGAGCGAATACGCTTGCCCTAGCTTTCGATCGATCATTTTCTGCCTTAAGCCGCCGCCGGGTCACCCCTTTATATACACAGGTTGATGCCCGGTGGCTTACGGAGTCCCGGCCGGCTCATACACAGCGTGTCCGGCTCGGCGACTAACTAAGCTTGCCTTATAATACAAGTTAATCATATGGCAGTTCATCCTCTTGGGCCTCAAGTCGCCTCTGAGTCTTGGGCCTTCAATAGGCTTGCTTCATGACCCGCCATCTTCATCTTTAAGCCGCCAGTGGTATGACCCGGCCCCTCCCGGGAGGGTCATACCCAATAGTTATATCCCCAACACTACCTCTCCATCCATGACATAACCCTTAGGTATAACAGGCAATTCATATCTAGGAGAGCTAGGTCTAATGGGTGTTTCAAAGTTTTCAGTTTCAATAATTTCATCAGTTTTAGAGATATCATCAACTTCAGCATTCTCAATATCTTTAGCTCTAGCAAGTTGTTCATCAAGAAATTCACCCAGTGGCACAGTATTATCAAGCAAAGTAGTAGTATCATCATAAGCATCATGCATAGCAAAAGTAGCATCATCAATTACTTGCGACATATCAGAATTAATAGAAGGTGTAGGTGTTGCAAGCTTACTCAAAACAGAAGGTGAATCAAGTGCAGAGTGTGATGGCAGTTCCTTACCTCCCCTCGTAGTAGAGGGAAAAATCTTGGTTTTGGTATCTTTCAGATTCTTCATAATGATCAACAGATATAAATCCCAAGTGACTCAGAGAATATAGCTATGCTCCCCGGCAACGGCGCCAGAAAAAGGTCTTGATAACCCACAAGTATAGGGGATCGCAATAGTATTCGAGGGTAGAGTATTCAACCCAAATTTATTGATTCGACACAAGGAGAGCGAAAGAATATTCACGACTATTAGTAGTTGAGTTGTCAATTCAACCACACCTTAAAGACTTAATATTTGCAGCAAAGTATTTAATAGCAAAGTAGTATGGAAATAGCGGTAACAGTGGCAAAAGTAACAGTAGCAGTTTTGTAGTGATTGTAACAGCAGTAGCAACGAAAGTAATTTGGCAAAGATCAATATGTGAAAAGCTCGTAGGCATTGGATCGGCAATGATAATTGTGTTGGATAATATTCATCATGTAGCAGTCATAACCTAGGGTGACACAGAACTAGCTCCAATTCATCAATATAATATAGGCACGTATTCCATATATAGTCATACGTGCTTACGGAAAAGAACTTGCATGACATCTTTTGTCCTACCCTCCCGTGGCAGCGGGGTCCTAATGGAAACTGAGGGATATTAAGGCCTCCTTTTAATAGAGAACCGGACAAAAGCATTAGCACTTAGTGAATAAATGAACTCCTTAAACTACGGTAATCACCGGAAAGAATCCCAATTATTGTCACCTTGGGGTATGCGGATCATAACTCGTAATAGGTGTCTACAACTTGCAAGATAGGATCAAGAACTCACATATATTCATGAAAACATAATAAGTTCAGATCTGAAATCATGGCACTCGGGCCCTAGTGACAAGCATTAAGCATAGCAAAGTCATAGCAACATCAATCTCAGAACATAGTGGATACTAGGGATCAAACCCTAGCAAAACTTACTCGATTACATGATAAATCCTATCCAACCCATCACCATCCAGCAAGCCTACGATGGAGTTACTCACTCACGGCGGTGAGCATCATGAAATTGGTGATGGAGGAAGGTTGGTGATGATGATGGTGATGAATCCCCCTCTCCGGAGCCCCGAACAGACTCCAGATCAGCCCTTCCGATGAAGAACAGGAGGAGGCGGCGGCTCCGTATCGTAAAACGTGATGAATCCTTCTCCTTGATTTTTTCTCCCCGAATAGGTACTTATAGAGTTGGAGTTAGGGTCGGAGGAGGTCCAGGGGGCCCACAAGGCTACTAGGCGCGCCCTAGGGGGGCGTGCCCCCAGGGCTTGTGGCCTTTGGGTGGACCCCCTCTGGTTAATTATTGCACCAGTATTTTTATATATTCCACAAATATTCTCCGTAATTTTGAGGTCAATCCGAGAACTTTGATTTCTGCACAAAAATAACACCATGGCAATTCTGCTGAAAACAGCGTCAGTCTGGGTTAGTTCCATTCAAATCATGCAAATTAGAGTCCAAAACCAGGGCAAAGAGTTTGGAAAAGTATATACGATGAAGACGTATCACACACCGGAGCCACCAGCCAGAAGTCACCTTTAGGAGTTGCTGAGGACCGTGCCTAGAGAGATGTATAGCTCCATACATATTCGAACTTTTTGGTACTTGTTGCCAAAGGGGGAGAATCTGTATAGATCATTAGGCTTTGAGAGAGAGTGTCTCGCTTTTGCTCGTTGGTCTTTCTTGAGTTTTTGCTACTATTTCCATTTGATTTGTTCTACTTTGTTTGTTATGCGTGTGAGATACTACATTGGTTATGTGTGATTGATCATACTATGCTTCATGTGATGCTTATTGCTTATCTCTATCATTATTTGTGTATGATCATTCACTTATGTTTTTGGTGATGTGTGCTTACTATTCCATTCATATCATTTTTGCGCGCTCCACCAAGTTGTATGTGACATGGAAGAGTGACCCATGATCCTAATCGATTGTGCATTTGCATTGAAACGCAATTTTTTAATAATGCACAAATTTAGGGGGAGCTCTTGCTTATCACATACTTCTCAAAGCGACAATGTATTCCATTCAGTTAATCATTTGTCGAAGCTTTGATCTATATCACTACAGGAATCACAGAATTTGCCATCAGTCCTTTCTTTGTCGTCTACCAGTGGACGGCACAGATAGTCTTTGGCGTCACCTTCCCAAAAGCATATGGCAAAGAATGGCCTCATGGCAAAGATGGTATTTGCCATCAGTGCACTCTTTGATGTCTGCTAGCAGACGGCAAAGAGCCCATCTAGGCCCCACTGGAGCGCGGAGGTAGTTAGGGCAAATGGACAGCCTGGATGTCGTCCACTTGCAGACGGCAAAGACAGTAAAAAGTAGACGGCAAAGAGAAAACTGCCTAGCGTCTATAACGGCCGTGCCCCGCCGCCACCCCTCTCTCTCTCTCTCTCACTCACTCACTCTCTCTCTCTCTCTCTCTCTCTCTCTCTCTCTCTCTCTCTCTCTCTGTCCAGCACAGCCGCCTCCCCGACGCCAACCACCATCCCCGCCACGCCCGTCGCTGCAGCCGCTCCCGCCGCCCTGCTCCGGTGAGCTTTCTTCTTCTGTTTTTTATTTTTTTCATTTAATTGCTACTATTAATTAGGTTAGTGCTAGGTTAGGTTAGAAAGATGAAAAAATAGAAGAATAAGTAGAAGAAGAGGAAAAGGAAAAGAAGAAGAAGAAGAAGAAGAAGAAGAAGAAGAAGAAGAAGAAGAAGAAGAAGAAGAAGAAGGAGGAGGAGGAGGAGGAGGAGGAGGAGGAGGGGGAGGAGGAGAAGAAGAAGACCAGTATGCGTCTCCCATTCGAAAGGGTTATAGTTATAAATATGCATGCATTTGCATATTTATAACCATGATTCTTTCGAATTGTCCAACGTTATCCGTGCACAGCCCGAGTATGTGTAGATTGGGTTCGTTTTCTCATGCTCTGCTCCGGATCCGATGCAGAATTTCATCAGTGCCTCCTTGTTGTTCTCCGGGTACACATCCTCTCTGTTTATTGTCGAGACGTGTATCAGGAGAACAGTGGGGAGGTGCTGCCGAAATTTTGCGTCAGATCCAGAGCAGAGCTTGGGAAAATGAACCCAATCTACACATACTCAGGTGGGATTAGGACCTATCTTTACCTATTAGCGTGTAGGTTGCATGGACGTAAAAAAATTGACAAACTTCATTAACTAATGAATATATATGCTGAATTATATATATATTTCTTGTTTGTTTAGTAGGTAGGCAAGATAGGTGATCGTGCATGGATGTACACTGGTCACACTAGTCAGAATGACATGACCAATGAATGGTTAACAAAAACCAAGGGGTTTGTGAAAGCCACATTTGCAAATGGCCAGAGAAAAACCTGGTGCCCCTATGTTAGGTGCGACAACTTTTCTCAGAGGAAAGAGGATGAAATGGGTAAACACCTGCAGAAGTGGGGTTTTATGCCCGATTATACGGTGTGGACATTTCATGGAGAGTCTACCCAACGTACCAGAGCTGAGGTGGTTCGTCGTTGCACCGACAAGCATGGTACCGGGATTGAAGACATGGTGCAATACTTTGATGATGCTTGGGATTCGGATGATGAGATGGAGGAATCTGCAAAGGCCTTCAATGAAATGTTGGAGTCTTCAAAACGTCCTCTCCATGAGCACACTGAGCTTTGTCAGCTAGATGCCATCGCACAAGTCATGGCTCTGAAGGCTCAATTCAACTTGGCATAGAATGCTACGATGCGATGATGACACTATTTGGACGCTTTCTACCCAAATGCCGATGCCAGTCATTACTGCGGCGGGAACAGTGAGTTTCATTTGAATGGTCATTAGTTACTAATCTTAACATTTGAGTGTCAGCATGCTAACGAGACATTGCAAATGATCTTTGGTGCAACATAACTCCTGAGCCGCATCGCACACCCCTTCTCTAGGGCAACCTTCTCCAGGTGACGGCCAGAGCAACCCCGGTGCTTCACCTCCATGATGACGACGACGGTAAGTTTTCTCTAGTGTTTTGCTTAACAAATGCATACTTAGCTTCGTACATGCTAGTTAGCCCTATTATGCCACATACTTAGCTAATTTTCCCCAAAAAAGACATACTTAGCTAATTATCCTCCAAAATGACATAATTAGCTTATTTAGTTCATTTATGACATAATTAGCTTAGTTTTGTCTGTTATGTCATAATAACCTTGGTTAGCTCATAAATGTCATATACTTAGCTTATTTTCCTCCAAAATGACATAATAAGCTAAGTTAGCTCTAAAATGACCTATACTTACCTAAGTTAGCTCAAAAATGGCATAATTACCTAGGTTAGCACAAAAATGACCTATACTTACCTTATTTTCCTCCAAATTGACATATACAACTTTAGTTAGCTCAAAAATGGCATAATTACCTAAGTTAGCTCAATAATGACATATACTTACCTTATTTTCCTCCAAAATGACATAATAAGCTTAGTTAGCTCTAAAATGGCATAATTACCTAAGTTAGCTTAAAATGACACAAATAAGGAATAGAAGAAGAAAAACAGGAAGGGAGAAAAAGAAAGAAGAGAGAAGAAGAAGAAGAAAAGAAAGAATAAAAGAAGAAAATGAGAAGGAAAAGGATAAAAAGATAGAAGAGAAGAAGAAAGATGAGAAAAAGAGAGAAGAAGAAGAAGAAAATATATTCTTATTCTTCTTTTTTCTCTTCTTTCTTTTTCTCACTCTTCTACTCCTTCTTCTTATTCTTTTCTTGTTCTTTCTTTCTTCTTCTTTCTTTCTTTCTTTCTTCTTCTTCTTCTTCTTCTTCTCTTCTTCTTCTTCTTCTTCTTCTTCTTCTTCTTCTTCTTCTTCTAGTCTTCTTATTCTAACTTTCTTACTCCCATTTTTGCAGATTTGATTCACTTCATGGAAGTTGGCATTGATGGACTGCTAGTGCTTTGTTTTTGTTTTGATTTGTATTGATGAACAATGTGAAACTATGTATGTATATATGGATGAACTCCGTGAAACTATGTATGTATTGGATATTTTAATAGCCTATGTGTTCTCTTGTTCAATATTTCACGATAATGTTGGATACATGGCCTATGCTTCAACTTGAAACTATATATATCATATATGTTTTTGAAAATGCAGGGAAATAACAGAAAACAGACAAAAAAGTGGCAATACAGGCACTTTGCCGTCGGTAGGCAGACGGCAAAGGTGCCATGTGGCAGCAACTGATACGTCTCCATCGTATCTACTTTTCCAAACTCGTTTGCCCTTGTTTTGGACTCTAATTTGCATGATTTGAATGGAACTAACCCGGACTGACGCTGTTTTCAGCAGAATTGCCATGGTGCTATTTTTGTGCAGAAATAAAAGTTCTCGGAATGACCTGAAACTTCACGGAGATTATTTTTGGAATAAATAAAAAATATTGGCGAAAGAATCAACCGAAGGGGACCCACACCCTGTCCACAAGGGTGGTGGGCGCGCCCTCTGGTCTTGTGGGTCCCACGAGGCTCCACCGACCTCAACTCCAACTCCATATATTCATGTTCGGGGAGAAAAAAATCAGAGAGAAGGATTCATCACGTTTTACGATATGGAGCCGCCGCCACCTCCTGTTCTTCCTTGGGAGCGCAGATCTGGAGTCCGTTCGGGGCTCCGGAGAGGGGAAATCGTCGCCGTCGTCATCATCAACCATCCTCCATCACCAATTTCATGATGCTCACCGTCGTGCGTGAGTAATCCCATCGTAGGCTTCCTGGACGGTGATGGCTTGGATGAGATTTACCATGTAATCGAGTTAGTTTTGTTAGGGTTTGATCCCTAGTATCCACTATGTTCTAAGATTGATGTTGCTATGACTTTCCTATGCTTAATGCTTGTCACTAGGGCCCGAGTGCCATGATTTCAGATCTGAACTTATTATGTTTTCATGAATATATTTGTGTTCTTGATCCTATCTTGCAAGTTATAGTCACCTACTACGTGTTATGATACGGCAACCCTGGAGTGACAATAGTCGGGACACTTCCCGGTGATGACCGTAGTTTGAGGAGTTCATGTATTCACTAAGTGCTAATGCTTTGGTCCGGTTCTCTATTAAAAGGAGGCCTTAATATCCCTTAGTTTCCATTAGGACCCTGCTGCCACGGGAGGGTAGGACAAAAGATGTCATGCAAGTTCTTTTCCATAAACATGTATGACTATATTAGGAATACATGCCTACATTATATTGATGAATTGGAGCTAGTTCTGTGTCACCCTATGTTATAACTGTTGCATGATGAATGCCATCCGACATAATTATCCATCATTGATCCATTGCCTACGAGCTTTTCACATATTGATCTTTGCTAAGTTACTTTTCCGTTGCCACTGTTACAATTGCTACACAACTGCTATTGTTACTTTTGCCACCGTTACCGTTACTTCCATACTACTTTGCTGCAGATATTAAGTCTTTCAGGTGTAGTTGAATTGACAACTCAGCTGCTAATAGTTGAGAATATTCTTTGGCTCCCCTTGTGTCGAATCAATAAATTTGGGTTGAATACTCTACCCTCGAAAACTGTTGTGATCCCCTATACTTGTGGGTTATCAGCAACCTGTGCAACCTGGGAGCACCAGGTCTGACCATTTGGTCATTCTGTCGCTAGCTGGCAGACGGCAAATATAGAGCAGGAGTGACGGCTGCCACAGGACTGCTGACGTCAGAGGGCGGACGGCAAAGGCAAGTGTACATCTACCATTAGCTGGCAAACAGCAAAGTCTTTCGTTAGCCACCTAACGGGGCTAATAGCTATACGTTGCCGTCAGCTTGGCCAGGAAGACCGACGGCAAACTTCTTTGTCATCCGCTGTGCTTCTGCAGACAGCAAAGTAGCTCATTACCATGACTTTCAGTGCTGAAAATGGGGCTGTCAGCCAGCAGATGGCAAAGGTGTTTGTCGTCCATGGGCTGGTCAAAGTAGCTGATTCCTGTAGTGTATGTTGTCATCAATTACCAAAAAGGGGGAGATTGAAAGTGCAACTAATCTGATTGAACTAATGTCCTCTCAAGATAAATATTTTAGGATGTTCAATGATTGGCATAGCAAGGACTAGAGATGTGGACCACTCAAAATGCTAAGGACAAGGATTGGCAAAAGCTCAAGACTCTACATTTTTGTTTAAGTGATCCAAGATCACATTGAGTCCATAGGAAAGCCAATACTATTAAAAGGGGATGAGGTCCTGCTTAATGATCTATTTGCTCAAGTGCTTAGTGATACTGCTCCAAAACCCTCAGCCACTTTTTCCATCCAAATATGTCCAAACCCTAAAATCCAACTCGGCCCCACCAATATTTCCTACCCGGAGCCACCGAGTTCATTTGGACTTAGCCACTGCCAAAACCCTAACAATTCGGATCCACCAATATGGATCTCGGTCCCACCGAGATGGCCTTTCCAGCTCTCTGTTGCTTATTGCAATTATTTCGGTCCCACCGAGAATTGCAATCGGTCCCATCGAGATGGCTTGACTAACTCTGTGTTGCCTTTCTTTCGGTCCCACCGAGATGATGCAATCGGTGCTACCGAGACAAGGTTTGCCCTCAGCCCTTGCACATCGGTCCCTCCGAGTTGTTCCCGTCAGTCCCATCGAGATTCCTAACGTTCATATTGAGGGAGTCCTGGATTAGGGAGTCCTCGGGGTGCTGGCTCATCTCATGTGGGCCGGACAGTTGGGTCGCACCGTATCCGGACCGGAGATCTTTTGTGCCTTGGTGTGCCCCCCAAGTCAAGAGAGAAGACCCGAAGTTTTCTTGATGTAACCGACTACCTGTAAACCCTAGCACCCCTGGTGTCTATATAAACCAGGGGGCTTGGTCCGTGGAGGCTAGAGGAACAATTCCCATCCCACTAGTTAGGGTTTAGTTTGTCTGATCTTGTGGTAGATCTACTCTGTAACCCCCTCATACACAAGCAATATAATCAAGCAGGACATAGGGTTTTACCTCTTAGAGAGGGCCCGAACCTGGGTAAACATCGTGTCCTACGTCTACTGTTTCCCATCGATCCAAGGTCCACAGTTCAGGACCCCCTACCCGAGATTCGCCGGTTTTGACAGTTGGGACAGAGGCATGTTGTGATTTGATATGGTCAAGACATGATGTGATATACGTTATTGTATGAGATGATCATGTTTTGTAAGTTATCGGCAACCGGCAGGAGCCTTATGGTTGTCTCTTTATTGTATGAAATACAAACACCATGTAATTGCTTTACTTTATCGCTATGCATTAGCAATAGTTGTAGAAGCAATAGTTGGCGAGATGACCACGACGCAACGATGGAGATCAAGGTGTCGAGCCGGTGACGATGGAGATCATGACGATGCTTTGGAGATGGAGATCAAAAGCATGAGATGATGATGGCCATATCATGTCACATATTTTGATTGCATGTGATGTTTATCTTTTATGCATCTTATTCTGCTTAGAACGACGATAGCATTATAAGATGATCCCTTCACTAAATTTCAAGATATAAGTGTTCTCCCCGAGTATGCACCATTGCGAAAGTTCGTCGTTTTGAGACACCACATGATGATTGGGTGTGATAGACTCTACGTTCACATACAACGGGTGTAAGACAGTTTTGCACATGTAGAATAGTTGGGTTAAACTTGACGAGCCTAGCATGTATAGACATGGTCTCGGAACACTGGAGACCGAAAGGTCGAACGTGAGTCATATAGTAGATATGATCAACATAGAGATGTTCACCATTGATGACTGCCCCATCTCACATGATGATCGGACTTGGGTTAGTTGATTTGGATCACGTATCACTTAGATAACTTGAGAGATGTTTATTTAAGTGGGAGTTCTTTAGTAATTTGATTAATTGAACTTAATTTATCATGAACTTAGTCCTGATAGTATTTGCAAATCTATGTTGTAGATCAATAGCTCGTGATATAGCTCCCTTATTTTTGATATGTTCCTAGAGAAAAATAAGTTGAAAGATGATAGTAGCAATGATGCGGACTAGGTCCGTGATCTAAGGATTATCCTCATTGCTGCACAGAAGAATTATGTCCTTGATGCACCGCTAGGTGACAGACCTATTGCAGGAGCAGATGCAGACATTATGAACGTTTGACAAAGCTCGATATGATGACTACTTGATAGTTTAGTGCGCCATGCTTTACGGCTTAGAACCAGGACTTCAAAAATGTTTTGAACGCCATGGAGCATAAGAGATGTTCCAAGAGCTGAAATTGGTATTTCAGACTCATGCCCGTGTCGAGAGGTATGAGACCTCTAACAAGTACTTTGCCTACAAGATGGAGGAGAATAGCTCAACTAGTGAGCATGTGTTCAGAATGTCTGGGCACTACAATCGCTTGAATCAAGTGGGAGTTAATCTTCCAGATAAGATATTGATTGACAAAGTTCTCTAGTCACTATCACCAAGCTACTAGAACTTCGTGATGAACTATAATATGCAAGGGATGACGAAAATGATTCTCGAGCTCTTCGCGATGCTGAAATCGGCGAAGGTAGAAATCAAGAAAGAGCATCAAGTGTTGATGGTTAACAAGACCACTAGTTTCAAGAAAAAGGGCAAGGGACAGAAAGGGAACTTCAAGAAGAACAGCAAACAAGTTTTCGCTCCCATAAAGAAGCCCAAAGCTAGACCCAAGCCTGAAACTTAGTGCTTCTACTGCAAAGGAAATGGTCACTGGAAGAGGAACTGCCCCGAATACTTGGCGGATAAGAAGGATGGCAAATTGAACAAAGGTATATTTGATATACATGTTATTGATGTGTACTTTCCTAGTGTTCATAGTAGCCCCTGGGTATTTGATACCGGTTCAGTTGCTAAGATTAGTAACTTGAAATAGGAGTTGCAAAATGAACAGAGACTAGTTAAGGGCGAGGTGACGATGTGTGTTGGAAGTGATTCCAAGGTTGATAAGATCACCATCGCATACTCCCTCTACCTTTGGGATTAGTGTTGAACCTAAATAAATGTTATTTGGTGTTTGCGTTGAGCATGAATATGATTGGATCATGTTTATTGCAATACGGTTATTCATTTAAGTCAGAGAATAATTGTTGTTCTGTTTACATGAATAAAACCTTCTATGGTCATACACCCAATGTAAATGGTTTATTGAACCTCGATCGTAGTGACACACATATTCATAATATTGATGCCAAAAGATGCAAAGTTGATAATGATAGTGCAACATACTTGTGGCACTGCCGTTTTGGTCATATTGGTGTAAAGCGCATGAAGAAACTCCATGCAAATGGACTTTTGGAATCACTTGATTATGAATCATTTGATACGTGCGAACCATGCCTCATGGGCAAGATGACTAAAACTCCGTTCTCCAGAACAATGGAGTGAGCTGATGACTTATTGGATATAATACATATCGATGTATGCCATCCGATGAGTGTTGAAGCACGCGGTGGGTATCGTTATTTTTTGACCGTCACAGATGATTTGAGTAGGTATGGGTATATCTACTTGATGAAACACAAGTCTGAAACATTTGAAAAGTTCAAAGAATTTCAGAGTGAAGTGGAGAATTATCGTAACACGAAAATAAAGTTTATACGATCTGATCGTGGAGGCGAATATTTGAGTTACGAGTTTGGCCTTCATTTAAACAATGTGTAATAGTTTCACAACTCACGCCACCTGGAACACCACAGCGTATTGGTGTGTCCGAACATCGTAACCGTACATTATTAGATATGGTGCGATCTATGATGTCTCTTACCGATTTACCACTATCATTTTGGGGTTATGCATTAGAGACAGCTTCATTCACGTTAAATAGGGCACCGTCTAAATCCGTTGAGACGACATCGTATGAACTGTGGTTTGGCAAGAAACCTAAGCTGTCGTTTCTCAAAGTTTGGGGATGCGACGCTTATGTCAAAAGGCTTCAGTCTGATAAGCTCGAACCCAAATTGGAGAAGTGCGTCTTCATAGGATACCCTAAGGAAACTATTGGGTACACCTTCTACCACAGATCCGAAGGCAAGATCTTTGTTGCCAAGAATGGGTCCTTTCTAGAGAAGGAGTTTCTCTTGAAAGAAGTGAGTGGGAGGAAAGTAGAACTTGATGAGGTAATTGTACCTTCTCTCGAATTAGAGAGTAGCACATCACAGAAAACCATTCCCGTGATGCCTACACCAACCAGAGAGGAAGCAAATGATAATGATCATGAAACTTCAGATCAAGTTACTACAGAACCTCGTAGGTCGACCAGAGCACGATCCGCACCAGAGTGGTACGGTAATCCTGTTCTGGAAGACATGTTATTAGACCAAGGCGAACCTATGAACTATGAAGAAGCTATGATGAGCCCAGATTCCGACAGATGGCTTGAGGCCATAAAATCTGAGATAGGATCCATGTATGAGAACAAAGTGTGGACTTTGGTGGACTTGCCCGATGATCGGTAAGCCATTGAGAATAAATGGATCTTCAAGAGGAAGATGGACGCTGATGGTAATATCACTGTCTACAAAGCTCGACTTGTCGCAAATGGTTTTTGACAAGTTCAAGGAGTTGACTACGATAAGATTTTCTCACCCGTAGCGATGCTTAAGTCTGTCCGAATCATGTTAGCAATTGCCGCATTTTATGAAATCTGGCAAATGGACATCAAAATTGCATTCCTTAATGGATATATTAAAGAAGAGTTGTATATGATGCAACCAGAAGGTTTTGTCGAACCTAAAGGTGCTAACAAAGTGTGTAAGCTCCAGCGATCCATCTACGGACTAGTGCAAGCATCTCGGAGTTGGAATATACGCTTTGATGAGGTGATCAAAGCATATGGTTTTATACAGACTTATGGTGAAACCTGTATTTACAAGAAAGTGAGTGGGAGCTCTGTAGCATTTCTGATATTATATGTGGATGACATATTGCTGATTGGAAATGATATAGAATTTCTGGATAGCATAAAAGCATACTTGAATAAGAATTTTTCAATGAAATACCTCGGTGAAGCTACTTACGTATTGAGCTTTAAGATCTATAGGGATAGATCGAGACGCTTGATAAGACTTTCAATGAGTACATACCTTGACAAGATTTTGAAGGAGTTCAAAATGGATCAGTCAAAGAAGGAGTTCTTGCCTGTATTGTAAGGTATGAAGTTGAGTAAGACTCAAATCTCGACCACGGTAGAAGATAGAGAAAGAATGAAAGTCATTCCCTATGCCTCAGCCATAGGTTCTATAAAGTATGCCATGCTGTGTACCAGACCTATTGTGTACCTTGCCATAAGTTTTGCAAGGGGGTACAATAGTGATCCAGGAGTAGATCACTGGACAGCGGTCAAAATTATCCTTAGGTACCTAAGAAGACTAAGGAAATGTTTCTCGGTTATGGAAGTGATAAAGAGTTCGTCGTAAAGGGTTACGTCGATATAAGCTTTAACACCGATCCGGATGACTCTGAGTCTCAATCTGGCTACATATAGAAAGTGGGAGCAATCGGCTAGAGTAGCTCCATGCAGAGCATTGTAGACATAGATATTTGCAAAATACATACGGATCTGAATGTGGCAGACCCGTTGACTAAACTTCTCACACAAGCAAAACATGATCACACCTTAGTACTCTTTGGGTATTAATCACATGGCAATGTGAACTAGATTATTGACTCTAGTAAACTCTTTGGGTATAGTTCACATGACGATGTGAACTATGGATGTTAATCACATGGCGGTGTGAACTAGATTATTGACTCTAGTGCAAGTGGGAGACTGAAGGAAATATGCCCTAGAGGCAATAATAAAGTTGTTATTTTATATTTCCTTATTCACGATAAAAAATTTATTATTCATGCTAGAATTGTATTGATCGGAAACTTAAATACATGTGTGAATACATAAACAAACACCGTGTCCCTAGTAAGCCTCTACTAGACTAGCTCATTGATCAAAGATGGTTAAGGTTTCCTAACCATGGACATGTGTTGTCATTTGATAACGGGATCACATCATTAGAAGAATGATGTGATGGACAAGACCCATCCGTTAGCTTAGCATAATGATCGTTCAGTTTATTGCTATTGCTTTCTTCATGTCAAATACATATTCCTTCGACTATGAGATTATGCAACTCCCGGATACCAGAGGAATACCTTGTGTGCTATCAAACGTCACAACATAACTGGGTGATCATAAAGATGCTCTACAGGTATCTCCGAAGGTGTTTGTAGAGTTGGCATAGATCGAGATTAGGATTTGTCACTCCGAGTATCGGAGAGGTATCTTTGGGCCCTCTCGGTAATACACATCATAAGCTTGCAAGCAAATGACTAAGGAGTTGGTCACGAGGTGATGTATTACAGAACAAGTAAAGAGACTTGCCGGTAACAAGATTGAACTAGGTATGAAGATACCGACGATCGAATCTCAGGCAAGTAACATACCGATGGACAAAGGGAATTACGTATGTTGTCATAACGGTTCGACCGATAAAGATCTTCATAGAATATGTAGGAGCCAATATGGGCATCCAGGTTCCGCTATTGGTTATTGACCGGAGAGGTGTCTCGGTCATGTCTACATAGTTCTCGAACCCGTAGGGTCCGCACGCTTAACGTTCGATGACGATATAGTATTATATGAGTTATGTGATTTGGTGACCGAATGGTGTTCGGAGTCCCGGATGAGATCACGGACATGACGAGGAGTCTCAAAATGGTCGAGAAGTAAAGATTGATATATAGGACGATGGTATTCGGACACTGGAAGTGTTTCGGGGGGTACCGGGTACTTATCAGGTCACCGGAAGGGGTTCCGGGCACCCCCGGCAAAAGATATGGGCCTTATGGGCTAAGAGTGGAAACGCACCAGCCACAAGGGGTTGGTGCACCCCCCATATGGGCCGGCCTAAGGAGGAGAAGGAAAGGGGAGAAGATAAAGGTAAGTGTGGATTAGGATTCCCACTTCCTTCTCCCCACCCCCACCCTCTTTCCTTCCCCCTCCGACAAACATGGCAGGGGGGCGCGGCCAAGGGCAGGAGCCCAAGTAGGATTCGGACCTATTTGGGGCGCCCCTTGGCCTGTCCCCTCTCCCTCCCACCTATATATATGAGGAGGGGGCGCCTAGCACACCCAAGACAATTGCCTAGCCGCGTGCGGCGCCCCCCTCCACCGTTTACACCCCCGGTCATATTTTTGTAGTGCTTAGGCGAAACCCTGCGGAGATCACTTCACCATCACCGTCACCACACCGTCGTGCTGACAGAACTCATCTACTACCTCGACGTCTTGCTGGATCAAGAAGGCGAGGGACGTCATCGAGCTAAACGTGTGCCGAACGCGGAGGTGCCGTGCGTTCGGTACTTGATCGATTGAAGCGCGAAGAAGTTCGACTACATCAACCGCGTTGTGAAATGCTTCCACTTACGGTCTACGAGGGTACGTAGACACACTCTCCCCCTCGTTGCTATGGATCTCCATGGATAGATCATTGCATGTGCATAGAAATTTTTTTGTTTTCCATGCAACGTTCCCCAACACCTTCATCATTTCTCCTTGGGCAGGGAAGCACACCAGAGGTAGAGAGGGACTAGGAGAGGTTGTGGGAAAAGTTTCAGCTCATGGAGATTAGTGGAAGGGGCCTAAACATGAGTTTTGAAATTCTGCCAGAAGGTGTTTGATGGTGGTTTGGGCTAGCTAAGTTGCTCAACTTGCTTTGAGACTTAACAGGAGGGAGTGGCATCACAAATTAGTAATGCCCACAAATTTTATGATCAAATGGAGAAAGTGGCCAATGCAACTTTTGTAAACCCTAGAAATCAATAGAAATGGGTTTCCCAAGATTTAGTCATGCAAATCTATTCTCCTTGATGCACAACTTGGTGTAATGTCATCATTTAGGGATTAGAGCATGTCCACAAAATTTGGGATCAAAAGGAGACAGTTGGCAATGAAGAGTTGCTCAAATTTGGATCTGGACAGGAATGGTTTTGGCAAGCTTTGATCAAGTTAACTTGTTCTCCAACTTGTGCTACTTGGTCTAAATGAATTATTAGACCATTTTAGCATGTGTACCAAGTTTGAGAACATTTGGACATGTTTGGCAATGTAAGGTTGCTCAAACTAGAAAATGAACAAAAATGGTTTTGAAGGGTTTTGGTGGGGTTATACTATTCTCCATGACATGAGACTTGGCAAGATCATCAAGTAGGCCATTTGTGACATGGTGGAATTTTCTTGTATTTAATGCAGAATATTTCCTTTGTAAATATTTCAAAAGCTTGAAATGAAAGGGTTTTTGAGGGATTTGACCAATAATTTGAACATGACCATGTGTTGAAACTCATATATATGGACAATATATGTCCACTGAGTGTCCCTACATTTTCTAAAATATTTTTGAAAACTTAAAATAATTTTAACCTATTAAATACCATTTCTGGCCTAAAGAAAAAGCCTTTAAATAAAATAGAAAATTAACTTTTAAAATAATATTTTTGTGGTTTTGGGGAGTCCTATATCTAATAGGATTCAAATATAATTTTTAAAAGATTTTTTTCATCCTAACTTAGGTACTTGTAGTTCAAGCCTGAAGTTAGGGGGTTTTGAAAAACCTAGTTTAGAAAATACTTTTTGGCCAAATTATTTTTGTAAGAAAATACTATTATGTCCTACACACATGGCATGATTATTGGGCGAAGTTTCAGATCAAGGGAAGGAAGTATAAGAGTTGGGGGATTTATTTGATTTTTAGAGCACTTGCAAACAACAAACAAAATCCAAATCAAAGCAGAGATCAAATCAACAGAAAAAAATTTGTTGGATCAAATTTTTATGCCTAATTAATCATAAATGTTGTGGCATGGAAATCAGGGTGTGACAATTACGTACTACCCACAACTGAACAACGGGATATACCCCTTTTTTCATGGTGTACGGCGCCGAAGCAGTCCTACCTTGCAACATTATGCATGACTCACCTCGAGTGCACATGTATGAAGAAAAAGAAGCCGAGTTGGATCGGTAGGATGACCTAGATGCCCTGGAAGAGGAACGGGACGTCGCCCGGGCTCGTTTTATGTTTTATTAGCAGTAGGCTCGACGCTACCAGAGCAGGGAAGTTCATGCGAAGGCATACACGTTGGAGAACTCGTCCTCCGCCTCCTAGAGAAGCAAAAGAACAAGCTCTCGCCTAAATGGGAGGGCCCTTTTATAATTGATGAAGTGCTAGCAGGAGGAGCATATCGTCTTCGCAACCCAGCCGATAACTGCTTCGAACCGAACCCCTGGAACGCAGCTCGGCTCCGACGTTTCTACCGCTAAGCATGCCCACGTCAGTACACTACCCCTTTCCTCATTGTAAATTTCCTTTTGTCTGGATAATTAGCACCTCTCGGGCCCTGTTCGGATAAGCTGATGACAGTTCTAGAACATATTACCTTTTCTCCGAAGATGCGGTTGGCACGATCGCTTTCCTTTTGGAGGTTCTTGTGTTGGCTGGAATCGGCGCCGCCTCTGTTGGTGTTCGGCGTGAGGTTCGGTGGCCCTTGGGAGTAGAAGTCAGCATAGCCGGGATAGCGCAAGACGAACGCTTTGGTGGAAAAGAGGCCTTCTCGCTACTTACGGTGGAGGAGGGGAGGAGCCCAGTATGATCGACTATGATGGCCAGCTTATAACCATCGAGGCTTTCCTAGAAGAAAACCCCGTTCTCAAAGTCAATCGATGTCTCTAGGTCCTCGTGAAAGCCCGGATCGTCATCACGGGAATGATCCTCCGGTTGGGGAGCGGGGCAGTTGATGCCTTCAACTTGGCGCCTCCAGCTCTGTTCGGAAAAACGGTTAAACTGATAAGTATTCGGGCGTAATGTCCAAGCTGTAAACACAAGTCTAAACTTACCCATTCAGCAGGGTTGTAGCCCGAGTAACCTTTCTAGTTTCTTGGGCGGGCGAACTCTTCTTCTTCGCCTTTATATAGATCTGCCAATATGGCGGCCATTGCTGCTAGATTATCCGGCCCTTGTCGCTTGTAGAGGGATGCGGCACTTGTCCCGTTGTACCTCCATAGGGGGTGTGTCCTCTGTTGCAAGGGTTGCACACATTGTTCGATCGCTACGGCCATCACGTCGACCATGGTCAATCCTCCATGGGCCAGCACCCTTACCTTCATGGCTAGGCACTGCACTTCGGCAGACTCCTCCTGGGAAGGGACCCTTGGGCCGCCAGTTAAGTTGTTTCTTCAGTGGGGCGTCCGAATACAAGGGCAGACCTCTCTGAACGGGTTCGAACTGGGGGACATCTTTGATATAAAACCATTCCGAAGACCACTCTTCGGGATCCTTTTTTCGAGTTCCGATAGGATACCCAGTGCCGGCTATGCGGCACACCTCGGCTCCGCCTACCTCAAAGATTGACCCTCCTTGGGTGCAAGGGATGAGACAAAAAACTTCCTCCATAGCTCGAAATGGGCTTCGCACCCTAGGAACATCTCACAAAGGGCAACAAAGCCGAAAATATGTAGAATTGATCCCGGGGTGAGGTGGTGGATTTGGATCTCGTAATACTCTAGCAAGCCCCTTAAGAACGGGTGAATGGGGAATCCTAGACCTCTTAGAAGGAAGGATACAAAACATACCATCTCATCCTTGTTGGGATTGGGGAAGTTCTCAGCGAAAGCTTCGCCATTGTCTGAAGTTAACCCGACATGAACGGGCACGAGATCTGTAGCAGGGAGATACCCTTGTCATTGGAGGTCCCATAATCGAAGCCGCGACACGGAGCAGCTGGACCAGTCGCCCGGGAGATTGCCGTGAGGGCGCGAGGATGAGCCAGGGGCGCCGGCCATGAGGATTTTCTTGGGGCCAGGTGGAGTTCTTTTCCTTTGTATGGATAGACCGTTTGATGCGCCCTCGGCCTATTTAATAGATGTGTCCCTGATCCCGGGGGGTGTTCTTGTAAAAATAAACAAGACTGCTTGCCTTCTGACGGGTGCACGAAAATTGAGGGTCGCCTCTGACAAAATTAATGATAAGGGGGCCCATTATGATTCGATGGGTTGAGGAGTCATCGGAAACCGAATTGTTGAAATTAGCCGAACAGGGTGAAAATGAGGAACTCGCCTCGCAAGCCGAAGACTTTGGGAGTCGTGGGACGGTTGATGGTTATGGGCTCCGATGTTGAAGGCTAGTTCGGGGGCTACTGAGGGAGTCCTGGATTAGGGGGTCCTCGGGGTGCTGGCTCAACTCACGTGGGCCGGACAGTTGGGCCGCACTGTATCCGGACCGAAGACCTTTTGTGCCTTGGTGTGCCCCCCAAGTCAAGAGAGAAGACCCGGAGTTTTCTTGATGTAACCAACTACCTGTAAACCCTAGCACCCCTGGTGTCTATATAAACCAGGGGGCTTGGTCTGTGGAGGCTAGAGGAACAATTACCATCCCACTAGTTAGGCTTTAGTTCGTCTGATCTCGTGGTGGATCTACTCTGTAACCCCCTCATACACAAGCAATATAATCAAGCAGGACGTAGGGTTTTACCTCTTAGAGAGGGCCTGAACCTGGGTAAACATCATGTCCTACGTCTATTGTTTCCCATTGATCCAAGGTCCACAGTTCGGGACCCCCTACCCGAGATCCGCCGGTTTTGACACCGACTCATATTTTTACACAGATCGGTGCCACCGAGTTTTCTAATCGGTGCCACCGAGTTGAATCAAAAGTGTGTAACGGTTGGATTTTGTGTGGAGGCTATATATACCCCTCCACCCTTTCTTCCTCATTGAGGAGAGCCATCAGAACGTGCCTACACTTCCACCATTCATTTTCTGAGAGAGAACCACCTACTCATGTGTTGAGATCAAGAGTTTCCATTCCTACCATTTGAACTTTGATTTCTAGCCTTCCCCAAGTTGCTTTCCACTCAAATCCTTCTTCCACCATAGCCAAATCTGTGAGAGAGAGTTGAGTGTTGGGGAGACTATCATTTGAAGCACAAGAGCAAGGAGTTCATCACCAACACACCGTCTATTACCTTTTGGAGAGTGGTATCTCCTAGATTGGTTAGGTGTCACTTGGGAGCCTCCGACATGATGTGGAGTTGAACCAAGAAGTTTGTAAGGGCAAGGAGATCGTCTACTTCGTGAAGATCTACCCGAGTGAGGCAAGTCCTTCGTGGGCGATGGCCATGGTGGGATAGACAAGGTTGCTTCTTCGTGGACCCTTCGTGGGTGGAGCCCTTCGTGGACTCGCGCAGCCGTTACCCTTCGTGGGTTGAAGTCTCCATCAACGTGGATGTATGATAGCACCACCTATCGGAACCACGCCAAAAATCTTCATGTCCCCATTGCATTTGCCTTCTCCAAACCCGTCCCTTTACTTACATGTGCAATGTTCTACATTCCGCTGCCATACTCTTAGACTTGCATGTGTAGGGTGTTACTTGACTTGTCATAATTGCTAAAATTTGCCCACAACTAAAATTGGAAAAAGGATAGATTTTTATCTGGTCGAGTAGTCTAATCACTCCCCCCCCCCCCCTCTAGACATACTTTCGATCCTACAGAAGGGTTTTGTGAAGGTTCTCAAGGTTCACATGGATTTGAATGTGTCAGACCCGATGACGAAGGCTCTACCACAAGCAAAGCTTGAGCAACACCGGATAGCCATAAGTGTTAGAGAAACTATGTAAACTAGATTATTGACTCTAGTGCAAGAGGGAGACTGTTGAAAATATGCCCTAGAAGCAATAATATTGTATTATTATATTTCCATTTTCATAATTAAGAGTTTATATTCTATGTTATAAATAACTATGATCCTGCAATATGTGATTCAGTGGAAAACTCATATGCATGTGTGGAATGATAAACGGTAAAGAATAGGTTCCTAGTCTTGCCTCTAAGACTAGCTCAACTGTTGTTGGTGATCATGTTTTCTAGATCTTAGGATATCGTTAAGTGTACGGATAGTCCTAAAACAACATTGAGAGTATGACGTTAGAAGAACTATCATATTAAATCGACCCAAACTTGGTTGTTATACTTTGAGATAATGTCGTCTGAAATCAATTGTTATAACACGAAGTGTTAACATGTGTTTTAGTTCCTTACACCATGAGAGTATTGTAGTCACTTCTTACCGTACCGTGGGCTTTGGGGTTGCTCAAACGTCATATGTAACATGGTGATCATAAAGACAACTTATAGGTTCATCGGAAAATTTGACAAGCTACTAGATAGCTTGACACTGGAATTTGCTCCTTTGACGATGGAGAGATATTCTTAGGGACCTATCGGTGTGATGGCATCCATCATCATCTGTCCATACACAAGTGACTATGTCACGGGGATGCCGGAACATTTCAACGAGAAAGAAGAACAAAATCGGTATCGAGGAGAACGGTATAATGAGCATGTGTATGACTCAAGAGGATACCGATATATCTCACCTTGGGTTTTGTGAAGTATTGCAAAGTAAATGGAATATCACAAGATAACCAAAGGTTCACTCGAATGTCATTCGTGTACTCATAGGGACCGATATGGACATTCACGGTTCCGCTATCGGTCATTGAACAAAGGGGTTTTGTTCATGTCTATGTTTTACCGAACCTACAGGTTCACAAGATTAAGGTATCACGATCTTATGAGTGTTAGGATGGAGTGACAGAAATTTATTTGCGAAATAGTTTTGTCAATATTTTAAATAGTTTCTAGAGGAACCAGAAGCGTTTTGGGGTCACCGAGAGAGTTTCGGAGTTTATCGGGCAATACCGGGTAGTATCGATAAATAATATATAGATGGAAAATGTTTCTGGAGATGTTAAATTAATAATAAAAGACTCTAGTAATAGTTAGGGGGCTTTTATAATCAATTAAATATCAACAAGCCTTAAAAGGCCAAGAGGTGGAAGGCAACTTGGCCACAAAGGCCCAAGAGGGGAGATGCCGCCCTTTCCCTCTACAGGAGGCTGAATTGGGGTGGGGGAAGGACTCTCCCTTCCCCCCTTGGCCGTCGCGAGGAGGGGATTCATTCCCCTCCTTTTGGCGCCCCCTCCTCTCCCATCTAACATATATATAGTAGAGGCTTTTGCACCTTTTCTCTACACAAGTTTTGGAGCCTCCTCTAGTTCTCTAGTTCTACTTATAGTTGGTCCTAGTTGATCAATTAGATCTTGACCTAGATCCTCTGATCCTCATAATTAGAAGCCCAGTGTGGTTCTAATCTCCTCCCTCTAATTCTTCGGTGTTGATTAGCTCTGGATGGCGAAGAACTGCTGGATCGTGAAGGTCGTACGCTTGCAACTCGTAGAGAGGCCATGCTTTCAATCTTTCATTCGTGGCACTGTTCATGGGTGGTTTACGGGATCGCTCATCTATGGTTCGAGGGACTCCAAGTACGATCTACACCGACTCATCTTCTTTCACTGCAACTTGGAGTCGGTAACGATCGAATCCAAACCGTTAATGCATCTTCATATTGTTCCTAGGTGATAGTAGGGCGAGTTTTTTTTGTTTTCTACTATGTTTCCCAACTGGAAATGCATAACCATGCTACATAATGGTCAAGATTCTAGAAACATAAAATCTTTTTCAATTGAATACCAACCATATTATGTGTTATTTTTCCTACTACAACTACAAACACCAAAGTCGATAGCATCGCGATGCTCGTTGGAACAATACCGACGAGGTAGGAGCTGTCGCAGTATGATCTCATGTGGGAAAGGTCCCTAACTTTGGAGGAAACCATTGCAAATTCATGGACCAGTAGAGGCACTGAAAGGAACTTGGGTAAGGTTCAAGGGGCTCTCGCCATTGTCATGTCTGACCTACATGCATGGAGTAATATAACTTTTGGTAACATCTCTAGAGAGTTGGAAAAGTATAGATCATGGTTGGTGGAACTCACTCATATGAATGTTGATTGTTTGGAAATTAGAAGAGAGATGGACAAGATGAATGAACTCTTATATAAGGAAGAAATTCTTTGGCTTCAAAGGTTAATGATTGAATGACTATAAGGTGACCGGGGTACCAAAATGTTTCACCACAAGGCCATTTGGAGAGCGAGGAATCATTTTAGTAAGGGATTGACCGATGAACATGGTGTTATTCACACTGAGCAGGCAGCTATGATGGGTATGGCAAATGAGTATTTTCAAATGTTTCTTGGGATGGCCATCTTCTAGATCCAGGTGACGTTCTTCAACTTAGCCAACCCAAAGTGACGATTGATATGAATGACAAGCTTTGTGTTGAGTTTTCTGAGAAAGAAATTTTTGACACCATGTTCCAAATTGAAGCACTAAAGGCACCTGGACTGGACGGGTTCCCTGCTAGGTTCTTTTGAGAGGCATTGGTCAATCCTTAAGGAGGATATTATTAACTCAGTGAAGCTTTTCTTTGCTACCGGGGTGATGCCAGAAGGGGTGAACAGTACTACTTCCTCATTCCCAACTTGATAACCCTTTGTGGATCATCAATTTTTGACCCACTAGTCTATGCAATGTCATTTACACGATTATTGTTGAATGTTGGTTAGTCGTTTGTGGCCTTGTCTTGATGATCTTGTCTCGATAGAGAATAGTGCATTTGTTCTGGCAAGTTAATCACTGATAACGCTTTAATTGCCTTTGAGTGCATACATACTCTCAAGCGGGAAAAAATCCAGAGGAAAGTTTCTATGCGTACAGGCTTGACCTATCAAAGGCATATGATAGGGTGAATTGGGTCTTTCTGGAGCAAGTGATGCAATAGTTGGGATTCTTTCACTGGTGAGTGAATTGGGTTATGAGGTGCATCACATCGGTGAGACATACGCTTAAACTTAATGGAACCCTCTCAGATTCATTCACACCATCCCATAGGCTTTGGTAGGGAGACCATCTGTCACCATTTATTTTCTTTTTGTTGATGATGGTTTTGGATGTTATCCTGAAGCAGGACATTGCAACTCATAACATTACACGAGTCAAAGCGTGTCCTCAGGCCCCCAATATTACACACCTCCTTTTCACGGATGACACACTTATATTTTTTTCAAGCTAATAAGGCTGAAGCCAACCATGTCAGAGATGCCTTACAAAGGTATGCTCTACTCGATAGTTAATCAACCCTGCTAAGTGTTCTACTTTGCTCGGCCACCGGTGTAGGGAAGCACACAAGCTCCTGGTCATGCAAACACCCAATATCCGCTTTTCAAAGGGGGGATTTGAAGAACTTGCAACATTAATTGACCAAACATATTACTCAATGGGCGACTTGATGTCACAAGCAGGGAGGGAAGTGTTGATAAAGGCACCGTCCCTGGCTCTCCCCACCTTCTCGATAAGTGTCTTCAAATTCCCGCACAACACTTGCGATGATCTCTCTCGTATGGTCCGCAACTATTGGTGGGGGCCATGGAAGGCAAAATGAATACTCACTGGAAAGCATGGGATCAGTTGTTGCGACCGAAAGCTTTTGGAGGTATGGGCTTTAAGGATTTTTTGAGTATTTAATCAGGCTATGCTCACTCGTCAAGCTTGGAGGATCCTTGTGAACCCCGATAGCCTATGCGCCCGGGTTTTGAGGGCTTGCTACTTCCCACATGGGCGCATGGAGGACATGGTTTTTAGCAACAATGCATCCCAAACTTGGCAGTATATTGTCCATGGCTTGGAGCTTCTTAAACAAGGGTCAGTCTGGTGCATTGATAATGGTGCTTTGGTCAAAATATGGAGGGACTCTTGGATCCCCCATCCCCAATGGCGGTGCCGGCTTGGACGAGTGGGCGAGCCTCTGGATGAACATGGCACTTGACGAGGTGACTTGTTGCGTTGGTTCTTTCTCCCAGTGGGCGTTTAAGAAATTCTGAAGATAAAGGCTTCTCCGAGATTGGGAAAGGACAACCTAGCTTGGGGTCCTGAATGCAACGGTATATTCATCGTGCATAGTGCTTACTAGCTGACGCTCGCGGACAAGCTTCATCCTACTTCGATCGCGGTGAGCAGGGAACCACATGGCCGATGTGCTGGGCATCATTATGGAGGTGCCCTGTTCCTCCTAACGTGCGTGCAGCAAATTCTCTTGGTACTTGGGCTTAGAATTTTGACCGTCATGTCGGAAAAAAAAAACTAATGTATGTCCGCTATGTGCTCTCGCGCGAGAGGACTTATTCCATACTTTTTGTAGGTGCCCACATGTTGTGTATCTTTGGCAAACTGGCCCAGATGGCTATAATTTTTTATTGTTCCATGCTATTATAGTATCAATCTTGGATGTTTTATATACGCTTACAAACAATTATATATCATTTTTTGGGACTAACCTATTAACTTAGTGCCCAGTGCCAGTTATTGTTTTTTGCCTGTTTTTGGTTTTTCAGAATATCAGTACCAAATGAAGTCCAAATGCCACGAAACTTTTTGGTGATTTTTTTCTGGACATAAGAGACCCTGGAAGCTTAAGGAGGGGATGAGAAGATGGAGCAGTGGCCCATGAGGCACCAGGGCGCGCCCAGGGGGTAGGGCACGCCCTGGTGGCTCGTGGGGCCCATGTGGCTCCGTTTGACCTAACTCCGCCTCTATAAATTCTCTAAAATCAGGAAACCAACAGAGGAGTCCACGGAATACTTTTTGCGCCACTGCAAGCCTCTGTTCTCGAGAGATCCCATCTGGGGAACTTTTCGGGTACTCCGCCGGAGGGGGAATCAATCACGGAGGGGCTCTACATCAACCTTGCTGCCCTTCCGATGATGCGTAAGTAGTTTACCACAGACCTATGGGTCCATAGTTAGTAGCTAGATGGATTCTCCTTGATGTTCTTGGAGTTCTATCCGATGTAATTACTTTTTGCGGTGTGTTTGTTGGGATCCGATGAATTGTGAGTTTATGATCAGATTATCCATGAATATTATTTGAGTTTTCTCTGAACTCTTTTATGCATGATTGTTATAGCTTTGTATTTCTCTCTGATCTATTTATTTGGTTTGGCCAGCTAGATTGATTTTTCTTGCAACGGGAGACGTGCTTTGTAATGGGTTCGATCTTGTGGTGCTCAATCCCAGTGACAAAAGGGGACATGACACGTATGTATCATTGCTATTAAGGGTAAAAAAAATGGGGTCTATTCATGCGTGAGTTTACACTATCTACATCATGTCATCTTGCTTAAGGCGTTACTCCGTTCTTTATGAACTTAATACTCTAGATGCATGTTGGATAGCGGTCGATGTGTGGAGTAATAGTAGTAGATGCAGAATCGTTTCGTTCTACTTGTCTCAGACATGATGCCTATATACATGATCATTGCCTTGGATATCGTCATGATTATTAGTTTTTCTGTTAATTGCCCAACAGTAATTTGTTTACCCACCATATGCTATTTTCAAAAGAGAAGCCTCTAGTGAAAACTATGGCCCCCGGGTCTACTTCTATCATATATTAAAAATCCTAAAAATACCATCCTGCAATTTTCCTTTATTTATTTTATTTTGTAATTTTCTTCGATCTATCTATCTATCGCCATACAATTTAATCTCGCAATTAACTGCCAAGGGATTGACAACCCCTTGTTCGCGTTGGGTGCAAGGATTTGTTATTTTGTGTGCAGGTGTTGTTAATGAGTTCTTGCGTGATTCTCCTACTGGATTGATAACCTTGGTTTTATAACTGAGGGAAATACTTATCTCTACTGTATTGCATCATCCCCTCCTCTTCGGGCAAAACCCAACGCAGCCCACAAGTAGCAGGAAGAATTTCTGGCGCCGTTGCCGGGGAGACATCATCAACATCTATCAAGTACCTACGCATAAACTTTCATCTCCTTGCATTTATTTTATTTGCCTTTGCCTCTCATTTTCATCTCCCCCACTTCTAAAAAGTTTTACAAAAATATTTTCGTTTGCCTTTTGCTTGTTTGCCTTCTTGTTTGCTCGTTTGAAACTGTTATCATGAGTGATTTTGGCATGGCAGAAACAGATGATGGTAAAACTCCTAAAATTGAAATTTCTACCAATCTTGATGCTAAAACTTTTGTGATGGGACAAGGGAATGTTATAGGAAAAAAGTGTTATCCAAGAATTCTTTAATTGCATTGGAACCTTGGCTTGTGATGATGCTCCTATACTTAAAAGAACCAAAAATTATGTCGAAGCTATTTCCGCACTTGTTCTTAAAGTTGAAAGAAGATTTATTTGTACGCATCCTACTTTACAAAGATGGTTTTATGAATTACCTATTATAAAAAATCCTAAAGCTAAGAAGATAGCTACCCTTGTCCTCATGAATGAATTTGATCACATAGTGCGAGAAGCTAGAGAGATCTTTGACTTCTATGGTGTGAACCATGAAAAATCGGTAATAGATGAGATCCTTTATAATAGCGATTACTTTTTGAGGTATTTGTTTCGCAATGACCAAATCTTTGATGAGAATACTAAAAAGTAAGTTCCTCCTTTGAATATAATCCAACAAGTTTTCAGTAGTGTTAATAGACAATACTCTTGGATTGTAGCTGGTAATCAGGAGGGCTTTGCAGATCGACAACTTGCTAGTGCTAAAAAATTTATGGATGATGTGTTTCATATTAATTTTGAAAAGCCTCCTGATGAGAACGCATCCTTAGAAAAGAAGAAGAAAGATGACAATACTTGAAACTTTGCATTACGCCTAGCTAGGGGCGTAAAACAATAGCGCTAGTTGGGAGGCAACACAATAGTTATCTTAATTTTCTTGTTTATTTTTCTGTTTTCTTGTGTGTGCACAATTATGCTACTATTATGATTGTTTTTTATGTTTAATTAGTGTTTGTGCCAAGTAAAGCCTTTAGGATGATTTGGATGATATTTGACTTGATTCTGTGAAAAAACAGAAACTTTTGCGCCCAGTTCTGGAATTTTGTAAATTCACAGAAACGTGCTCTTGCTCTGAATTTTTTACACATAATTGATATACAAATTCCCCATGTTGTCCTAATTGTTCAGAATTTTTGGAGTTACAGAAGTATGGTCAGTGTTCAGATTACTACAGACTGTTCTGCTTTGACAGATTCTATTTTTGTTGCAATGTTTGCTTGTTTTGATGTATCTATGGATTGTATCGGGGGGTATAAGACATGGTGAAGTTATAATACAGTAGGTATAATGCAATAATAAAATATGAATGGGTTTGCAACATTACTTAAAGTGGTGATTTGCTTTATTATACTAACGGATCTCATGAAGGTTTTGTTAAGTTTTGTGTGATTGAAGTTTTCAAGTTTTGGGTGAGAGCACGATGGATGAAGGAATAAGAAGTGGCAAAAGCCTAAGCTTGGGATTCCCGAGGCACCCCAAGGTAATATTCAAGGGCTCCCAAGCAACTAAGCTTGGGGATGCCCCGGAAGGCATCCCCTCTTTCTTCTACCACCCATCGGTAATTTTACTTGGAGCTATATTTTTATTCGTCACATGATATCAGTTTTGCTTGGAGCATCGTGTATTATATGAGTCTTTGCTTTATTTGCTTTTTAGTTTGTCACAATCATCTTTACTGGACACACCTATTTGAGAGAGCCACACGTTTATCATGATTTGTTAGAAGGCTCTAAGTGCTTCAACTAATTTTTTTGAGCTAGGCAGTTGCTCTAGTGTTTCACTTAAATCTTTTTTAGCACGGCGGTGATTATATTTTAAAGAAATACATGCACTCTCATGCTTCACTTATATTATTTTGAGAGTTGATAATATTATATTTTAAAGAAATACATGCACTCTCATGCTTCACTTATATTATTTTGAGAGTTCATAAATTTTGGAGAAATATTTGCACTCTCATGCTTCACTTATATCTTTTTGAGTTGATAATAGTAATGGTAATTTGCACAAGATATGAATTTGGTCCCAAAGTGATGAATATTCAAGAGGGATATAATAGAAACTTTTATGAAAGATCATTGGATATGATAAGTTTGATTCCTTGCAATAGTTTTGCGATATGGGGATGATAATATGTGAGTCATGTTAGTGAGTAATTGTGGTTTAGTAAGAATATGGGTGTTAAGGTTTGTGATTCCCTATGCAAGCACATAAATTCAGTAGTTATGCAACGAAGTTATATCCTACTTATGGTGCATTATTCAGTGTTAGTTATGTTCAATGCATGTTTATGGCCGTTTTCATTTTTTGGTTGGTCGCTTCTCAATCTATTTGCTATCCTTCATTTGTACTAAGCGGGAATGCTGCTTGTGCATCCAATTCTGTAAACCCAAAGTTGTGCCAAATGAGTCCACCATACCCACCTATATGTGGTATTTCCACGCCGTTCTAAGTAAATTTGCACGTGCCAACTCTAATTTTTCAAAATAATTTTCCGTTTTGTGTGCCCTTACCACTCATGAAGCGGCAGGGGGCCCAATATTTTCCATGCTAGGTGGGTTATTCTCATGATGAGTGTTTATTCACTTGTCATTGCACGAGAGTGTGGCAGGTAATAGGGATGCCCAGTCCCGAAATGAAAAAATTTAATATGATGATAATAATAAATTCCTTGGAAAGTGTTGGTATGGAAGGCACCCGTGGATACGACCAGCCATGGATTGTGAAAGAATGATGGAAAGGAAATAAACTTTATTTTCTGTTTGGGAACCGCCTATAATGTGTCTAGCATGCAAGATATTGGGAATTCTCGGTCGTTTTCATTGACAGGAATAGCATGCCTCTCAAAATAATTTTATCTCTCAGTTTAAGCCTTGAGCTCTCGCACCTCTGCTAACCTCTGCCTCCCTCTGCGAAGGGCCTTTCTATTTACTTTTATGCAATTTTTACTTTTATTTTGAGTCTCCATCTTCTCTTACAAAGTACCAACTAGAGAACACTATTGTCATACTTGTGCATTGGATGTAGCTAATATTGAGTGTGTTTCATGGATGGGTCAATGATTGAGCATAATGGGCTAGGGATAACTTTCTCTAGCATTGATATTTTGAAAGACATGGTTGCTTGTTAGTATGCTTGAGTATTGACGTCTTCATGTCAAACTATAGACTATTGCTTTGAATCATTCAAGTCCAAATGTCCATGCCACAAAAGAAAAGATTATATGATGAATATGATAGGTAGCATTCCACATCAAAAATTCTGTTTTTATCATTTACCTACTTGAGGACGAGCAGGAATTAAGCTTGGGGATGCTTGATACGTCTCCAACGTATCTATAATTTTTTATTGTTCCATGCTATTATAGTATCAATCTTGGATGTTTTATATACACTTACAAGCAATTATATATCATTTTTTGGGACTAGCCTATTAACTTAGTGCCCAACGCCAGTTGTTGTTTTTTCCCTGTTTTTGGTTTTTCATAATATTAGTACCAAACGAAGTCCAAATGCCACGAAACTTTTTGGTGATTTTTTTCTGGACATAAGAGACCCTGGAAGCTTCGGGAGGGGAAGTGAAGGTGGAGTAGTGGCCCACGAGGCACCAAGGCGTGCCCAGGGGGTAGGGCGCGCCCTGGTGGCTCGTGGGGCCCACGTGGCTCCGTTTGACCTAACTCCGCCTCTATAAATTCTCTAAAATTGGGAAACCAACAGAGGAGTCCACGAAATACTTTTTGCGCCACCGCAAGCCTCTGTTCTCTAGAGATCCCATCTGGGGACCTTTTCCGGTACTCCGCCGGAGGGGGAATCAATCACGGAGGGGCTCTACATCAACCTTGTTGCCCTTCCGATGATGCGTGAGTAATTTACCACAGACCTACAGGTCCACAGTTAGTAGCTAGATGGCTTCTTCTCTCTATTTGGTCTTCAATACAATGGTCTCCTTGATGTTCTTGGAGTTCTATCCGATGTAATTACTTTTTGCGGTGTGTTTATTGGGATTCGATGAATTGTGAGTTTATGATCAGATTATCCATGAATATTATTTGAGTTTTCTCTGAAATCTTTTATGCATGATTGGTATAGCTTCGTATTTCTCTTCGATCTATTGATTTGGTTTGGCCAACTAGATTGATTTATCTTGCAATGGGAGAGGTGCTTTGTAATGGGTTCAATCTTGCGGTGCTCAATCTCAGTGATAGAAGGGGACATGACGCGTATGTATCGTTGCTATTAAGGGTAAAAAGATGGGGTTTATTCATGCATGAGTTTACTTTGTCTACATCATGTCATCTTGCTTAAGGCGCTACTTTGTTCTTTATGAATTTAATACTCTAGATGCATGCTGGATAGCGGTCGATGTGTGGAGTAATAGTAGTTGATGCAGAATCGTTTCGGTCTACTTGTCTCGGATGTGATGCCTATATACATGATCATTGCCTTGGATATCGTCATGATTATTTGCTTTTCTGTTAATTGCCCAACAATAATTTGTTTATCCCCTGTATGCTATTTTCAAGAGAGAAGCCTCTAGTGAAAACTATGGCCCCTGGGTCTACTTCTATCATATATTAAAAATCCTAAAAATACCTTGCTGTAATTTTCCTTTATTTATTTTATTTTGTAATTTTGTTCGATCTATCTATATAGCACCATACAATTTAATCTTGCAATTAACCGCCAAGGGATTGACAACCCCTTGTTCACGTTGGGTGCAAGGATTTGTTATTTTGTGTGCAGGTGTTGTCAACGAGTTGTTGCGTGATTCTCCTACTGGATTTATAACCTTGGTTTCATAACTGAGGGAAATACTTATCTCTACTGTACTGCATCATCCCCTTCTCTTCGGAGAAAACCCAACGCAGCTCACAAGTAGCACTCCTACACCTCATTGCGGACCTGGATGATGGTGATCAGCTGAGATTTTTGATGCTGATGTGGAGATGCTGGTATGTGAGGAATGAAATAAATTTTCAAAAAATGTGAGGAATGAAATCACTCATCATAAGCCGACAGTCCCCATGGAGGTGTCCAAGAGATTGTTGCAAAGTTGCGTCCTGTCTCTGCTTGCTATCCAACATGACCCCATGGCAGACCTAATGAAGGGCAAGATGGTGGTGATGGATCAAGGTGCAACTTAGCCGGTATCGCATGTGAAGGTCACCAAGCCCCCCACAATCCAAATGGCAGCCCCCACCTGAGAATTGGACATAGTTGGATGTGGATGGGTCCATGTCAACGGTTGATGGAACTACAGGAGATGGGATGATTTTACGTGGCCAAGATGGTGCTATCATTTTTTCAGCGCATCGATCTCTGTGGTCTTGCCCCGACACCTTGCACGTTGAACTTGCAGGCTGTATGGAGGGCTGGCTTTAGCCCACCAATGGACGGAGCTTTCGATTATCCTTGAGTGCGATAGCAAAATGGCAGTGGAGATGATCACTTCGCGCGGCCAGAACATATCATTATATGCCATAGTATTTCATGAGGTGAAGAGGCTTTTGGGTGAAAGTGAGTGTGTGGTTACTCGTATCCCTAGAGGGAAAAATAATGTAAGTCATGTGTTAGCGAACTTTGGTCGAACGGAGGACCGTACTGTTGTGTGGATCCGATCCAGGCCGGTTAACTTTCCTAGCTTGTGTAGGGATAAATTCATATGCTCTTGAGTAATACACTGCTTTTTACCGCTGCAGAAAAATATCCGATAGTGCCATATGAACAGTAGCAGCCCAAGCTTGAAACTATACAACTTGAAAACTATTTCATGCTAACAAAGGCCATTAGCATTGTTTTTAATATAGCTAACAACTCATGTAGGAGCAGCTGTTAAATTCACTGGAAGTTGCTACAACCAGAGTACATTGGTATTTCATCGCCCAAACCGGTAATGCCAGGAAACAATAAAAGACAATTGATGAACATGCCAAAGAAAATCAAACCAAAAAGGGATAAATTTTGTTAGCGCCTATTGACTTGGTGGTTCTTGAAGTCCGGGTCTATAAGAGGAATCTGCATATGCACTTCTCATTGTGTAGGTGTGGCTCTAAGCAACAATGGGTTAAAGTTCTCTGAGGAGGACGGGGCAAGGCGTTGATAGGCAAGAGCGCCGGGAGAAATGACGAGGAGACGTTGGGCATTGGTCGTGGAGACCGGAACGGAGCTATGCTAGTGGATATCAAACAAAAGACAAGCGGCGGCGTCTAGAAGCAAAGGCTCGTGCGGTGGTGATTTGGAGCGGAGCGGAGAGAGGGGCGTTGTGAGATGATTGTGTGCGTCCTCGGCGAAAAGGGAAAGCGGTGGTACGACAAAAACCAGGAGAAAAACTAAAAGGAAGGAAGGACAAAAAACAAGCGGGAGGGAACGGGAGACAATAAGGAGTCGGAACACGGTCTGATGACAGAAAAAGGAGCACTACTTGAGATAATATAGATAATGCGAAGGAGATAAGAACACATCTTTTTAGGCCAGAAGAAAGCACAAGCAAACCATAGGTACATGTTGCATGAGCCTGCATCCCCACAGCCGTTCTGAGTTGGCCCACTAGGTTGCTCACAGGAAACGAATGAGCTTCGATCGTATTCCTCCAGAGCCAGGTTGAGAAGTGTTTAAACAAAGTGTCCTGCATCACCAGAGCTTGATTATTCGACTTGGGCATCTGGGATGAAATCAATAATATGAGATGCAGATCACTTATGGTGTGTTTGGTTGCCTGCATACGGGCCAATCAGGCTAGCGCGGGAAGAAAGTGTGCCATTTGGTTGTGTGCGTTCACTGTTTGGCCAGCATAAATCATAAGTCAAGGATAGAAGAGCCCAGATTCCAAATGAAGAAATGGAAACTCGAAAAGGATCCTTCTGATTCTCAAAGAATGAGGGGCAGGGGGATTGATATCGAGAAAGATTTCTTCTTGTTATAAGACGTGATTTGATCTGCATATGTTTGGTAAAAGAACAATCTTCTCCTTTAATCATATCATAAATAGAAAGTGTTCAATTAGAACATGAAAATGTGACTCAATTGGTCTTGGTTAGTCTTCGGGGCGGAGTGGAAGAAGGGCGGAGACTCTCGAACGAGGAAGGAACTTACCTCCTAGCCAGCCCCGCCAGGAACGACAGATTCGGCCGTTTCCAACGTTGTAGCTTGGAGTGATGCAAAAGAGCCCACATGGGTGGCAACCTCCTGCGGTCTGATACATGATGTACGTGAGGTTGCACTTGTTGTGTTCATTTAACTCGTAATCCCGTTCACTTATTAGTCCCTTCTAATCACATCAATTTTGTGGTTCCATTCAGGCGATTGGTTTGTAATTTCGTTCATTGTAAATGTTCAATTTCATGTTCATATTTGGAGCTATTTTGAACGAGTTATGTCAAATTCATCGCGTATGGTCGACCGTTTAAAATTTCCTTTTACCGGTAACTTCATCTCGTTGTTTCCTGTCCCGCGTCCTGCTGGTGTCATTGTCGGCGTCGTTCCAATAAGCATCACCGCCGGCGTTATTCCTCTCGGTCTCCTCTCCCGCGTCCTTCTACACTAGAGGCGCCCGCGTCCTACTACACTGATGCTGCCATGGGACACGCACTGCATTTCTACACCTCATCCTTTGCCTCAAGGACCTCCTATTCGGCCCTCCAAACAAACTTTCTCCGTGGCGAGGATGATAGCAACTACTTCGTCGCGCCGCTGACGGGATCACTCGCCCACGACTCCACGATCATCATGTTGGACGCAGTGCCCTGGCCACCGCCTCCCACGGTCATCGAGGAACTTTAGTGTAGCTCAATGTGTTATGTCCAGTGTATGCAAATAGCAAAACTTTAGTGTAGCTCAATGTGTTATGTCCAGTGTATGCAAATAGCAAAAAATTGCTCCCCTAATGCTGGCAACCAAACGACAAGTATGCAATGCAGTCAAAATAGTAGATGCAGGCAACCAAACACACCATTAATTCTCATCAGGAGGGCTGTATTATTTTTAGAACTGTCTGTTCTCGTCAAGTTAGTTCACACCAAGTGACATATCATGTGCAGAATGGAGATCGTGCCCAGATTTATTTATTTTTTTGAAAGATTAGGTGTTTGCTGTAGTTGTCAGATACAACATAGATTTCCACAAGCTCAGACTCATGGAATCACAGAAACAGAAATAGATCCACAACTTAAACAAAAATAGCAGAATTTTGGAACAGAACCCCACTCAATGAACTCATCTCAACTTGACAAAGCGCAGCAAAAATCAAGTCAGTAATACTACCCAGCATACCAGGTACGAAATACGATGTGAAAGCTAAAAAATTCTCTTTCTAAAGGGTACAGACACTGATTGTGAACAGATAGAACAGAAGGCAGCCAACATTCGAGAATATTTCCTTATTTCTTCTTGGCATCCCCAGCCTTTGTCTGCAAAATTTATCCAAGAAAACGACTTAGTTGATATGACACAGATCAGTAAGGAAATCAACTAAGATTAGTATATATGGATACCTTCTTGACTCCACGGATCTTCTTCGTCCTGTTCTTCCTCTCCTTGATCTGCTTGCGTGACTTCTCTACCTTCGTGGCTAGCCCGTTCTGCAGAAGAGCAAGAATAATTATAAGCAAATGAGAACTTGACATCCTTAATTCTCGTTAGTGAGTTTGCAGAAAAAATGATGTTATTGTTTAGAGCACATGCTGATGAACAGAAATTTAGAAGTTGGCGGACAAAAAATTGAAGTGCTTCATCTAAGTAAAGCATAAACAATGAAAATAATGGAAATTAATATAAATGAGCTGCACGACAAAAAGAGTTGCATCACAAGGCTGGCAGCACATCATTATAGCAATGACAGATCATGGCTCGGATACATGCAAACTTGTGTCAGATGGACTTTCTAGCACAACAACAGAACCAAACATACAACACAAATGCAGAAACTGCAAGCGTTTTGCTTTGAGCAAAAGATATCATTATCTTACATCAAAGATCGACTGTCATCAGTTACAAAATTGCTACAGTTAACAGGAACATCAAGTGTGGCACAGTATCACCCGCATTTTGAAATAAATTCTGGCAAATCCGAAGGCCCCAATTGGTTGAAGGTGGATTGAAGCAAAGGTAACCGGTATTGTTATTAGAGTGCCCATTTCTAGATATGCGTATATTATACAAAAAATAGAAAACAAGATCGGCCAAGAAATGGATTTATTTGCCACCATGCAGCGGCAGCAAGACTTTGCAAGTGTTTTTTTATCCAAGATAAGACAACTAATATTGGAACTACAAGTACCCTGATGAGAGCTTATTATACTGACTCAAGGATGAGAGCATAAAATTGACTAAATGCTTTATACACAGGCTACAGTAGGACAAGATCAAAGCTTATTATGAGATAACAGTATAATAAATATGGAGGCCCAAGGATTCAGAGCAGATTCGGGTGGGATGAATGAAGCAAGAGAGGCATACCCTGATCAGCCTATACTTGGGCTCGAACTTCTTGGCAGCCTCGAGGTTATCGTAGATGAGGCCGAAGCCGGTGGACTTGCCGCCTCCGAAGTGGGTGCGGAACTTGAACACAAAGATGCAGTTCGAGTCCTTCACCTCGTAAATCTTGGCCAGACGCTCCTTGAGATCCGCCTGCGACACACGCGGATCAGCTTAAACTCGCATCGAAAATCAACGAGCCCAAAGATGACAACGATCTTGGGAGTATGGAGGGCGCACCTTGGACACGTTGGCGCGGCCGGGGTGGATCACCTCGAGCACGAATTGCTTGCGCGAGAGGAGACGGTTCGTCATGAACTTGCGGGTGCGGAGAGTCACCGCAGGCGCCGTCTTCGCGTCCGCCATGATTGCTGCTGATGACCGAGGTGCTTCCTCTTCGCGGGGATTCCTAGCTACGGCAGCGGCGCGAGTGAGATGCGGCGGCGGCAGAGCTAGCGCGTGGCGTGGAAGGTGTGGTTTTATATACAGGTGGAAACCTAGGTCGTTCCTAGCAGAAGGGCTTATATGGGCTTTAAGATAGTTGGGCTCAAAAGAATTGTGGGCCAATTTTTAGCGGCCTGATTTCTGTGGTTACAAATGATATGGATCTTTGCTTTTACTAGTTAATTGCCTGTGCGTTGCAGGGGGATATACCGAACATGTCTAACCATAAATCTTTAGGGCAGCATTTCAACTTTCTTTTATGGGTTCCCTTCTTTTATTTTTATAAACCACTCTCCATCTTTCTCTTTGTTTTCGTCGTCTTCTCCCTCTTCCCCCTCCCCCTCATCCTCATCCTCTTCCCCCTCCCCCTCCTCTTCCTCTTCTTCTTACCGTTAGGATCCCCTACCCACAATCTTCGCCTGCCTAATCCTAAATTGCCACCTCTGTCAATGGCACACCCGACTGGCACCCCACTTCCACCTCTACCCCCACACATATTTTGACTTGGAAACATGTAACCATGTTGTTGTGTTAACATAAAGAGAACCAGACATGGATTAGTTAGAAGATGTAATAAAGAAAAAAATGATTTACAAAGTTACTACATGTGAGGGGAAGAGGAGTTTGTCTCGGCAACTGTTGTGAAAACCAAAGACTGCATACATAACTAAAATGCATCATGTGTAATATTCGAGAATATAAGTTACATCAATTTTCATAAAAGTCAAAGGTTGTAGAATAAAATGTCTACATATGCAACAAAAAATTAATAAAATATATAAATACTTTTCATGATGGATCCAATGATACAAATTTTGTATTATAGATATTAATATATATTTTGTAAAAACATGATTGAAATTGCACAAGTTAAACTTTTGAAAAAACAATAATAGATTTAATTAATAAAATGTCATTGATATGTAACAAAATATATACAATTAGAAATTTATGATAAAAGTTTAGCCCAAAATACAAGTGCTCTAAAATTTCGGACAGAGTACCTGCTAAGTACACATGACTATGTTTTGGTTGCATCCACTCATCCATCCAGACGATTAATCAAACCAGCAAGCAACCTTCGGAGACACATTGAGAAGTGCTTCGTTGAAAGAAGCATGAGGAGGACAGTTAGCACGAAGACATCCCATGGTGTACCTGGGTATGAACAGAACAGTTAGCAAAATCAAAAGCACCATAGAAGCATCATCCCTAGCTCATAATCGTTTGCATAAAAGTACACTGATTTTCACCCGTAAAAAAAGTACACCGGTTTCATCATCCACTGCCTATGTTAATTATTAATTCACGCTTAAACAGAGGAATCGAATCACGAACGGTTGGTTTCTCAATCAATAACACATGTTTGTCCATCACATGCATGCATGTAGTTCCTGGATCATCAGCTGGATGTAGTGCAAGATTCGCAGTTTTCCATCACACTCGGCCATCACGTGTAGCTACCGGCGCTCACAAGAGACGTACGCCGGCGCCCGCGGACATATCACGACCATATCGTTGTCATCGAACAACTCTTGCAGTGTGAACTGAAACTTGCGGTCGCTGTCTTAAGTCACCTCACTGCATAGCCCGCCTTCTTTTGGCCGCCAGGGAATATCAACAGGCTAGATCCGCACCGCCGGTGCGCCGACAGCCATGGCGGGTTGGTGTCCACCGCGAGCTCACCGGAGCGGTGGCCCGACGCCGGTAACTTGGCCAACCCGGACGCGGAGCAGTAGGGCGTCGTCTCACTGGCCGCCTGCGCCCGGAGTAGCGGCACGACGACACTAAGGAGCCAAGATTCGCGAATACGTCAGCCTTAAGTCCGGCGTCTCCGGCACAGTTGACAATACTAATTTTCTTTTGCTCTAATCCAGAGGGTTGGAGGGTCGTACCTGCCTAATGGCATGTCAATCCTCGGCTCATTGGATGAGGAGGAGGACGTAGGCGTACTGTAGCGTGCTGAGGATGAGAGAGATGGGATCTGGAGGAGCCTTCTGTTTGGGATGGAGAAGGAGGCGGGCCGAGGATGAGGAAGGTGGGACGTGGGGAAGGAAGGAAAAACAGGAGGAGCAATTATTACGGAAACAAATCAGTGAAAAACCAAGATCGTAGAGAGGTGGAAAACCGGACGGGGGTGGGAAGCCATCGTACATCGGGGTGGGGAAAAGAGGTTCGACGAACATATGACGGGAAACGGAAGCTCCGTTTCTTTTAGGTAGTTGAGAAAATAAATTAGAGGATACCCGTTTCTCAAAAAAAAAAAAAATACCCCACGCGTTGCTGCGAGGACTGGTTGATGAAAATTTTGGCTGATAACATGAGAACCAAAATTAAAAATACATATGACTTATTCGATTTGATTATGTATAGTTGTAGCAATATTTATTGAATATAAGAATAATATAATTGAATAGAGAACACTTTCTCATGCATGGTTGAATGTTGTGGTGAATCTTTTTTCATGCATAATTGCATGCTGAGGTGGGCTTCGCCCCATTCATAATTATATAATGAGTTGGTATGTTTGCATGTTAGAGATAAATAAATTAGTGGGGATGACTCACTTAGATATATAGTACATGTTAATGACTATGAGTTGCTACGGGATACAACATGGCACCCGCCGGGTTCGGGTCGCCCAGACCTGTACCCATCTCAATTATTTTTTGTGTAAACCCGTACTTGTACTTGCACCTCGTGTTTGAAATTGTTTCCATACCCGTACCTGGTCGGGTGCTGGTAATACCCACGGTAAAAATACTCATCTCAGACACCTTACCCAACTCACACTTCACCATATATTTTTCAGCATTTTCGCATATATTCACAACATTTCAACACATTTACCACATTTTAATATTTTAGCACATATATATCACGACTTGTTGTGCGATGGAATAGAAAAATGGTATTAATTTTCAGAAGTGGATAGCAATAAGGATGAACTCGCACTAAACAATGTCCAATTACATTCATAAATGAGTAGCCTATAAGTGAACTTTTAGAGAAACAATCACCTATATTTTTTTCTTCTTCTTTCCAATTACAAGACAAACAAGAGGGGCATAATTTTCTCTATTTTTTTATTGAAGATGCTTCTGCAGCGCCTACTTCAAAATAATCAAAGAGACTATATAATAAGACCAACAAAATGAGAGACAAAATCATGAGTTCATAAAACAAGATTAACGCATTTAAACAAGAACATGCACATGGGTAAGGGGGAGGGGATTTTAGGTCGAGGCTAGCGGTAGCGTTAACCTAGGGTAAAGCGGCTAGATTTTTTTTTCTTTTAGTGAATGACACATTGAACCTACCTATTAGAAGGAATTAGTATACTGGCCTGTTGTGCCAAATGGCGCAGAGACCCCTGAATCCATGTTCGCGATGAAAAAAATTTGCATGGTTAGTTGGTTTCATTGTGGGCAAGTACATATGGCAACAAATTTAACCCCCTTTAATGAAAAAATGGTGTCTTGTTGTCTACAATGAGATGTACATAAACATTTTAATTTGGTAGAACAGAGTCTACACACATGCTCCTCAATGTCAAGAGAGAGAAATTCTCATGGGGAAATCATTTCAACACACCAATAAAACATGGCAGGTCAGGATAAAAGTAACCATACTATACTATATACCATCAATCCAAGTAAAATATCTTTTTGATGTGGAGCATCCTATGGTCATCCCCATGGACCTACCATCGTCTCATCAAGTGCCAAGAGGACCAATGACACGAGCACGAGCTAGAGCCCTTGAGACCGAGGTGACTTCCTTCCTTAGTGATATTCCATATGATCCACTCGAGACATGGTTTCTACCTAAGTCCGGAATGTTGTGCATGATCAGGTACCAAGAGGACTCTCTCGAAGATGCGCATGAAGACGGACAAGTCCCCAAGTTCACGGATGAAGAGAACCAACAGAAGGAGTCGAGAACAGCTCCCAGGACCCGGACATCCGGCCATGACCCCGGACATCCGGCCCCTGGAGCATCAACCACAGCCGACGCCCACCAACCGAGGGTACAGGGCCCGGACATCTGGCCCAGCCCCGAACATCCGGCCCGACGCCAGGAAATCCGGCTCCCCCTATCCAGAGAGCAATCGAATCGGCCAAGTCAGCCCGGACATCCGGCCCGTCCCGAGCCGCCGGACATCCGGCCTCCAGCCCGGAAATCCGGCCCCCGCCTATCCAGTGAGCACCGAGACCAGCCCCAACCGCCTGGACATCCGGCGCCAGCCCGGACATCCGGCACTTCGTGAAGGCCCGGACATCCGGCCCGACGCCTGGACGTCCGGCCTCCCCTGTCTGCGCACAGCGTAAGGGCCCGAGGCCCATGTACCCCTTCGCCCCTAGACTATATATACTTCTCCTGCTCCACTTTTCTAGGGTTAGCATTGTGATAGCTCATTTGAGAGATAGAGCTTTGCTCATCCATCCGGATCTACTCCACCGAGAGAGACCGCGGCCTCTACGGAGAAGATCCATCTTGGATTCAAGACCCCTAACGGGAAGACCCCCAAGACCTCCTCACGGAGAAGACTACCGCTACTTGTATCGTCCTTTGTTGTGTTTGGATCATGTATCACTGGTTATGTTCGAGGATCTAGCACATGTGTGATCGTTTTCCGTTGATTTGAGTGTTTCCCCTCGTTTTCTTCGTAGGATCCGCTCCAATCATGAAAGATCGGCCTTAGGGTTTCCACCCTACATCATCTTGGCATCAAGAGCCTAGGTTGATCACAAATTTGGAGCCCCTACCCTTGTTTTCTAGCCTTGTTTTGTTGTGTTCTTCCCCAAATTCGAAAATCCCCACAAAAATAGCCCTCTCAAATTTTTTTGTGATTTGTTGGTGTGATGAAGTTTTGTTGGATTTGATCCGTGGATTTCGTGTGTAGCAAGTAGATCTAGCTTTTCCCCATCTTTTCCCCAATTTCGATCCACGAAATCTCTCGAATTTTGCCCCGGAATTGCCTTTTCCCCGCGAGTTCATTGAGTTCGTCTCGGATTTGGAGGCCCGGACATCCGGCCCGTGCCCCGGACATCCGGCCGCCCGGACATCCGACCCGACAGCCCGGAAATTCGGCCCCCCGCAGCATCACTTCCATCCACCGCTCCGTTTCCCACCTAACTCTCGCCAAATTTTGCTCTGGTGTCCATTTACACTTCCGCATACCACCACCGCTTTCCGCAACCACCACCGCTTACCCGCTACCAATCTTCGAAAATTTTGACACATTTGTTTTGAGAATTTGAGTTGCGGTTTCCGTTTCCTAACGCGTTTCGGCAACTTAGGGACGGTTCGACATCGACACCACCATCGCTCATTCTTCGCCACGGACTCGTCATCGACAACAACCGCTCCACAATTTTGACACCTTCAACCGTAAGCAAGGACGGTAACCTCGACAACATCTTTGTCTACTCCTTGCCATTGCATTGATAACCCATAGACCATTTTGCGTACCTTTCCTATCGAGACTAGCCTTTGAGTATTGACGGCAACGTTACTTGTGCACACTAGTGATAATCATCTCATTGCATATATCATATCATCTTGGTATCCATACCTTGATATCATCTCTTGTGTCACAAGGTTGTCATAGCATATACACAATCGCTATCTTGGTTCGTCAAGTTTGCATAAGTGGCCAAAGAAAGAGCTCAAAAGAGAAAGAGCCAAACAAGCTTTTAAGCAAAAGGGAAAAGATAAGCAAAGAGCTTTTAAGCAAGAACCATAGCATCATACTACATTAAGATTGTCATACTCGATCATCTTGGATCATATCATAGGAACACCATACATATAGCATACGTGGGATAGAAGTCGTTGCATTTTTGCTTAGTAGGTTGTGCACAAGTCTCGTATCCGCCTATTGTGCAATCGTGCTAGCGTCTCTCTTGTGTTGTGCAACACGAGCATTTTCCATGGATTCCACATTTTCCGCTCATTTTTTGTTTGCACAACCTCATTTATCTATTTGCGTGTGTGTTCCCCTGTACCATATCTTGCTATTGGTCTACTTGTTGCATTTGCAAATTTGCGAATCTTTTCAACATTATTGAGTCTCACTAACAATTGCATAAATTTTGTGCCACCATCCTAACCGAGCTCCACCATAAGTTTTCTTTGTGTAGGTGTGAGAGATTGACGAGATACGGTACCAATTGTGCTATTTCCTTGTTGCATCATTGAGTGATCTTTGATCCATTCTCAACATCGGTCAAGGTACATTTGGTATTGTTCTTCCTTTCTTCCACTCACACATTTGCTTGGAATGATGGATAGGCCAACTACTTCTACCAACCCATTCTTCATCGAGCAAGACGAGGACCCGAACACCTACGTCACCAAGAACCACCTCTTCGGTGCACAACGAGCCTTGCATCAAGAACAACAAGCAATGAGCGGCCGCATCGACAACCTCGCCACCGACTTGCGACTCTCCGAGCAACGTACAAGAGACTACTTCAACAACAAGCTCGACGAACAAAAACAAGAGAACAATGCAAGAATGGACGAGATTCGTGCCTTGTTGGTCAGCCGCTCTTCTACCACTTCCTCCTATTCAAGACGGAGCCGCTCGAGTCGACACTCCGACGGCACCATCTTCGGCTCAAGTACACCGACATCGAACACTCTTCGATGAGCCGTGCGACAAGACCGTCACACAAGTCGCAATCCTCTACACGGCAATGGTCCACAAGAGCAACTTGAAGAGCAAGAATATCGAAATCGTCAAAATCAAGCTACATTCGCGCAAGCACAAGAAAGGCAACGTCAACGCCAACAAGAGGAAGCACAAGAACAACGACGCCAACAAGAGCTAATGCAAGAACGGCAACGCCAACTCAAAATGAGCAAGACGCCATCGTGCTACGTCAACAACAAGAACGGCGTGAAGCTCAAGCACTTGAGGCGCTACGTGCCCTCCGACATACGAATCGTGCCGTTGCTAACCGGAACCGCCATACACGTCAAGAAGAAGAAGAAGCACTTCGTGACGAAGTTCAAGAAAGAAGATATCAAGCACGAGTGCATCGTCAAGTTCCTCAAGCTCCTCCACAAGCTAGACAAGAACAACAAGCTCCTCTAGAACCACAAGCTCGTCAAGAAGCACAAGTTCGCCAAGAGCAAGAAGACAATGGAAATCCTCCATGCCAAGAGCAATTAGAGGGCGACAATCATCCACGTCAAGGACGTCATCACCCTCGACCCCAACACAATGCAGAGCAACGCTACGGCAAACTCAAGTTCACCATGCCCAAGTTTTCCGGAAGCAATGATCCCGAAGAATACCTTTCATGGGCATTGAAGGTTGACAAGATTTTCCGTTTGCACAACTATGAGGAAGAGAAGAAGGTCGCCATGGCATCCCTTGAGTTCCAAGACTATGTCCTCATTTGGTGGGAACAAGTACTTGAGCGCCGTGAGGCAAGAGGCAAACCACCCATCACAACTTGGGTGCAAATGAAGGATGTCATGAGAGCGCGCTTTGTGCCAACCTACTACAACCGTGACCTCTTCAAGAAATTGCAACTCCTAAAGCAAGGAACAAAGAGCGTTGAAGAGTACTACAAGGAAATGGAAATTGCCATGATACGAGCTAATGTCACGGAAGATGATGAGCAAACTATGGCACGTTTCTTGAATGGACTCAACCATCCTATCAAGAAGATCGCCGATTTCCAACCATACTCTAACCTCATCGAGCTAGTGCACCAAGCCACCAAGGCGGAGCGACAAGTGCAAGATGACTTCAAGTATGCCAAGTACTCTTCCAAGACATATGGCTCATACAATCAAGCTTCGACGACTACACCGACTCCTACCTCAACCAAACCTTCTGCAAACAACGGCGACAAGTCAAGTTACAAGAAAACTTCGACAACCTCAAGTCATCCTCCTACTACAAGCAACTTCAAGCCGAGAGCTTCATCATCTACTCCAACCGATGAGACCATCAAGACAAGTTCCATCAAGTGTTTCACTTGCGGCGGCCGAGGCCATAAATCCTTCGAGTGTACCAACAAGCGCACCATGGTCTTCAATGATGACGGTGCATATGACTCCATGAGTGAAGGAGAAATGGAAGCCCTTGATAATGTGGCTATGCACCGGCAAGTGAACGAAGATGAAGATGATCAAGTCTTTTGTGACAAAGATTCGAGCCCCGCTCTAGTTGTCTCCAAGGTCTTGACTCTTCAACATCAACAAGACGAAGACCAAAGATGTCATATCTTCCACACCAAGGCGGGCATCAAAGGTCGTTCCGTGAAGGTCATCATCGATGGAGGTAGTTGCCATAACTTGGCCAGTGAAGAACTATGCTCAAAGCTCCAATTGGTCAAGATGAAGCATCCCCACCCCTACAAGGTCCAATGGCTTAGCGACTCTGGCACTATTCAAGTGAAACATATGGTGCAAGTTTCCTTCAAGATAGAAGCATATGAAGACACTTTGGAGTGTGATGTCGTTCCGATGTCCGTTTTCCATCTCCTACTTGGACGACCATGGCAATTTGACCGAGGCGTCATCCACAACGGGCGTACCAATCACTATAGCTTCAAGATGAAGGGAAAGGAGTACGTGCTACGACCTATGTCTCCAAGTCAAGTGATCGCCGACAAGCAAGCCACCCATCGTGGAGAGAATAGTGAGAGAGCGAACCACCCAAAAGAGAGTGAGCGCCACAAGCCCAAATTGAGTGCCTCCACGATGAGCGACAAGAAGAACTTAGTGCTATTTGCCACCAAAAGTGAGATGAGAGAAGTGTGTGAGAACCCATCAAGTGTTATGCACTATGTCCTATTGTGCAAGGACGAGGCACCAAAAACTAACACCTCTCACAATCTACCTTTAGTGTTATCTTCTCTATTGCAGGAATTCCAAGATATATTTCCCGACGAGCTACCTCCGGGTCTACCTCCCCTTCGAGGCATCGAACACCGTATCAACCTCATCCCCGGAGCACCTCTTCCTAACAAGGCTCCCTACCGCGTCAACCCTGAGGAAACCAAGGAGATCCAATGGCAAGTACAACAACTCATCGACAACGGCCATGTACGAGAAAGCTTGAACCCTTGTGTCGTCCCGGTAATCCTTGTTCCCAAGAAAGATGGTACATATCGCATGTGTTCCGATTGTCGTCCTATCAACGCTATCACGGTTAGATATCACTACCCCATTCCACACTTAGACGACATGCTAGATGAGCTTAGCGGAGCCACTATTTTCTCTAAAATTGATCTTAAAAGTGGCTATTACCAAATCCGCATACAAGAAGGTGACGAATGGAAAACCGCATTTAAGACCAAATTTGGCTTATATGAATGGCTTGTAATGCCAATGGGCTTATCCGAAGCACCCGGTACTTTCATGCGAGTCATGCATTTTGTTCTTCGTCCCTACATTGGTGTATTTGTTGTGGTCTACTTTGAGGATATTCTTGTATTTAGCAAATCCCTCAAAGCTGATGTCACCCATCTTAGAACCGTTCTACAAACTCTTAGAAAAGAGCGCCTTTATGCTAATATGGACAAATGCCTTTTTGGTGTTGATAAGCTCGTTTTCTTGGGTTTCATCGTATGTTCTAAGGGTGTTCATGTAGATAAATCTAAGATAAATGCTATTAAAACTTGGCCACAACCAACCAACTTGCAACAAGTGCGAAGTTTCCTTGGCTTAGCCGGTTTCTATCGTAGATTTGTTAAGGATTTTAGCACCATTGCATCCCCTTTACATGCTTTGAGTAAGAAAAACGCACCCTTTGTTTGGGGACCATCCCAAGATACCGCATTTAATGAACTTAAAAAATTGCTTACTCATGCTCCCGTGTCAGGGTGAAAGTGGTAAGGATAATTTCCATCCGAAATCGTTTCCGAATCCGTTTTTATAGGATACGGTAAGAGATTTTTCACATCCGACAACAATCCGATCCGAATCCGAGTCCGATTGATAGGATACGGTATAGGATATGGTATTGCTAATATACGATGCATTAGGATAATCCATTTTTTCTTGCCGGATAATCCGACCTTTTAATTTCCGAATCCGATTTATGGGTGAATTTGTAAGTATTAAATAGCAATACATGAATGTTATCTTTACTTATGAGACGAGACATATGTTTATTAGTGATTTATTTGGCTTATTTTAATACCATCTAGTGCTTTATGTGTTCTTAACATGTATAAGTATTAAAATTTGCTCATTGTTTATGTTTACTTTTAGTTTGAAGCATTTATATCTTCCTCGTATATGAATATGGTAAATGACCATTTCCGATCCGACGCCGTTCCGTTACCGTACCGTGTCCGAATCCGCATAATCCGCTATTCGAATCTGCATAATCCGGTATTCGAATCCGCATCCATTCCGCTTCTGAATCCGAAAATAAATATGGAATAGGATATGGTATAAGGATTATCCGTCCGAATCCGATCCGGTTTCACCCCTACTCCCATGCTTGCATTACCAAACTTTGACAAAACTTTTGAAGTTCATTGCGATGCTAGCGGTAATGGCATAGGAGGTGTGTTAATGCAAGAGAAGCGCCCAATTGCTTACTTTAGTGAGAAACTTTCCGGAGCGCAACCCAATTATCCCATCTATGACAAAGAGCTATATGCTTTAGTGTGAGTTTTGCGTGAGTGGGAACATTATCTTCGCCCTCATGAATTTGTCATCCATACCGACCACGAAACGCTTAAGTACCTTAAGGGTCAAACTAAGTTGAACAAGCGTCATGCTAAGTGGAGTGAATTCATTGAGTCATTTCCTTATGTCATTAAATACATCAAAGGCAAAGAAAATGTTGTGGCGGATTCTCTTTCCCGCAAATGCATGCTTGTTACCAAACTTGAATTGAATGTCATTGGTTTTGAGCACATTAAAGACTTGTATGCGCATGATCCTACTTTTGCTATTCCTTATACCAAATGTTTGACGCATACATCTTGGGAACGCTATTACATCAAAGATGATTATCTTATGAGAGCTAACAAATTATGTATCCCTGAGTCTTCTCTTCGTTTATTAATTTTGCAAGAGGCTCATGGAGGAGGACTAATGGGACACTTTGGACGCGACAAGACATTCTCCACGCTCTCCAAGAACTACTTTTGGCCCAAGATGTTCCGCGACGTCTCACGCTTCACCAACTGGTGCTCTACATGTCGCAAAGCTAAGTCTAAAGCTCAATCCCACGGTCTATATATGCCACTTCCTATTCCATATCACCCATGGGAAGATATTAGTATGGACTTTGTACTTGGTTTGTCTAGAACTAGAAATGGCTAAGATTCTGTGTTTGTTGTTGTGGACCGATTCTCTAAGATGGCTCATTTCATCCCATGCAACAAGATAGACGATGCTTCACATGTTGCAAATCTTTTTTGTAGGGAAATGTTGCGCCTCCATGGAGTGCCAAAGACAATTGTCTCGGACCGCGACATCAAGTTCCTAAGCTACTTTTGGAAGACTCTATGCGCCAAGCTCGGAATCAAGCTTTTGTTCTCTTCGGCATACCATCCTCAAACCGACAGCCAAACGGAGGTCACAAACCGGACACTATCTACTCTACTATGCGTGTTGATCAAGAAGAACATCAAGGAGTGGGAGGAGTGCCTACCAATTGCCGAGTACGCCTACAACAGTGCAAGACATTCGACTACCAGCAAGTCCTCCTTCGAGGTTGTCTACGGCTTCAATCCGTTGTCCCCATTGGACATTCTTCCTCTACCACTACAAGAGCGCATCAACATGGATGCAAGTGCACGAGTAAACTACCTCAAGAAGATGCATGAAGATACAAGGCACACCATTGAGTGCCAAGTACAACGACTCGCGACCAAGCTCAACATCGACAAGCAACCCATGATATTCAACATTGGAGATCTTGTATGGCTACACCTTCGCAAGGAACGCTTCCCCAACGAACGCAAGTCCAAGCTACGACCACGAGCTGACAGACCCTTCAAGGTGCTTGAGCACTACAACAACAATGCGTACAAGATCGACTTACCACGCGACAAGTACTCCGTGAGCGATATCTTCAACATCAAAGATCTCTCTCCCTACCATGGTGATGAGGATTTTGATCCGAGGTCGGATCTTTCCCAAGGGGGTGAGGGAGATGATGCGGTGCATCCTATGGTCATCCCCATGGACCTACCATCGTCTCATCAAGTGCCAAGAGGACCAATGACACGAGCACGAGCTAGAGCCCTCGAGACCGAGGTGACTTCCTTCCTTAGTGATATTCCATATGATCCACTCGAGACATGGTTACTACCTAAGTTCGGAATGTTGTGCATGATCAGGTACCAAGAGGACTCTCTCGAAGATGCGCATGAAGACGGACAAGTCCCCAAGTTCACGGATGAAGAGAACCAATGGAAGGAGTCGAGAACAGCTCCCAGGACCCGGACACCCGGCCATGACCCCGGGCATCCGGCCCCTGGAGCATCAACCATAGCCGATGCCCACCAGCCGAGGCTACAGGGCCCGGGACATCCAGCCCAGCCCCAGACATCCGGCCAGGCCCAGACATCTGGCCCGACGCCCGGAAATCCGGCTCCCCCTATCCAGAGAGCAACCGAATCGGCCAAGTCAGCCCGGACATCCGGCCCAGGCCCCGGACATCCGGCCCGTCCCGAGTCGCCGGACATCCGGCCTCCAGCCCGGAAATCCGGACCCCGCCTATCCAGTGAGCACCGAGACCAGCCCCAACCGCCTGGACATCTGGCACTTCGTGAAGGCCCGGACATCCGGCCCGATGCCCGGACGTTCGGCCTCCCCTGTCTGCGCACAGCGTAAGGGCCCGAGGCCCATGTACCCCTTCGCCCCTAGACTATATATACTTCTCGTCCTCCACTTTTCTAGGGTTAGCATTGTGATAGCTCATTTGAGAGATAGAGCTTTGCTCATCCATCCGGATCTACTTCACCGAGAGAGACCACGGCCTCTACGGAGAAGATCCATCTTGGATTCAAGACCCCTAACGGGAAGACCCTCAAGACCTCCTCACGGAGAAGACTACCGCTGCTTGTATCGTCCTTTGTTGTGTTTGGATCATGTATCACTCGTTATGTTCGAGGATCTAGCACATGTGTGATCGTTTTCCGTTGATTTGAGTGTTTCCCTTTGTTTTCCTCTTGTTTTCCCCTCATGTTTCCCCTCGTGTTCTTCGTAGGATCCGCTCCAATCGTGAAAGATGCCTTAGGGTTTCCACCCTACATCACTTTTAGTGCTTTTGAGCCTGAACCATCTCAATATTTATGGAAAGAGATGGTGTTGAAGATGCAAATACAAAATGTACAGCTAAAGAAGCCACACAACCAAACTTACAGCGCCAACCAACATACTATAAGAAAATGGAAGGTACATTCTTTATCCAGTTCCGGAACTGCACAGACATGATAAACCAATTAGTGGATGGTTTAGCTAAGCAGACAAACAAAGATAAATATTCTAGAATGATAACCCCAGAATGAGTTCACATAGGATACAATCTTGCATGACAATAGCTTGCAAAAACGTCATATATTATGGGAAGGAGGGAGTACCTTCTATCATTTTTATTTTCCTATGATCAAAAGTGGCCATTGAAATGAAAGGAAATGAATCTCTGGATACTTTATGTAGTAGATTTATAACAACACGAGGTCATGTAACATGCAAAACATAGCATCATGAGAACATATCCTATGCATCAAATTTTCCATACACACAATCATACCCAACCTCATCTGATCTTTGCGCAAGTCTGGCGAACATAACAGAGAATCAGAAAACCACAATATGATTCCACAGTGCCGCTAAAAGGGTTCGAGTTCCTCGTCAAAATCAAGACACACAGAAAGGGAAAATAAATTGCATATATGCTCTGACGTATAAGGCTAGGCCTAGTTCATCCTCTGCAAAGCCTCCCTGGCGATGAGCCTTTCCCTTGCCTTGGTCTTCACCTGCAGACTTGGAGCCCATGACGCCACCTCCCTTCTTCCTGACCTCGTTGAACTTGTCATTAAACTTAGCTTGCAAAATAGCGGACATTGGAGATGTTAGAAGGGTAACAACAAAGTGGAGTGCATATCAACGATAGCAAAGGGTTATGAGCAACATCCTTGATAGCCTCCAAGATCTTTCTGAACTCAAGCTTGTCCTCGTTCTTCATAGTGGTAAGGAAGAGAACAGAGGTGGTCTTGTTTTGAACAATCAACAGAGGATAAGCTAAAGTGAGCATTTGTTCCTAGTTACGGTAACAAATTTCAGAAGGGTAGAACATGTGGAAATATACCGATACAAGGCGTGATTTTCCCTTAACAATGCAGTATGGGGCCTCCAACTTCCTACACAGGGTTAGGAGCCACAAAACCAGCTCAATTGGGTCAACATCATGAGCGATGACGACCAGCCAAGCCTTGATCTACATCACAAAACACAAGGATTAATCACAGGAATGAATATTGTAGCCACAAAAGGATGCCATGAATAAGGATTAATTAGGTCAAAAAAAGAGATAACTCATATCGGTACCTGCTTGATGACGTAAGTGACATGGTTAAGATAATATTTCACAACAATTGGCTTCTTGGCCTCAACGATTTTCCCCTCAGTCTCAGCCTGTGCCCTCTTCAAAAGCCCTCTTAGCCATCTTGTCCTCAGGACGGTACTTGAGAAGCATCTTAAACAGGTTCAGGGCTACAACAATCGATTCATATCAGAGATTTCTAACAAAGTTTTTGCATAAACTAAACTTATGCCATATACAAAGGAATTAAACTTAAACCAATCAACTACTTACTGGCTGATTTTCTTGCTCGCCCTTTCCTTGTTGTACACATGACCTAACAATCAACTTCTTTCTATTATTGATCGCCACCATTGAAATAACAACCAACATTTTAGCATGTCATTTATTTACCAAGCAAAACCACAACAGCTTAATCACCCAAGAGCAGGAGCGTACCATACTTTCAGAAAAGTGAAAGTGCAACTAATCCCCGGGTGGTTTTGGTAATTCATAACAACATATAGCTCATTGAACTAATATCCATTCAAGTTTAATATTTCAGAAAGTTCAATGAATGGCATGGCATGGACTAGAGATGTGGCCCCTCAAAATGCTAAGGACACATATTGGCAAAAGCTCAAGACTCTTCATTTATATTTTAGTGATACAAGATTACATTGAGTCCATAGTAAAGCCAATACTATTAAAACTGGATGAGGTGTTGCTTAATGGTCTACTTGCTCAAAATGCTTAGTGATATTGCTCCAAAGCCCTCAACCACTTGCTCATTCCAAATATGTCCAAAACCCAAAGTCAAACTCGGCCTCACCGATTCTTTCTATCCGGCGCCACCGAGTTCATATGACATAGCCACTGCGAGAAACCCTAACAGTTCGGTCACACCGATACGGATCTCGGTCTCACCGAGATGGCCTTGCAAACTCTCTGTTGACTGTTGCAATTGTTTCGGCCTCACCAAAAAATGCGATCGGTCACACCGAGTTGGCTTGACATCTTCTTTGTTGCCTTATTGCTTCACTTCGGTCTCACCGAGTTGATGCAATCGGTGCCACCGAGTTGATGTTTGCCCTAAGCCCTAGCACATCGGCCCCACCGAGTTGTTCCAGTCGGTCCCACCGAGATTCCTAACGTTCACATTTTGAACTAAATCGGTCTCACCGAGTTCTTCTATTCGGTCTGACCGAGTTGGGTCAAATGTGTGTAACAGTTGGATTTTGTGTGGAGGCTATATATACCCCTCCACCCCCTTCTCCATTAGTGAGAGAGCCATCAGAACGTGCCTACACTTCCAGCATACATTTTTTGAGAGAGAACCACCTACTCATGTGTTGAGATCAAGACATTCCAATCCTACCACAAGAATCTTGATTTTTAGCCTTCCCCAAGTTGCTTTCCACTCAAATCATCTTTCCACCATATCCAAATCTGTGAGAGAGAGTTGAGTGTTGGGGAGACTATCATTTGAAGCACAAGAGCAAGGAGCTCATCATCAACACACCATCTATTACCTTTTGGAGAGTGGTGTCTCCTAGATTGGTTAGGTGTCGCTTTGGAGCCTCCGACAAGATTGTGAAGTTGAACCAAGAAGTTTGTAAGGGCAAGGAGATCGCCTACTTCATGAAGATCTACCCGAGTGAGGCAAGTCCTTCGTGGGCGATGGCCATGGTGGGATAGACAAGGTTGCTTCTTCGTGGACCCTTCGTGGCCTCGCGCAACCGTTACCCTTCGTGGGTTGAAGTCTCCATCAACGTGGATGTACGATAGCACCACCTATCGGAACCACGCCAAAAATCTCCATGTCATCATTGTGTTTGCACTCTCCAAACCCTTCCCTTTACCTTCATATGCAATGTTTTACTTTCCGCTGCTACACTCTTAGAATTGCATGTGTAGGTTGATTGCTTGACTTGTGCCAATTGCTAAAATCTGCCCACAACTAAAATTGGGAAAAGGCTAGATTTTTATTTGGTCAAGTAGTCTAATCACCCCCCTCTAGACCTACTTTCGATCCTACAAGTGGTATCAGAGCATTGGTCTCCATTTGCCTTGATTTCCATAGCTTTGGTGATCCTAGCCTTGGTTTCACAACCTAGGAGAGTATGGCGTCTAGCAAGGGAAATTACCACCGTAGAGGTCCTTACTTTGATGGTACTAATTTTGCTAGTTGGAAGCATAAGATGAAAATGCATATTCTTGGTCATAACGCCGCCGTTTGGGCTATTGTGCGCATTGGCTTGCAAGGTGATTTCTTCGAGGATAGAAAAGAACCGGATCATGAAGCGTTCGCGGAAGAAATGAAGATGTTGCAATACAATGCTCAAGCTTGCGATATTCTCTTCAATGGATTGTGCCCCGAAGAATTCAACAAAATCAGCCGCCTTGAGAATGCAAAGGAAATTTGGGATACTTTGGTTGATATGCATGAAGGCACCGAGTCCGTCAAGGAATCCAAATTGGATGTGCTTCAAAGTCAACTTGACAAGTTCAAGATGAAGGATGGTGAAGGAGTCGCTGAAATATACTCTAGGCTTGCTCTCATCACAAATGAGATTGCCGGCTTAAGAAGCGAAGAGATGACCGACAAATTCATCATCAAGAAGATCTAAGAGCCTTGGATGGAAAATATGATACCGTGTGCACCTTGATCCAAATGATGCCAAATTACAAAGATCTCAAACCCACGGAAGTCATTGGTAGAATTGCTGCTCATGAGATGTCACTCAAGGATAAGAAAGAGCTCCACAACAAGTCAAGTGGTGCTTACAAAGCTTCAAGTGACGCTCCTACAACATCAAGTGAGAAGCAAGTCTCCAATGAAGAATTGAGCTTAATGGTGAAGAACTTCAACAAGTTCTACAAGAATAGAAGCAAAGAGAGAATCTCCAAGTCAAGATCCTACAATGACAAAAGATCTTCTACTCGTGATCATAATTGCTATGATTGTGGAAGACCCGGACACTACTCTAATGAGTGTACGGCTCCCTACAAGAAAATAGAAGATTCACAAAAAAGGAGGAGTAGAAGAGATGAATCACCACCAAGAGAGAGAAGGAGTAGAGATGATCGTTATGAATGAAGACCCTCTCGTAGAAGCAAGGATTCGGAAAGAAAGGACAAGTCATCAAAGAGCTACACAAGACGAAGACATCAAGCTCACGTTGGTGAATGGGTATCCGACTCTGACTCCGACAACTACTCCGAGAGAAGCTACCACTCCGACTCCGAATATACTCAAGATGAAGGTGTTGCTGATCTTGCACTTGTGTCATCCAACTCCTACGACATATTTGACTCACCAAATGAAGGAATTGGAATATGCTTCATGGCTAAAGGCCCTAAGGTATCACACCCCGAGTATGTTGATTTCAATAGTGATGAAGATGATTTGCTAGGTGATGATGATTTACTTGTTGACAACACTAGTGATGAAAACTATGATGAACTTGCTAGTAATCATGCTAATCAAGATGAAACGAATGACAATGATAACAAGGAGATTGAGTGTCTAACTAAAGAACTAAACACTCTTAAGTTAGCTCATGAAACAACTCTAGAGGATCATAGAGAGCTCCTAAGAACTCATGAGAAGCTACGCTTCGAGAAGCTAAATTTAGAGCAAGAGCATGGGTTTCTAAAAGCTATTAATGATGATCTTCGAAAGAAGAGTTCTTCTTACATTGCCAAGCATTTACTCTTGTCTACCTATATGCCACAAGTAAAATCTAGCAATAAGAACAAGAAAGATTCTTCCTCTAGTAGTAACAATAACCATGTTAAATCCAATATTGTTGCTTCTAGTAGTTCTCTTGATTCCACTAATGATTCTCTTAGCCAAGTTACACTTGAGCAAGAAAATAGCTTATTAAAGGGAATCATAGAGAAATGTGTTTACAAGAGCCTTGCCGGAAGTAAGCAATTTGAGGAAATTATACGCAAGCAAGGAAGGCACCGGAAGAATCAAGGTGTTGGTTTTGAACGAAAGTTCAATGCCAATGGAGTTGAGTGGGAAGAAGATCAATACCCCAAGAAGAAGTTTGTTCCTCAACAAGAGAAGTATGACCCCACTTATTTCAAGGGAACACAAGCTCAAGATGATCTTCCACCACAAGACCACTTGACCATGGCCGTAGGAGCTTCTTCAAATGGGTTCCCAAGACTACGTCAAGCTTTACTTCATCAAGTACGACTACAACTCCAAGGATTCCCATCAAGTTGACATGGGTCCCAAAGAAGAAGAACTAGAGTGTTCTTGAGGGTGACTCCGCCAACATACTTCACTCATATTCATTTTGGCAAGGACATGCGCAATCAACTTTCATATCTTGCACTAGTTCATGGAGTCACAAACCCTCTTATTAGTAAGACAAGAGACATGGTAACCTAATGCTTTCATGGACATCGTCATATTTGTGTTTCACTCTATGTCTATGGATATCCTTGCATGTTCCTTGTGGGACTAACCCATGTAGGTATTGAAAGTGCAACACACTCCAATGGATTGCTCCAAAAAGGTCTACATCAACATTGAGCATCCACATCTTCACTACCTACATGAAGTCATCATCGACAAAACCCAAGGTTAGTTCATCCCTCTTAGGGGGGATATCACATCTAGGGGGAGCTTTGATCTAAAAATTGAGCTAAAGCAACTCTAATGGTGTGAACACAACAATGCTTTATGTAAAAGTGGCAACCCCACTTGTGCTTAAACGATGAGTATGACCTATGATCAAATGTTCTCATTTGACTCCTAAGTCAATATACTCATATATAGATGACCTAGTCATCGCCAATTGCTTGATAGATGCTAGAGTGTATGTGCATGCTTTGTCACATGTTTTATTTGCTATCTTATTGTGTGAGCATGTTGGATGCATAATTTTCTCCATTCGAGGACATCATTTGTAGTTTTGATTGTTTGGTTTTTATTGGCCAAATGGATGGATAAGAATGCCTAAGAACTTCCTCTAGCTATCTATGTTTGTTCTCTTCTCAAACTCTATTCATGCTACATCACAAAATTTGAAGAAGTCACTTTCGGACCCTCCGAGTGAGGAGCACCCGGAGCCACCGGTCCGTCAAGGGCTAACTTCCAAAACCTCTTAATGAATTTCGGTCATACCAACTCATTCCCATTCGGTCTCACCGAAACCATTAAGTTGATCTGGGTTTTCACCTCGATGCAACCGATTAGAACGATTCGGTCTCACCGAGTTGCAGCAACTACAAGCAATTTTGCATCTCAGTGCCAACGAGATGTTCCACTCGGCGCCACCAACAACATATGGGTATATATACCACGGACCGGAAGTTTGGAAATTTCTTCAAACCTCTCGCTCCCGCACCCCATTGCTTCCGCCCCTTGGTCTCCGGATCATCGCTGTCTCCACCTGTGCGCCGTCGTCGCAGGTCTCCGCCGCCGTCAACAAACATCGCCGCCGCCGTTGCCGCCGTAGCGAACCACCACTAAGTTAGGGTATGGTTCGGCCCTTTGTGCTATCTATTTACTCCGATTCAATGCACAAAGCAAATGCCTTTATTCTTGCCACGACTGAAAGCTTCTTATCCATACAAATCATCCTCTAGATTAGATTTGATGCAAAATCTTAGGGTTAGGTTTCCACCGAACTCATCTCGGACCGACCGAATTGACGTTTTCGGTCACACCGATTGGCCCTGGCCATTGCACTAAGTACAACTCGGTCTGACCGAAGTGTACTAATCGGTGAGACCGAAAGCACTTTCTCAGTGAAACCCTAGCATCTCGGAGTCACTGAACTGCAACTCGGTCTGACCAAAACTGCATGTTTAGACTCTGTTTGTGCTTTGGTGTCACCGAGATTATCAAATCGGTAGCTCCGAAATGCTTTCTGTAGAAAACTAAAGTTAAGGTTTTGTCTCAACTTTTGCAAAAACAAGCTGTATTTTGTGATGCTCATCTACTCTACCCACACCCATCTATTCACAGGGTCAATTGCAGAGATGTCAGAAGCCACTGACAGCCAGAACAAGTCTGAAGAGTAAGTCAATCTCAGTGAGGGCACTAGTCCCTCTGGTAGCTATGATGAGGGAAGCAGAAGCACCCCCAGCAACTTGCCAAAGGCAGCTACCATGCAGAGAAAGAAGAGAAATTCTGACAGTGAAGATGAGGACTTTGTGATTGAGGAGGAAGTGACCTCCAAGAATAAGGTGCTCAAGAAGGAATATGGCACTGCTGCTGCTACCAAGCCAGGACTGCAGAAGAAAGCTCCTGCTAAGAGGAATCCTATGTCTAAGGCTAGGCAATCCACTATTGCCCAAGAGCAAGTAAAGCCAGCAAGTGGTGTTGGAGGAGAGGTCAGCAAGAAGAAAGAAAGGAAAAGAGGAAGATGGTGCAAACTTGTTGATCCAATGGCTGAGTTTGAAAAGCATTCTTCTGATGAGGAAGAAGATGAGGAGGAGGAACCAGCTGCACCTCCTGCAAGACTCAAAAGCTCATGAGTGATGCTATGAAGTCTGCTGCTGCTCCTTCAAAGCCCAAGTCTGCCCCCAAGCCCCCAGCTCCAGCTCAAGCACCCAAGCCTTCTGTTCCAAAGAGATCAACTAGGAACATCTCAGTTGCAGAGAAGAACAAGGCCCCAGTGCCTGAGGTTCAAGAAGATGATGAGCCACTAGTGCTCAGGAAATTGAAGCCCAAGATCCCATATCATAATGATGATCATCCAGTGGCAGAAAACATGAAGTTGAGGAAGGATCATGGTCTGAGACTATGGAGACAGAATGATCCATATGCCACAAGGAGAAGGACTCTGTGGACTATCGTTTTCATACCAGAGAACAACATGACTTCTATGAGACTGTCTTGTTGGACAAGAAGCCCATTGTATGTGACATGAAATGGGTTGACTGGGAATACATTGATGACAATGAAGACTATTTTCCTCATGTGCATGAGAGCTTCAGGTTGAATGGAGTTGATAAGTTTGTTGGACATAAATTGACAAAATGGAACGATGAGATGATCATGCAGTTCTACTCTACTTCCCACTTCTACCCTGATGGTAAGATTGTGTGGATGACTGAGGGAACCAGATACTAGTCATCAATTTCTGAATGGGCCAAGATCATCAATGCTCCAAAGGAAAGTGAAGATGATCTTGATGTTTATGGCAAACCCAGGAAAGATCACAACTCAATGGCCAACATGTACAAGACTATACCTGATGCAGCTTTGGAGACACACAAGCTAGGATCAATATATTATCTGCTTGCTGGTTTGACCACAATGAACACTATCTTGAGGCATACTCTGTTGCCCAAGTCTGGAGATCACAGGATGATATGTGGTCACTCCATCAACTTGCTTCACTTGTTTGACATCCCCCAGAAGTTCAAAGTCATGAACTTGATCGTTGAGACAGTGAAGAGGACAACAGCCGATCAGAAGAGATCTTGTGGATATGCCCCACACATCCAGATGTTGATCAACTCCAAGGTTGGAACTGGGACATATCTGCTTGACAAAGAGCATCTACTCCTGAGGCTAGATTTTGAGGACAATGGGGTTGTCATGGATGCTTCACATCCTACATGTGTAGAGGCCTAGGAGAAGATATAGAAAGCAATGGCTGCAAAAGCAGCGAGTGCTCCAGATGCTTCAACATTGAATCTCAAGACCAAGCAAGATCAGCTCAGTTATCTACTTGAGGCTACCGTGAGGAATGAGAAGAGCTTGGCCACCTTGTCTCAGAATCAGGAGAGTCTCGAGAGGATCATTGAGACAAAGATGCATGACCTTGATGTGAAGGTCACAGAGATTCAGACCATTGTGGAGAAGTTAAGGGATGATGCTGAGGATGATAGACCCACTACCAACATGTTCCAGTCAGTGCCAAGAGCACAAAGGTCTTCAGCTGTGCCAGTTGCAGATTCCAGGACTACTCTCTCAGCACCTGCAGCCACTGCCACAATTGCCCCTCCAGTATCCACTCCTCCAGCTCCGCAGACTTCAGCAGAAGCATTTGCAGACGCAGTCATCTCAACGCCATCTACGCACACCGGAGCTACAAGCCAGAAGACCACTTCAGGAGCTCCCGGAGATCGTGCCTAGAGTGCCGCATAGCACTATATGATTTCAAACTTTTTGGTAACTTGTTGCCAAATGGGGAGAAAGTGTATAGATCATAGGCTTTGAGAGAGAGTGTCTTTTGCTTTTGTTGATCTTATTTGCCTTGCTACTTTGGTTTGTTTGGTTTTTGCTACTTGTGTTATGCTCGTGAGATACTTATGTGATCATGTGTTTGATCATACTACGCTTAATGTGTGTTTGCATGGTTATATCTATGAATGTTTGTGTATGATCAATCACTTGTATCTTTGGTGATGAGTGCATGTTATTTAATTCTTATCATTTTGAGTGCTCCACCAAGATGTATGTGACATGAAAGAGTGACCCATGATCCTAATCGATTGTGCATTTGCATTCAAACTCAAATTTTAAATAGTGCACAAATTTAGGGGGACCTCTTGCTTATCACATACTTCTCAAAGCGATGATGTATTTCATTCATATTATCATTTGTCGAAGCTTTGATCTATATGTTGTCATCAATTACCAAAAAAGGGGGAGATTCAAAATGCAACTAATCCCCGGGTGGTTTTGGTAATTCATAACAACATATACCTCATTGAACTAATATCCATTCAAGTTTAATATTTCAGAAAGTTCAATGAATGGCATGGCATGGACTAGAGATGTGGACCCCTCAAAATGCTAAGGACACATATTGGCAAAAGCTCAAGACACTTCATTTATATTTTAGTGATACAAGATCACATTGAGTCCATAGGAAAGCCAATACTATTAAAAGGGGATGAGGTGTTGCTTAATGGTCTACTTGCTCAAAATGCTTAGTGATATTGCTCGAAAGCCCTCAACCACTTTATCATTCCAAATATGTCCAAAACCCAAAATCAAACTCGGCCTCACCTTCTTTCTATCCGGTGCCACCGAGTTCATATGACATAGCCACTACCAGAAACCCTAACAGTTCGGTCACACCGATATGGATCTCGGTCTCACTGAGATGGCCTTGCAAACTCTCTGTTGCCTATTGCAATTGTTTCGGTCTCACCAAAAAATGTGATTGGTCACACCGAGTTGGCTTGACATCTTCTCTGTTGCCTTATTGCTTCACTTTGGTCTCACCGAGTTGATGCAATCGGTGCCACCGAGTTGATGTTTGCCCTAAGCCCTAGCACATCGGTCCCACCAAGTTGTTCCAGTCGGTCCCACCGAGATTCCTAACGTTAACATTTTGAACTAAATCGGTCTCACCGAGTTCTTCTATTCGGTCTGTCCGAGTTGGGTCAAATGTGTGTAACGGTTGGATTTTGTGTGGAGGCTATATATACCCCTCCACCCCCTTCTCCATTGGTGAGAGAGCCATCAGAACATGCCTACACTTCTAGCATACATTTTCTAAGGGAGAACCACCTACTCATGTGTTGAGATCAAGACATTCCAATCCAACCACAAGAATCTTGATCTCTAGCCTTCCCCAAGTTGCTTTCCACTCAAATCATCTTTCCACCATATCCAAATCTGTGAGAGAGAGTTGAGTGTTGGGGAGACTATCATTTGAAGCACAAGAGCAAGGAGTTCATCATCAACACACCATCTATTACGTTTTGGAGAGTGGTATCTCCTAGATTGGTTAGGTGTCGCTTCGGAGCCTCCGACAAGATTGTGGAGTTGAACCAAGAAGTTTGTAAGGGCAAGGAAATCGCCTACTTCGTGAAGATCTAACCGAGTGAGCCAAGTCCTTCGTGGGCGATGGCCATGGTGGGATAGACAAGGTTGCTTCTTCGTGGACCCTTCGTGGGTGGAGCCCTCCGTGGACTCGCGCAACCATTACCCTTTGTGGGTTGAAGTCTCCATCAACGTGGATGTACGATAGCACCACCTATTGGAACCACGCCAAAAATCTCCGTGTCATCATTGCGTTTGCACTCTCCAAACCCTTCCCTTTACCTTCATATGCAATGCTTTACTTTTCGCTGCTACACTCTTAGAATTGCATGTGTAGGTTGATTGCTTGTCTTGTGCCAATTGCTAAAATCTGCCCACAACTAAAATTGGGAAAAGGCTAGATTTTTATTTGGTCAAGTAGTCTAAGCACCCCCCCCCTCTAGACCTACTTTCGATCCTACAAAAAGCGCAGTCCAGATCATACTCACAAATAAACATTTTGATTTTCAACTGGCAGCGATTTTCCCCCTACCGCAAGCTTCTGCCTGCAGCTTTAAACCGAACCAACAAGTTAGCATGTCATTTACAAAGTAATGGTTAGAAGACTAATTTCCCAAGGGAAAGAGTCCAATATACTTTTAGAATGTGCAGTTTAGATTATCTTTTCTAGTACCCATTCTGAACATAATAGTTTAGCTCCCATTATTTAAGCTCGCAATATTTAAATTTAGAGCTGCTCACATGTCATGATTTATTTTTGTAGTCATATTCCCACTAGTGTTTACTTGCGCATTTAGGAATATCATAGTTAAAGCTAAAGAGGAATTGTCCTAGCATAATTTGCATTTCAGAAGCTTACAGTAGTAGGGTAAATACAAATGGTTGAGACATAATTCCGTAGCAAAACACAGGTCAGAGAGGCAATAGATTACATGCGAAGGCACCAGTTAAAATTATGTCTCAACCATATGAATCTCAATGCCAGATAACAATTAGAATCTGAACTGATAGGTCGCTTCCCCCGTTTGATTTTTGCCTGATATTTAAACTAACTATTTCTTTTTATTTCCAAAGAACAGGTGAATATGACAATACGATCTGCCAAACCAGTATATCGACTCATTGCTCTATGTCTAACTTCCAAATCTAAAACTAACTAACTCTTTTTTATTCTCAAAGCAAACAAAAGACAGACCTTTAAAATGCCCAAGTAGCACCAAAAGAATAAAACAAGGGAGATAACACTCAATCATCAGGGTAGGGAGTAATTATCAAACAGAAACAAATGGCAAAAAATAATAGCAAGAAGCTCCCTCCCCCAATTTTTTCAACACACATGCACTTTAACTATTCAAAAACACACTCCCTCCATTCGAAATTAACTGGCGCGGGGAGGTACTCATATTTGAATTAGCTGAGATGACCATTCGCGTCTGTTAATTCCAAAAGGATGGAGTAATTCCCAATTAAACACCATGGGAACACGTACATTGACGGAAAATGCATTTTAGCTGGACAGAATGCAAGCAAACCTTGAGGAGCCGAATAGGGATGCAACAAAGCAGGAGATCGGGACGCAACAACACAAGAGATCATAGAACTTGCTAAATAAATGGAGATGAAGTGGTTAGAGCGGCGACATGCTATGTAACAGAGCACAGATAGGTAAAAGAAGGGTCATTCCACAGACATATACAAGAACCGTCCGGTAAAGTTGGAGAGGAGGAGAAGGGAAGAGCAGCCAAGATGGACGACCATACCAAGGATGAGCGGCAGGCAAAATTGAACGCAAAAATGGAATGCATAAACCAAATAGAGATCAATTTTCAGCTGAAACAATAGATGCACTCCTTCAGATATGCATCATAATAGGTCCTACAAAAATCACAAGAAATTAGAGTATGGAACTTGTCTGCCTTGTATATCAATTGGAGGACAAAAGTAGATAGAAAAATTGTGAAGAACCACTAATCCCTGACTTTCTGATCACGGGATCAGAATAATATTCTGATATCTGGTCGACCCATCGCATCAGTAGTAGTTGAACTTCACCCATTGTCGGGGGAATTACCTGCGGCTAGACCCGACTCATGAAGTTAAGTCATCTCTGGACTTAAGTCATCTCTGGACTGAAGTCATATTTGAGGTTAAGTCATCTCTGGACTTAAGTCATCTCTAAGGTTAAGTCATCTCTAGACTTAAGTCATCTCTGAGGTTAAGTTATCTCTGGGCTTAAGCCACCCTGAGGTTAAGTCATCTCTGGGCTTAAGCCGCCCTGAGGTTAAGTCATCTCTGGGCTTAAGCCGCCCTGAGGTTAAGTCATCTCTGGGCTTAAGCCGCACTGAGGATAAGTCATCTCTGGGCTTAAGCCGCCCGTGATGAGCGAGACATAAGAAGCCAGGGACAAGAAGCCCGTGATAAGAAGCCTGTGACAAGAAGGCCGCGATAAGAAGCCCGGGGTAAGTTGCTCGCGATAAGAAGCCAGAATAGACTAAGTCTTAATCCTACTAGGACTCTACATGTAAGCCAGCCCCTTCAACTTATATAAGGAGGGGCAAGGCACCCCAAGAGGGGAGGTCAAGATAGACAGGTTTTAGACAGACAAGTCTCGAGACAGATGTTTTGATAGGTCTCGAGACAGATGTTTTGACAGCTCTCGAGATGGAGGCAGTGAAATAGTGCCCTTGTAATCGAGACCATGATCATCAATAGAAATCAAGCAGGATGTAGGCTTTTACCTCCACTGGGAGGGGCCAAACCTGGGTAAAACTCACGTCTTCTCATTTCCGTTCAACCTTGTTCAAGCTACTATCGTGCAGTGATGGCCTCACGACTAAGTCCTTTCACGAGGACATCTGCCGTGACAAAACCACGACACCCATGGACAGGTTGAACTTCCGCAAACATTGTCCAAATGGGGCTTGCGATATACCATTAGAAAGCTATGGACACATGGATCACAATCTAAGTTAAATTTTTGTCAAAATCTACAGGTTTAAGAGCCGTTTTACAAATCGTTTTTCTTCATACAAAAAATGTGAAATGTATTTTCGAGCCTATTTCTAAACCGTTTATCGGAATACGGCAAGTAATATGGCGTTGGAAAGCTGTTGCAAATCTGCTCATTTCACATATAGAAAGTTTTCCCCAATTCCTTACGGTTAAAGAGCAATTTGAAAAATCGCGGAATTTCCTAAACCAAACAGCCGAGTTCGTATTTTCGATCCCATTTCTAAATGGCTAATCCGATTGAGGCAAATGATATGCCATTGGAAAGATTATGAAAATACGCTTCTTTGTCATATAGAATGTTTTTCCAATGTTGTACTGTTTAAGAGTAATTTAGAAAACGATCGACGTTCCTCCAAGTTCGTAATTTCGAGTTAATTTTTCAACGGTTTGTCAGAATTCAGCAAATGATACTGTGTTGGAAAGCTTGGACAAATGCGAAACTTTTATGTATGAATATTTCCTCCAATTCTTTACGGTTTTATGTCAATTTTGAAAATGGATGAAACAATTTTTTGGTCGTAATTTCCACAAACTTTATCAAAATGTGACCAGTAATATACCATTGGAAAGCTATCAAAAATGGGAAACTTTTTGTATAGAAACTTTTCTCTAATTCCCAGTCATTTTTAAGTAATTTTGAAAATGGTGGGATCATGTGTTCTGCCTTTGTCGCGAAAACAGAGTCTTCTGAAATGCACTGGATGAAGAAGTTGAACATCTAGGGCACGTCTGTTTGAACTTCACTCTGTTTTTCGCATGTTGTTTTTTGCCTGTAACTCCCGAACCACTCATTAGAATCGAGCAAATGATATACCGATGGAAAGTGGTTAAAAACACACAACTTTCCTGTGTTTATCATTTTTTTTCGTACTCATGTCGGTTCAAAAGATTTTTTAGAGTACGTAAAAACATGTTTTTAACAGTATACATGAAACTTTTAAACCGTTCATCGCAATGTAGCATATAATATATCATTGGAAAGCTTATGAGTAGGAGCAACTTTTCATGTAGACAGTTGTTACAAATTCATTACCGTTTGAGAGTAGTATTAAAAATGGCAAAAACAACATCGTTTTTGCCTGTCTTTAACATGTAATTGAAGGTCGGATGTCTCGCACTAGAGATCTTGAACTGCACCGGGAGGAGCACGTGAACTTCTTGCAACAACCCTTTTAGGCTTTTTGTTTTTCATTCTTTTTATTCTCATCTGAAACACATTCAGTGTAGTAGTTGAACTTTCGCTGTTTTCACTTTGAACTTCTGTCACGTATTTTTATTCATAATTCCCTCACCCGTTCGTCGGAGTTGCACAAATGATATACCTTTAGAAACCAGTTGAAAAGACACAACTTTTCCTAATACAGTTAAACTTTTGTTTCGAACAACACACACCAATTTGTTCTAACTGTTTATTTTGGAATAGAGCATATGGTATCCCCTTTTGGAGAAGTTGTTGAATAGGAGGGACTTTTTCATTTAGAGCATTTTTGGCGTGATCGGATTCGCGATGATCGATAAGATCGGTCAGATCAAAAAATTCGGCATGATCGGCGTGTGCGTAGCACCTTGTATTTCATACACGATCACTCAAACCGGTAGAACATGATTCTGTGCATAACTTTGTTTTGCAGGTTTGATGTGAATAGTATGGCTCATGTGTATGTGATGCATGTGTGTAAATTATACATGGCATGCGCATCATGATTTGTTAGCTGACAAGAGCCAAAGTGTTGTCATTATAATGTATAACGACCTGCGTGTCGACTTGTGATTCTCTGTAAAATTTCATTACTAGTTGTAGTACTTGGAGGACAGAGATCAAGTTCGAGGCTTTGGCGTCCCGGCGTGACGAACAAGATGGAGTGTTGACCTGGTCATCGGAGTTGGAGCCACCATGGAAGCACATCCATGAAGGAGCCATACTATTCCACAATATATGTTTATGTGTGATTGTTATGCTTCTTAGTTTCTATGCATGTTAAAATGGTAGAAAGATCCCTCGTTAATATCAAGCAAATTGCCATCCCAGATGTTGCACCTTTGCACGTCAAGTATGTCTAGTAGTGGGCTCATAAAATTGGGGTGCTTCTAGATGTCCTTGAACTGAAGGGTTCGTGTTGGACACGGACATGCAGTGCATCAGGTTGACTTGACAAGGCTATCAAAATGGGTTTGGGCCTTGTGGCAAAAAGGTTGGGAGCCGAGGTATGCGATACCTACCTGACCGACAGGAGTCGTATAGAGAAATGATTAGCAAGGAGTTGCTTACCGGATAGGCATGTTGGCTAGCAGTGATGCTAAAGCTCACTAGTCGGATCCTTAATCACTGAGAGTTTGCGGAGGGATGCCGACTTCGGTGGGAGTATTTCTGTTTAAGGCTTGAATTATTCTACATAAACACATTGCTTAGTGATTGCATACTTTTCCATTGTAGATCAATGGCACCTGTAGGATCGAAAGTATGTCTAGAGGGGGGGGGGTGATTAGACTACTTGCCCAAATTAAAATATATCCTTTTCCCAGTTTTAGTTGTGAGCAGATTTTAGCAATTATGATATCAAGCAATCAACCATCACATGCAATTCTAAGAGTATAGCAGCGGAATGTAAAACATTGCATATGAAGGTAAAGGGAAGGGTTTGGGGAAGGCAAACGCAATGAAGACACGAAGGTTTTTGGTGTGGTTCCGATAGGTGGTCCTATCATACATCCACGTTGATGGAGACTTCAACCCACGAAGGGTAACGGTTGCACGAGTCCACGGAGGGCTCCACCCACTAAGGGTCCACGAAAAAGCAACCTTGTCTATCCCACCATGGCCATCGTCCATGAAGGACTTGCCTCACTCGGGTAGATCTTCGCGAAGTAGGTGATCTCCTTGCCCTTACAAACTTGTTGGTTCAACTCCACATCATGTCGGAGGCTCCTAAGCAACACCTAACCAATCTAGGAGACACCACTCTCCAAAAGGTAATAGACAATGTGTTGATGATGAACTCCTTGCTCTTATGCTTCAAATGATAGTCTCCCCAACACTCAACTCTCTCCCACAGATTTGGCTATGGTGGAAGAGGGATTTGAGTGGAAAGCAACTTGGGGAAGGCTAGAAATCAAGGTCCAAACGGTAGGAATGGAATCTCTTGATCTCAACACATGAGTAGGTGGTTCTCTCTCAGAAAATGAATGGTGGAAGTGTAGGCACATTCTAATGGATCTCTCTCAAATGGAGAGGGGGTGGAGGGGTATATATAGCCTCCACACAAAATCCAACCGTTACACACTTTTGACTCATCTCGGTGGCACCGATTAGTTAAAATCGGTGGCACCGATCTGTTCAAAAATATGAACTTTTGGAATCTGGGTGGGACCGACTGGAACAACTCAGTGGGACCAATGTGCTAGGGCTTAGGGCAAACCTCATCTCGGTGGCACCAATTGCATCAACTCGGTGAGACCAAAGTGAAGCAATAAGGCAACAGAGAGTTGGCAAGCCATCTCGGTGAGACTGATTGCAATTCTCGATGAGACCAAAATAATTGCAACAAGTAACAGAGAGTTGGCAAGGCCATCTCGGTGAGACCGAGATCCATATCGGTGTGACCGAACTATTAGGGTTTTGGCTGTGGCTATGTCAGAATGAACTTGGTGGCTCCAGATATAAAGTATCGGTGGGGCCGAGTTGGAGTTTAGGGTTTTGACATATTGGATAGAGAAAGTGGCTGAGGGTTTTGGAGCAATATCACTAAGCACTTTGAGCAAGTAGACCATTAAGCAACACCTCATCCCCTTTTAATAGTATTGGCTTTCCTATGGACTCAATGTGATCTTGGATCACTTAAACAAAGATGAAGAGTCTTGAGCTTTTGCCAATCCTTGTCCTTAGCATTTTAAGGGGTCGACATATCTATCTCATGCCATGCCAATCATTGAACATTCTGAAATATTTATCTTGAATGGACATTAGTTCAATGAGATATATGTTGTTATGAATTACCAAAACCACCCAGGGATTAGTTGCACTTTCAATCTCTCCCTTTTTGGTAATTGATGACAACATATAGATCAAAGCTTCGACAAATGATTAAATGAATGATATACATCGTCGCTTTGAGAAGTATGTGATAAGAAAGAGCTCCCCCTAAATTTGTGCATTATTAAAAATTTGCATTTGAATGCAAATGCACAATCGATTAGGATAATGGGTCACTCTTCCATGTCACATACATCTTGGTGGAGCGCACAAAATGATGAGAGTGAAATAACATGCACGCATCACCAAGGACATATGTGAATGATCATACACAAATAATTGTAGGGATAAGCATTCAACACACATTAAGCAAAGTATGACCAACCACATAGGAATGTAGTATCTCACAAGCATCAAACAATTAAGTAGCACGGATCAAACGAACATAGTAGCAAAAACTCGATAAAACCGAAGAGCAAAAGCGAGACACACTCTCTCTCGAAGCCTAATGATCTATACAATTTCTCCCCCTTTGGCAACAAGTACCAAAAAGCTTGAAAAGGTATAGAGCTATGCGTCTCTCTAGGCACGATCCTCCGAAGCTCCTGAAGGGGTCTTATGGCTTGTGGCTTTCTGTGTGCGTAGATGGCATTGAGAGAACCGCGTCTGCAAATGCCTCTGCTAAAGTCTGCTAAACTGGTGGAGTAGATACTAGAGGTGGCACTGGAGCTGTGGTAGCAGGTGCAGACTGAGTAGGCCTCGTGTCTGCAACTGGCACGACTGAAGATCTGGCTGCTCTGGGCATAGTCTGGAACCTCTCAGTGGTAGGTCTCTCATCTCCACTGTCTTCTGCAGCAATCCTGCTTGCCTCAACATCTGCCTGCAGCTTCTCCACAACTGTCTGAACCTCGGTGATCTTCACATCAAGATCATGAATCTTTGTCTCGACAACCCGCTCTAGACACTCCTGGTTCTTGGAGATGTTGGCCAGACTCCTCTCAATCCTCATGGTGGCCTCTAGCAGATATGTCATCTGATCGTTCTTTGACTTGAGGTTTGCAATGGGTGCATTGGGAGCTGTAGCTTCCTAAGCTGCTTTAGCTGCTGCTGCTGCCTGGGCCTCCTCTTGAGCCTCAACAGATGTGGGGTGTGAGGAATCCATCACCACCACATTATCCTCGAACTCTGGCTGAAGAGGGAGGTGTTCACGATCCAGTAGATATGTGTCTGTACCAACTTTGGAGTTGATAAGCATCTGAATGTGTGGGGCATATCCACAAGACCTCTTTTGGTCAGCAGTTGTCCTCTTGACCGTCTCTACCATCAAACTCATAACTTTGAACTTCTGGGGAGGGGAGTCGAACAAATGGAGCAAACTAATGGAGTGGCCACGAATCATTTTGTCATCTCCAGACTTCGGCAAGGGGGTATGCCTAAAGATAGTGTTTGTGGTGGCCAACCCAGCTAGCAAGTGCTTGACTGACCAAAGCTTGTGTATACCAAGATCTTTTTTGAGAATTTCCTTGTACATATTTGCCATTGAGTTGTGGTCCATTATGGGCTTCCGATAAACATCAACATCATCTTCTTCTTCCTTAGGGGCATCAAGAAGTGCAGCCCACTCAGAGATGGTTGACTGGTACTTGTGTCCCTCAGTCATCCATGCAATCTTCCCATTTGAATAAAAATGTGCTGTGGAGTAGAATTTCATGATCATCTCATCGTTCCGCTTGGTAAGCTTCTGACCAACAAACTTGTCAACACCTGCGAGCCTAAAGCTCTCATGAACGTGGGGGAAATAATCTTCATTGGCATCAATATATTTCCAGTCCACCCACTTCATGTCACTGACAATGGGCTTCTTATCAAGCAAAACTATCTCATAAAAGTCTTGTTGTTCTGTGGTGTGGAAGCGGTAGTCACAGGCAGTCCTTCTTCTGACAGAGTAGGGATCAACTTTCCTCCACTCTCTAAGTCCCTTATCCTTCCTGAGCACCATGTTTTCTACAACAGGATGTGCATAGTCATGATCTGGGATCTTGGGCTTGAGCTTCCTGAGCACTAGTGGCTCATCATCTCAGCAGCTAAAATGTTTCTTGTAGACCTTTTGGGAGCTAAAATCTTGGGCTTGGAGGGAGCAGCTGTCTTCATGGCATCAGGCATCAATTTCTGAGTTTTGGCAGGAGGTGCTTCAGCTTCTGGTTCTTCCTCCTCCTCCTTCTCCTCATCAACCATCATGGAGGATCTACCAATCACTCTAGCCATAGTCTTCCTTACCCTCTTTTTCTTGGGGGCATCACCTTCTGCACCACTTGGCTCCTCAAGTGTAAAAGTCATTGTCTCTTGTGGAGCTAAGGACTTGTGTGCCTTTGACATTGGGACTCTCCTTACAGCAGTCTTCTTCTTCTTCTTCTTCTGAGAAGTGGCCACTAGCCACAAAGTCTTCATCCTCACTGTCTGAGGTTTTCTTCTTCTTTGTCCTGGTGGCTGCCTTAGAAAAATCTGGAGAGCTCCTCTCTCCCTCATAGTAACTCTCATTGGGACTAGAGCCTTCACTTAGATCAACATTCAACTCTGACTCATTTTGACTGTCACTGGCACTAGACATCTTGCAAAACTGACCCTGTGAATAGATTGGTATAGGTAGAGTGGATGAGTTATCACAAAAAGCAGATAGTTTTTCAAAAATTTGATTTCAAACTTTAGTTCTAGGTTTACACAGAATGCATTTCGAAGCAACCGAGTTGGTCATTTCGGTGACACCGAAGCAGCTAACAGAGACTAAACACACAGTTTCGGTTGGACAGAGACGTGGTTCGGTGGCTCCGAGATGCTAGGGTTTCATTGAAACTTTACTTTCAGTCTCACTGATTAGTATGTTTTGGTGGAACCGAGTTGTACTTGTGCAATGGCCAGGGCCAAATTGGTGGGACCGGAAATTCCTATTCGGTCGGTCCGAGATGCGTTCAGCGGAAACCTAACCCTAAATTTTTTGCTCGCATCTATTCTAACGAATTAATCTAGTGGACAGAAGTATTGCAGTCGTGGCAAGATACATGGCATTGTCCTTGTGCATTGAATTGGATAAAAGAGGCACGAGGAGATCGAATCTCACCCTAACTTGGTGGAGATCCTCTACGGCGGCAACAGCGGGGCAGATTGCCGTTGACGGTGGTGGATTCCTGCGGCGAAGGTGCACACGAGACGACGACGATGATCCGGAGACCAAGTGGGCGGCAGCAATGGGGCGCGGGCGCGTGACGTTTGAAGAAAATTTCAACCATACAGGTCGCTAGATATATATACCCATGTGCTGTCGGTGGCACCGAGTGCAACAAATCGGTGGCACCGGGATGTGAACCTACGTGCAGTTACAACAACTCGGTGTGACCGAGTTGGTCTAATCAGTAGCACTGAGAAAAAAACTAGATCAATCTAAATGCTTTCAGTGTGACCGAGTCTGAGTGTTTTGGTCTGACCGAAATGCAATAGAAGGTTTTGGAAGTCAGACCTTGACGGATCGGTGGCTCCGAGTGCTCCTCACCCGAAGGGTCCGAAAAGAACATGTTCAATTTTTGTGATATAGCATGAAAAGAATTTGAGACAAGAAGAGCATAGATAGCTAGAGAAGGTTCTTAGGCATTCTTGTACATCCACTTGGCTAATAAAAACCAAGACAATCAAAACAACAAATGGATGTCCTCGAATGGAGAAAATATGCAACCAACATGTTCACACAATAAAATAGCCAATGAAATATGTGTCAAACATGCACAATGAATTCTAGCATCTATCAATCAATTGGCGATGACTAGGTCATCTATATATGAGTATATTGACTTAGGAGTCAAATGAGAACATTTGGTCATAGGTCATACTCATCGTTTAATCACAAGTGGGGTTACCACTTTTACATAAAGCATTAATGTGTTCACACCATTAGAGTTGCTTTAGCTCAATTTTTAGAGCAAACTCCCCCTAGATGTGATATCCCCCTAAAGAGGGATGAACTAACCTTGGGTTTTGTCGATGATGATTTCATGTAGATAGTGAAGATGTGGATGCTCAATGTTCATGTAGATCATTTGGAGCAATCCTTTGGAGTGTTGCACTTTCAATACCTACATGGCTTAGTCCCACAAAGAACATACAAGGATATCCATAGACATAGAGTGAATTGCACATATGATGATGTCCATGAAAGCATCATGTTACCTTGTCCCTTGTCTTACCAACAAGAGGTTTTGTAACTCCATGAACTAGTGCAAGATATGAAAGTTGAGTGCACATGTCCTTGCCAAAATGAATATGAGTGAAGTATGTTGGCGGATTCACCCTCAAGAACACTCTAGTTCTTCTTCTTAGGGACCCACATCAACTTGATGGGAATCCTTTGAATTGTATTTGTCTTGACGAAGTAGAGCTTTACGTAGCCTTGGGAACCCACTTGACCATGGCCTTAGGAGATTCTTCAAATGAGTCAATCTCTTCTTGAAGCTTGTCCTTGCCTTCTAGCTTGTGGTCTTGTGGTGGAAGATCATCTTGAGCTTGTGTTCCCTTAAAAGAAGTGGGGTCATACTTCTCTCGTTGAGGAACAAACTTCGTCTTGGGGTATTGATCTTCTTCCCATTCAAATCCATTGGCATTGAACTTTCGTTCAAAACCAACACCTTGATTGTTCCGGTGCCTTCCTTGCTTGCGAACAATTTCCTCAAACTGCTTACTCCTGGCAAGTCTCTTGTAAACACCTTTCTCTATAATTCCCTTCAATAAGCTATTTTCTTTCTCAAGTGTAACTTGGCTAAGAGAATTATTAGTGGAATCAAGAGAACTACTATAAGCAACAATATTGGATTCAGCATGCACTACAAAAAAAAGACACATCCGTGACACTTTGGGCCGAACGAAATTTTTTTCTTTCATGCTTATGACACTTCTATGACGATAATTGTGACGAAACCCGGTATCATCATAGATGTGGTGGGCTCCTACTTCTATGACAAAAAATCATGATAGAAAATGGGCTTTTCGTCCTAGGCGGGCTGGAGACGCACCTGCATGACATTCTTTGGGCCGTCCATGACGAAAAAAATCGTGGTAGAAGCGAGGGCGAGGATAATTTCGGGGAGTTCCCGGTTACGGTGGGTGGTCGGGGCCGAGCGATGCGCATTTCTCTCGTATACGTACGCACGTGTGTGCGAGGCGTTGGGCTCTAACTGAACCCGAGCGAGGCGTTCGCTTACTGAACCCGAGCGATTGCACTGGCTACATTACTGAACCCGAGCGATCGATCCCTTGGCTGTTAACTGAACCCGAGCGATTCCTTCGGTACTGCTGCTAACTGAAGCCGATCGAACCTGCTGCCTCTTGATGAATAGTGACCGTTGTTGGGGCTTGGATGAATAGTTCCTCCCGGTGGGGGTTAGATGAACAGGACCCCGTGGTAGTAGAGGTCGTTGCTGCTGGATGAACAGGACCCCGATTGAGGAGGCCGCCACACACACCCGAACCGGTTGGGGGTGGATGAACAGGACCCCATGGAGGGCTGGTTGAACAGTAGCTGGTGGAGGCTGGATGAACAGGACCCCGTGGATGAACAGTAGCTGGTGGAGGCAGGAGGAAGTCGATGGTGGATGAACAGTATCCCGTGGAGGCTGGAGCGAGGCAGTAGACGGTGGATGAACAGTAGGCCGTGGAGTCCCGTTTTGCGGTACGCCACACCCCTCCCGATGAACAGGACCCCGTTTCGACCGTAGGCACTCCAACACAAGTCTGTTTCCTCTGTTTTGTGTATGCCACACCCCTCCCGATCAACAACACCCCGTTTCGACCGCAGGCACTCGAACAGAAGGCCGTTTCCTCTGTTCTGCTGTAAGCCAGACCCTCCCAATGAACAGGACCCCGTTTCGACCGTACGCGGTCGAACAGAAGGCCGTTTCCTCCATTCTGCGGTACACCAGACCTCGTTTTGGCTGTTCCGTCCAAGCCGGTTGGCTCCCGATGAACATGCGACGCTATTCACTCCATTCCGACCCAGCCGGTTGGCTGCTGATGAACAAGACGATGTTACTGTACGCGTTAGAGACCCCGCCCGTATGTACGTATGTAGCCGTATTTACTATCTTGCAGCGTGGCTGTACGTACGTGTACACGATATAGACGAGACTGCGTGACATGCTACGTTGGCGCCTCTACTTTAACATGTGCCGCTCCTTACTCGGCCACGGTACATCGCTGCAGAGGGACAGATCGACCGCTATGTACGTACACGTTCGCGGCCAGACAAATAACGCTACCTTTGCTTCAACCTGGTGGGTCCCAGCTGTGAGGGGGTAAAAGGTACTTCCTTCCGTGTGAAGATAAAGCTGGTGGGTCCCAGCTGTCAGGGGGGAACGTTTTTTTCATGAAATACAGAGGTCCTTCCGGTGGGTTCGAGCTGTCAGGTGGAGGAATCATTATTTTGCGCGTAATAAGGAGGCACTTCCTTGCGTGCGGCCATGGACCCAGCTGTTAGCCTCTCCATGTACAGTCCTGTTCTGATGGCTGTCGTTCGTTGACCACATTAATGACGTCGTATCGTCCGAGAGCACCAAGGTGGTGGACGATGGCGCGACCTAGGAAGGGAACGACCCGGAGCCGGGGAACATGCGGAGTGTAGTACGAGGGTTGACTGGTTTGGCTGCGGTGTGAGGCTGCCATCGCCGCAGAATAACAGGGGGTGTGGGTGAGTAGAGTGATGGCCTGGCCAGCGGTGGGAGTAGTAGGGGGAGGTGAGGCCTGCGCGGCAGCACAGCCGACCACGGGAGGCAGGAGCACGCGGTGGTTTGGACGGCTAGAGCAAGAAAATCAGAGGTTGAGGAAGCAGGACGACCGTTGGATGTTCACAATCCAACAGTCACTGGCGATAGAATCGTTTGTTGACTAAGTTGACAAAGCCCTGCGTACGCGTCAACTTAGTAGGGCCACAAATCAGCCTCCAAATCTGGTGGGCCCCAGCTATCATGGGGAGCACTCGTTATTTTTCGCTTAATAAGGAGGCACTTCCTTCCGTGCCAAGATATAGTTGGTGGGTCCCAGCTGTCATGGGGAGGATTCATTCTTTTTGGCGTAATAAGGAGGTACTTGCTTGCGTGCGGCCATGGACCATGTGGGTCCCAACTGTCAGCTTCTCCATGTACATCCCTCTTCCGATGTTGTCATTTGTTGACAACGTTAACCACGCCGTGCCAAGAACACCAACGCGATGGACGACGGCGACACCTAGGAAGGGAATGACCCAGAGGCGGCGAAGCCACAACAGTGGAGGGATGTGGGTGAGTAGAGGGATGGCCTGGCCAGCGGTGGGAGTAGTAGGGGGCGGTGAGGCCCGCGCGGTAGCACAGCCGGCCACGGGAGGCTGGAGCAGGCGGTCCCTCCGGCGCTGGATTTGGCGGCTGGAGCAAGAAGATCAGAGATTGAAGAAGCACGACGGTCATTGGATTGACATCCAACGGGCACGTCTGCTAGAATTGTTTGTTGACGTATATAATAAGTAAAAAAAATCTTGCGTACGCATCAACTTAATAGGTCCACAAGTCAGACCATTCCCTATTTTTTTAATAATTTACAACTCATTGCAACTTCTTATGCAATTTATTGCAGTCCGTTTTTTTGTTGGCCAGGGCCAGGGTTAAAAATTTAAACTAAATTTCGCATATTTCGGTGGGGTCCAAACTATTTTTTAATACTAAAATGTCGAGCTAGATTTAAAGTACTTTGAAGATATATTTAAATTAGGTTAAAGCCCAGTGAAATTGGAATCTGAAAATGTGAAAAAATTCAGAAATTTGAAATTAATTGCCAATTTGTCATGTGTTTTTTATATTTTAAGCCCATTTCATATTACTTTTAAGATTTGCAGCCGTCTTGAAAGAGTGGCAGCCCAGCAGGGCGAAGAAAAATAAGTAGGCCTAGATTGGGTATTCTTCAGAAAAAATAAACTGGGCTAGCCATTTTCACAAAGAAAAAATAGCTGGGCTGGTCATGTGGTGAACGAAAAATAGAAGCCTGGGCTAGACGGGCCACAGCCCAGTTGAAACCCTGCTCTTGTCTATTGACTATACGCTGACAATGTCGTGGGTCCCAGATGTCAGCAAACCACTAAGAGGAAGCATTTTCTTTTTCTACACACTGACAATGGAGTATATAACAAAAAGTGAGGAACTTGCTTGCGTACGGCCATGGACATGGTGGGTCCCTACTGTCATCCTCTCGACGTACAGTCCTCTCCCGATTCCTCTTGTTTGTTGACCATGTTGACAACGCGAGAGGGCGGCGCCACAGCGAGCGCACCAAAGCGCGCGGAGGACGACGGCGAGGCCTCGGACGTCGGTGTTAATGATTTAGGAGACGGTGGGGCGGTGATGCATGCGCTGAGGCACAGCCAGCCGTGGGAGGCGGAAGCAGGCGTCCCCGCCACCGCTGGTTTTGTTTTGGCGGCCGGAGGAAGACGAGACTGAAGAAACACGACAGACTGTAAAAGCAGAAGGAGTACTTAACAACCTTAACTGAAACCAGCAGGGGCACTTAACAACCATAGCTGAAAGCAGTATGAGTACTTATACAGGTTCAACCGTACAAAGCACGCCTCGAACAGTGCCACTTTGCCTACAGTTAACCAAGGGTGAGGCCACCAAGCCCCAGGACAAGGCCCAGGCGCCACCCCGCACATCCACAACCTTCTAAAAGTGGCTTCATCTCGCAATGTGGTCAATAAACAGGATATTCGCTTTAGAGCCATGGAAAAGCATGAGCATAACCTTCTGTCCTATTCTCCAAGATGGACGGGCCTTCATTATTTGAGACCACCCATGAATAAGTATATTTTCACCTCCAAGGGAAATGGAGTAGGTCGACATAAACATCATGCTGTGACCAAGTGCAAGTCTGACCCGACAATGGTCAGGCATCTGTATAGGAACAATAGAACTGGGCAGTTTCTGTTTCAAGAAGATCACAGCTGTAAAACTGTGTATAAGCAAGAGTTTATGAACAACATATATAATAGAAAATAGCTCGTACCATAAGTTTCTTGACACAGTTGGACCTGTTCAACGTGTGCACCAGTGGCACACATATCCCACGTGGCCTTCCACCATTGAAACGCCCCACAAGGACCTCAAGACGATCAATAAAGTGTAGGAACTGGTGGATGTCGTCCCAGTCAACTTCAGTGCCATCAGTAACAGTTGAGTTCTTATAGAATAACAAATGAGTAGTGTGCTTAACTTTGAAATAACCTACACGTGCCACCAATTATAAGAAATATTAGTTAGAAGTAGCATCTTCGTGAGAGAAGGGAATCACAAATCGTTGCTACTTCTAAAGTCAAATTGTGATTAGTTAGACAGAATAGGTGGATTAAGAAGTAATTGAGGCAACATGCAAGAACCAGATAAAAAACTAACATGGATGAACTACTGGAACAACGTCGGGGTGGAAGATCACAGTGAAGATGAGACCAGGTTCTGCTATTTCCATCAACATTCATGCACCAACTTTCAGTCCGTAACACTTGAGAAAGTTTATCCAAGTTCGGCCATAAAAAAAGCAGTGATCTTCTTGGTTCATGAACCCAACTCGGAACTTATATCCATGGCTTGTCTTCAATGTGATCATTAAACTAGTGTATTCAGTTATGGCAAGGCCGACCATCTTGAGTACATGTGTTCTGGCAGAGCAAGGAATGCACTGCAGGAAAAATAATATGAGAACACAATGTATTCGCTATCCAAATCTAGAAATAATTTCCTATTTCACGTCAGTGTTGACCATGGTACTAGTACCTTTTATCCAAATATAGCAATCCAAATTTCCAAATTAGTCGACAGCATGTTCAAAAACTCCCATCCTCCCGGATAGAAAAGAGGATTCTAGGAACATACTGTGCGCGTTTTAAAATCTTGTGTTAGGATGAGAAGGAACAAGTGTGGCGTCTCACCGAGGGCGTAGAAACCTGTAGGGTCCTCGCACTTCGGGCACTGCAAATGAAACACACTAGATTCAATAGGAAGAAAAATGCATCAACGGCGGCGGCTGCCATCCTAGGATTACCCACGACTAAGGGACTAGGATTTATCGGGGATGGATGAAGAATTCGTACCTAGTTCTCCATGAGAAAACCCTACGCAATCGCCGAGAGGAGGTTTTCTGTGAACAAGCAGACAAGGTAGAAGGGGATTCAGGCCCAGTGAAATATTGTTGCTTCGTCCGTCCAGCTTACTGCTACTGCTAGAAAGGTGGGGTTTTTTGTGATTTGACGGCTCATTGGGCATTACTGTGGCGCTATGACTGGGGTGAGTCTACTGTGCAGTTGGGCACTCTAATTTGGTGCATGGCATGTGGACCCCGTTGCCGGATGCCCCACATATCAGCGAAAGGAAGTAGAAAGGTAGGAGTAACTAGTTACACATAAATATATTTTCGATAGAGAGATACTCCCTCTGTAAAGAAATATAAAAATCTTTTATATCCCCTACCGCAAGAGCAACTGGATGCCCCACATATCAACGAAAGGAAGTAGAAAGGCAGGAGTAACTAGTATCACATAACTTTATACATAAGAAAAATCAAGGGGAATACATATAACATAATATGGCGGTTCAGATGAGAATATAATACTCAAATAGGCTAACAGTTCTGGACTTTGGGCCACAGGCCAGTGGGCCTGCATGTTTGGGGGCCCATGTGTTCTAACTCAGCGTATTTCATATTGCAAGCGATCGGTACGTTGCTGGTTTTAGATGCCGTCGCAAGGCGAATACAGAAAATTAAATAAAGCACGACAGCTGTTAGAATGAAATTGAACGACAGTTCCTAACCAGCAATCAGAGTTGCAATTCTTTCACGATATCCTACATGATAAATGATACTGTCGTACTACTTATACACACAGGACACTTGTTTCACCATGCCATATTATTACATCAAAGGCTCTCGGTGGATAGATCAGTTCGGCAGTTGCGTGCTAGTACTGAAGAATTTCAAAGTTGATCTCTCCTTGCCGAGAAAGTTTGATTTTGATATCATCCCCTACCGTAAGATTTGATAGAGTTTTGAACGTTGACCATCCTTTAGCATCAATCATCTTGCGACCATCCTTTGTACTTACGATATATTGAGCAGGTTCATTCACACCAAGGCTGCGCATGGTAAGAGAAACTTGGCCACGGTCGCCCGGATTATTGAACGACTACCTCGTTGCTCTAGGAATTCTCTGTTTGCAAACAAGAAGACATACACAAAAAGTTAGATCAACACAGTGAATCATGTGAAACAACATGGAAAGAAAAAAGAATGAAGCACTTGGGCTGCCAATGCTTACCAAGAAGGTGGAGATGTCGGTTTTTGGAAGGACTTTGGTATATGCAGTGCAAATTGCAGCCCAGTCTATTGCCGATGCAAGTGCTAGTTCCGTTGCCGCTGCATGGGCCGGAGCAGATACAAGTGCAACTTCAAGTGTTGGTGCAGGTGCCGGAGCCATTGCTGGTGCGACTGGCAGTGCTACAGCTGCTGCCGGAGATGGTGCTCCTTGTGGAGCTGGTGCCGGTGTCGGAGCAAGTGCCCGTGTCGGTGCCTGATCCTTCAGTAGATCAGCCTGATCCGCTGACGCGGTCGGTGCCCAATCCTCCGGTGGATCAGACTGAGCTGTTGCCGCTATCAGTGCTAGAGCCAGTGCCATCGGAGAAGGTGCCGGTGCTCGATCTGATGCTGAAGGTGGTACCGATGTGCGAGACATCAGTGATCGTCTCTGGTCTGCTATGATTTCATACTTCAGCTTTCTAACTTCACTAGGCTCCATGACCTTGATCCAGTCTTTTTCTTCACTTCTTTTAAACGCGAGAAGGACTAATTGTGGCGTGTTTGTTAAACCAAACTGCAGTTCATCATAGGGCTTCAGATTGTACTCAGACAACAGACTGATCCAATTGTGTCCAGTAATATAAGTGATGGACAGTGCCTTCGTTACTGACACGACATAAGAAGTGAAACTTGCAAAAATAACCATCATAGAGCAAACCAAACGGTTTATTCTGTAACAAATGTCACATGGCAAAACCTGCATCATAAAATTGCAGCAAAAGTAAGAAAACATGACAGTAAATCAATAAGATTTACTTGATGTGACACGAGTGAATCCTTACCAGGAAATCAATATGTTCAAGTTCTAAATTGAAGGTTGACCGTCCAATTACGGGTGGCATGCAGGGCTCCCGCTTACTCCCACAAGCAGGACAGTCCAAAGGTCATGACAAATCGTATGGACCGAACATCCATGGGACTGGAAATCCTGGTGGGTGCGATAAACCCTGCAATGCATACATATATTGGAGTGTAACCATAATTGATAAACCGTCCTCACAAAAAAGATGATCTAGATACTTCAAAATATACAGACGGAATTGAGTGGACAGACATTAACATAGATTGTTCTCAGGACTCACCACACAAAAAAAGCGGTAGTACTAAACAATACAGGGTTCACACACACACAAATCAAGTACTGAACAATTGTACTTACTATAGACAAGCAAAGTTGCACTACTTAAACTCTGCAGACTATTTCTTGCCACCGACCTACGGGATGTACCCCACATAACTGACTAGGCCATGGACTTCGTGAGAGATGTCTACCAGCACCATCGACATCTCGTCAACCTTGGAGAACCTAACAGAGTGGTCTTTCCACTCATAAAAATGACGATGAAGACAATCCACATCAGATTTGTCGGGAAGCTTTACAAGTACCACACCCTTCGTAATCGAAGGCACAACTAGGAAATTGTTGTGGTGAAGTACACCCTCGAGAACATGCCTGACAACAATGCTACCGGAAAACACATGTTCACGACACGTGGCGACAAGGACATAGCAGTTGGATAGTTTAGTAGTAGAACTCATCCTCAGGTCTTCCAGTTCACACGACATGACTTTGAGAACTTCATCTCCACCGTGGACCTGGTTCTAATTAAAACAGAAACCAAATATTTTATTACTACCTCCGTTCAGAAATATAAGATGATTTTTGATATTTTACTCCATATAAGACTACATATACGCACAGAAATGAGTGATCAAAGACACTAGAACATGTCTTCAAAGGCATGAGAGCAGAGGGATTACTTGCAATATCCATAACACAAGTTACCGAGGCTACTATACTCTCTTCAAAGGCATGAGAGCTAAAATCTTGCATTTCCTATAGCTAGCATTGATGTTCATAAAGTAGCTGAAAGTGATCTATAAGAAATCAGTGTTATGTGCAATAATCATATGTATGTCAACCTCTCGCAAGTTTTGGTCAAAAGAGCAATTTAGAACCGTCATTTGCCACACAAAAATCACATGCAAGATCACCCAGAAAGTTGTACTACTAGTTGAACTTACACAGCAGCCACTTGAACTTACATAGCAGCCACTTGAACTTACACAGTAGGAGTACTGCATTTCCACTCTTACGATGGAGGAGGGTGAAACACGGCAGCCACTTGAACTTACATAGTACTCCTACTACTAGCCATGTGCAATGGTTCATACGTCAGTACTATATAATCTTGTTGCTAGTGTAGTAAGATATGACGATAACAAACGATGTTGTGCGCATGTCAACTATATGAACAGTAATGTAACATACCCCTTTTTTGACTGTCCGGTCGAGAATGAACGGTGATATCAATGTTAACAGAACTAGGTCTACAGCGCACGGAGAGTATGGTGCTACAGTACTCCATGGAACATGAACCATATGAAGCACGAATCAGTGTTAGGCAGGGTGTATGAAGGGTGCATGGGAGCAAAAGTTCCCTTCTCGACCCACTTTTGGGTGTTTGGCAGAGTGCATGAAGGGTGCATGAGTCCACAGTAGTAGGTTAACACAAATACACTAGGAGCATTCATGAAGAGGGGTGCTGAGATGAGCATGCACGAAGAGGGAACAACTATATTGAGATGAGAATGCAACCAAACACACCCACACGCTTTGTGCTACAGTGACTGATTTGCACCGTCTGAGTTTGATCCAACGGTCATGTTGCGCCGAGATATGGACATGCCCATGCAGAGGACGCCTAAACACCACCAAAGTCCCTCTGCTTCTCGAGGCGCATGACATTGGTGATGCAGGGTGCCACCGCCCACAGAGCCCGCTCCCGGTCGACGGGAGCTAGCTCGTCAAAGACGGCGTCCAATGGCACGAATGGATTCCGGTGACGAAGCCCTGAGAGGATTCGCCCGGCAACGGCGACGGCCGCCTGCAACCCCTCCTTGTCCAGCTTCGCCCCCACCATCGCGTGGAGATGGCTCAGCTCCTCGGAGATATAGGTGAAGAAGGAGACCAGGTCAGGAAGCCGCAACTCGTTGAAGTCGACGGCCCGACGGCCGGCAAGGTCGCGCTGGCACGACAGTAGGCATCGCGCGGCCACAACACGTGCATGGCAACATGGTCCACCAAGTGGTTGAGGCGATCCTGGACCTTGTCACGACCGGCCCGCTCGCGCTCCAGCCGGCTCGCCTGACCGCCTATCGTATCTCCCGCTTTTTGCAGCAACGCCGCTGACGCCTCGAGCATCTTTGTGGTCGACGCCTGCCGCTTTTGAAGCTCCGTGAACTCCCGCACATAAAGGAGGAGCATGGCACTCCTCTCCTCCTTGAGCTCACGGAGCTCCACGTCCTTGGCCCTGAGCTCCGTATCCTTGGCATGGAGCTTCTGTGTCAGGCGCCTCACCTCATAGTCCATCATCTGGTGCGCCGCCATGGAACCAGGTAGAAGCAATGGGGAAAGGAAGCAAAGGGGGCGAAACGGTTGAATGGCAATGCAATCTACGGGAAGGCGGAGGGAGCCAGCCAAGGAGCGGGGTGAATCTTTTGGTTTTCACCATGGGAAAACACCAGTCGACGACTTTTCACTTCACAGAGCAATGGGTTTTATAGGCGGAGTCATCATGACTAATTGCTGCCGCGCCTGCTCCCGTCAACCAAAAAAATAAAAATCCTGCCGCGCCTGCCGCACCCAAAGACCAGTGCAACACAGCGGTGGATATTTAAATTTACCTACCGGCAAGGAGAGAAAAAAAGGGTTGAAAAAACAAATGTGGCGGCGGCCTAGCTACTCGGTCGCACTAGCCCAACTAGCTAGCCACCGTGCTTCACTGATGTACTCGGCGGGAAAGGTGGGCTTTTGTGATTTGATGACTCATTTACTTGCTTCGGCGCTACGATCGAGGAGAACCTAGAAAATGCGCGGTAGGGCGTCCCATGTCTCGGCAAGGAAGAAAATATGTGTACACCACCCGGGAGGACCCAGAAACCGCGCGGTAGGGTCTGCCACGTCTCGGCAAGGAGGGAAAATGTGCGTGTAAAAATAAACTGTATCAAACTACCTATGGTTCGACCTTGGGACCCAGCCAGTCGGTCAAAAACACCCCACTAGCCACACAGCTTCATCATGCTAACGTGGCACGGAGGATAGGTGTGGTTAGCTCCGTCTTGACCAGCCACAACGTCTCTTGTTCTAGGCGATTAATCTATTTTCCTAGCATTTTTTTAGTTATAATAACACCACGGCAAGCTCGCGCTGCTCTTCATGTGTGCCCGTGCGTCTAAAGGTTGTACTACTAGATGGAAAGGAGAGAGAGATGGCAGACATGGGACCCACCAGTAAGTCAGTCAACGTTAATGCACCTATTGACGAGCCACTCCCTCTACTCTACTCCATGTAATACTGTATAAAATCAAGTTATGCGACAAAGCCAACAACCATTGCGGTTTCAGGCTATCGACGTACGCTTTGTACTCCAGGTTGCCAGTTCGAATCTCGTCCTTCAGATTTGTTAGTTTTAGGTCCAAATTTTATCAATGACAAGTGGGCCTCCCATGTGTTGTTCTGATATTTCAGTGTAGGATGGTTTTTTTGCACAAACACTTTGCGCGGTTAGACAAGTTATGGCACCAGTTACATGTATTTTGCAAGTTTAGGAACAAAAATGATAGCGGCATAGAATATCACATGCTCCCCGCAGCTTAGATGCTATGGTAACACAAGATTTTACGTTGTTGGATCTGAGATCCAATGGCTTGGGAGTAGTCTTTGTAATTATGCGCTATTTCCAAACTCTCCAAGGGTTTTTTTACAAAAAAAAAACCATTCAGGCCTCGTGTGAGCCACTGGATCTTGGATCCAATGGCTCCCAGTAGCTCATATTAGGTGCTCCCCGCAGCTTAATTAGCCGCTACGGTGATATGAGCATCTAGGTCATTGGATCTGAGATCCAATGCCATGTGCGTAGTATTTGTACTTTCTGCGCAATTCCCAAACTCTTTTGAGGCCTATATTGCAAAAACATTCAAATCTCGTACTGCGAGCCATTAGATCTCTCGGGAACTCGTATCACCATAGAATCTATGGTGTGGGAGCACCTCATATTCCCCCGTGCGAGAAAACATCAGGTGCTCTCACAGCTTGGATGCTACGGTGATACGAGCTTCGAGGTCGTTCGATCTGAGATCCAATGGCATTTGAGTAGTCTTTGTGCTTGTGGGCTACGCCCAAACTCTTTGGGGGCTTTTCTGCAAAAACATTTGAACCACTAAGGAGTCGTTGGATCTCAGATCCAACGGCTCTGAGGAGCTTGTATCACCACAACATCTAAGGTGTGGTAGCACGTGATATTCTTAAACACAAGAGAATATGAGGTCTTCCCTCATCTTAGATGCTACGATGATACGAGCTTCGAGGCCGTTGGATATGGGATCCAAGGGCATCTGAGTAGTTTTGGTCTAATTGTGTGCAATTCCCAAACTCATTAAGGTTTCTTGTAAAAATATTAAGACATCTATGAGCCGCTATATCTCAGATCTACACGCTCCAAGGAACTCGTATCACCATATAGCATCTAAGGTGTGGGGGCACATGATATTCTCTCGGCGGGGGGGGGGGGGGGGGGGGGGGGGGGGGGGGTGGGGGGGGGGGGGGGGGGGGGGGTGGTAAAAGGGTGAGTATGCGTTGTTGTTTTTTTTTTGTGTTTTTTCTTTTTTTTTGTAGTTTGTTTTTCATTTTTCTTTTTTTTTTTTTGTTTTTTTTTTTTATTTTTTTTTGTTTTATTTTTTTTTTTTTCTTTTTTTTTTTTTTTTTCTTATTTTTTTTTGTTTTTTTGTTTTTTTTTTTTTCTTTGTTTTTTTTTTTTCTCTTATTTATTTTTTTTTTTTTTTGTTTTGTGTTTTTGTTTTGTTTTTTTTTTTTTTTTGTTTCTATTTTTTTTTTATTTTTTTTTTTTTTTTTTTTTTTTTTTTTTTTTTTTTTTTTTTTTCTTTTTTTTTTTTTGTTTTTTTTTTTTTTTTTTTTTTTGTTTTTGTTTTTGTTTTTTTTTTTATTTTTTTTGTTTTTTCTTTATTTTCTATTTTTTTTTCTCTTTTTCTTTATGTTATCTATTTTTGTTTTTTTCTCTTGTTTTTTTTTTTTTTTATTATTTTATTTGTTTTTTTTGTTTTTTTTTTTTTTTTTTGTGTTTTTTTTTTTTTTTTTTTTTTTTCTTTTTTTTTATTTTGTTTCTCTTTTTTTTCTTTTTTTTTATCCTTTTTTTATTTTTTCCTTTATATATTTTTTTTCTTTTTTTTTTTTTTTTTTTTTTTTTTTTTTTTGTTTTTTCTTTTTTTTCTCTTTTTTTTTTATTCATGTTTTTTTTTTTTTTATCTTTTTTTTTTTTTTTATTTCGTTGGGTGTTGTGGGGGTTGGTGTGTTGGGTGTTGTATGCCCCCCCCTCTGGTTTTTTTGCGGGTGGTTCCACCCTCTACCTGTTCCACACCCTCTAATCCAAACAATCCTAAACAGAGCTTCACAATTTTATCTAAGGTCGAGGGGTTACCCCCCGACAATGTACATAGCTCCGCCTATGCAAGAGGTGTAGTGGGAGCGTCTAGGTGTGTGTGAGAGACGACGCGAGAAAGCGAGGTCAATCGAGTCATTTATAGAGGGAGAGATCGAGTGAGTGTGACATAGCGTACACTCGAATGTTAAAGATGGTACACCGAGATATCGTGCGGCGAAGCTGCAGTGAGGGCTGGAGGGAGATAGTTACCGAGAGTGGCCTAGATAGACTCTGTGTGTGCATGCACAGTGAAGGTGTTTTACAAAGGCAACGTATGTGTCTTGAGAGAGAGAGAGAGGGTTTGTCATGGAGGGCACGACGAGGTTGTGTGTGAGAAATATATTTGTTGAGAGTGTGTGGGCAGGTGTGACATAAATGGAGATCGAAACATGAAGAGAAATAATGAGCGGGCATGTGTCGGATACCAATAGCTCTATTAACAAAGAAATGAAGATCAATCGATACATGAAGTATGTGTGGTGGTTGGGGGGGGGGGTGTCGATGGAGAGACCTAAACACAACATTTGCATGTACATAGTACTAGACTTAATATTCATGTTTCAATTTATTGTGCATTTTAAATATTGAATTGAGGACCATGCATGGCTTACATTTTAGTTTTCAATTCGTGTCATACATGCATGGTCATACATTCACGTTGAGATCACTATATCACAAACTCACTCTAATTCAAGAACTCGTCATAAATCAATTACCGTGCCTTTTGGAATGACCAATTATTTACAAGGAAAATACGGCCATTGTAATACATATAGATTCATTCGGCAATTTAAAAAAAAGATTCCTTTTGCATTCTCGAATGGTAGCACCCGACGACGTACCAGCCAGGCCCGGGCTCGTGTCCTGGTGGTGGCGTGTGTGGTACGCACATTAGCCAACCCCAACCAAAAGAACCGCGATATTAAACTTCGCGCCTCCACTCGAGCCTCCACGTTTCTAGTCAAAATATCTGGCGGCCAGAATTCCAGCCCTAGGAAATCCCCCTCATGTCCCCGGTCCATAATGACAACCGATGAACAATGGAGGGATGCTTTAGTAACTAGCCCACATTACCTACCGTGCCGAGCACGGTTCAATTCCCTTGGTCACCGCTACCCAAGGTCACCCGTCAACTCCATTGCCTAGTACTAATAGTACTACACCAGGATGAGCACAGAATGGAGCTCCATTTGTTGATTTTGTTCGTGCGTTGTTCGTGCCTACTAGAGTTACTATATTAGGCAATGCACTGGTACGGAGGGATTATCTTTTTACTCTGTATATATAACTTGTCTGAAGTCTAACTAAGCAAAATGTTTGACCAAATCCTTTCTTAAGAAATATTAACATCTACAACAGAAAAGATGTATGGCTTGAAAATTTATTTCATGATGCAGGTTATGATATTGTTTCGAATCCTGGATTTTAAATTCTAGAAAATCCAAAACTGACCTGAAATTCATGAAACTGAGCATGGTCATGTGATATGGTACAAATAGGCTGTCGTATTTTTTTTTTCAAGAGACAAGCTGCTTATGAAAAGTTGCACAAATGAAGAGCCAAGGTATTTTGGAACAAAGACATGTCACGTTAATGCGAACGGTTTCACTATTCAAACCATGGGCATTAGACCTACGTGCCGCCACGAGTCTCGCTTCTCATCGGTAGGTGCCATCCGAGCAAGCATGTGAGTCGATGGGAGGCGTGCGGGCAGAACACTGCGCCGGCTGAGCGGGAGGCGTGCGAGTAGGCTGCTGCACAGGCTCACCGGGAGGCGAGCCCTTTGACCAGGCTCCGCCGCCCACCTTCCTCCCAACTGCTCCCACTTTTAATGGCGTCGGCGCCGCAGTTTAAATCACCCCCGCACTCCCCGGTCTCGCTACAATCTTCTCTCTTCCTCTCGGATTCTCCTGTCGTCTACCTCCAACCAGCCTGACCTCACTGTACGCCATGCCGCATCACAATGGTCTGCCCTTAGTCTTCCAGTTTCCTGAGGAAGACACCCAGCCGAAGTCTCAAGAACATAAGGCGCTTTGGGACGAGCTTGAACTGGCCTTGCGGGAAGACGTCGCGCCTGTCACCGCTCCCGTCGCCCGACTGTGCCAGCGCCCATCCCCATGGCATTGATGGCAGGGAGCCGCACATTGTCGCTGAGCTTGAAGCCACGGGGTTCCACAAGGTCCCCGCTGACTTTCACGCGCCCATGCACCTGCCAGCGCATGCGCCTGCGCGTGCACTGACGCGCTCGCCCGTGCTGGTGCCCGTGCACACGAATGTCTCCGCCGCGCCGTTGCCAGAGCCTGTCCCCGCGCTGGTGCCGGTGCCATCGACCGCTTCCTTGCACCAACGCCAGTCGCCTCCTCCCGCCAGTTGACTGGCTCCTGGAGACCGAAGTCCAGAACATTCTGGCCTTCCTTGAAGCTAGGACCAACGTCCAGGAGTACGCCAACAACGGCGCAAGACGCCGCCGTCGCCGCCAGTCAGTGGCCCAATGACACACAGAGCGCGGCAGAGGAGCCGCTTCCCGCCGCAAGACGCCTCCGCCGCCACCGCGTGATCTAAATATGCCATGAAAAACGTTCGGATTGCCATGCTTAAAATCCAAACGTTTGGGATTTATCATTTGCATTTATTTTAGTTTGATCATGGTATGAATGTAAAGTCGCAGTCATACTGAATGAAATCCCTGGTTTGATTGACTGAATGTTCTGCTAGAGCCGTATCAAATTAAATATAAAACGTCATCAAGCGACATGTATTCCTTCTCATCACAAACATTTCATATTATATACCACGTCAATTCCAAATATTTTTTTAGGATCCAGTTCCAAATACTTGTAGGGCGCGAGCAGTCCCCTTGTTCGTGCACTATAGGCGATACATCTATTTATCCACACATTTAATTGTTAGTAGATACTACTAGCCTAACTTGTCTGTCACGGTCACTTTTGTTCCTAAACTTGTTACATACTCCAATACTAGTACTAGCAAGATGCCCGTGCGTTGCACGGAACATCAAGATGCATTTGTATGAGTAGTTTATCTTGTGGGAGAAAAGGATGAACGAGGGAAGGCCTTATTTGCAAATGTGGAGAGGGGTGTGGGTATCTTTTTGCAAAATTACCATAGTTTCCTTCCTATCCGTCAGATATAAATCGGACGGCCTATATTGCAGGATGGCAGGCACACCATCATCACCAACTCTATTTTTTATAAGAGTAGGGATTACGTGAAACTGGTGCCGTAACTTGTGAACGCGTCCAAATTCGGTCAACGGCCACACCGCCCGCGCGTTCTTCATGTTTGCCTGTGCGTCTAAACGTAGAAGGGGAGGAGAGAGAGAGAGAGAGCAGACATGGAACCCACCAGTAAGTGAAGTGGAATAGTACGTACTCACGAGCCAACCCCACTAATGTACTAAAGTTAATATAAAAATATGTTGTCCATTAAATAGGCTGTGGTAATATAAAAACATTATATCAACAAAGGGGAGTACAACAAACGTTGCTACTATGTTGCCTATTGACGTGCGGCTTGAAGGCCCTGGTCGCATGTTCGATCCTCGTCCTTTTTCATTTTTAATTTATACTAGTAAGGTACACGTGCATTGCACGCATGAGATTTGGCAACCAAATTATGAATAAATACCACTCCATAGCATGTAAGCTTTGATTCATATATGCATGATGTAGATGTTCATTTAATTCTTATAGTTCATCTCATTCAAAATCAATAAGTTTTATAAAAAAGTTAATCTATTTTAAGATTCATGGAATTGTGCATTGTAGAGCATAAAGTAAAAAACAAATAATGGCAATTCATTTAGAAAAAAGAAAATTGGGCAATTATGATACAGAAGATTCTAGAACAAAGGAGAAGTGCTTGTGTTTTGAGGTTTGTGCATTATGCTTAAGTTCAACCATGCAGTCTTCTAGATTGTACATGTGGCAGAATGTGGTGGAATGTAGAAGATATCCAACGGCCAGTGGTGCTCGGATTTGCCATCTCTGCACCGTCGGATGGGCTTCATCCAACGACCATCTTTCAAAGTTATTCGCACACTATATAGGGTTGTAGATATGGTTCCAAATTTGCTCCATGACAGTTGCCCCCCCCCCCCCGGTGTGTAGTTTGTAGCACTTTAATTTCTGGGTCAAAATTTGTTCCATTACAGGTTGACTCCGGGTGTGTAGTTTGTAGCTTATTTGTAATTATTAAAGAGAACGCCCGAGTTTTTTTGCAAAAATACCATGATGCGACGTGGAAGGTTAGAAAGGGCGTGCGAGAGAGCGGTGACCGATACAGAGGGAGAACAATTGGGGGAGGGGCGGGGGTTGCAATGGTGTTTGGAGTAGTTGTGGGGTGAATGCTACAAAAATATAATCTAAACCCACCGGAGTAAATGCCTTCACAAATTAATTGAAGGTTGGAGTCCCCCTCGTAATGTAAATAGCTCCGGCTCTGGGAGGGATGGAGAGGTAGCTTCAATGTGTGGAAGAGACGGCGTGAGAAAACGAGGTCAATCGAGACATAGATAGAGAGACAAAGTGAGTGTGCCCCGACATTCGTTGAAAAGATATATATGCTGTGGATAGATATTGTCCGATTGAGCTTTTGGGAAGGGTGAGGGCTGTAAGAGAGAGCTTGAGAGATGATCCAGTCACAGACAGGTACACATATCGTTTGTGCGTGGGAGGAAGCAAGGTCAATCGATACATAGATAAAGAGAGAGAGATTGAGCGAGTGTGGGCCGTCATGCGATCGAAAGAGTGAGACAGGTTGGAGAGAGTGACCTAGATAGACAATGTGCGTGTGAGAGTATACACTATGAATATGTCGAATTAGGCCCAAACATGGAGATATATCGTTTGTGTGTGAGAAAGAGCGAGGTCAATCGAGACATGCATAAAGACAGAGAGACAGACAGAGAGAGAGAGAGAGAGAGAGAGAGACAGATTAGGGAGCATGGGCCGCCATGAGGTCAAATGAGTGGAACTGCTTGGAGAAACTGATCTAGATAGACAATCTGCGTGAGAGAGTATAGAGTGTGTCAATCGAGGCCCGAACAGGGAGATATATCGTTTGTGTGTGAGAGAAAGCGAGGTTAATCGAGACTTAGATAAAGAGAGAGAGAGATTAAGCGAGTGTGGGCCACTGTGCGGAAGAAAGAGTGAGATGGTCTCTCCAGAGTGACCTAGATAGACAATGTGCATGTGTGCGCACAAGAGGGAGGGAGGGGGTCTAGATAGGCAATGCACGTATCTACCGAGAGAGGGTGGGATGGGGAGAGAGAGAGAGCTCGGCATGGAGTGCAATGGCGGGTGTGTGAGAGTTAGAGATCAAAACATGGAGAGAAAGAATGAACGTGCGGAAACCAATAGCTTTGTAAGGTGGTTCGGAGAGGAAGATTGATCAATAGAGGAAGTATGTAGCGTGTGTGCCGAGACAACATTTGAATGTAGATAGTACTAGACTTAATATTGACGTTTTAATTTAGTGTACATTGTAAGATTTGAATTGAGGACCATGCATATGCTTCCATATTTATTTCGAATTCGTGCCATACTAGGTTTGGAAAGGTTGATATTGACTCGATTGTTGTGGTATTTTGTATGTGTGTGGTCATATGCTTGAATCCATCGAAAGTTTTCTCACTACCATGGTGTTCATCTTATACATATATGATTTTGTATTAAAAAAGTAGCATGGATACCCTGAAATGCGAAATCCACGTTAGAACTGGAGATCGCTATGTGACAAACACACTCTAATTCAAAGAACTCCTCATTAATTAATTCATAGTATCTCGTTTCGAAGGACTAATTATTTGCAAGGAAAACACGTGCATGGTAATACATAGTACAAGATTCGTTTGCCAATGAAAGAAGATTCGTTTGCATTCTCAAATGTAGGCGCACCAGGCAGACCAGGGTCGTGTCATGGTGGTCGCGTGTGTCGTACGGACGCTAGCACCCCCTCCCTCCTCCTCTCCTCCCCCCCAAAAAAGAACGACGACAAAAAAAATTCGCGCTTCCATTTTTCGGATTGAAATATCTGGCGGCCCCAATTCCAGCCCTGCAAAATCTCCCTTCTCCCCCATCCCCTTCCGCACCCAGAGCTCTCAAATCCCTAATTCACCGCCAACCCAAGCAAAATTTGAATCGCCCTTCGTCTCATCTCTTTCCCCACCTCTATGGCGGATGACGATGACGAAGACGACAGTCGCGCTTCACCACTGCACCGGAGCTACCTCATCTGCCCCCTCGTCCACCGCATCGGGTGGCCCACCCACAATGTCGGTCGCCGCAGCAGACGTGCCTCAGACACCGACTTCCACTGCATCAGGTGCGCTTCACCGACGCTGTCTCCCACCTCACCGGGGCCACTTCACCGAGAACATCATCGCACCTCCACCCCCCGACAGCATTGGTGCTTCACCAACGGCCTCATCCATCGCATCGTAGCACTCCATTGCCGCTCGAGATCTGCATCCGTACGCGGCCAGCCAATGCCAGCGCATCACCCTCAACGGCTCTGAAGTGACCCGTACTCTAGCTAGGCGAGCATGCCCAAACGCCGACCCGAACTAGGTATCCACATATCACTCCCTTGTGCACTGTTCCAACGATGTTTGGATATCCTTTTACTGCTCTCTTAGCTTACACGCCTATGCAACTCTGACTTTAACTCTTATTTCTTCTAGAGATATCATCTGAACCAAGCAAAACCATTTTTTAGCGAAGCATGATGGCGCTACGGGATCTGGTACACATCCTGCATGCCTATATAACCTTGTACGTACCTGTCCTCCGGTACAACAGCAAGGTCGATTCCTCTCATTTGATCAACCATTCACTGTGTCAAAAATGCAGAGGGGGATGCAAGGAGCACAAGGCCTGCACATCCAATCAAGTTGTAACATGGACTTGTACATGGAACATCCCAAGCACAAGCAGAGCTGCAGTGAGCCTGTACAACGAGCTAGCGTAAGTCCCTGCATTTCATTTAATTCATACTGGCCTGCGTGTATGATTTTTGTGTAGTGGCAGATCCACGAATTCAAGTTACCAGGGGCAAAAATTTAACTTAAAAAATACGAAGGCACTTGCACTCCCGAAATCAACATAACTTGAGAAATGTGAAGCTACATGCACTTTGAAAACCAGCTAATGATCCAAAGTAGTTCCAGATTATAAAACACTAAATGATGTAAGCACCAAAAAACACAAAATGCAACATGGTGTACAAGGACTACTAACATGGACTGTACCTGCTTGAATTATTCGTTCTCTGGCCGAAAATATCCAAGTGTAATTGCACCTATAACCAGTGCGCAAACTGCATATCAATATATCTATCCTGCACAAGTATGCCAATAGTTTCAAACAACATATTAGAAAAGTATTTATGCTAGGTTGTCATGATACGGGGACTTTCTGGTAGATGGCCTCGATGTTTCCTCAAGCCATGAAAATGTACTATAATTTTCTTGTCATCAATTCCTGCAAATCTCTCTCAACATAGCAAATCATCATTAGACACTAAATCCTTTAATGGGAGGTTGCAAAATGCTTGCATTAGATCCCTCATTAGACACTATATGTGCATCACCATGAGCATGTAAAATGTTTGCATCAAATCCTTCATTAGCAGTCTGTTCATTCGATACTTCGGGCTCAAGAACAACACGAGCTTGTATGTTTGCACCAGAAACTTGATTAGACACATCAGGTTCAGTCAGTTCAGTATTGATTTGGGGAGTTATAAAATAAGCAAAAATTGGTTTCATTTTCTTATAGATTCCCTACATACAAGCAATTTTACAACACCGTCAGGTTTAACTATTGGCCAGAAATTGAACAGTTGAATTAGATATAATCAGGGATGTGATGTACCTGCTCGTTGCGCATGCTGCTCTTGCAACGCAAGCTTGATGCCATGCCCGTGCTGCCGCCGCTGCCTCCCACGCAGGCTACACCCAGGGTTGGATCTTCATCTTCTTGTCCTTCCATTCGCTTGAAGCCCGGCAACCGGCGTCCAACGAGGGTGGGAGGAAGTGCTGTGTTGGTCTGTCCAGCAGCGGCTAGGTTAGGAGCGAACCACACTGGAGGCTGGAGTGAACAAATTGGGGATTTTTCCTGCTGTCGATCGATATGGGAGGCGCTCGTTTGGGCCGCGATCCTGCTATAGGGCTTGCCTTGCACTTACGTTATTAGCTCATCCAAATTGAAACGGTTTTCTTCATTTTTTACATTGCCTGCTCGTGCGCTGGGACGAACAAAACTAGCCTGGGCCAACCTGGACGACTCAAACAGGTGCATATTTTCCAGCCACCCAAGGCGGCCGCCCATACCAGCCCTTATGGTGGAGTCGCCCTTTTTGCGTGTATGATTGGGGTAGTGAAAAATATTCCAGTGGCACTTTTGATTTACCCACAGAATGGTTGAATTGCTTGTTTATATGAACTAAGTTTGCCAATAATGTGAAGGATGACAGTCTTTTCATCCTATTGTAGATTGCTTAGATCTCGATATGCCAAATGTAATCGCATGAAATAGACAGTAAAAGCCAGTGTGATGTGTGTTGCTACAACTAGTCTGACAACCCGTCCTCACATAACATATCAAGGACGCACCATCTTATCAGATTAACCATTCGACTTACCAATGCAGTGTGGGAAGATAGAAGTATTGGGACTGCGTATCCAAGCAATTGATACGATGGACTCCTTCGTAGAACCATGTAAGCGAAAAAGAAGTTGCAGTGTGCCTGTACAAAGAGCTAGCATAAGTTCAGTTACCTGCTTCTCGAAATTTTAGTTAGCCACTGATTGCAAAATTGTTCAATTATGTTGCTTGGCTTAATTTAGTCTGCTACTGATTACATAATGCCATAGCCTATTAATCCTATTATAGACTGCGCCTATCTATGTGTTTGATACTTACTGTTAAGAATTACTTGTTTGCCTGAACTTAAATAGCTACTTAAGCACATAGATAGCTGGTCATATGTACTTCTAGGGTGCAGCAAAATTCATGTGTAATTTACGTTCTGATACCCTGTTTGTTTAAATGGTTTGTTGTTATCACTTGTAGCACTAGTAATGTTTGCATGTTCATAGACAGACAACTGTCAGGTTTATATGAGGGACAACGTCTTTTTAACTTATATATATATATATATATATATGTGTGTGTGTGTGTGTGTGTCAGAATCATTTTGCTTACATCAAAGATGTTTACAGATGTCTGTGTTGCTGGTAAACGGCACCGACTTGTTACTTTAATACGTTGCCAAGAACTTGTTAGTTTTACTAGTTCATGTGTAATTAAATACGTTGCCAAAACTAGTTAGTTTTACTAGTTTGATGTTAGTTTCTTATGGCTCTTGCAACACTTTATTTATGATTGCTAACATTCAAGTTTGTAGGATCCAACTGAAACTCCGTTGGCACAACATGCATGTTTTAAAAAACTTCCTTCTTTACCTGGTTTGCTGCTGTAACTTGTTGCTGTAATCATCTTACTAACTTGAAGTTTTCAGGATCCAATTGGAAGTCCAATAGCACAGCAGGTATATTTTCAAAAATATATTTGTGTAACAGGTTTGCTGCTGTAACTTGTTGCTCTAATCAAGTTACTGACTACTCAACTTTTCAGGATCCAAGAGAAACTCCAACACCACAACAGGTTCCTTTTGCCAAACTTGTTTGTTTAACTGCTTTGCTGCTGCAACCGGTTGCTCTAATCACGTTACTGGCTACTCAACTTTTCAGGATCCAAGAGAAACTCCAATGCAATAACAGGTACCTTTTGCAAAACTTGTTTGTTTAACTGCTTTGCTGCTGCAACCGGTTACAATGATGTTAATAACTACTTTTCAGCATCCAATCGAAACTCTTTAATTCCTTGTTTGTTTAACTGGTTTGCTGTTCTAACTCCCAGTTGAGATGTTTTGCTAACTTCAACTTTTCGGAATCCAATCGGAACTTTAATGGCAAAATAGGTTAGCCCCATGGACGTTGTATCATCCCACAGCAGTGGCACCGGCCCAATCATGCATCATGAATTGCCAACTGCTGATGCTCTAGAGGCTAAACTATTGGTAGAAAGAGATTCTGCTTCTGCACTTAGAGATGAAGTTGACATGTTGAGGAAGCAAATAGCACAATCATAAGCAGTACTCAAGACAACCATTAAATATTTGGTGGATTTCAAAACGAAGCAAGCTAAGACTGACCGCATTGTTAAGGTCCTGAACGAAAAAAGGAAATTAAATTCCCACTTGGTAAATCATAGGTGAAATGTTTTTTCCATCGTTGAATAACCTTTGTGTTGTTTGTTCATGTAATCGATCAAACCATTTGTTCTAGAGATCATGTAATAATTGTTTTTTGTTTTTTGGTTTGTAATTTTTTTAGCACGAGTCTGTATTAATTGATAAGACTCTGAGATATTTCATTTTGATTGCTATGCCAGACCTACAAATATGCCAATCGGGCTGAATGTGCATTCAGCAATAATAGTAGTATAGATGGTCCTTAAGTGGCACGGATCTGAAAGGGCCAAGATGCTATACTAGCTTTGCTAAAAAAATGATGCTCTTCTAGCAAAAAAAGTACAGCGGCCTGGCTTATGTACGTTAGTTGATATTATTGATCCATATACTCTATAAGTGTTTATATGTCTGTTAGTTTTGTACATTATTGGTTGATTGACTCAGTATTTTGAATCTTGAGACATCGCTTGTGTACATATCTAAATGGGAGTACACTGTATGCTGCGTGTGTCATACATGTTACACTTGAGTTGGACATAAAGTGCTTTCAAATATTCGAATTCACCTTAAACTAGATTCTACCTTCTGAATTCGAGTATCGGCATTTGTAAATCATATTCATATATGATAGTGGAATACATCTTTGTTGTGCTTTTGAAGATATATAAAAAAACATAGAATGATTTATAAAGATTCGTATAAGAATACAAAATGGATTCGAATTTAGTTGCCAGGGTAAACATGAATGCTTATTGTCCCAAAATTTGAAAGAATCGGCAAAATATCCACTCCCACGTCGGCTGCCCGAAGCCAGTGTTTGCGAGATGGAAATTATTGTCTACCCCTTACACGGACAATCCATCGGCCCGATTTCCACTGCTCTCAATAGGGGTAGGTTAGTAACTTCAATTATACGTGACACGACCGCCTGTGAGCCCATTCAGACACGGTGGGTGCCAAACGTGGGCGGCAAAATACATTTGATTCAAGCTCGTCCGAAAGACCACTGTCTCTCCCTCCATTTCCCCATTCATACACGGTGGGCGGCAAAACAAACTCGACTCGGCCAAAATCGATGTAGGCAAATATTTTTAATAGGGGCAGGTTTGTAACTTCACTTAGACGTGACACAACCGCCCTACCTGTCAGCCCCGTTCATACACTGTGGGCACCAACCATGGGTGCCAAAACCCCTCTCCTCGTCCGAAATCGCTCTGGGCAAATATTGGGGGAGATGTGAGATTACCGTCCTATCCCCAACCGACGAGACGTCCAAATTTTAAACGGGGGCTAAGTTCATAACTTTCCCATATTTCAGACAGGCGCGTCCCAAAAACATGGTTCCTCGTACCTCTCCCTCCATTTTTCCCATTCATACAACGTCCGCGCTAGAACACCATCCCCACACCAGCCTCCTCCGTTCGCCACCCCATCCATCGCCGCCGTCCTCCACCATGCCGGAGCACCTACCAAGACCGCGTCGTCCACTGCTAGAGATGGATGTTTATCATCCACGGCGACGGACCAGGAGCCCTGCATCGCGTCCTCTCGCTTCATCGGCGCCGTCGTCCTCCTTGCCGGGGCCACTCCCACGACCTTCTCGTCCACCGCAATGGGACTTATCCCCCAATGCACCCGTCTACCATTGCAGATCTGCTTCAATGCCACCGACAGCCATCACACCCCCAATGCCTACATGCCGCCGCAAGAGAGGTGGTACTACTTCATATCTGCTCAACTTTTTGATCTCAACCAGAAAATAGATCGTAACTTGGTTACTGTACTTTCTTTTCAGCTCTTAAAATTTAGTTCTTAGTTCGAAGAAAACAATGGTTGCTAAATAGCATTTCTGTGGTTTGCAGCTTCAAATCTGCCATGGCACAGTCATAATAGGGTTTAATTGATCATGCTTAGGGTTTCCCCCCTTTTATGATCAGCTCCACCCATCAAGCTAAAAAAGCTTAGTTGTTCAAATTCGAATCTGATATTATTAAAACAGAGTCGTTTAATTGGTCAACTAAATGTTCCTAATTTAGTTTCGAAAATGCATGTACGCCGCTGGGGTGTGGATCTACAGGGTGCCCACGGTGGGCTGCGGCCCACCCTGGGATTTTGGGTCGGCCCAGACCCCGATTCCCCTCTGTTCTGCCGCGCTTCGGATCTCTACTCGCCCCCGGCCGCCTGCCTCACCGTCCCTGGACGGCATGACTTTAGGAGGAGACGCCGGACTAACAGGAGGTCAAGAGCCGCTCGCCCAACAGCGTCACCGCTGCCCGAGCGCGCCGCCGTGCCTACCTTCCCAGTCCGTTTAGGGCTTAGGCGTGTAGCACCCACTAAGCCAACCCGATTTATCTTGAGATACATCCTCAACACTCAGCAGCCACTCCTCATCACCCATTTTCTAATTGATTCATTACTCATTAGGCAGGACTGTCATTAGGGTTTGTTGTGTACTGAGTGCTACCTACACTTGATGGTTCAGATATTTCAGTAATCTTTAGTACCTGTAAAGTTCACAGGGTTTCAAAATTCCGGCCCTAGGAACAAACACTAGTCATGTTGGATTGTTGGTCATAGTGACATTGACCCAGATTACTACTGCAGGCCAGGTTTGTTGACAATTTTACTTGTCTTTCTTACTCATTCGATGTGATATCCAATTATTCACATCGATTAGTTGCAAACAATAAGTGCTAGACCAACTTCTTGATTCAGATTTTGGACGGTCTCTTACTGCAGTTACAATTCTGCGTACTTGTCCTAGTAAGCTCACAAGTAATGATTGATTCACTACCTCTATGCTTGCCTTGTCATATTTGTTGTCAATATTATTTTAGGGTGGACTACCCTGTTTCAAAATACTGGAACCGCAGACATGAGTGAATAGTATTTCTCTGTGTGATCTCTTCCATCATGTGTGGGCAACGAACACTGCATTGTATAGAAAGAAAGTGTCATATCCACCTTCTACATAGACTATGATCTTTTACATGGAATACAATCTGCCTACTTGCTTTTTGTCGCACTACCAGCACTCCACCCTTGAAGCTAAACATTATGCCGCTCATAATTCCTTAGTTTATTTGTTAAAATACGAATTTGATATGATTCTAATGTTCCTACTTCAGTTTTGAAATGTGTGTCCGCCTGTTATAGAGACATAAGAGGTTTGTATTTCTGTGTGTGGTCTGGTCAGCATGGTTGGGGGATGAACTTTGTATACGCAGGGGTTTGTAGGGAGACACTCTCCGAGTTGAATCCGCAATGCATTCCATAGATAATCTGACTACTTTTTATGTTTTCATGAATCTCAGATACTGAACAACATCATAATGATTATGAGCTTGCGCGCATGAAAAGAATAAAGCAGAACAATGCCATGGCTGTCAAACTTGGCATTAAGGGACTGAAATCAAGTCTGGATGCAATGCAATGCAAACACTCTCCACCTACAGATCTGTGCTCAGAATATGATCCTAACAATGATTCTGAGCTAGAGGGAGACCTAAGTCAATGTAGCTCCCTAGTGGAGGAGTCAGAGGCAGATGCCCTATCTTATTCACCCATCAAGGTGCTTGCTCTAACTTTCCAAGGTTATATTGGTCGCACATATCTTGCAACTGATGCTTTGCATTGCTTCTACTTTGTTGCACTATCATTAGCTTAATTTACACATCGTGTATGTGAGTACGCCCTGCCTATCCATTTTCAGTACATATTCCATCTGTCATCATACCATATTTATCCATTCAAATGCTTTTCTTGTGTATCAGACGTTCAAAAGGAAGAGGGCGATTGATGATCGCAGAGGAGCACGAACAGAGTATTTGGAAAAGGTAGTGACACCTAATAAATCAAATAGCCCATTAGGTGTAGTTGCAATATCACCAGACCCACAAAACATGGCCCCAACTCTTGCAGACTCTAGCCCTAATACACTGGTCATCTCTGATGCCCCAACTCAACAGACCCCAACTGCAGCAAACAGTATGATGATGCCAGTTGATATAGCACCAGCTCTACGATGCAAAACACCCTTTCAGCAAAGAGTACACCAAATCCAGTTGCCAAATCCCTTTTCGAACGAGAGCGAGCCCCAATTGCAGCAAATAGGACCCCTGTTCCACTTCTTCCCAGTTTAGAAGACGAAGCTTATATTGTTGTCAGGAACTTTGTGCACATTTTTCCTTCATGGAAAGATAATACCACAGACACAGAACAATTTCCAATCTTCCTCCGCAACTTACGTGTAAGTAATGTACTAATGTTATTCATGGTAATTACTTGATAGAGGCAAAGGTGTCCCGTCTTTCGATGAGATGGTGGCTATCGTTTTTGGTGGAGTAGACTTTGACGATCCGACTACGAACGTGCGAGGACATCGCGCCTTAGCAATCGCTAAACCAACTCCGAGAGGTTATTGACCACGCCGAAGCACGATCAACCTGACCATGAAGGTCTATTTCCTGCAAGCAAACGAAGAACAAGCAAGAAACTGAAATTGCAATCTGGATATTGCGAATAAAAGATGAAAGCTTTATTGATCAAGGTGGGGTTCTGTGACGTCTTGGTCTGGTCGTTGAACACAAACGAAGTACGCGAAGTTGCAGCTATGGCAAACTTTTAATCTAAACAAAACCCAAAGTCTAAACGACACCCTAAGGGCTGTTTATATGGAGGAGTAGAGGGGAATTTCGTGGCCCTTGTAGGAGGGGTCCGAAACCAACCCTAACTTTGTTTCCCCACACATACGGACTCTAAAAAACAGCCTATACTTAAGTATTTCGAAATTACATGGGCCTGACCCAAAAATAAGGTGGCGCAGCACCTAAAATAAGCTATGGACGAAATTTATGAAGGGGCATCTTGTATATTTCGTCCATGTCCTTGTAGGTCATCACGGAGGCTTCAAAGTGCTCAAATATGCACTATAAACGCCATGCCGGACCCCTTCGCGCGCGCCTTCATCTCCATGCTTGATCCTGCTCCAGTGTTCATCCCTCTTGTCCATGCTAGGCCCTTCATTAGTAATCAATACAAATGTATCCAATTTAGGCAGCATCATATTCTCATGAACATTAGAATTGTCACCAAGAAACGAAAGTACCTGGTAATTCAATTGGCGTGCGCGAGCTCTAGTAATTGGTCCAGTATGTATAGCAACAGGGGCTGTGGGTGTAACAATGGTATTGATGTCTTCATCATCCTCCCCTTCTTGAAATGAAGTCGTCCTCGACGGAAGCTCATCTTCCTCACCCAAATAAGGCTTCAAATCTGCAATGTTAAAAGTGGGACTAACCCCAAAATCTGCAGGCAGCTCAAGTTTATATGCATTATCATTTGTTTTCTCTAACAGCTTAAAAGGACCATCAGCACGTGGCATTAGCTTTGATTTGCGCAAATCAGGAAACCTATCCTTACGCAAATGTAACCAAACAAGATCTCCAGGTGCAAAGACCACATGTTTTCTACCTTTATCTCCAGCAAGTTTATATTTAGCATTCATACGCTCAATGTTTTCCTTAGTTAACTCATGCGTTTTTAAGATCAATTCAGCACGTTGTTTAGCATCAAAATTAACCTTCTCCGAAGATGGAAGAGGCAACAAATCAATCGGTGCACGAGGTAGAAAACCATACACAATCTGAAAAGGGCACATCTTAGTAGTAGAATGCAGTGAACGATTATAAGCAAATTCAATATGAGGCAAGCATTCTTCCCAAATTTTCTTATTATTCTTCAAAACAGCCCTAAGCATAGTAGACAAAGTTCTATTGACTACTTCAGTTTGTCCATCAGTTTGGGGGTGACAAGTAGTACTAAAGAGCAATTTAGTCCCCAACTTAGCCCATAAACATCTCCAAAAGTGGCTAAGAAATTTAGTATCACAATCTGAAACAATAGTATTTGGCACACCATGCAAGCGAATAATTTCACGAAAGAACAAATCAACAACATTAGCAGCATCATCGCTTTTATGACATGGTATAAAGTGTGCCATTTTCGAAAATCTATCCACGACAACAAATATGCTACCCCTCCCCTTCTTTGTTCGAGGTAATCCTAAAACAAAATCCATAGATATATCCTCCCAAGGAACACTAGGTACAGGCAAAGGCATATATAAACCATGAGGATTGAGTCGTGACTTAGCTTTTTGACATGTAGTGCAGCGAGCAACAAAACGCTCAACATCCCGTCTCATCTTTGGCCACAAGAAATGTGTAGCAAGTACATCCTCCGTATTCTTCACGCCAAAGTGTCGCATTAATCCTCCTCCATGCGCCTCCTGCAACAACAAAAGACGAACGGCGCTAGCTGGAATGCATAGCTTGTTAGCACGGAACACAAATCCATCATTCAGGACGAATTTGTTCCATGTTCTCCCTTCTTTACAATTCTGCATTACATCTTTAAAATCAGCATCATGCACATATTGATCTTTTATGGTCTCCAAACCAAATATTTTAAAGTCAAGTTGTGAAAGCATAGTATAACGACGAGACAATGCATCAGCAATAACATTTTCTTTACCCTTCTTGTGTTTTATGACATAAGGAAAAGTCTCAATGAATTCAACCCATTTAGCATGTCTACGGTTCAGTTTAGCTTGACTTTTAATATGTTTCAAAGATTCATGATCAGAATGTATAACAAATTCTTTGGGCCATAAATAATGTTGCCATGTTTCTAAAGTCCAAACAAGAGCATATAATTCTTTATCATAAGTAGAATAGTTCAGACTAGGCCCACTCAATTTTTCAGAAAAGTATGCAACAGGTTTACCATCTTGTAATAACACACCTCCTAATCCAATTCCACTAGCATCACATTCAAGCTCAAAAGTCTTATTAAAATCAGGAAGTTGGAGTAAAGGAGCATGTGTCAACTTATCTTTCAATACTGCGAAAGCTTCTTCCTGTGCGGTACCCCAAACAAAAGGCACATCCTTCTTTGTAAGCTCATTGAGAGGTGCAGAAATGGTGCTGAAACCTCTCACAAAAGAAAACTCCTCACTTGGGTGACCATTTTGGGCTGCGGCCAACTCTCAATAGCTTCAATCTTGGCTTTATTAACTTCAATACCCTATGGAGTAACAACATAGCCAAGAAAAGATACCTGGTCGGTGCAAAAGGTGCACTTCCCAAGGTTACCAAACAAACATGCATCACGTAGAGCAATAAAAATAGCACGTAAATGTTCCTCCAAAGATCTGATATAAATCAATATATCATCAAAGTAAACTACCAGAAATCGTCCAATAAAAGCACGTAAAACTTCGTTCATTAATCTCATAAAAGTACTAGGTGCATTAGTTAACCCAAAAGGCATGACTAACCACTCATATAATCCAAACTTAGTTTTAAATGCTGTTTTCCATTCATCTCCCAATTTCATACGAATTTGATGGTATCCACTACGCAAATCAACTATGGAGAATATTGTAGAGCCACTCAATTCATCAAGCATATCCTCTAGCCTAGGAATAGGATGACGATAACAAATAGTAATATTATTAATGCCTCTATAATCAACACACATACGCGACGTACCATCCTTTTTTGGCACTAGTATAATAGGAATAGCACAAGGACTAAGAGATTCACGTATATAACCTTTGTCGAGCAGCTCCTGTACTTGACGCATAATCTCCTTCGTCTCCTCTGGATTGGTACGGTATGGCGCACGGTTTGGCAGCGAAGCACCGGGAATTAAGTCAATCTGATGCTAAATGTTAGTGACAGCAGGAGGCAAAGAGGAAGGCACGTCCTCGAATGAAAATAATGCCTCTTTGCACACAAAAGCATAGCAAACAGATTTGCTTAAATCTAGCTCATCAATATCAGATTTGGTGGCAAGTAAACATGCACTTTTCAATTTAATTTCAGAAGCAACACTAGATGGTTTTTTATTAGGCTTCATTTGTTGCTCAAATTCTTTTGCCACAATCTGATTTTCACTCTTATTTTTCTCCTGTTTTGCTTTACTAGCTCTATTAATATCATCTTTCAAAATAGAATCAGGAGTCATAGGAAGCAAAGTAATATGTTTATCCTTATGAACAAGAGTATACTGATTGTTTCTACCATGGTGTACAGAATTTTTATCAAATTGCCATGGTTTACCAAGTAATAAGGAACATGCTTGCATGGGTACCACATCACAATCAACATAATCAGCATATGTAGAGATACTAAAATGCACACGAACAGTACATGTTACCTTAACCTTGCCGCTGTTGTTGAACCATTGGATATAGTAAGGATGTGGATGTGGTCTTGTGGTGAGAGATAGCTTCTCGACCATCTCCATGCTAGCCAAGTTGTTGCAGCTCCCTCCATCTATGATGACGCGAACAGAACGTTCCTTCACAACTCCCTTTGTATGGAACAAATTATGCCTCTGATTTTGCTCAGCTTGTGTGACCTGCACACTCAAAACACGTTGAGCAACTAAACATTTATACCTGTCAGCGTCTTCAGGAGCCATGTATTGCGTCTCATGATCAGAATCATCTCCACCGTGTTCTTCACTTGTAATAAGAGCCAAAGTCTCCTCATCATAGTCACTAGCGGACTCATACCCACCATCCTCAGTAGCAATCATAACACGTGGAGATTGGCATTCTCTTGCATAATGACCTCTACCCTTACAATGATGACAAATAATATCATGTGTGTGCCCTGTTGATGCCATAGATGAAGAAGAGCTCTGGGCAGGCCCAAAAGGTGTACTCCTGGCAGATGGTGGTGGTGGTGCCTGTTTTCTTGTATCTCGGTTGGAATTGGCGGCTGAAGTCAGTGGTGCTGCAGTAGGACGTGTGGGAGTAGAGGAGGCATGCGGTGTCCATGATGAAGATTGACCTGCAGAAAAATTAGTTCGTGCCAATGCCTGTTGATCCAGCACTTCACGTTTAGCTTTGCAAGCAAGATGGAATAAATGAGTGATATTATTATACTCCTTATACTCTAGAATGGTTTGAATCTCTTTATTTAATCCACCCATAAAACGTGCAAGCATAGCTTCATTATCCTCAACAATACCACATCGCCAGTTTGTAATTCCTGATAATATTCTTCTACATAATTTTTTCCTTGTCTTAAACGCTGCAATTTTTGAAGTAATTCGCGTTGATAATATGGTGGAACCCAACGAGTACGCATAGCAGTTTTCAAAGCAGCCCAAGTAGTTGGAATAGGATATAATCTACAATGTTCAGACCACCAAACACATGCAAAACTAGTGAAAGCACAAACAGCAGCAGGAACACGTCTCTCCTCAGGATATTGTAGACATGTAAAATGTTGTTCAGTTTCTAACTCCCAAGTAAGATATATATCAGGAACATATCTACCCTCAAATGGTGGAATATTCAATTTTAGTTTTGGAAGATGGTCATGATCTCGTACCTCAGATGGTGGTGCAGCCCTACCGTTGCGATGATATGCATGAGGACGACCTGGTGGTGGTGGTGCTGGTGGTTGCACATAGTTCTGATTTTGATCAACCTCATCCTCGTAATGGTCCTCCACCTCTGCAGTAGCAGCAGGAGCAACAGAAGCATCAAAAGTAGGTACAGCGGCACCAGAAGTTTGACCAGGCTCAAGGGGAATGCGCAGTGCTCGTCCCACTTGATTTGGAAGACGATGTTGTAGTTGTTGTTGCTGTAGAGGTGGGACAGGTGCAGCGGGCGGTGGTTGTGGAAGACGCGCGAGCAATTCATTAAACTTGTTATCGAGATTTGTTTCGAACGCCTTCTCAATGCCATCTATCTTTTCCATGGCCTTTCCAAAACTGGCCATCACGTCTTCCACCTGTTGACCCACCATTTGTTGAAATTTATCATGAAGCTCCTTCATTGTCATGTTCTCCCAGTCAATCTCATCGGCTTGTGATCCTGCCATGGTTAGCAGCAATAGAAACAAACAAGAATATGATCCTACAGACTACTAGAATGTGGTGGGGTGTCATAAATCCATCAAGCGAATCTCAAAGTCTTACCAGTTCTTACCAAGCAGCAGGCGGTGATCGGCAATCGTTGTAGTCAAAACTCTCAAAGCTTGGATAGAGCGATTACCAGGGAGAGTCAAACGCACGATGTAGATGTATGTGGAGCTGGGATGGCTTATAATATGGTAGCAAAAAGGGTCAGCAATAATCAATTCAGAGATGCAAAGTTGAATAAACGCTCAACGACGGTACTGTGCTGGTCCTTGGCTAGACCGTACTAGAGACGCGAGCCTAGAACACTAACAAAAAACACGATGCTGCACGTAAACAAAGGAGGAGCACACTCTAAATTTTTTTCTTTTTTTTTCACTTTTTTCCTCTCTTTTTTTGCTTCGCAACAATTTTTTTTCAAAAAAGTCTACAAATGGTCTAAAAACTGCCTAGCCAGAATTTTCCAGACTTAGTTTTTTTTTTGAAACTAGAACTATTTTTCTACTGCGGGTAGCACGAAAGTTGGGGAGTCTGACTTGGTCATGACTCGGAGTATGGCGTGATCTGGAAATAAAAAAACAAAGGAACAAATACTGGACTCGGACTAGGACTGATGGCGGAGATGAATCTGGGTGGAAACTCGGACTGGTAGCGGATATATGTAGGGCGGTGGAACACGGACTGGTGGCGAATCTGTGAGGGAGGTGGACTCGGATTAGCGTGATGGCGGTGGATATGTGGTATATAGCAGCGGTGATGACGATGGTGGTATATGGCAGCGGTGATGACGATGGTGCGGCGGCGGCGTGACAACTTGTGAACAGAACTCGAAACTCTAAAGGACTAGACGCTAAGACCAGCAACTCGACACGACGATGCAGCCAAAAATTCAACAAAGCAAAAACCCTAAAAAGATTATGCAAAGGCTCAGATTGGTTCGGATATGATGAACTAACCCTATTTTTTTTGGCTTTTTCGTGGACTGTAGGTATGAAGAACAAACTCGATCTAAACTATGAAAAACTGTAAAAATCTCACCGAGCAACCTGGAAATCTGATACCACTTGATAGAGGCAAAGGTGTCCCGTCTTTCGATGAGATGATGGCTATCGTTTTTGGTGGAGTAGACTTTGACGATCCGACTACGAACGTGCGAGGACGTCGCGCCTTAGCAATCGCTAAACCAACTCTGAGAGGTTATTGACCATGCCGGAGCATGATCAACCTGACCACGAAGGTCTATTTCCTGCAAGCAAACGAAGAACAAGCAAGAAACTGAAATTGCAATCTGGATATTGCGAATAAAAGATGAAAGCTTTATTGATCAAGGTGGGGTTCTGTGACGTCTTGGTCTGGTCGTTGAACACAAACGAAGTACGCGAAGTTGCAGCTATGGCGAACTTTTAATCTAAACAAAACCCAAAGTCTAAACGACACCCTAAGGGCTGTTTATATGGAGGAGTAGGGGGGAATTTTGTGGCCCTTGTAGGAGGGGTCCGAAACCAACCCTAACTTTGTTTCCCCACACATACGGACTCTAAAAAATAGCCTATACTTAAGTATTTCGAAATTACATGGGCCTGGCCCAAAAATAAGGTGGCGCAGCACCTAAAATAAGCTATGGACAAAATTTATGAAGGGGCATCTTGTATATTTCGTCCATGTCCTTGTAGGTCATCACGGAGGCTTCAAAGTGCTCAAATATGCACTAGAAACGCCATTCTGGACCCCTTCGCGCGCGCCTTCATCTCCAGCTTGATCCTGCTCCAGTGTTCATCCCTCTTGTCCATGCTAGGCCCTTCATTAGTAATCAACACAAATGTATCCAATTTAGGCAGCATCATATTCTCATGAACATTAGAATTGTCACCAAGAAACGAAAGTACCTGGTAATTCAATTGGCGTGGGCGAGCTCTAGTAATTGGTCCAGTATGTATAGCAGCATGGGCTGTGGGTGTAACAATGGTATTGATGTCTTCATCATTAGTGCATATGTTTCTGCTGACAGAAGACACAAGATTTCATTCTTTTAAATAGGCGAGGTCCAAACTGGATAGTCAAGATGAGCAAGGGTTGGTTGCGCTTTTCAGGCACTCGTTGATGAAGTATCGTTCCTACCTGAGGCAAGCGCACTTCAATGGCAAGCCTCTAATTGAAATTTCTGTAAAGTCTCTGGTGCTACATTTATCAGACAGTGACTGGAATAATCTTGTTACACATTGGTCTCGTCTGCAGCGTAAGGTACTATCTATGATATCACATCACAATTTGAACAACATTTCTGCATGTGCCTTACCGTCTCACTTGTATGAAAATTGTTTGCAGAAGAACATTCATTCTCAAGGGACCACAGAATCTCGCAACTATACTGCACACTGCATTGCTCTTGTGAGTACCTCTTGCCCTGTATGACTATACTTACTTTCATAGCTGGTTGATTATGTAGCATCACTGCACATGTTAGCCTTGTTATCTTCCATTTGGTGGACATTATAAGATCCGTATCGACTCTTACATAAATTTAGAATCAACCCAATGCTTTTGAAGAGGTTTAGCTCTGTAGTCCTCTTGTAAGGACTGAACATCGTCTATCACTCTACTTACATTAACAGCTACTCCCTCCGTCCCATAATATAAGAGCGTTTTGTATAGTACACCAGTGTACAAAACACTCTTATATTATGGGAAGGAGGGATTGGTTCATTGTGTAGCATTCTGCATCTTATCTCCGTCGCCCACCATTTACTAAAAAATATCATATATATATTTAACCTTACCAAAAAGTTGAATACACAGACAATGCCAGTGCAGAAGTGTAGCCCATTTCTCTTGTCAGTACATTTTGTCCTATAACGCTTGTACTGACAGGGATTGGTAGTTGATTATGTAGCATCAATCTGTATCTTATCTTCATTATCCTCTATCCCTTCCAGTATTATCATATCTATAATTACTCTCTACAAAATGCAGAGTACAGGCAATGCTTATGAAGAAGTTTCTGTGTTGAAATTCTTGAGTTATCCTTCCCTTGACATGGAGAAGGGCATTATAGAGTCGGTGTTAACTGTTATTGTAAGTCAATCCTTCTAAAGCCTTTATCCTCAACTGCTGTTTAATTTTCTCATACTCCCTATCGTCAACTGCTGTTTAGTTTGTTGTTTCTGTCAAAATGCATGTTCACAACAACTGTAAGTTCCAAGTTTTAGTTGTAAAACCAAATTCCTTATTCATACCATGCACATTACTCAATACTCCCTATATGTATGCTTGTTTTTGTGGATCTATAATTCAGTGTGTGGTGAAGCCGCCCACGTTTGCACCTTGTCATCTACTGTTTTATCTTACTGATGTGGCTGATGATATGAACAACGTGCCATGCACATTAACCAAAATAGATACAATGATTGTCTTTGCCCTTCATCTATGCTTGTTTTGTTGACATGGTAATCCAGTAGTGTGGTGAAGTTGCCTGCATTATGAACAATGCCAAATTATGCTATTGATATTTTGAACTGACTCTTTATTTTTTAATTTGAAATTGGATGGAATTGACAGCACAGTTACCATCTTTGTTTTTACACGTGCAAAACCTGTCATCTCTCTGCTTGTTTCAGGGTGATATGCCTGATGGCATGCACAAGTCTACTGAAGGCTGTGAGACAAACCCAACATATATTGCAGCAAAGAAGGAAAAACATCTTGAAGATAGCGAGACAACCCCAAAGTCACGTCTTGATGCAGTGTTCAAGTTACTTGAGACTAGCAGTCAGACAAGCTCACCGAATTCACTGTCTGAATCAGTTCGACTTCTTCAGTTCCAAGTTCAAGCAGAAAGGCATTCTGCAACTCAACTTCGACTTGAAGTCCTATCTCCAAGGAAGATCGCGGAGAACACCAATGAGAACCTCATTGCTAAATAGCTACAGCTGGAAGCTATGGCCGACATGCTAGGCCAGTCTCACAGCCTTGCTCAGCAGCTTGCGCAGCAGCTCCTGCGCAAGGCTAACCTTTCTTGAACTGCCATGGAAGTGGTCTTGGTTCAATATTATTTTTTTACGCTGCAATGGCGCCCAGTTTTTGCAATCTGCTTCTTCATTGCACTTTATCATCCCTGGCGTCGAACTTTGATGCCCAGCGGATGTAATATACCATAAATCCTTTATTGTATAGTGTAGGTTTATTCTAAGTTACTATGACATAATTTCTTTATTGTATAGAGTAGGTTTGTTCTTAATTCCTACTAGTTACCGTATATGCCATCATTCTCTATCTGAAAAAATGGGAAAAATCTGATGTAGGCGACCGGGCCGAAACATTTGCCTCTAACAGGCTTGCGTTTTAGTGGGCCACAATTTGGCCGGCCTGCAACTTTCTTGGGCCTGAAAGGCTATTGGGGCCTTCACACTTTGTGCCAGGCCCACAACTTACACGGGCCTCCATTCGGCCCAAAGTTTAGTTGGGCCTTTAGTGGACCCAACGCTTAGTTGGGCCCATGTAGCTTCGGGCCATTAACAGGCTGAATATTATGCTGGCCTGTTATGGCCCAGAAGATACCATGGGCCTTTAGCAGCCCGAAATGCATGTTGGGCCTCAATTTTCAATAGTCGTCCACGAGCCTTTAGCAGGCTAAAATGTATGCCGGGCCATTATTGGCCCAGTTATATGACGGGCCATTACCAGGCCGAAACATATCTCGGGCCTTAGTTGGCCCACTGATATCATGGGCCTTTAAGAGGCCGAAAGCTTAGTAGAGGCATCAACGGGCCGAATTATATGACTGGCCTTTAACAGGCCCAAAGTCATGTTGGGCTGAACTGTTGCCACCTTGATCACGGGCCGTTAGTGGGCCGGATGTCGCGTCGGACCATATATGGTCCATTGGTAGCACGGGCCATTCCCAGGCCGAAAGACGCACCGGGCTGAAATGGGCCCATGTCTACATCGGGCCTCTAACAGGCCGAAATGCCACTAGGCCGTAATTGGGCCCAAATACTCGGCGAACAAATAACGGGCCAGATCTGGCTTTGGGTCGTAAATGGGTCATGTTTAAGCAGGCCGTTAGTGGGCTGGCCCACTAGTACCTGAGTAAATACTATGGACCATTGACTGGGCCGGCCTTTTTAACCTATATGGGTCTCTGTTGGGCCCTGCCATGTGTCGACGTATCATAGGCACGTCTCCTTCGTTGGATGGATGACATCTGGCCCTCCGAGGAGCCGACACATGTTTCCTTCGGCCAATGATGATTTTGCACGTGGAAAATCCCCATTGGTCCTGGCTGTTAACGGGTTATCGGATCCAAACCGGAACCCGATAGCTTAACAGCGACCCGTTACGGTGGATGCAACGTGTCGGTTACCCTTGATGAAAGCACTTCTATGACGCGCGATTTATCATCATGGAAGTGGACACTTCCGTGATGTTAATTTTGGTAATGTCATGGAACACTTCTACGACAGCACAGGTGTGACTATCTTGATTCTGTTATAAAATCGTCATGGATGTACATGCATGACAGAAAATGTGACCTACTGTGACAAACACGTATCATCACGGAAGTGTATTTTTTTTGTAGTGATGGTTATTGTTACTACTAGAAGAAGAATCTTTCTTGCTCTTGTTGCTAGATTTTACATGTGGCATATAAGTACACAAGAGGAGACATTTGGCAATGTAAGAAGAACTCTTCTTTCGAAGATCATCATGTTGATAGCTTTTAGAAACTCATGCTCTTGCTCTAAATTTAGCTTATGGAAGCGTAGCTTCTCATGAGTCCTTATGAGCTCTCTATGATCCTCTTGAGTTGTTTCATGAGCTAACTTAAGAGTGTCTAATTTTTTAGTTAGATGCTCAATCTCCTTCTTATCATTGTCATTCGTTTCATCTTGATTAGCATGATTACTAGCAAGTTCATCATCGTTTTCACTAGTTTTGTCAACAAGTAAATCATCATCACCTAGTAGATCATCTTCATCACTATTGAAATCAAAGTACTCGAGGTGTGATACCTTGGGGCCTTTAGCCATGAAGAATCTTCCAATTCCTTCATTTGGGGAATCAAATATGTCGTGGGAGTTGGATGACACTAGTGCAAGACCAGCAACACCTTCATCTTGAATATATTTGGAGTCGGAGTGATAGCTTCTCTTGGAGTAGTTGTTGGAGTCGGAACCGGACACCCATTCACCAACGTGAGCTTGATGTCTTCGTCTTGTGTAGCTCTTTGATGACTTGTCCATCCTTTTCTAATCCTTGCTTCTTCAATAGGGTGTTCGTTCATAACGATTAGCTCTACTCCTTCTCTCTCTTGGAGGTGATTCATCTCTTCTACTTCTCCATTTTGGTGAGTCTTCTCTTTTCTTGTAGGGATAAACATTAAGCACACATTAAGCAAAGTATGATCAACCACATAGGAATGTAGTATCTCACAAGCATCAAACAATGAAGTAGCACAGATCAAACAAACATAGTAGCAAAAACCCGATAAAACCAAAGAGCAAAAGCGAGACACACACTCTCTCTCTCTCTCTCTCAAATCCTAATGATCTATACAATTCCCCCCCTTTGGCAACAAGTACCAAAAAGCTCGAAAAGGTATAAAGCTATGCGTCTCTCTAGGCACGATCCTCCGGAGCTCCTAAAGGGGTCTTCTGGCTTGTGGCTCCTATGTGCGTAGATGGCATTGAGAGAACTGCGTCTGCAAATGCCTCTGCTGAAGTCTGCTGAACTGCTAGAGCAGATATTAGAGGTGGCATTGGAGTTGTAGTAGCAGGTGCAGACTGAGTAGGCCTTGTGTCTGCAACTGGCACGGCTGAAGATCTGGCTCCTCTGGGCATAGTCTGGAACCTCTTAGTGGTAGGTCTCTCATCTCCACTGTCTTCTCCAGCAATCCTGCTTGCCTCAACATCTACCTGTAGCTTCTCCACAAATGTCTGAACCTCGGTGATCTTCACATCAAGATCATGAATCTTTGTCTCGACAACCCGCTCTAGACTCTCCTGGTTCTTGGAGATGTTGGCCAGACTCCTCTCAATCCTCAGGGTGGCCTCTAGTAGATATGTCATTTGATTGTTATTTGACTTGAGGTTTGCAATGGGTGCATTGGGAGCTGCGGCTTCCCGAGCTGCTTTAGTTGTTGCTGCTACTGCCTGGGCCTCCTCTTGAGCCTCAAGAGATGTGGGGTGTGAGGAATCCATCACCACCACATTATCCTCAAACTCTGGCTGAAGAGGGAGGTGCTCATGCTCTAGTAGATATGTGTCTGTACCAAATTTGGAGTTGATAAGCATCTGAATGTGTGGGCATATCCACAAGACCTCTTTTGGTCAGCAACTGTCCTCTTGACCGTCTCTACAATCAAACTCATAACTTTAAACTTCTGGGGAGGGGAGTCAAATGAATGGAGCAAACTGATGGAGTGGCCATGAATCATTTTGTCATCTCCAGACTTGGGCAAGAGAGTATGCGTCAAGATAGTGTTTGTGGTGGCCAACCCAGCTAGCAAGTGCTTGACTGACCCAAGCTTGTGTATACCAAGATCTTTCTTGGGAATTTCCTTGTACATATTTTCCATTGAGTTGTGGACCATTCTGGGCTTCCCATAAACATTAACATCATCTTCTTCTTCCTTTGGGGCATCAAGAAGTGCAGCCTACTCAGAGATGGTTGACTGGTACTTGTGTCCCTTAGTCATCCATGCAATCTTCCCATCTGGATAGAAGTGTGCTGTGGAGTAGAATTGCATGATCATCTCATCGTTCCACTTGGTAAGCTTCTGACCAACAAACTTGTCAACACCTGCGAGCCTAAAGCTCTCATGAACGTGGGGGAAATAATCTTCATTTGCATCAATATATTTCCAGTCCGCCCACTTCATGTCACTGACAATGGGCTTCTTATCAAGCAAAACTGTCTCATAAAAGTCTTGTTATTCTGTGGTGTGGAAGCGGTAGTCACATGCAGTCCTTCTTCTGACAGAGCAGGGATCAACTTTCCTCCACTCTCTAAGTCCCTTATCTTTCCCGAGCATCATTTTTTCTGCAAGAGGATGTGCATTGCCATGATCTGTGATCTTGGGCTTGAGCTTCCTGAGCACTAGTGGCTCATCATCATCCTGAACCTCTGGCACTGGGGCCTTGTTCTTCTCAGCAGCTGAAATGTTTCTTGTAGACCTTTTGGGAGCTGAAACCTTGGGCTTGGACTTGGGCTTGGAGGGAGCAACTGTCTTCATGGCATCAGACCTCAATTTCTGAGTTTGGGCAGGAGGAGCTTCAGCTTCTGGTTCCTCCTCCTCCTCTCTTCCTCATCAACCATCATGGAGGATCTGCTAGTTACTCTAGACATAGTCTTCCTTACCCTCTTTTTCTTGGGGGCATCACCTTCTGCACCACTTGGCTCCTCAAGTGTAAAAGTCATTGTCTCTTGTGGAGCTAAGGAATTGCGTGCCTTTGATATTGGGACTCTCCTTACAGCAGTCTTCTTCTTCTTATTATTATTCTTCTTCTGAGAAGTGGCCTCACTAGCCACAAAGTGTTCATCCTCACAGTCTGAGGTTTTCTTCTTCTTTGTCCTGGTGGCTGCCTTAGGCAAATCTGGAGAGCTCCTCTCTCCCTCATAGTAACTCTCATTGGGACTAGAGCCTTCACTTAGATCAACATTCTGCTCTGACTCATTTTAACTGTCACTGGCACTTGACATCTTGCAAAACTAACCCTATGAATAGATTGGTATAGGCAGAGTGGATGAGTTATCACAAAAAGCAGATAGTTTTTCAAAAATTTGAGTTCAAACTTTAGTTCTAGGTTTACACAAAATGCATTTCGGAGCAACCGAGTTGGTCATTTCGGTGACACCAAACCAGCTAATAGAGACTAAACACACAGTTTTGGTTGGACCGAGACGTGGTTCGGTGGCTTCGAGATGCTAGGGTTTCACTGAAACTTTACTTTCAGTCTCATCGATTAGTACATTTCGGTGGAACAGAGTTGTAGTTGTGCAATGGCCAGGGCCAAATCGGTGGGACCAAAAATTCCTATTCGGTCGGTCCGAGATGCGTTCGGCGGAAACCTAACCCTAAATTTTTTGCTCGCATCTATTTTAACGAATTAATCTAGTCGACGGAAGTATTGCAGTCGTGGCAAGATACATGGCATTGTCCTTGTGCATTGAATTGGATAAAAGAGGCACGAGGAGATCAAATCTCACTTTAACTCGGTGGAGATCCTCTACGGCAGCAACGGTGGGGCAGATTGCCGTTGACGATGGCGGATTCCTGCGGCGAAGGCGCACAGGGGACGACAGCGATGATCCGGAGACCAAGGGGGCGGCAGCAATGGGGCGCGGGTGTGTGACGTTTGAAGAAATTTTCAATCGTATGGGCCGCTAGATATATATAACCATGTGCTGTCGGTGGCACCGAGATGTGCAACTGCGTGCAGTTACAGCAAATCGGTGGACCGAGTTGGTCTAGTCGGTAGCACGGAGAAGAAAACCTAGATCAATCTAAATGCTTTTGTTGTGACCGAGTCTGAGTGTTTTGGTCTAACCAAAATGCAATAAAAGGTTTTGGAAGTCAGCCCTTGGCGGATTGGTGGCTCCGAGTGCTCCTCACCCGGAGGGTCCGAAAAGAACTTGTTCAATTTTTGTGATAGAGCATGAAAAGAATTTGAGACAATAAGAGCATAGATAGCTAGAGAAGGTTATTAGGCATTCTTGAACATCCACTTGGCCAATATAAATCAAGACAATCAAAACAACAAATGGATGTCCTCGAATGGAGAAAATATGCAACCAACATGTTCACATAATAAAATAGCAAATGAAATATGTGTCAAACATGCACAACCAATTCTAGCATCTATCAATCAATTGGCGATGACTAGGTCATCTATATATGAGTATATTGACTTAGGAGTCAAATGAGAACATTTGATCATAGGTCATGCTCATCGTTTAAGCACAAGTGGGGTTACCACTTTTACATAAAGCATTAATATGTTCACACCATTAGAGTTGCTTTAGCTCAATTTTTAAATCAAAACTCCCCCTAGATGTGATACCCCCAAAGAGGGATGAACTAACCTTGGGTTTTGTCAATGGTGACTTCATGTAGATAGTGAAGATGTGGATGCTCAATGTTGATGTAGATCATTTGGAGCAATCCTTTGAGTGTTGCACTTTCAATACATACATGGCTTAGTCCCACCAGGAACATACACGGATATCCATAGGCATAGAGTGAATTGCACATATGATGATGTCCATGAAAGCATTAGGTTACCTTGTCCATTGTCTTACCAACAAGAGGGTTTGTGACTCCATGAACTAGTGCAAGATATGAAAGTTGATTGCAAAGTCCTTGCCAAAATGAATATGAGTGGAGTATGTTGGCGGAATCACCCTCAAGAACACTCTAGTTCTTCTTCTTGGGGACCCACATCAACTTGATGGGAATCCTTGGAGTTGTAGTTGTACTTGATGAAGTAGAGCTTGATGTAGTCTTGGCAAACCACTTGACCATGGCCTTAGGAGCTTCTTCAAATGAGTCAATCTCTTCGTGAAGCTTGTCCTTGCCTTTTAGCTTGTGGTCTTGTGGTCGAAGATCATCTTGAGTTTGGGTTCCCTTAAAAGAAGTGGGGTCATACTTCTCTTGTTGAGGAACAAACTTCATCTTGGGGTATTGATCTTCTTCCCATTCAACTCCATTGGCATTGAACTTTCATTCAAAACCAACATCTTGATTCTTACGGTGCCTTCCTTGCTTGCGAACAATTTCCTCAAATTGCGTACTCCCGGTAAGGCTCTTGTAAACACCTTTCTCTACAATTCCCTTCAATAAGCTATTTTCTTGCTCAAGTGTAACTTGGCTAAGAGAATCATTAGTGGAATCAAGAGAACTACTAGAAGCAACAATATTGGATTTAGCATGGTTATTGTTACTACTAGAAGAAGAATCTTTCTTGCTCTTGTTGCTAGATTTTACTTATGGCATATAAGTAGACAAGAGGAGACGTTTGGCAATGTAAGAAAAACTCTTCTTTCGAAGATCATCATTGATAGCTTTTAGAAACTCGTGCTCTTGCTCTAAATTTAGCTTCTGGAAGCGTAGCTTCTCATGAGTCCTTATGAGCTCTCTATGATCCTCTTGAGTTGTTTCATGAGTTGACTTAAGAGTGTCTAATTCTTTAGTTAGATGCTCAATCTCTTTCTTATCATTGTCATTCGTTTCATCTTGATTAGCATGATTACTAGCAAGTTCATCATTGTTTTCACTTGTTTTGTCAATAAGTAAATCATCATCACCTAGCAAATCATCTTCATCACTATTGAAATCAAAGTACTCGAGGTGTGATACCTTGGGGCCTTTAGCCATGAAGAATCTTCCAATTACTTCATTTGGTGAATCAAATATGTCGTGGGAGCTGGATGACACTAGTGCAAGACCAGCAACACCTTCATCTTGAGTATATTCGGAGCCGGAGTAATAGCTTCTCTCGGAGTAGTTGTTGGAGTCGGAACCGGACACCCATTCACCAACGTGAGCTTGATGTCTTCGTCTTGTGTAGCTCTTTGATGACTTTTCCTTCCTTTCTGAATCCTTGCTTCTTCAAGAGGGTCTTCGTTCATAACGATCATCTCTACTCCTCTCTCTTGGAGGTGATTCATCTCTTCTACTTCTCCGTTTTGGTGAGTCTTCTCTTTTCTTGTAAGGAGCTGTTGACGGTGTCCTGGACTAGGGGGTACTCACCACATCGTTTCCCGACTAGGTGGATTGGGCCGAGGACCCCTATGGCGGTTCACTATTGGGCCAGTACGGACAGCCGATGACATATACGAGGAAGATTCCACAAGACTTGGTCATCAAGACAAGGACTCCTCTCCACCGACGTATACGACTAGGACTCTTGTTATCCTAGGCCTCCGGTACATTATATAAGCCGAGGCCAGGCTAGTTGATAGATCATTATGACATTCATCATCATACCCCTAGGGTTTAGACCACAACATACGATCTCGAGGTAGATCAACTCTGTACTTGATACTCCATCAATATAAACAAGAGCAGGACGTAAGGTTTTACCTCCATCAAGAGGGCCCGAACCTGGGTAATACATCGTCTCCTTCATTCCTGTTACCATTGATCCGAGAATCCATAGCTTGGGACCCCTACCCCGAGGTCTGCCGGTTTTGAAGCCAACAATGGTGCTTTCATTGAGAGTTCAGCTGTGAGATCAACAAAGGATCAATGGCTCGTCTGCAGATCAACTGCGACGTCGGCATCTTCGTCGCCGGCTTGACTAGTCACCTTGGCTCGACCGAGGACCGTGCTCCGCCTCAGATCGTCATGTTCGGACGAGGGCCTTTATCAACAACAACTCCGATCTCTATCAAGATCATGAAGGAATCATCCATGGAGCTCGGGGGCTCAACGTCAACATTGCCCTCGAGCGACCGTGCTATTTTTCAGGATAGCGAACTTGTATCCTCCGTCACCGCCTCCTCAAGCATCGCTTTGATAATTGCGTTGGTGGAATTGTGCGGAATTGAGTCTACAATAACCCTGCAAAATTTCGTCGCGTTCCGATGGAGGAATCTCCATCGATCTCCGATATACCGGAGCCCTATTGAATCTGGACGGGAATCTTGACGAGTTTGGAGCGTGGTGTCCAGCGTCTAGATTGGACGTCCTTTGGAAGATCCAACCATTGATCAGCTGCGGAATTACTATATCTACCAACCCTCAAACTTTCAGCTCGATTCGACCGTTCAAACTCTGGGAAACCTCCGATGAGCGCATCGATTTTCGGATCTGTTTTCTGCGTGAATACGAATCCGACCCGAGTTCATCTTTCTTCATGAACGAGATATTGGACAACCTTTTTGAAAAAAAAAATTATAGGGTATTGTGTGTTGCTCTCAAACACGTGCCCATGAATTTTGAGCCTTTTCCAAGGCAATCTTTACCGTCGCGCCGGTGTCAAACTAGCCCGACCACGTTGCTCCACGGCTACCGACCTGCGCCGTCGCTTCATCGAGCCGACGACAACCACCCCGTATCATCACCTCGGCGAGCCGAACAAGAGTTCGGCATCGTGAAGGACAAATAATCATCAAGACAAGATCATCGCCCCACGGATTGCACGGGCCGGGCATGCCAGCACTGCCGCACGGTCACTTCTCAAGCCGGCATTAACCGCATCACAAGTTCCGACCTACGTCGGCATTACCGCGCCATTGCTTCTTCAAGCCGATTTCCACCGTGCCGACCTACATTGACACCTCAGCTGCCATGGGGCTGCAACATCACCTTCCGACCTGCTCCGTCACCTCGGCTAGACCGGGGGCTTCGCCATCTCTTCATCAACCTACTTTGGGGACTTCGGCGTCACCAGCTCACCAGCTTCGTCACCTCGGCTGGACCAGGGACTTCGCCTCACCACGTCAACCGCGCTATGTCACCACTTCATCAAGTTGAGCTCTTTGCTTGGGCACTGCTACTTCTTGAGCTTGCGTTGGTTTTTCCCTTGAAGAGGAAAGGGTGATGTTGCAAAGTAGAGATAAGTATTTCCCTGAGTTTGAGAACCAAGGTATCAATCCAGTAAGAGGTACACGCAAGTCTCCAATCTATGCACTTGCACAAACAATCAAACACTTGCACCCAACGCGATAAAAGGGTTGTCAATCCCTTCATGGTCACTTGCAAGGATGAGATCTAATAGAGATAGATATAAAAGATTACTAAAACGTAAAACAAAATAAAAGAAAATAAATTGCAGCAAGTTTTTTTTGGGTTTTTTGGTTTATAGATCTGAAAATATATGATGGAAAATAGACCCGGGGGCCATAGGTTTCACTAGAGGCTTCTCTCTTGAAACAAAATAATACGGTGGGTGAATAAATTACTGTCGAGCAGTTGATAGAAAGGCGCAAAGTTATGACGATATCCAAGGCAATGATTATGAATATAGGCATCATGTCCGTGTCAAGTAGACCGACTCCTGCCTGCATCTACTACTATTACTCCACACATCAACCGCTATCCAGCATGCATCTAGAGTATTAAGTTCATAAGAACGGAGTAACGCCTTAAGTAAGATGACATGATGTAGAGGGATAAACTCAAGCAATATGATGAAAACCCCATCTTTTTAGCCTTGATGGCAACAATACAATACGTGCCTCGCTACCCCTACTTTGTCACTGGGTGAGGACACCGCAAGATTGAACCCAAAACTAAGCACATCTCCCATTGCAAGAAGAACCAATCTAGTTGGCCAAACCAAACCGATAATTCGAAGAGAAATTCAAAGATATCAAATCATGCATATAAGAATTCAGAGAAGATTCAAATAATATTCATAGATAATCTGATCATAAATCCACAATTCATCGGATCTCGACAAACACACCGCAAAATAATATTACATTGGATAGAACTCTAAGAACATCGAGGAGAACATTGTATTGAAGATCAAAGAGAGAGAAGAAGCCATCTAGCTACTAGCTATGGACCCGTAGGTCTGTGGTAAACTACTCACGCTTCATCAGAAGGGCAATAGAGTTGATGTAGAAGCCCTCCGTGATCGAATCCCCCTCCGGCAGGGTGCCGGAAAAGGCCCCAAGATGGGATCTCACGGGTACAGAAGGTTACAACAGCGGAAAAGTATTTTTGTGGACGCTTCTGGTCGTTTGGGAATATTTGGGAATTTATAGCGAAAGAATTAGGGTTGGAGGAGTCCCGTGGGGCCCACAAGCCAGGGGGCGTGCCCCTCCTTAGGGCGCGCCCTGAGGGCTTGTGGAGCCCTCGGGACTCTTCTGGCCCCCTCTCCAAGTCTGCTGGGTGTCTTCTGGTCCAAGAAAAATCATCGCGAAAGTTTTATTCCGTTTGGACTCCGTTTGATATTCCTTTTCTGTAAAACTCAAAAACAAGGAAAAAACATAAACTAGCACTGGGCTCTAGGTTAATAAGTTAGTCCCAAAAATAATATAAAATAACACATTAATGCATATAAAACATCCAAAACAGATAATATAATAGCATGGAACAATAAAAAATTATAGATATGTTGGAGACGTATCAAGCATCCCCAAGTTCAATTCCTACTCGTCCTCAAGTAGGTAAATGATAAAAACAGAATTTTTGATGTGGAATGCTAACTAGCATATTTATCAATGTAATTTTCTTTATTGTGGCATGAATATTCAGACCCATAAGATTCAAAACAAAAGTTTAATATTGACATAAAAACAATAGTACTTCAAGCATACTAATAAAGCAATCATGTCTTCTCAAAATAACATGGCCAAAGAAAGTTATCCCTACAAAATCATATAGTCTGGCTATGCTCCATCTTCATCACACAAAGTATTAAATCATGCACAACCCCGATGACAAGCCAAGCAATTGTTTCATACTTTTGATGTTCTCAAACTTTTTCAACTTTCACGCAATACATGAGCGTGAGCCATGGATATAGCACTATAGGTGGAATAGAATATGGTGGTTGTGGAGAAGACAAAAAGAAGGAGATAGTCTCACATCAACTAGGCGTATTAACGGGCTATGGAGATGCCCATCAATAGATATCAATGTGAGTGAGTAGGGATTGCCATGCAACGGATGCACTAGAGCTATAAGTGTATGAAAGCTCAAAAAGAAACTAAGTGGGTGTGCATCCAAGTCACTTGCTCACGAAGACCTAGGGTAATTTGAGGAAGCCCATCATTGGAATATACAACCCAAGTTCTATAATGAAAAATTCCCACTAGTATATGAAAATGACAACATAGGAGACTCTCTATCATGAAGATCATGGTGCTACTTTGAAGCACAAGTGTGGTAAAAGGATAGTAGCATTGCCCCTTCTCTCTTTTCTCTCATTTTTTTGTTTGGGCTTCTTTTGGCCTCTTTTATTTTTTGTAAAGTCCGGAGACTCATCCCAACTTGTGAGGGAATCATAACTTCCATCATCCTTTCCTCACATGGGACAATGCTCTAATAATTATGATCATCACACTTTTATTTACTTACAACTCAAGAATTACAACTCGATTCTAGAACAAAATATGACTCTATATGAATGCCTCCGGTGGTGTACTGGGATGTGCAATGATCAAGAGTGACATGTATAAAAAATATGAACGGTGGCCTTGCCACAAATACTATGCCAACTACATGATCATGCAAAGCAATATGACAATGATGAAGCGTGTCATAATAAACGGAACGGTGGAAGTTGCATGGCAATACATCTCAGAATGGCTATGGAAATGCCATAATAGGTAGGTATGGTGGCTGTTTTGAGGAAGGTATATGGTGGGTTTAATGCACCGGCGAGAATTGCGCGGTACTAGAGAGGCTAGCAATGGTGGAAGGGTGAGAGTGCGTATAATCCATGGACTCAACATTAGTCATAAAGAACTCATGTACTTATTGCAAAAATTTATTAGTTAGCGAAACAAAGTACTACACGCATGCTCCTAGGGGGATAGATTGGTAGGAAAAGACCATCGCTCGTCCCCGACCGCCACTCATAAGGAAGACAATCAATAAATAAATCACGCTCCTACTTCATTACATAACGGTTCACCATACGTGAATGCTACGAGAATCACAAACTTTAACACAAGTATTTCTACCAATCCACAATTACTCACTAGCATGACTCTAATATCACCATCTTTATATCTCAAAACAAATGCAAGGAATCAAACTTCTCATAGTATTCAACACTCTTTATATGAAAGTTTTTATTATATCCCTCTTGGATGCCCATCATATTAGGACTAAATTCATAATCTAAGAAAATTACCATGCTATTTAGAGACTCTCAAAATAATATAAGTGAAGCATGAGAGTTCAAAAATTTCTATAAAATAAAGCCACCGCCGTGCTCTAAAAAGATATAAGTGAAGTACTAGAGCAAATTGCCTAGCTCAAAAGATATAAGTGAAGCACATAGAGTATTCTAATAAATTATGATTCATGCATGTCCCTCTCAAAAGGTGTGTACATCAAGGATGATTGTGGCAAAATAAAAATAAAATACTCATATCATACAAGACGCTCCAAGCAAAACACATATCATGTGGTGAATAAAAATATAGTCTCAAGTAAATTTACCGATGGATTGAAGACGAAAGAGGGGATGCCATCCGGGGCATCCCCAAGCTTAGATGCTTGGTTGTCCTTGAATATTATCTTCGTGTTCCTTGGACATCCCCAAGATTAGGCTTTTGCCACTCCTTATTCCGTTGTCCATCAAATCTTTACCCAAAACTTGAAAACTTCACCACACAAAACTCAACAGAAAATCTCATAAGATCCGTTAGTATAATAAAATAAATCACCACTTTAGGTACTGTTGTGAAATCATTATTTATTTATATTGGTGTAATATCTACTGTATTCCATCTTCTCCATGGTTCATAGCCCCCGATACTACCCATAGATTCATCAAAATAAGCAAACAACACATAGAAAACAGAATCTGTCAAAACAGAACAGTCTGTGAAGATCTGAATTGTAGTCATACTTATGTAACTTCAAAAATTCTGAAAAGTAAGGACAACCTGGGAAATTTGTATATCAATCTTTTGTAAAAAATTCAGAATTTATCGTCGCTTATGTTAATTTTTTAAATTCTGTTACTGGACGCAAAAGTCTCTGTTTTTCAGCAAAATCAAATCAACTATCACCGTAGACCATCTCAAAGGTCTTGCTTGGCTCAAACACTAATTAAAAAACCGAAACACAATTACTACAGAATTAATAATATGTATTTATTGAAAAACATAACCAAAAACTAAAAACATAAAACATAAAAATAAAATTGGGTTGCCTCCCAACAAGCGCTATTGTTTAACGCCCCTAGCTAGGCATAAAACATAGATCTAGGTATTGTCATCTTTGGTATGCAATCCATAAGTAGCTCTCATAATAGATTCATATGGCCACTTAATTTTCTTTCTTGGAAAGTGTTCCATGCCCTTCCTTAATGGAAATTTAAATCTAATGTTTCCTTCTTTCATATCAATAATTGCACCAATCGTTCTAAGGAAAGGTCTACCAAGAATAATAGGACATGTAGGATTGCAATCTATATCAAGCACAATGAAATCTATGGGCACATAATTCCTATTTGCAAAAATAAGAACATCATTAATCCTTCCCATAGGTTTCTTAATAGTGGAATCCGCTAGATGCAAATTTAAAGAACAATCATCAAATTCACGAAAACCTAACACATCACATAGAGTTTTTGGAATCGTGGAAACGCTAGCACCCAAATCACACAAAGCATGGCACTCATAATCTTTGATTTTAATCTTAATAGTAGGTTCCCACTCATCATAGAGCTTTCTAGGGATTGAAACTTTCAACTCAAGTTTTTCTTCAAGAGATTTCATCATAGCATCAACGATATGTTTAGTAAAAGCTTTATTTTGATTATAAGCATGAGGAGAATTCAACATGGATTGCAACAAGGAAATACAATTTATCAACGAGCAATTATCATAATTAAAGTCCTTGAATTCCAAAAGAGTGGGTTCATCGCTACTTAAAGTTTTGACCTCTCCAATCCCACTTTTATCAATTTTTGCATTAAGATCTATAAACTCCGAATCATTGGGACGCCTTTAGCTAAATTTGACTCATCTCCAGTACCATCTTTATCAAGATTTATATTAGGAAACAAAGATTCAATAAGAGTCACACCAATCACTTTAAGATCTTCATCGTTATTCTCGCAAAAACTAGAAGAACATGCTTTTACAAACCAATCTCGCTTAGCACGCATCCTAGCGGTTCTTTCTTTACATTTATCAATAGAAATTTTAATAGCTTTCAGAGATTCATTAATAACATGCTTGGGTGGCATAGATCTAATTTTCAAAGAATCAATCTCAAGAGAAATTCTATCAACGTTCCTAGCCAAATCATCAATCTTGAGCAATTTTTCTTCAACCATAGCATTGAAAACTTTTTGGGAATTAATAAAATCTTTAATATTGTTCTCAAGATCAGAGGGCATCTTATTATGATTTCCATAAGAATTGTTGTAGGAATTACCATAATTATTAGAGGAATTAGTAGGAAACGGCCTAGGGTTGAAATTACCTCTATAAGCGTTATTACCAAAATTGTTCCTACCAACAAAATTCACATCCATAGATTCATTATTGTTCTCAATCAAAGTAGACAAAGGCATATCATTAGGATCAACAGGAGCACTCTTACTAGCAAACAATTTCATAAGTTCATCCATCTTTCCACTCAAAGTATTAATTTCTTCAATCGCATGCACTTTTTTACTAGTGGAAGATCTTTCGGTATGCCCTTGAGAGTAATTAGCCATAATATTATCTAGGAGTTTAGTAGTTTATCCTAATGTAATTTCCATAAAAGTACCTCCCGCGGCGGAATCTAAAAGATTTCTAGATGCAAAATTCAATCCGGCATAAAAAAGTTGTATGATCATCCATAAACTTAAAACCATGAGTAGGGCAATTTCTTATCATCAATTTCATCCTCTCCCAAGATTGTGCAACATGTTCATGATCAAGTTGCTTAAAATTCATTATATTGTTCCTAAGGGATACGATCTTAGCGGAAGGAAAGTACTTGAAAATAAAAGCATCTTTACACTTATTCCATGAATCAATACTATTTTTAGGCAAAGATGAAAACCAAGTTTTAGCACGATCTCATAGAGAGAACGAGAATAGCTTAAATTTAACAATATCATTATCCACATCTTTATTCTTTTGCATATCACACAACTCAACGAAAGTATTTAGATGGGATGCGGCATCTTCACTAGGAAGGCCAGAAAATTGATCTTTCATAACAAGATTCAACAAAGCGGCATTAATTTCATAAGATTCTGCAATAGTGGCGGGAGCAATCAGAGTACTAATAAAATCATTATTATTAGTCTTGGAAAATTCACACAATTTGGTATTTTCTTGAGACATCGTGACAAGGTAACGGATCTAACACACGAGCAAACAAAAAGCAAACGAAAAAGACAAACGGAAGAAGGGCGAATAAAATGGCAAATCTTTTTGTGTTTTTCTAAAATCGTTTTAGAAGTGGGGGAGAGGAAAATGAGAGGCAAATGGAAAATAATGTAATGCAAGAGATGAGAGTTTATGGTGGGTACTTGGTAGGCTTGATGTAGAACCTCTCCGGCAACGGCGCCAGAAATTCTTCCTGCTACTTCTTGAGCTTGTGTTGGTTTTTCCCTTGAAGAGGAAAGGGTGATGCAGCAAAGTAGAGATAAGTATTCCCCCAGTTTAAGAACCAAGGTATCAATCTAGTAGGAGGTACACGGAAGTCTCCAATCTATGCACCTGTACAAACAATCAAACACTTGAACCCAACGCGATAAAGGGGTTGTCAATCCCTTCACGGTCACTTGCAAGGATGAGATCTAATAGAGATAGATATAAAAGATTACTAAAACGTAAAACAAAATAAATGTAAATAAATTGCAGCAAGGTATTTTTGGGTTTTTTGGTTTATAGATCTGAAAATATATGATGGAAAATAGACCCGAGGGCCATAGGTTTCACTAGAGGCTTCTCTCTTGAAACAAAATAATACGGTGGGTGAACAAATTACCGTCAAGCAATTGATAGAAAAGCGCAAAGTTATGACGATATCCAAGGCAATGATTATGAATATAGGAATCACGTCCGTGTCAAGTAGACCGACTCCTGCCTGCATCTACTACTATTACTCCACACATCGACCGCTATCCAGCATGCATCTAGAGTATTAAGTTCATAAGAACGGAGTAACGCCTTAAGTAAGATGACATGATGTAGAGGGATAAACTCAAGCAATATGATGAAAACCCCATCTTTTTACCCTTGATGGCAACAATACAATACGTGCCTCGCTACCCCTACTTTGTCACTGGGTGAGGACACCGCAAGATTGAACCCAAAACTAAGCACCTCTCCCGTTGCAAGAAGAACCAATCTAGTTGGCCAAACCAAACCGATAATTTGAAGAGAAATACAAAGATATCAAATCATGCATATAAGAATTCAGAGAATATTCAAATAATATTCATAAATAATCTGATCATAAATCCACAATTAATCAGATCTCGACAAACACACCGCAAAAGAATATTACATCGGATAGAACTCCAAGAACATCGAGGAGAACACTGTATTGAAGATCAAAGAGAGAGAAGAAGCCATCTACCTAATAGCTATGGACCCGTAGGTCTATGGTAAACTACTCACGCTTCATCGGAAGGGAAATAGAGTTGATGTAGAAGCCCTCCGTGATCGAATCCCTCTCCGACAGGGTGCCGGAAAAGGCCCCAAGATGGGATCTCACGGGTAAAGAAGGTTACGGTGGCGGAAAATTATTTTTGTGGATGCTTCTGGTCATTTGGGAATATTTGGGAAATTATAGCAAAAGAATTAGGGTTGGAGGAGTCCCGTGGGGCCGACAAGCCAGGGGGCGTGCCCCCCTAGGGCGCGCCCTAAGGGCTTGTGGAGCCCACGGGACTCTTCTCGCCCCCTCTCCAAGTCTGCTGGGTGTCTTCTGGTCCAAGAAAAATCATCATGAAAGTTTTATTCCGTTTGGACTCCATTTGATATTCCTTTTCTGTAAAACTCAAAAACAAGGAAAAAACAGAAACTGGCACTGGGCTCTAGGTTAATAAGTTAGTCCCCAAAATAATATAAAATAGCACATTAATGCATATAAAACATCCAAAACAGATAATATAATAGCATGGAACAATAAAAAATTATAGATACATTGGAGACGTATCAGGCACCTCGGGACCAGCTTGGGGGCTGGGACCTCAACCCGCCGCAAGCTCGACCCGCATCATCTACCAGCTTCATCGCGTTAGCTGGACCGGGGGATTTACCTCAACGCATCCACTCTGCTGTGTATCCAGTTCGTCAAGTCGAGCTCCTCGCTCGGTCACCTCGGGCTTGGGGGTTGAGACCTCGGCCAGGCCGAGTACTAAGTCTTCGTCCCGCCACAAGCCCAGACCTCGTCATCTACACTGAGCACATTAACCAGCTAAGTCGCTTTCATGCTCAACTTTTTCAATTTTCAATTTTTGTTTGGCTCGACCAAGCATTATATTTGTGTTTAAAAAAAGAGTTATTTGTCAAAAAAATGTCTGTTTAAAACAACTTTATTTGCCTAGGTTAACTGGGGCTCTTAAATTTATATGAGCCGCTTTATAATTGTTTTTGTCTTGGTCGTTGCAAACTCTTTTTCTATCACTCCTTTTTTCGACGCGAGTGTGTGGTCAATAGCTGGGCAGCCCATTTTCTCTCTCAAGCCGCTTGAGTTTAGTTCGCTAAACTGGCCTAACGAGAAGCACTCCACCTTCCGGATAGGAGGTTGAAGCCAAAGGCTGACCCGCTCGAAGTCTTGAGATTGGATGTGTCATGTTAAAGCATGATGGAAGCGCAAAGTAATTTTAACACCAATGTTCGGATTGGTGAAAAAAAAACTTGATTTAAATTAGACGTAACGTTTTTATGTGAGTTTTTTGGTTTTCTGAGTTTATGGCACTTTTAACCTATTTGTGTGTCACCGACATAACTCTAGTAGTACATTGCCGGACAAAGCATTGGCAATTTCAACGGGGGACTGCGGCTAGTGCCGAACCCACCAAAAGCTGAGGTATTCCATGGAGTCCTTGGCAAAATGTTCTCGGATATTGCTTTATATGCATCGGTTTCAAATTGTGTCTTCGGTCAATAGTTGGGTTGCCCGGCTCCTGTGATTGCCTCCTACGTTCCGCTTTGTTCGGCTAGGTGTGCAAAGGGAGAACCACTGCGATTGTACTTCCGGATTAACTGGCCAAGTGCCTTATTGGAGAAAGTCGAAAACTGACTGTCACAATGAGCATAAACTGGTCAGCGATTCGATGACCGTATTAAACTATAGATCAATAGAGGTTACCTCGTGTTAAAAGACGAGCCTTTCGTAAAATTAGCCAAAGTGTTAATGGCTTGACCTCGGGTGAGGCCGAACACTAACCGGGGGCTAGTAACTGGCCTCCCAACTTTAAACTCCTATGACTAAGTGAAAGTTATAAAGCCTGCATATCTGATTGCCTCGTTTCCGCTAACGCAACCGCCTCCGGGCACCGAGACGTCGGCTAAGGGTTGTCTTGTTACTACAGAAACACCCTGCGTAGCATCTACAAAGGGGCAGAAGCCGAGGATGGGCCACTTTCAAATGATAAACAGTCACAACGGAGTCAAAATAAACATATATCATCAGCATTTGTATTCAATATACAAGTGCTACCTTTCATAATTATCATTATAAAGCCATAAATTTATCAATTTGATTTAAGATTTTGGCCAAGCTGGGTTCCCTGGCTCCTGTGTTTAACCCTACGTTCCCGATTGTTCGGCTAGGGGGTAAAGGGAGCACCTCTATGATTGTTACTACCGGGTCATCCGGGTTAGTACCTCAGACTGGGTGAAGCCGAAAGCTAGCTATCTTAAGAATATAATTGGTTGGCAATGACGGAAGTGAAAATTTAGGTTCACTAAAAACCACAGAGTTCGGGAACTTTCCCCAAACTAAATCCTCAACATTTTCCTCCCGCATTGATTGTAGTTGAGGTTTCACGATCATGGTCAACATGATAGCCTGGGAAAAGGAACTTATAAAGGAACTATTTTTCTCAGAAGATGTTTCTTACGTTAAAAAATAATATAACATATCTCTCCGCATACCTTTGTCTATAAAACTGTATGGCCGGATCACCTTGTTTGCCGTAAATCTTTTGCCCTCATAAAGGCTTTATAAAGTAGGACAAACACTCCCCCGCTACTGGCCAAAGAGGTTGAAGCCGATGGTCGGTCAACAAAGTTTTGTACAATGCGGATCCGAGCGTCAATGATGTACAATACTTGGATACATAGAATCATTATACATAAATTGCGAGTACAAGTCAATTTACTGTAGCCCATCTTTTAAAGAGTCAAGGGCACAATCTCACTGAGACAACTAAGCAGCTGACATAATGCTCTCATAATTTCCTATTGGCATTGACTTCCTATCTATTAAGCCCCTTGGGGCCGACCTTAACGAGCTCGGCTTTCGCTAGCTCTAGCTCCTTTAGGAGATTTTCATTCTCTTTCTGAGAAGTATGTGTTAAACGTAACAAAATTTTCTGTCAAGCGGATATCGATCCTTAATTCGGCCACCCGTGCCCACATTAAGGCTCGGGGCTACTGTGCTTCGTGCTTCTCACTTAAAAGACTTTAATGGGTTACATCAATCCCCTGATCTGGTGTTGCCACCCGACCAGTGGCTCAGGGGCTACTGCATTGCCTATTGAATGCAGAAAATTCAAAGTGCCTAGTGTTCGGCTTGATCGAGCTATGGGCCAACGTATCTTCGGACAACAATAGGTACCATCTAGGACTTATCTGACATCAAGCTAATATATTATGGTGACTTCTCAAAACCCTCTCTCAAGGGCCCGTCCACCGATCACTATCTCCTCTAATATATTACACTGCGTTTGTATTCCTACATATGTTGTTGAGCTAGGAGTCGATCCTCAGGCCAATTTCGCGAATTGACCTGAGTCTCAAGGGCTACTGGGATCAGCGGTTTCATGTTTTCCTTCAGGTGCATCTCGGATTTTAGGCCGACGCACACCTTGAGGGCTACTGGCTATAGATATCGTCAGCAAATAAATTGCACCAATCGGAAATAAAATCCGCAAACAATCAGCCCACGGCCGAGGTGGTGCACCACCTCGGAAACAGACCAGCATGAAGCTCGGATACAGATGGTTGGCTCCATAGAGGGCATTTTCGGCATTAAGCTCGGCTGAACTACTTCAACTTTTTCAAGATCGAGGTAATCTATGACACCTCAGATGCAGTCCGACGTTGGAGTTCGGCTGCAAGAGGACACCTCGGATGCAGTCCGGCCTTGGAGTTCTGCTGCAAGAGGGCACCTCGGATGCAGTCCGGCGTTGGATTTCGGTTGTAAGAAGACACATAGGATGTAGTGCGGTGTTGGATCTCAGACACAAGAGGACACCGCCGCACGGGAAACACTTCGAACCCAAGGTGTGGCGTAAAAAATAACAAGGCATTAATAAAGGTCGAAGACTTAAAGGGCTCCTCGGATGCCCGACGTGTAAACTCTTCGGATTTAGCTCGGCAATCCTCAAGATCAAAGATGGGGAAATATGTTGAACCAGTTTTCCAGACTGACGACCGAGGATGAAGAACAATACGAAAGAATCGAGGAGCATCGCCAACTTGAAGACCGGTTCAGGGGGCTACTGACGGTGTCCTGGACTAGAGGGTACTCACCACGTCGTCTCCCGACCAGGTGGATTGGACCAAGGACCCCTATGGCGGTTCACTATTGGGCTAGTTCGGACAGACGATGACATATACGAGGAAGATTCCACAAGATTTGGCGATCAAGACAAGGACTCCTCTCCACCGATGTATACGACTAGGACTCTTGTTATCCTAGGCCTCCGGTACATTATATAAGCCGAGGCCAGGCTAGTCGATAGATCATTATGACATTCATCATCATACCCCTAGGGTTTAGACCACAACATACGATCTCGAGGTAGATCAACTCTATACTTGATACTCCATCAATATAACAAGAGTAGGACGTAGGGTTTTACCTCCATCAAGAGGGCCCGAACCTAGGTAAAACATCGTCTCCTTCATTCCTATTACCATTGATTCGATAATCCACAGCTCGGGACCCCCTACCCCGAGGTCTGCCGGTTTTGATACCGACAACTGTACACTCATTGGAGTAGTGTCCGGGTCTTCCACAATTGTAGCAATTACGATCACTACTAGAAGATCTTTTGTCATTGTAGGACCTTGACTTGGAGCTTCTCTCTTTGCTTCTACTCTTGTAGAATTTGTTGAAGTTCTTCACCAATAAGATCAATTCTCCATTAGAGACTTGCTTTTCACTTGATGTTGTAGGAGCATCACTTGAAGCTTTGTAAGCACCACTTGACTTGTTGTGGAGCTCTTCCTTATCCTTGAGTGACATCTCATGAGCAACAATTCTACCAATGACTTCCGTGGGCTTGAGATCTTTGTAATTGGGCATCATTTGGATCAATGTGCACACGGTATCTTATTTTCCACCCAAGGCTCTAAGGATCTTCTTGATGATGCATTTGTCGGTCATCTCTTCACTTCCTAAGCCGGCAATCTCATTTGTGATGAGAGCAAGCCTAGGGTACATTTCGGCGACTCCTTCACCATAATTCATCTTGAACTTGTCAAGTTAACTTTGAAGCACATCCAACTTGGATTCCTTGACGGACTCCGTACCTTCATGCATATCAACCAAAGTATCCCAAATTTCCTTTGCATTCTCAAGGCGGCTGATTTTGTTGAATTCTTCGGGGCACAATCCATTGAAGAGAATATCACAAGCTTGAGCATTGTATTGCAACATCTTCAATTCTTTCGCGGGCGCTTCACGATCCGGTTCTTTACCATCCTCGAAGAATTCACCTTGCAAGACAATACACATAACAGCCCAAACGGTGGGGTTATGACCAAGAATATGCATTTTCATCTTATGCTTCCAACTAGCAAAATTTGTACCATCAAAGTAAGGACCTCTACGGTGATAGTTACCCTCGCTAGACGCCATACTCTCCTAGGTTGTGAAACCGAGGCTATGATCACCAAAGCTATGGAAATCAAGGCTAAAGGAGACCAAAGTTGTGATACCACTTGTATGATCGAAAGTATGTCCAGAGTGGCGTGATTAGACTACTTGACCAAATAAAAATCTATCCTTTTCCAATTTTAGTTGTGGGCAGATTTTAGCAATTATGACAAGTCAAGCAATCAACCTTCACATGCAATTGTAAGAGTATAGCAGCGGAATGTAAAACATTGCATATGAAGGTAAAGGGAAGGGTTTGGAGAAGGCAAACGCAATGGAGACACGAAGATTTTTGGCGTGGTTCCGATAGGTGGTGCTATCGTACATCCACGTTGATGGAGACTTCAACCCACGAAGGGTAACAGTTGCACGAGTCCATGGAGGGCCCCACCCACGAAGGGTCGACGAAGAAGCAACCTTGTCTATCCCACCATGGCCATCATCCAAAAAGGACTTGCCTCACTCGGGTAGATCTTCATGAAGTAGGCGATCTCCTAGCCCTTACAAACTTCTTGGTTCAACTCCACATCATGTCAGAGGCTCCCAAGCGACACCTAACCAATCTAGGAGACACCACTCTCTAAAAGGTAATAGAAGGTGTGTTGATGATGAACTCCTTGCTCTTGTGCTTCAAATGATAGTCTCCTCAACACTCAACTCTCTCTCACAGATTTGGCTATGGTGGAAGAGGGATTTGAGTGGAAAGCAACTTGGGGAAGGCTAGAAATCAAGGTTCAAATGGTAGGAATGGAATCTCTTGATCTCAACACATGAGTAGGTGGTTCTCTCTCAGAAAATGAATGGTGGAAGTGTAGGCACATTCTGATGGCTCTCTCTCAAATGGAGAGGGGGTGGAGGGGTATATATATCCTCCACACAAAATGCAACCGTTACACACTTTTGACTCATCTCGGTGGCACCGATTAGTTAAACTCGGTGGCACCGATCTGTTAAAAAATATGAACGTTAGGAATCTCGGTGGGACCGACTGGAACAACTCGGTGGGACCGATGTGCTAGGGCTTAGGGCAAACCTCGTCTCGGTGGCATCGATTGCATCAACTCGGTGAGACCGAAGTGAAGCAATAAGGCAACAGAGAGTTGGCAAGCCATCTCGGTGAGACCGATTGCAATTCTCGGTGAGACTGAAATAATTGCAACAAGTAACAGAGAGTTGGCAAGGCCATCTCAGTGAGACCGAGATCTGTATCGGTGTAACCGAACTGTTAGGGTTTTGGCTGTGGCTATGTCAGAATGAACTTGGTGGCTCCGAATAGAAAGTATCGGTGGGGCCGAGTTGGAGTTTAGGGTTTTGACATATTTGGATAGAGAAAGTGGCTGGGGTTTTTGGAGCAATATCACTAAGCACTTTGAGCAAGTAGACCATTAAGCAACACCTCATCCCCTTTTAATAGTATTGGCTTTCGTATGGACTCAATGTGATCTTGGATCACTTAAACAAAGATGAAGAGTCTTGAGCTTTTGCCAATCCTTGTCCTTAGCATTTTGAGGGGTCCACATCTCTATCTCATGCCATGCCAATCATTGAACATCCTGAAATATTTATCTTGAATGGACATTAGTCCAATGAGATATATGTTGTTACAAATTACCAAAACCACTCGGGGATTAGTTCAGTTCCAGCACTACCTGCTCAACCCTACTTTGCATTGAAATCAATTCTGGAAAAGGATAAACTGAATGGAACAAACTTTACCACCTGGTATAGAAATTTGAGAATTGTTCTCAAGCACGATAAAAGGAGCATATTCTAGAGGATCCACTTCCAGAGGAACCTGCCGATAATGCTAATGCCACAACCAGGAATGCCTACCAGAAACTCGTTGATGAATCAAAAAAGATCAGCTGCCTCATGCTGGCTTGTATGGAGCTCGATTTGCAGCAGCATTTCGAAGATGTTGGGGCTTTTGATATGTCGAGAGTCTCAAGAGCATGTTTCAGGTGCAGGCTAGGACCGAAAGGTTCAACTTCTGGTGATCCTTGATGGAATGTAAGTTGAAGGAAGGTCATCCACTGAGCCCGCATGTGATCAAGATGTTCGGATACGTGCAAGCTTTAGATCGATTAGGCTTCCCGCTCTTGGATGAGCTGGCTCCCAATGTAGTTCTGGGTTCTCTTCCAGCTAGCTATGGGACGTTCATCTCGAACTATCATATGCATGACATGGATAAGAAGCTCACTGAATTGCATGGGATGTTCAAGGTGGCAGAGCAGGATATTAAGAAAGGCATGCATCAGGTGTTGATGCTGCAGAAATCGGCTAAGTTCAAGAAGAGTTGGTCCAAGAAGAAGGGTAAGGCAAAGGGCACGGAGATGGTAACCTCCACCGCTGCGCTGAAGTCAGGACCGGACTCGGGGACCATTTGCTATCATTGCAAGGAACCTGGTCACTTGAAGAGGGACTATAGCAAGTGGCTTGCTGAGCATGGCAAGAAGGCCGGAAATGCTTGTTCAGGCAAAGGTACACTTGTTACATATGTTATAGACATTTACCTTGCTGACATACCTAGTAGCTCTTGGGTATTTAATACTATAACGGTTCTTCATATTTGCAACTTGATGCAGGGGCTAGTAAGAACTAGGCCTGTGGCACAAGGGGAGATTGACATCAGGGTCAGCAACAAGCAAGAGTTGCTGCGTTGGAGTTCGGCACGATGCAGCTCCAGCTTCCTTCTGGATTTATTTTGGAATTGAATAATTGTTATTACATTCCTGCACTTAGTCGGAACATTATTTCTGCCTCATGCTTGATGAGTCAAGGTTATGAATTCAATTTAAAGGACAATGGTTGTTCGTTTTATTTCAATGGTATGTTCCACGGCTATGCACCCATTGTTGATGGGCTATTTATATTGAATCTAGAAACGAAACCGGTCTATAATGTGAATGTCAAGAGGCATAAGCCTAATGAGATAAATCTGACATACTTCTGGCATTGCCGGATTGGACACATTAGTCTGAAGCACTGAAAAAGCTCCATGATGATGGACACCTAACTTCCTCCGACTTTGGGTCATTCGAGACATGCGAATCATGCTTGCTCAGCAAGATGACTAAGTCTCCTTTTGCAAAGAGTTGTGAGAGGGCGTCTGATCTGTTGGAACTTATACACAGTGATGTGTATGGTCCAATGAGCACAACTGCGAGAGGTGTCTATCATTACTTCATGACTTTTACCTGCGACTTGAGAAGATATGGATATATCTATTTGATGGGGCACAAGTTGGAAACTTTTTGTCGGTGTCAAAACCAGCGGATCTCGGGTAGGGGGTCCCGAACTGTGGATCTGGGATCGATGGGGAACAGTAGACATGGGACACGATACTTACCCAGGTTCGGGCCCTCTCTAAGAGGTTAAACCCTATGTCCTGCTTGATTATATTGCTTGCGTATATGGGGATTATAGAGTAGATCTACCACGAGATCAGATGAACTAAACCCTAACTAGTAGGATGGCAGTTGTTCTTCTAGCCTCTATGGACTAAACCCCTTGGTTTATATAGACACCAGGGGTACTAGGGTTTACAGATAGTCAGTTACATCAAGGAAACACTGGATCTTCCATCTTGACTTGGGGTACACACCAAGGCACAAAAGGTCTTCGGTCCGGATACAGTGCAACCCACTAGTCCAGCCCATGCGAGATAGGCCGGCATCCCGAGGACCCCCTAGTACAGGACTCCCTCAGTAGCCCCCGAACTAGCCTTCAACGCCGGAGCCCACAACTGTCGATCACCCCGTGATTCCCAAAATCTTCGGCTTGCGAGGCGAGTTCCTCATCTTCTCCCTGTTCGGCTGACTCCAAAAATTCGGTTACCGATGACTTCTTGATCCATCAAATCATGGTGCCCCCCCCACCATTAACTTTGTCAAGGGCGACCCTCGATTTTCACGCAGCTGCCAGAAGGCGAGCAGTCTTGTGTCTTTTACGAAAACACCCACCCGGGACTAGGAACATACCTATTAAATAGGCCAAGGACGCATCAAGTGGTCCATCAACCCCCAAGCAAGAAATCCAATCCCGTCCAGAGAAAATCCTCAAGGCACATGACCTGCGTCCCTGGCTCATCCTCGCGCCCTCACGACCATCTCCCGGGCGACTGGCCCAGCTACTCCGTCTCGCGGCTCCAGCTGTGTGACCTCCAGCGGCAAGGGTATCACCGAGCTACGGATCTCGTACACGTTCGTGTTGGGTTGACTTCGGCCAACGGCGAAGCTTTCGCAGAGAGCTTTCCCAATCCAAATAAGGATGAGAGGGTATGTCTTGTATCCTTCCTTCTAAGAGGCCTGCTATTTCCCTTTCACCCGTTCTTAAGGGGCCTGCTTGAATTTTATGGGATCCAACTCCATCACCTCACCCCGGGATCAATTCGGCATATTTCTGGCTTCGTCGCCCTTTGCGAGATGTTCCTATGTTGCGAGGCCCATTTTGAGCTATGGAGGAAGTATTTCTGCCTCGTCCCTCGCACCCATGGGGGTCGATTTTTGAAGTAGGCGGAGCCGAAGTGTGTCGTATAGCCGACACTAGATACCCCATTGGGACTCCAAAGAAAGATTCCGAAGAATGGTCTTCGGAGTGGTTTTATATTGAAGATGTCCCCCTGTACGAACCAGTACGGAGGGGTCCGCCCGAGTATTCGGACGCCCCACCTAAGAAGCGACTTTACTGGCGGTCCAAAAGCCCCTCCCAGGAAGAGTCCTCCGAGGTGCAGTGCCTAGCCGCAAAGGTAAGGTGACGATGATATGTACCTAGGGTAGGGTCCTAGGCCCGACCTACATGCCCTACCCAAGGACACTACACAAGAGGCCAAGACCTACAAAGTTAGAAATGAGATATCGAATGAAATCATCATAGAGAGCAACTCACTCGACAGAAGATCCACTTGGTTATATCATTTCCACTCGACCGTCGTTATTCACCCGGAGTACAAGATTTCACTCGAAGGACAGAAGACCTAGAGCCACCCCAGGGTGGCAATGGCCGGACATTCACTCCATAGCTATAAATACCATTAAACACGGGCGTTTCCAGTAATGTTCGTGCCTTTATTCTCTCATTGAACCCTTGCGTAACGGAGGGCTACAAGGGGCCAGCGGACTCTATATAAGCCGCCCTTCTCCTCCTGCACAAGGATTCGCACCCACTGTAACTCAACACTCCAATCAACACAAAGCCTCCGCGGCACCGAGACGTAGGGTTGTTACCTCCTCCGAGAGGGGCCTAAACTTGTAAATCCGAGTGTACAATCTCACCATAGCTAGGCTCTGCCCTCTCCTACATACCCCCTACCTCTACTATCAGATCTGTTCCCACGACAGTTGGCGCCCACCGTGGGGCAGGCATCTAAGCGACTTCCAGCGAGGTTGCGTTCTTCGAACTTCATCGACATGGTTTCCGGTGGCGGACTGTCCCTGGGTCGCGAGATCCGTCTCGGCGCACTCAGTTTCATCGTCGACGATTCGGCCTGGCTCCAGGAAGCCCCCCTCGACATAGAGGCGCTCCCTATTCGCGGGGCTGCGCACTTCCGTGCGAGTGCCTGCGGCGTCCTCTTGCGGTAGCCGTCGACTCAGTACCGGTCGGTTCCCATGGCGTCTTCCCTCCCCGCTGCTCGCCGCTGCAAGCGATCCAGTCGCTCGCAGCTCCAGTGGTTGGTGAAGCACGCGGTGGCTCATTAGTTGTCTACTCCTCAGATCGCGACAATCGAGCCCGACGAGTCCCTTTATGGCTTGTTCGACTTATCGTCTAGCCACTCGGATACGCTTTCCGAGTGCGAAAGCAATGATCCCGCGGTGGAAGTCCTCATGGTTGGCTCCTAGCATAGCCCACTAGGATTTCCTCATGGCGGGGGCGAAAGCGGTGGTCCGTCATACGGCAACGACGAGTACTATCCACAGGCCCTCACTGCAGAACAAAGAGAAGAACTACAGCGCAGGAACGAGCAGACTCTCCAGACCCCCATCATTGGGGAGACTGCCGAGGCTCAGGCTTTGGAGGCTGTGCGCGTAGCCACTCTGGCTGAACGTGCGCGTCTGGAGGATCTCCAGAAGTCACTCGAAGACCGCACCCGCAGGCCATCTCCCAATCCCAGTCGACGGCAGCGGCAATTGTTTCTGACTGGATCTCGAGATGAGTGTCAGGTATATCGCGCTCCAATCCAGAATGTTGCAGCAGCCGCGTGTATTGCAAATTCGATCCAACCATCCCGTTCCGAGGCTGGAAGAGGCTTGGAGTAGATTCGGACGCTGCTCAGAGCAGCTGGGGAGCAGAATTCGGCTGTTTCTCAGTCGCGCAATAGGATTCACAGCAGATCCGTCAGGGCGGACACAATTCAGTCGGCTCACAGTCCAAGATCGCCTCCATGGCGTGAAGATCATGGTTATCGCCAGGACCAGTACCTGGATCGAGGCCATGGGCAGTTTGATCCGTGACAACCACCGTCGAGTGCCTACGCCCCCTCCGAGGGGTGGTTCATACGCGCCCCGGTGGTATGATGACAGGCGCCTGTTCGGTGACAAGCGAAGGTATCCAGTCGACCCTCGTGAGCCTGGGTTTGATGCAAGGTCAGTCCTCGTGCAGGCCTTGGTTGACAGGGGCAGGGCTAACCGAGAGGATTTGGACAGAGATCGCCAGAGTGGAAGTGGAGCATTTGTCTCTGGGCCCAAGTGTTTCAGTAGGGCCATTCGCGCTGCTGAGATTCCTCCCAACTTCAGGTTGGCTTCAGGAGTGAGCAAGTTTACTGGCGAGTCGAAGCCAGACACATGGTTAGAGGATTACCGAGTGGCCATACAAATTGGTGGAGGCAATGATGAGGTTGCCATGAAACATTTGCCGTTGATGCCGGAAGGGTCAGCCCGAGCCTGGTTGAATCAGTTGGCCCCTGCTAGCATATTCAGCTGGGGAGATCTGGCCCAAGTGTTCATCAAAACATTCGAAGGCACCTACAAACGTCCTGGTGGCTTACCTGAATTGTAGCACTGTGTCCAGAAACCGAATGAAACCTTGAGAGATTACATCCAGCATTGGACCACACTTCACCATGTGGTGGAGAATGTTTCAGAGCACCAAGCAGTTTGTGCGTTCAAGGAAGGTGTCCGGTACAGGGAGCTCATACTGAAATTTGGTCGCTCCGGGGCCATGTCTCTGAACCGGATGATGGAGATAGCCACTTGGTATGCGAACGACGAAGAGGAGGACTGACTCCATAGTGGAAAAGGAAAGGCTGTAGACCCTGACACCGGAGGCGGGAATTCCAGTCGAAAACAGAAGTGCAAAGCTAAAGCCACTGGTCAAGCTGAAGCCACAGTGGTGGCCCCTCAAGGTAAGTTCAAAGGGAAAGCCAAAGAGTAGTGGGTTCCTAAGAAGAAGAGAGATCAGTCGGGTCAGGATGTTTTGGATCTACCGTGTGCCATCCACACGAAGAAAGACGAAGAGGGTAACCTGATTTTACCCAAACATACCACTCGACAATGCAGACTCCTTATTCAACAGTTCCGTGAAGGTCAGACGAGTGAAAAGGGCTCCGACAAGGATGAAGATGAAGAAAAGGCAGAAGATTACCCGAAAGTCAATGCCACTCTGGTGATTTTTGCTGACATTGAGAGCAAAAGTTGACTAAAAGTCATCAACCGGGAGGTGAATATGGTTGCTCCAGCAACTACAACGTACCTCAAGTGGTCAAAGACTCCCATTACCTTCGACCAGTCAGATCACCCAGCTCATGTTGCTACCCCTGGGCGGCAAGCACTGGTAGTGGATCCAGTCGTCGGAGGCACTCGGTTGCGCAAAGTTCTCATGGATGGCGGCAGTGGTTTGAACATTCTTTATGCTAAAACCCTTCAGGGGATGGGCATTCCGATGTCCCGTCTCAGTGAAAGCAACATGCAGTTTCACGAAGTCATCCTGGGGAAGAAGGCAAAATCACTCGGTCAGATTGCTTTGGATGTGGTTTTTGGTGACTCGAAGAATTTTTGGAAGGAAAAGTTGACGTTTGAAGTGGTAGATTTTCACAGTGCCTATCATGCTATTCTAGGTCGACTGGCTTATGCTCGCTTCATGGCCCACCCATGTTACGTGTACCTTAAGCTGAAGATGCCCGGGCCCAAGGGCGTGATCACCATCACTGGGAATAGGCAGAGAGCCAAGGAATGTCTTCAAAAGGGTTCTAAAATTGCTGATGAACAGATGGCTGTGGTGGAGTTGGAGGAGTACAAGAAGAACGCTGATCCAAGTGATTTGCTCCGTTCTAAGAAGCCAGCTTCTGAGTCTGCATTTCAGTTGGCGGGTGAGATGAAACTGGTTCACATTCACCCGGAGGATCCCACAGCCGCTCCAACCAATATCTCAACGACACTCGACAGCAAATAGGAAGCCGCGCTCATCCAGTTCCTCCGTGAGAACTGGGACATCTTCGCATGGAAACCATATGACATGCCAGGTGTACCCAGTGAACTGGCTGAGCACCGTTTGCGAGTCGACTCGAAGGCTAAGCCTGTCAAAGAGCATCTCCGCCGCTCTGCTACAGAGAAGAGGAAGGCAATTGGTGAGGAAGTGGTTGGCTCCTGGCAGCTGAGTTCATACGCGAGAATACCACTCCGAGTGGCTCGCCAATGTCGTCATGGTCCCCAAGAAGGATAATTCACTCCGCATGTGCATCGACTTCAAACATATCAATCGGGCATGCCCGAAAGATCATTTTTCGCTCCCCCGTATTGATCAAATAGTTGATTCGACTGTGTGGTGCGAGCGCTTGTCCTTTCTTGATGCGTATTCCAGATACCATCAGATCCGACTATATGGGCTAGATGAAATAAAAACGGCCTTCATCACCCCTTTCGGGTGTTTTTGCTATGTCACCATGCCAGCCGGTCTCAAAAACGCTGGCGCCACATTCATGCGTATGATTCAAAAGTGCCTGCTCACTCAGATCAGTCGGAATGTGGAGGCTTACATGGATGATATCGTGGTCAAGTCACGCAAAGGTTCTGACCTGCTGACTGATCTCGCTGAAACCTTTGCCAACTTGAGAAGGTACGACATCAAGCTGAACCCTTCAAAGTGCACCTTCGGAGTGCCTAGAGACAAGTTACTCGGTTTCCTCGTTTCCGAACAAGGGATAGATGCCAATCCCGAGAAGATCGGCGCAACTGTCTGAATGAAACGCCCTGAGCGCGTGCATGATGTCCAGAAGCTCATAGGTTGTCTGGCAGCACTGAGTCAGTTCATTTCTCATCTCGGTGAAAAGGCATTACCTCTTTACTGACTAATGAAGAAGTCTGATAAGTTCGACTGGACTCCCGAAGCTGAAGCAGCATTTGTTGAGCTCAAAGCCCTGCTTTCCACCCAGCTGGTGCTTGCTGCTCCGAACAGCAAAGAGCCTCTTCTCTTATACATTGCGGCCACTGGTCAAGTTGTCAGCACAGTGCTCATAGTGGAACGAGAAGAAGAAGGCAAGGCCAACAAAGTTAAACGACCAGTGTACTATATCTCTGAAGTTCTGACTCTATTCAAGCAGAGGTATCCCCATTATCAGAAGCTTGTCTATGGAATTTACTTGACAGCGAAGAAAGTGGCACATTATTTTCAAGACCACTCGGTTTCAGTCGTCAATGACGCTCCGCTATCTGAAATCATGAACAATCGAGATGCAACTGGCCAAGTGGCTAAGTGGGCAATTGAGCTTCTCCCTCTGGATATTAAGTTTGAAGCAAAAAAGGCAATCAAATCCCAAGCACTTGCAGATTTCCTGGCCGAGTGGATCGAACAGCAACAGCCGACTCAGGTTTACTCGGAGCACTGGACCATGTTCTTCGATGGGTCTAAAATGCTTAATGGTTCCGGCGCCAGAGTGGTCTTGGTGTCTCCAAGGGGTGATCGGCTCAGTTATGTCCTCCAGATTCACTTTGATTCCTCCAATAACGAGGCCGAGTATGAAGCACTCCTCTACGGGTTGCGTATGGCCATCTCACTCGGTGTCCGTCGCCTGATGGTTTACGGTGACTTGGATTTAGTGGTCAATCAAGTGATGAAGGAATGGGATGTCAGAAACCCTGCTATGATAGGATATTGCAATGCAGTGAGGACGCTAGAGAAAAAGTTCGAGGGTTTGGAGCTTCACCACATCCCCCGAATAAAAAATCAAGCAGCCGACGATCTGGCAAAAATCGGTTCCACTCGGAAACCTATCCCCAGCAATGTGTTTCTTGAGCACCTCCATTCCCCGTCAGTGCAAGAGGATCCTTTCACTGAGGAGCCTCCCCAAGCCATAAGTCCAACCGATCCAACTGAAATCAAGATCCCTATAGTCATTGACTTGGTAATGGAGATTCTGGTGATTACTCCCAACTAGACAGTACCATACATTGCATATTTGCTCAGGCGAGAACTCCCAGAGGATGAAGTCGAGGCACGTTAGATCGTTCGCAGGTCCAAAGCGTTCACAGTGATAGATGGACAACTTTTTAGAGAGAGTGTCACTGGCGTGGCTCAACGATGTATTTCTCCGAAAGAAGGTCGACTAATCTTAGAAGAGATCCACTTGGGGACCTGTGGTCATCATGCATCCTCCCGGACAATTGTGGCCAAAGCATACCGAGCTGGATTTTACTGGCCACGGGCCAATGAAGTTGCAAAGGAGATCGTTCAGCGTTGTGAAGGATGCCAGTTCTATGCGAACATGTCCCATAAGCCCGCGTCTACCCTGAAGAGGACATGGTTGGACCGCTAAGGACCGGCAGAAGTGGCTTCACTCATCTGCTTGTAGCAGTCGACAAGTTCACTAAGTGGATTGAAGCCAAGCCCATTAAGAAGTTGGATTCAAAGACAACCATTAGGTTCTTGAAAGAGCTGATATTCAGGTACGGAGTCCCACACAGTATTATCACGGATAATGGCTCAAACTTCGATTTGGAGAAGTTCAGAAACTTCTGCGCCACCCAAGGCACACGGGTAGACTACGCATCCGTTGCGCACCCGCAGTCGAACGGTTAAGCTGAGAGGGCGAACGGCCTTATCCTTCAAGGATTGAAGCCCCGACTCATGCGCGACCTTGAACATGCAGCTGGAGCCTGGGTGACTAAACTGCCATCTGTCCTATGGGGTTTAAGGACAACTCCAAACCGATCCACTGACCGCACTCCTTTCTTCATGGTGTATGGAGCTGAAGCCGTGCTGCCTAGTGATCTTTCCACAATTCACCCCGAGTGGAACTCTACTCGAAAGCTGAGGCAGAGCAGGCACGGCAGGACGCCGTTGATCTCTTGGAAGAGGAGCGTGAGATGGCCCTGATACGGTCGACTGTCTATCAGCAAGATCTTCGTCGATTCCACACCAGGAATGTCAGAGGTCGAGCATTCCAAGAAGGAATCCTTATGCTCCGAGTGGATCAGCAGCGACCACACAAACTTACCCCTGCATGGGAAGGCCCCTTCATCGTCACCAAGGTGCTACACAACAGGGCCTACCACCTCTACAACCTCGCGAAGAAGATCGATGAGCCGCGCGCCTGGAATGCAGATCTTCTTCGTCGATTTTATACCTAGCACTCGGATTGTCGAGATGTAATAAGAAGTACTTTTAGATTGTTTATCAAGACATGACTCTGCAGTCCCATGATGATTTCTCTCGCATAAGTGTATGTTCAAAAACCCCAGTGGGTGACTTAGCCGCGAACCTGTTTTCGCCTAAGTTAAAAAACTACTCCGAGTGAGAGCATCCATCTCACTCGAGCGCTTAGCTGCGAGCCTGTCCTCGCCTAAGTTAAAAAACTACTCCGAGTGAGAGAATCCCTCTCACTCAGGGCTTAGCTGCGAGCCTGTCCTCGCCTAAGTTAAAAAACTACTCCGAGTGAGAGCATCCCTCTCACTCGGGGGCTTAGCTGCGAGCCTGTCCTCGCCTAAGTTAAAAAACTACTCTGAGTGAGAGCATCCCTCTCACTCGGGGGCTTAGCTGTGAGCCTGTCCTCGCCTAAGTTAAAAAACTACTCTGAGTGAGAGCATCCCTCTCACTCGGGGGCTTAGCTGCAAGCCTATCCTCGCCTAAGTTAAAAAACTACTCCGAGTGAGAGCATCCCTCTCACTCGGGGGCTTAGTTGCGAGCCTGTCCTCGCCTAAGTTAAAAAACTACTCTGAGTGAGAGCATTCCTCTCACTCGGAGGCTTAGCTGCGAGCCTGTCCTCGTCTAAGTTAAATGTAGGATCGAAAATATGTCTAGAGGGGGGGGGGGTGATTAGACTACTTGACCAAATAAAAATCTAACCTTTTCCCAATTTTAAGTGTTGGCAGATTTTAGCAACTTAGCACAAGTCAAGCAATCAACCTACACATGCAATTCTAAGAGTGTAGCAGCGGAAAGTAAAACATTGCATATGAAGGAAAAGGGAAGGGTTTGGAGAAGGCAAACGCAATTTAGACACAGAGATTTTTGGCGTGGTTCCGATAGGTGGTGCCCTCACTAAGGTTGAGCTACTCTTCTGACTTGTTCTGGCTGTCACTGCCTTCTGACATAGCTGAATCTGACCCTGTGAATAGTTGGGTATAGATAGAGTGGATGAGCATCACAAAGTACAGCTATTTTGCAAAAATATTGAGACAAAAACTTAATTTTAGTTTTCTGCAGAAAACATTTCGGAGCTACCGATTTGACTAACGCGGTGGCACCGAAGCACAAACAGAGTCTAAACACACAGTTTCGGTCAGACCAAAATGCAGTTCGGTGACTCCGAGATGCTAGGGTTTCACAGAGTAAGTGGTTTCGGTCGCACCGATTAGTACACTTTGGTCAGACCGAGTTGTACTTGTGCAATGGCCAGGGCCAAATCGGTGAGACCGAGATCCTCAGATCGGTCGGTCCGAGATGAGTTCGGCAAAAACCTAACCCTAAGTTTTTGCATCAAATCTATTCTAGTGGATTCTTTTGGTGGATAGATTGATCTCATACGTGGGAAGAACAATGGCAAAGATCTTTGTGCAAGAATTGGAATAATGGAGCGCACAAAGAGGTGAAGTTCGTACCCTAACTTGGCGACAAACTTGCTACGGCGGCAACGGCAGTGAGAATCCCGTTGACAGCGGCGGAGACCAATAGCAGGGGGTCACTGGCGACGACGGCGATGATCCGGAGACCAAGAGGGTGGCAGAGCTGGGAGGCACGGTCGAGTGTTTGGAGAAATTTCCAAATTTTCAACCCGCTGTATATATACCCAGTCACTGTCGGTGTGACCGAGTGGAACAACTCGGTGGCACCGAGATGCAAAAACTACTAGCAGTTGCTGCAACTCGTTGTGACCGAATTGTTCAAATCAGTTGCACCGATATGAAAACCTAGATCAACTCAATGAATTCGGTGAGACCGAGCAGGAGTGAGTTGGTCTGACTGAGATGCATTAAGAGGTTTTGGAAGTTAAGCCCTTGACGGATCGGCGGCTCCGAGTGCTCCTCACCCGGAGGGTCCGAATTCGACTTGTTCAAACTTTGTGATGTAGCATGAATAGAGTTTGAGACGAGAAAAGCATAGATAGCTAGAGGGAGTTCTTAAGCATTCTTGTCCATCCATTTGGCAAAAAGAAAAACCAAACAATCAAAACAACAAATGGATGTCCTTGAATGAAGAAAATTATGCAACCAACATGCTCACACAATAAGATGGCAAATAAAACATGTGGCAAAGCATGCACAAACACTCTAGCATCTATCAAGCAATTGGCAATGACTAGGTCATCTATATATGAGTATATTGACTTAGGAGTCAAATGAGAACATTTGATCATAGGTCATACTCATCGTTTAAGCACAAGTGGGGTTACCACTTTTAAATAAAGCATTGTTGTGTTCACACCATTAGAGTTGCTTTGGCTCAATTCTTAGAGCAAAGCTCCCCCTAGATGTGATATTTCCCCTTAGAGGGATGAACTAACCTTGCGTTTTGTCGATGCTGACTTCATGTAGGTGTTGAAGATGTGGATGCTCAATGTTGATGTAGATCATTTGGAGCAATCCATTGGAGTGAGTTGCACTTTCAATACCTACATGGGTTAATCCCACAAGGAACACACAAGGATATCCATATACATAGAGTGAAATACAAATGTGATGATGTCCATGAAAGCATTAGGTTACCTTGTCCCTTGTCTTACCAACAAGAGGGTTTGTGACTCCTTGAACTAGTGCAAGATATGGAAGTTGATTGCACTTATCCTTGCCAAAGTGAAGATGAGTGAAGTGTGTTGGCAGAGTCACCCTCAAGAACTCTCTAGTTCTTCTTTGGAACCCACATCAACTTGATGGGAATCCTTGGAGTTGTAGTCGTACTTGATGAAGTAGAACTTGATGTAGTCTTGGGAACCCACTTGACCAAGGCCTTAGGAGCTTCTTCAAATGCATCAATATCTTCTTGAAGCTTGTCCTTGCCTTTTAGCTTGTGGTCTTGTGGTGGAAGATCATCTTGAGCTTGTGTTCCCTTGAAAGAAGTGGGGTCATACTTCTCTTGTTGAGGAACAAACTTCGTCTTGGGGTATTGATCTTCTTCCCACTCAACTCCATTGGCATTGAACTTTCGTTCAAAACCAACTCTTTGATTCTTCTGGTGCCTTCCTTGCTTGCATACAATTTCCTCAAATTGCTTACTTCCGGCAAGGCTCTTGTAAACACCTTTCTCTATAATTCCCTTCAATAAGCTATTTTCTTGCTCAAGTGTAACTTGGCTAAGAGAATCATTAGTGAAATCAAGAGAACTACCAGAAGCAACAATATTGGATTTAACATTGTTATTGCTACTACTAGAAGAAGAATCTTTCTTGCTCTTGTTGCTAGATTTTACTTGTGGCATATAAGTAGACAAGAGTAAACGCTTGGCAATGTAAGAAGAACTTTTCTTTCGAAGATCATCATTGATTGCCTTTAAGAACCCATGTTCTTGCTCTAGATTGAGCTTCTCAAAGCGTAGCTTCTCATGAGTCTTTAAAAGCTCTCGATGATCCTCTAAAGTAGTTTCATGAGCTAACTTAAGAGTGGTTAGTTCTTTAGTTAGACACTCAATCTCCTTCTTATCAATGTCAATCGTTTCATCTTGATTAGCATGATTAATAGCAATTTCATCATAGTTTTCATCACTAGAGTTATCAACAAGTAAATCATCATCACCTAGCAAGTCATCTTCATCACTATTGAAATCAACATACTCAGGGTGTGATACCTTGGGGCCTTTAGCCATGAAGCATCTTCCAATTCCTTCATTTGGTGAGTCAAATATGTCGTAGGAGTTGGATGACACAAGTGCAAGACCGACAACACCTTCATCTTGAGTATGTTCGGAGTTGGAGTGATAGCTTCTCTCGGAGTAGTTGTCGGAGTCAGAACCGGATACCCATTCACCAACGTGAGCTTGATGTCTTCGTCTTGTGTAGCTCTTTGATAACTTGTCCTTCCTTTCCGAATCCTTGCTTCTACGAGAGGGTCTTCGTTCATAACGATCATCTCTACTCCTCTCTCTTGGTGGTGATTCATCTCTTTTACTTCTTCTCTTAGGTGAGTCTTCTGTTCTCTTGTTGGGAGCCGTACACTCATTGGAGTAGTGTCCGGGTCTTCCACAATTGTAGCAATTTCGATCACGACTAGAAGGTCTTTTGTCATTGTAGGACCTTGACTTGGAACTTCTCTCTTTGCTTCTACTCTTGTAGAATTTGTTGAAGTTCTTCACCATTAAGCTCAGTTCTTCATTGAAGACTTGTTTCTCACTTGAAGTTGTAGGAGCATCACATGAAGCTTTGTAAGCACCACTTGACTTGTTGTGGAGCTCTTCCTTATCCTTGAGTGACATCTCATGAGCAACAATTCTACCAATGACTTCCGTTGGCTTGAGATCTTTGTAGTTGGGCATCATTTGGATCAAGGTGCACACGGTATCATATTTTCCATCCAAGGCTCTTAGGATCTTCTTGATGATGAATTTGTCGGTCATCTCTTCGCTTCCCAAGCCGGCAATCTCATTTGTGATGAGAGCAAGCCTAGAGTACATCTCAACGACTCCTTCACCATCCTTCATTTTGAACTTGTCAAGTTGACTTTGAAGCACATACAATTTGGATTACTTGACAGACTCGGTACCTTCATGCATATCAACCAAAGTATCCCAAATTTCCTTTGCATTCTCAAGACGGCTGATTTTGTTGAATTCTTCGAGGCATAATCCCTTGAAGAGAATATCGCAAGCTTGAGCATTGTATTGCAACATCTTCAATTCTTCCGCGGTTGCTTCACGATCCGGTTCTCGTCCATCCTCGAAGTATTCACCTTGCAAGCCAATATGCTCAATAGCCCAAATGGCTGGGTTATGACCAAGAATATGCATTTTAATTTTATGCTTCCAACTAGCAAAATTAGTACCATCAAAGTAAGGACCTCTACGGTGGTAATTTCCCTTGCTAGACGCCATACTCTCCTAGGTTGTGAAACCAAGGCTATGATCACCAAAGCTATGGAAATCAAGGCAAATGGAGACCAAAGCTCTGATACCACTTGTAGGATCGAAAGTAGGTCTAGAGGGGGGTGATTAGACTACTTGACCAAATAAAAATCTAACCTTTTCCCAATTTTAAGTGTTGGCAGATTTTAGCAACTTAGCACAAGTCAAGCAATCAACCTACACATGCAATTCTAAGAGTGTAGTAGCGGAAAGTAAAACATAGCATATGAAGGTAAAGGGAAGGGTTTGGAGAAGGCAAACGCAATGTAGACACGAAGATTTTTGGCGTGGTTTCGATAGGTGGTGTTATCGTACATCCACGTTGATGGAGACTTCAACCCACGAAGGGTAACGGTTGCGTGAGTCCATGGAGGGCTCCACCCACGAAGGGACCACGAAGAAGCAACCTTATCTATCCTACCATGGCCATTACCCACGAAGGACTTGCCTCACTCGGGTACATCTTCACGAAGTAGGCGATCTCCTTGCCCTTAGAAACTTCTTGGTTCAACTCCACAATCTTGTCGGAGGCTCCCAAGCGACACCTAACCAATCTAGGAGACACCACTCTCCAAAAGGTAATAGAAGGTGTGTTGATGATGAACTCCTTGCTCTTGTGCTTCAAATGATAGTCTCCCCAACACTCAACTCTCTCTCACAGATTTGGCTATGGTGGAAAGATGATTTGAGTGGAAAGCAACTTGGGGAAGGCTAGAGATCAAGATTCTTGTGGTAGGATTGGAATGTCTTGGTCTCAAGACATGAGTAGGTGGTTCTCTCTCAGAAAATGTGTAGTGGAAGTGTAGGCACGTTTTGATGGCTCTCTCACAAATGGAGAAGGGGGTGGAGGGGTATATATAGCCTCCACACAAAATCCAACCTTTACACACATTTGACCCAACTCGGTCAGACCGAATAGAGGAACTCAGTGAGACCGATTTAGTTCAAAATGTGAACGTTAGGAATCTCGGTGGGACCGACTGGATCAACTCGGTGGGACCGATGTGCTAGGGCTTAGGGCAAACCTCATCTTGGTGAGACCGATTGCATGAACTCGGTGAGACCGATTTCAGCAATGAGCAAACAGAGAGTTGGTCAAGCAAACTCGGTGGGACCGATTACACATTTCGGTGAGACCGAAATAATTACAATAGGCAATAGAGTTTGCAAGGCCATCTCGGCGAGACCGAGATCCGTATCGGTGCGACCGAATTGTCTAGGGTTTCTGGTAGTGGCTATGTCAACTGAACTCGGTGGCGCCGGATAGATCAAATCGGTGGGGCCAAGTTTGACTTTGGGTTTTGGAAAAATGTGGAAATGAGAAAGTGGCTGAGGGTTTTTGGAGCAATATCACTAAGCACTTTGAGCAAGTAGACCATTAAGCAACACCTCATCCCCTTTTAATAGTATCGGCTTTCCTATGGACTCAATGTGATCTTGGATCACTAAAATGAAAATGAAGAGTCTTGAGCTTTTGCCAATCTTTGTCCTTAGCATTTTGAGGGGTCCACATCTCTAGTCCATGCCATGCCAATCATTGAACTTTCTAAAATATTCAACTTGAATGGATATTAGTTCAATGAGCTATATGTTGTTATGAATTACAAAAACCATCCCCGGATTAGTTGCACTTTCTTTAAAAAACTACTCCGAGTGAGAGCGTCCCTCTCACTCGGGGGCTTACCTGCGAGCCTGTCCTCGCCTAAGTTAAAAAAACTACTCCGAGTGAGAGCATCCCTCTCACTCGGAGGCTTAGTTGCGAGCCTGTCCTCGCCTAAGTTAAAAAACTACTCCGAGTGAGAGCATCCCTCTCACTCGGAGGATTAGTTGCGAGCCTGTCCTCGTCTAAGTTAAAAAACTACTCCGAGTGAGTGCATCCCTCTCACTCAGGGGCTTAGCTGCGAGCCTATCCTCGCCTAAGTTAAAAAACTACTCCGAGTGAGAGCATCCCTCTCACTCGGGGGCTTAGCTGCGAGCCTGTCCTCATCTAAGTTAAAAAACTACTCCGAGTGAGAGCATCCCTCTCACTCACGGGCTTAGCTACGAGCCTGTCCTCGCCTAAGTTAAAAAACTACTCCGAGTGAGAGCATCCCTCTCACTCGGGGGCTTAGCTGCGAGCCTGTCCTCGTCTAAGTTAAAAAACTACTCCGAGTGAGAGCATCCCTCTCACTCGGGGGCTTAGCTGCGAGCCTGTCCTCGGCTAAGTTAAAAAACTACTCCGAGTGAGAGCATCCCTCTCACTCGGGGGCCTAGCTGCGAGCCTGTCCTCGCCTAAGTTAAAAAACTACTCCGAGTGAGAGCATCCCTCTCACTCGGGGGCTTAGCTATGAGCCTGTCCTCGCCTAAGTTAAAAAACTATTCCGAGTGAGAGCATCCCTCTCACTCGGGGGCTTAGCTGCGAGCCTGTCCTCGCCTAAGTTAAAAAACTACTCCGAGTGAGAGCATCCCTCTCTCTCGGGGGCTTAGCTGCGAGCCTGTCTTCGCCTAAGTTAAAAAACTACTCCGAGTGGGAGCGTCCCTCCCACTCAGGGGCTTAGCCGTGAGCCAGCCTTCGCCTAAGTCAAAAAACTACTCTGAGTGAGAGCATCCCTCTCACTCGGGGGCTTAGCTGTGAGCCCGTCCTTGCATAAGTCAAAAAACTACTCCGAGTGAGAGCGTCCCTCCCACTCAGGGGACTTAGCCGCGAGCCAGCCTTCGCCTAAGTTCAAAAATCCGTTCACTCGGAACATGCAATAAACTGGAAAGCAATATTCAGATAAATCCATCAAGTTCAGAAACGCAAGCAAAAGTACTCGGGTGACAGGCCCGAACGAGTTTAACGGTTACAGGATCACTCGGCATTCTGAGGCAAATAAGTTCGAATCATAAAGTTTTTTCACGCGCCAGGAGGATTTTCGGGCTCGACAAAGGTGTCTAGGTCAATGCCATCTGCGATACGAGTGGCAGCCTCAATAAAGGTCTCCATAAAATCTTCAAACTGAAGCTTCTTTGTGTTTGCCACTTGAAGAGCCTTCAGCTTGTCTTCCCTGGCTTCCTTGCAATGGACGCGAACAAGCGAGAGCGCCACATCGGCTCCGCAGCGAGCAGCTGATTTCTTCCACGCCTGCACTCGACCAGGAATCTCATTGAGCCGAACCATCAGCGACTCGAGATCGTTCTGGAGCACATCTTCTGGCCACAGTTCTTTGTCTATTCTTGTCAGTGCAACCTTCAGCCGAGCGACATACCCCAAGACACTGTCAAGGCGAGCTTCAAGTCGCAGCACGTTCATAGCAGCATCGTCTTTGACGAGTGACTTGGTGGGGTCCAGACCTGCTTCAATTTGTTTTGTCTCTTGCTTGAAGTTCTGGCAGAATTCTACACAAAGAGGAAATAATGAGTTAGCAGTATCATTGTTTTCGAAGCTCTCGAGAATTCACTCGGACAGAAAAGGGTACCTTCAAGCATGATGTACATTTTCTTCGCAAGGTTCCCCAAGTATTCCTCCAGCTCGTCCCTCTTTTGGGTGAGCTGGCCCACCTTGTCGGCCAAGACAATCTTCTCCTCCTTAAGTTGGGCAGCTTCCTTCTTCACCTCCTCGATAGCAGTCTTCAGGGTTGCATTCTCCTCTTCAAGCTTGCCGACTGAAGCTAACTTCGCTTCAGCGGCCTCAGTCTTCTCCTTGGCCACCTTCTGAGCGCCCGCGAGTTCCTCATCCTTCCTCTCCAAGGCCTGCTTCATGGTGTCTAAAGAAATAACATTCCTGAGTCGCACTTGAAGTTGTTGGTTTTCATTACGCACATCTGTTCGAGTAAAACTACTCGGTTCAAAGGACAGAACAAAGCACAATAGTACATTCAGTCGACATGACGTACCTCCCATGGTCTTCGCCTCAGTCTGAGCACGCTCTAAGTTCTTTTTGGTAAGTTCTAAGTCCAGTTGGAGTTGGATCTTCTCCTTCTCCAGAACAACATACTAAGTTCCAAGTTCACAAGATTTCTGAGATCAACAAAAAAAGAAACACAGTCGACGATAAGAAAGATTCTCAAAGTATTTCCTCTACTTCCGAGTGGAGAAGAGCAAATCCAGATCGCTACTACCAAACATATTCTAAGACCCCCGCCGAATCAAACATTTGATCGTGGTCTCGGAGACTACACCCAGTGGGTGCACTCAGTGTGCCCCCACTGGATCCATTTCCACTCGGCGTGGCCCGACCGACCCGAGTACACAAAAAAAATAACTTGTTCTAAGACCCCTGCCGAATCAGACATTCGACGGCGGTCTCGGGGACTACACCCAGCGGGTGCACTCAGCGTGCCCCCACTGGATCCATTTCCACTCGGCGTGGCCCGACCGGCCCGAGTGAAGAGCTTCAAGCAAAGGTATTCTAAGAGCCCCGCCGAATCAAACATTCGACGGCGGTCTCGGGGACTACACCAAGTGGGTGCACTCAGCGTGCCCCCACTGGATCAGTTTTCCACTCGGCACGGCCTGACCGGTTCAAACGGAGGAACTACAGAGTAAAAGGAAAACACCCAGTGGATGTACAGATTCAAGGCAGAGTAAACCCAATCAAAAATCAACTTACGATCGCACTTACTTGGACATTCGCTTGGAGGGCTGTGCTGGCATCATAAGCCAATTTGTTGTTTTCGTATACTTCCTTCAAATGCTGCATCATGAGACTAGCTTGGATCATGGCTTCCTTGCTAGCCCCGGTCTGGTCTTCAAGGATGTGATGCAGAGTGAACACAGTCGACACAGGAGCTGGTGATACAGTCAGAAAGATTGGCACTTGGGATTGGCCAGTGGGTCCTGAAGCCGGAACAGTCGACACCAAAGGCGGAGTAGTGGACAGTGGAGCAGTGCTGATGGTTCCAACGCCAGACGAACCACATGGCTCTTGAGGAGCAGCCGCAGGCGGTGCACAGGGTGTTCGACTCGACGGTACTCTTCGAGCAAGTCCTCAGGGAGCTGCCGAGGCCGTGCCTGCATCACCTGCGTCCTTCTGGGGCTCATCTTCATCGTCGTCAGCCAGATGGATGACATCTGTTGGCACTGCAATCACTCGACAATGGCAACTCATTCAATTGTCGAGTCAACCACTGAAGCGAAGCTGAGTGAAAGCTTGACATACCTTGCCGAGAAGTTGCCATATCCGTAGTTTCCGCATCCGCGTGCTCCTCATCAACTTGCATAGTTAATGTCACCGAAGTAGTGGCCCTGGCAAAATTCTCACTCGATCAGCAAAAACATGAAGGTTTGCAGCAATAAGATAGAAAGTGAAAGAAGAAACACTCACGTTGAAGCAATGGGCACAGTAACCTTTATCCTGGGCAGGGCCTTCCGAGGCTTGGGTGGAACAGTCTTGGCTTGCTTGGCAGTTTTCTCAGTCGGGTCAGGAGTGGGCGTCCGAGTGCGCTTCTGGTTCCTGGCACTCGACACCCCAGCCTTGCCCTGGCTAGCTGCCGGATCTTGAGTCTGCTTGGTACGATGCTCGGTGCGTGGTGGCGACTCGACTTCTTCGCTATCTTCAGAGTCGGCGCTGTCGTCTTCACTATTGTCAGCATAATCAATATCAACGCTCCCGCCCTCGCTCTCCATTCCTCCAGTGAATTACTCCCCGTTCGGCACGGGCGAGTACATCTTCATGAATACCTGCAAGACACGGATTTCAGAATCAGTCGGGTTCCAATACAGTGGCGTGATGAAAACATAAATGATTCACTCGACGAGCTATGTCTCACCTCTCCTGGTAGATGCTCGGCGTCGAAAGGCTGAATCCGTTTGGCTCCGCGTGGATTGTCTCGAGCACTGGTGATGCTCCTAAGCCACTAGGCCACGGTGTCCTCACTGACTTCTTCCGGATGGGTCCGAGCAGTGTCGTTTGCACCTGAGTCCAACCACATGGGATGATCGTGCGCTTGCAAAGGCTGGATGCGTCGACTCAGGAACACCTCCAGCAGATCCAAGCCCGTCACTCCACCCCGGATCAGCTCAACAACTGCCTCGACAAGATCCCCACCTCGCCCTTCTCCTTCTCCTCCATGGTCAACGAACGATGGGTGCGGAGTCTTTCCAGAGAGAAAGGGGGAAGTCCAGTCGACGCACCAGGGGTCGGAATGTCAGTGCAGTAGAACCAGGACGACTGCCAACCCCTAACGGACTCAGGAAAAGTCATGGCAGGGAAGGCGCTTCTACCTCTCATCTGGATACCTAAACCCCCACACATTTGAATCACGTGGGTTTTCGCGTCACTCGGATTGGCTTTCTTAACCGACTGGGATCGGCAAGTGAAAATATGTTTGAATAGCCCCCAATGAGGATGGCATCCCAGGAAGTTTTCGCACATCGAAACAAAGGCGGCAAGATACGATATGGTGTTTGGAGGAAAATGGTGGATTTGCGCACCAAAGAAGTTCAAGAAACCGCGGAAGAATGGATGCGGAGGCAAGGAGAAACCTCTTTCCACATGGGTTAGAAGAAGAACCTGCTCGCCGTCGCATGGCGCGGGCTCGGTCTCCCTCTTCGACAACCTCCAAGACCCAGGGGCCAGCATGCCGTCGGCGACGAGCCCCTCGAGGTCCTCCTCCGTGACCGTCGAGGGGATCCAATCACCCTGGATCCAGCCCGGCGGCAGAGCGGGCCGCGAGCTCGACCCTTTCTTCCCCTTGGCCACCTTCTTGGCGAGCTCCAGGGCCTTCGTCTTGTCCTTCACCATCCCCGCGGTGGTCGACAGGAGCGAACGGGGCCGCGCTGCGCTGAGATGGATGAAGCATAGAGAGGGAGAAGAAAGGGGAAAAGTAGAGGGCACTGTTGCACGCCTCGGCCGCGTCGCTTTTTATACCCATGCGTCCGAGTGACTGACCTGTGGGCCAGCGCAATCTCAGCACATCCCGCAACTGATGCCAGCCCGATACGTGGCGAAAAAGGTGGGGTGAAGATCGAGGAGTCCCTCCCCACTTGCCCCGCTTACCGCGCTGTAGCCGGCCCGCGCGCTTCTCCAAATTTCGAATCCCGCGAAATCCGGATCCAGTAAATCAATCGGTTGCATCAGAGATACCCAAATCCAGTCTGTTCGATGTTCTGTTGCTTGTTTCACTCGGACACTCAAAAAGCCGGAATCGATTGTGGCGACTGACGGAGGATTTAACAGCTCGTGTACTTTCAGACTCCTAAAAAGTGTCTCCGAGACATTGAGTCGGGTCAGAATCAGCTTCAATCCTTCTTCACTCGAATGTCGATCCATTCGGGGGCTAATGACGATGATATGTACCTAGGGTAGGGTCCTAGGCCCGACCTACATGCCCTACCCAAGGACACTACACAAGAGGCCAAGACCTACAAAGTTAGAAAGGAGATACCGACTGAAATCATCATAGAGAGCAACTCACTCGACAGAAGATCCACTTGGTTATATCATTTCCACTCGACCGTCGTTATTCACTCGGAGTACAAAATTTCACTCAAAGGACAGAAGACCTAGAGCCACCCCAAGGTGGCAACTGCCGGACATTCACTCCGTAGCTATAAAGACCATTAAACACAGGCGTTTCCAGTAACGTTCGTGCCTTTATTCTCTCATTGAACCCTTGCGTAACGGAGGGCTACGAGGGGCCAGCGGACTCTATATAAGCCGCCCTTCTCCTCCTGCACAAGGGTTCACACCCACTGTAACTCAACACTCCAATCAACACAAAGCCTCCGCTGCACCGAGACGTAGGGTTGCTACCTCCTCCGAGAGGGGCCTGAACTCGTAAATCCGAGTGTACAATTTCACCGTAGCTAGGCTCTGCCCTATACTATGTACCCCCTACCTCTACTGTAAGATTTGTTCCCACGACATAAGGGTGTTGGCCCATGGTGGATTGACCATGGTCGACGTAATGGCCACAGTGATCGAACGATGCGTGCAACCCCTCCAACAAAGGACGCACCCCTTGTGGCGCTATAACGGGACAAGTGATGCATCCCGCTACAAGCGGCAGGGGCCGGACAACCAAGCAGCAATGACCGCCATATTAGCGGATCTATTCAAGGGTGAGGAAAAGGAGTTTGCCCGCTCGAGAATATGGAAAGGCTACTCGGGCTACAACCCAATCGAATGGGTAGGTTCAAATTTTGTACATAGTTCGGACATTACATCCGCATACTGACCGGCTCAATCTTTTTCCGAATAGAATTGGAGGCGCCAGGTTGAAGGCATCAACTGCCCTTTCCCTCAACTAGAGGATCATTCTTGTGATGACGATCCGGGCTTTCACGATGACTGATGCGGCTTGAAACTGCGTCGGTATTTCCCCAAATTGGAAGGGATGATGCAGTACAACTACGGTAGGTATTTCCCTCAGTTACGAAACCAAGGTATCAATCCAGTAGGAGAACCAAGCAACACTATGTAAACAGTACCTGCACACAAAGAATAAATCCTCGCAACCCAACGCGTAAGAGGGGTTGTCAATCCCTCCTCGGTAAAAAGATAGATTGTTTTGTATGTGTTTGGATAAATAGATCTGAATAAAACGCGAAATAAAAGATGCAAATAAAAAGTACAGCAAAGTATTTTTGGGTTTTTGGAATAATAGGTCTGAAAACAAATGCGATGAAAAATAGATCGGAAAGCAATATGATAAAAGATAGGCCCGGGGCCCGTAGATTTCACTAGTGGCTTCTCTCGAGAAAATAGCACACAGTGGGTAAACAAATTACTGTTGGGCAATTGATAGAAGATTGAATAATCATGACGATATCCAAGGCAATGATCAATATATAGGCATCACATCCAAGACTAGTAGACCGACTCCTGCCTGCATCTACTACTATTACTCCACACATCGACCGCTATCCAGCATGCATCTAGTGTATTAAGTTCATGGAGAAACGGAGTAATGCAATAAGAACGATGGCATGATGTAGACAAGATCTATTCATATAAGAATAGACCCCATCTTGTTATCCTTAATAGCAACGATACATGTGTGCCTCGCTGCCCCTTCTATCACTGGGAGAGGACACCGCAAGATCAAACCCATCACAAAGCACCTCTTCCCATGGCAAGAAAAATCGATCTAGTTGGCCTAACTAAACCAAAGATTCGAAGAAGAAATACGAGGCTATAAATAATCATGCATATAAGAGATCAAAGAAAACTCAAATAATATTCATGGATATAGATCTGATCATAAACTCAAAGTTCATCGGATCCCAAAACACACACCGCAAAAAAGAGTTACATCAAATAGATCTCCAAGAGACCATTGTATTGAGAATCAAAAAGAGACAAGAAGCCATCTAGCAACTGCCTACGGACCCTTAGGTCTATGGTGGACTACTCACGCATCATCGGAGAGGCAAAAGTGATGATGATGAACCCCTCCGTGTTGGTGTTAGATTGGATCTCGTGGTTCTGGAACTTGCGGCGTCTGGAATTGTGTTTCGTCGACTCCCCTAGGGTTTCTGGAATATTTGGGAATTTATATTGTGAAGAGGCGGTGCAGGAGACCTTTATGGGCCCCACAACCCACCAGAGCGCGCCTGGGCTCCTGGGTGTGCCCTGGTGTATTATGGTCCCCACAGGACTCCATCGAGGTGCTTTCTTGGCCCCCAAGGTGTCTTCTGGTCCAAAAAAAATCTCCAAAAAGTTTTGCTGCGTTTGGAGTTCGTTTGGTACCGATATTCTGCGAAGTAAAAAACAAGCAAAAAACAGCAACTGGCACTGGGCACTATGCCTATAGGTTAGTCCCAAAAAATGATATAAAGTTGCTATAAAATGATTGTAAAACATCCAAGAATGATAATATAACAACATGGAACAAGCAAAAATTATAGATACGTTGGAGACGGATCAGCATCCCCAAGCTTAATTCCTACTTGTAAGTGCATCTAGTGCCACCCCTAGTTGGTTTTGGAGTATTGACGACAAAGATGGTTGAGGGACTAATGTGTTTGTGAGAATTGCAGAATAACATAGGTAGAAATCCCTCATTGATTCGGTTTTCCTACCAGAGATGACCCCTAAAAATGTATGAAGACATTGAAGACAATGGTGGTTCGTGAAGACATTCACATCGAAGATAATGACGTGTGAAGACATTCACTTGAAAACTATGGAGTGCGAAGACATAGTTTCTTTCGTAGTTTCATTTTCTTCTTTCTTGAGTCATAGGAACCACCGAACTGTTAAGTGGGGTCCAAGTGAACAAAGTCAGAAAACTGAGTGAAGACAATGAGAGTAAATCTTATCTAGAGTTGGATGAGTCAGCTTTGCTTGTAGCCCAAGTCAAGCTATTGCATGTGTTTGAAATCCGACCATTGGACACGTGTCGGTTCCTTAGTGACCAAGGGTCATTTCGGACATATCATGTCGGGTTGCCTCCTGGCTACAAATAGCCCACCCCTACACCATAAATGGTGGCTGCCCAGAGTTAGTGCACAGCTTTTGTCGTTTGAGAGCAACCCACCTCCGAAGCCTTTGAGAGAGAAATCCTTGCAAGGACAAAACCCAAAACACCCAAAGCCCAAAGAGTGTTGGCATCACTGAAGTCTTTCGGTCTGCGTGATCTGAAGACTTATTACACTTGAGGACTGTGTATCCTCCAGCCGGTTAGGCATCACGTTCTGAGGACCCAAGAGTCATTGTGGATCGCCGATGAACAAAGTCTGTGAAGGTTTGGAAGTCTAACTTGAAGACTTACCTGAGTGATTGGGCGAGGACTAAGTGTCCTTAGCTCAAGGGGAATAAGGTGAAGACGTGGTCTTCTGAGTTCAATCTCAGCCTCCCTAACCAGACGTACAGTTTTCACAGCAACTGGAACTGGTCTACCAAATCCTTGTCTTCACCAAGCAACTGGTTTTATCCCGTACCTCCTATACATTTCAGTTTGTCTTCGTGAAGTCATTGCTTGCTTGCCTAATCTGTTTGACTTCATTGTGTGAAGACTTTCATTAGTTTGGCTTCATACTGTCTTCCCATTCCGATCTGTTCTACCTAGCTGCTATTAGTCTTCGTGCTTTCATTGTACTATTTACTTGACTATGGTTTGTCTAGTGTAGCTTATATTCTTCTGTATATCGTATAGGTACTGTTTGGTTGTCTGTCCTCGAAGATCTTGCATCTTGCGAAGACCTTCATAAAAATCGCCTATCCCCCCTAGTTGATAACTAGCACTTTCACTACTCGTCCTCGAGTAGGTAAATGATAAAAACAATTTTTTTGATGTGGAATGCTGCCTAACATGTTCATTACATATTCTTTTCTTTTGTAGCTTGGACATTTGGACTTTTATATGGTTCAAAGCAATAGTCTAGTTTTGACATGAAGATTTCAATACTCAAGCATATCAATAAGCAACCATGTCTTTCAAAATATCAACACTAAAGAAAGTTATCCCTAGCCCATCATGCTCAATCATTGATCCATTCATGAAACACACTAGAATATTAGCTACATCCAATGCACAAGTATGATCATAGTGCTCCCTAGTTGGTTCTTTATAAGAGAAGATGGAGACTCAAATAAAAAATAAAAATTGCAAAAAGTAAATAGATAGGCCCTTCGCAGAGGGAAGTAGGGATTTGTAGAGCTGCCAGAGCTCAAAGCTTAAATTGAGAGATAAAATTTCTGAGAGGCATGCTTTTCCCGTCAACAAAAACGACCGAGTAATTCCCAACACTTTCCATGCTAGATATATCATAGGCGGTTCCCAAACAGAAAATAATATTTATTCCTTTTTCCACCATACTTTCACATTCCACGGCTAGCCGTATCCATGGGTACCGTCCATACCAACACTTTCCAAGGAATTTATTATTTGACAACATAAAGTAAATTTCTTTTTCATTTCGGGACTGGGCATCCCTATTACCGCCATACTCTTGTGCAATGACAAGTGAATAAACACTCATCTTGAGAATAACACATCTAGCATGGAAAATATTGGCCACCCCCTGCCGCTTCATGAGCGGTACGGGCACACAAAAAGGAAATTCATTTTGAAAAATTAGAGTTGGCACATACAAATTTGCTTAGAATGTCACGGAAATACTGCATATAGGTAGGTATGGTGGACTCATGTGGCAAAACTGGGTTTAAAGAGTTTGGATGCGCAAGTAGTATTTCTACTTAGTACAAGTGGAGGCTAGCAAAAAGATTACGAAGCAACCAACCAAGAAACGAAAATTCACATAAGCGAGCATTGAGCATAACTAACACCGAATAATGCACCACAAGTAGGATGTAATTTCATTGCATAACTATTGACTTTTGTGCTTGCATAGGGAATCACAAACCTTAACACCAATATTCTTACTAAAGCATAATTACTCACCAACATGACTCATATATTACTATCATCATATCTCAAAACTATTACAAAGAATCAAGTTTATTTTTTCCAATGATCTTCATGAAAGTGTTTATTATACCCCTCTTGAATATCTATCACTTTGGGACTAGTTTCATATGTTGCAATTGCTTTTGACAAGCTCAAATAAATTTAAGTGAAGAACATGAGCATACTTTTTTTCTCTCAAAATAATATAAGTGAAGCATGAGAGAATTTCTTCAAAAGTTTACTAACTCTCAAATTAATCTAAGTGAAGCTTGAGAGTTTTTCTTCAAAACATTAAAGCACACCGTGCTCAAAAAGATATAAGTGAAGCACTAGAGCAATTCCATAGCTCAAAAAAATTAAGTGAAGCATATAGAGCAATTCTAACAAACCATAGCATAATTTTGGCTCTCTCAAATAGGTGTGTCCATCAAGGATACTTGTGACAAACTAAAAATCAAAACAAGCAAAGACTCATATAATACAAGACACTTCAAGCAAAACTCATGATACGTGACGAATAAAAATATAGCTCCTAGTAAAATACCGATGGTTGTTAGAAGAAAGAGGGGATGCCTTCCGGGGCATCCCCAAGCTTAGTTTATTGGTTCTCCTTGAATATTAACTTGGGGTGCCATGGGGCGTCCCCAAGCTTAGGCTCTTGACACTCCTTATTCCTTCATCCATCGTGATCTCACCCAAAACTTGAAAACTTCAATCACACAAAACTAAACAAAACCTTCGTGAGATCCGTTAGTATAGGAAAACCAATCTTTACTTTAAGTACTGTTGCAAACCCATTCAAATTTTGTTATTTCATTATATCTAATGTATTCTAACTTCTCCATGGCTTATACCCCCCTATACAATCCATAGATTCATCAACATAAGCACACAATGCAAAGAAAACAGAATCTGTCAGAAACAGAACAGTCTATAAAGATGCGAATTGTTCTCATACTTATGTAACTCCAAAAATTCTGAAAAATTTGGAAAACAGAGGAAATTTGTATATCAATCTTGTGTAAAAACATCAGAATTTTCGCCACTTCTATGAATTTAAACAATTCTGTTACTGGACGCGAAAGTTTCTGTTTTTCAACAGGATCAAATCAACTATCACCAAAGCTATCCCAAAGGATTTACTTGGCACAAATACTAATTAAAACATAAAAAACACAATCATAACAGAGGCATAATTGTGCAAACACTCAAGAACAGAAAGAAAAAGGAAAAAATAAATTTTATTCATTGGGTTGCCTCCCAACAAGCGCTATCGTTTTACGCCCCCAGCTAGGCATAATGCATAGATTCAAGTATTATCATCTTTGGTTTTTGGCACCTTAGTGAGGGCCTTTTCAAACCCAGGAGGCTCTTTACGCTTCCCCAAATTCCCAGGAAGAGAAACCATCTTGAGATCTAAAATATCCAACCATTTATTGCAAAGAGTAATCAAGGTATTCATGCAATTGAGGTTTCCACTAATATGTTTGAGAGGTTTAGTATATTTTTGCAACTCGGCCATATGTTTTTGTAAATCACCCAATTTGTCTAAAATTTGAACCCCTTCTTGTGTAAAAGAAAACCCCTCTTTTGGTGGTGGAACTCCCAATATCCCCTCTAAGATTTCATAAGCAGCATTGGCATCAAGCTCAATAAAATTTCCTTTTGCGGCAAAATCCAATAGTTGTCCATGATGCAAAGTTAATCCTATGTAAAAATTGCGAAGCAAAATCTTTGCATCCCCCTTTAGATTACAGATGCGATAGGATCCCATTAACCTATACCAAGCATCTTTTAAATTTTCTACTTGTTTCTACTTGACGTATAGAACTTCAAAATCTGGTGACAAAGGAGGGGTAGTCATGCTAGTCATGGCAACGAGGTAGGCAAACAAGAACGCAAACAAAAAGATAGATCTGACGAGAAAACGGCGAACGAAAAAGAGAAGGCAAATAAAAAGGCAAATTTTGTGAAGTGGGGGAGATGAAAACAAGAGGCAAATGGCAAATAATGTAAATTGTAAGGAGATGAGATTTGTGATTAGGAACCTGATAGATGTTGATGATGTCTCCCCGACAACGGCGCCAGAAATTCCTTTTGATCTGGCTTGAAACTGCGTCGGTATTTCCCCAAAGAGGAAGGGATGATGCAGTACATCTATGGTAGATATTTCCCTCAGTTATGAAACCAAGGTATCAATCCAGTAGGAGAACCAAGCAACACTATGTAAATGGTACCTGCACACAAAGAACAAATCCTCGCAACCCAACGCGTAAGAGGGGTTGTTAATCCCTCCTCGATAAAAAGATAGATTGTTTTGTATGTGTTTGGATAAATAGATATGAATAAAACGCGAAATAAAAGATGCAAATAAAAAGTGCAGCAAAGTATTTTTGGGTTTTTGGAATAATAGATCTGAAAACAAATGCGATGAAAAATAGATCGGAAAGCAATATGATAAAAGATAGACCCGGGGGCCGTAGATTTCACTAGTGGCTTCTCTTGAGAAAATAGCACACGGTGGGTAAACAAATTACTGTTGGGTAATTGATAGAAGATTGAATAATTATGACGATATGCAAGGCAATGATCAATATATAGGCATCACGTCCAAGATTAGTAGACCAACTCCTGCCTGCATCTACTACTATTACTCCACACATCGACCGCTATCCAGCATGCATCTAGTGTATTAAGTTCATGGAGAAACGGAGTAATGAAATAAGAACGACGGCATGATGTAGACAAGATCTATTCATGTAGGAATAGACCCCATCTTGTTATCCTTAATAGCAACGATACATGCGTGCCTCGCTGCCCCTTCTGTCACTGGGAGAGGACACCGCAAGATCAAACCCATCACAAAGCACCTCTTCCCATGGCAAGAAAAATTGATCTAGTTGGCCTAACTAAACCAAAGATTCGAAGAAGAAATACGAGGCTATAAATAATCATGCATATAAGAGATCAAAGGAAACTCAAATAATATTCATGGATATAGATCTGATCATAAACTCAAAGTTCCTCGGATCCCAACAAACACACCGCAAAAAAGAGTTACATCAAATAGATCTCCAAGAGACCATTGTATTGAGAATCAAAAAGAGACAAGAAGCCATCTAGCTACTGCCTACGGACCCTTAGGTCTATGGTGGACTACTCACGCATCATCGGAGAGGCACCAATGAGGATGGTGAACCCCTCCGTGAGTGTTAGATTGGATCTCGTGGTTCTAGAACTTGTGGCGGCTGGAATTGTGTTTCATCGACTCTCCTAGGGTTTCTGGAATATTTGGGAATTTATAGGGCGAAGAGGCGATGCAGGAGATCTCCATGGGCCCCACAACCCACCAGGACGCGCCTGGGCTCCTAGGCACGCCCTGTTGTATTCTGGTCCCCACGGGACTCCTTCCAGGTGCTTTATTGGCCCCCAAGGTGTCTTCTGGTCCAAAAAAAATCTCCAAAAAGTTTCGCTGCGTTTGGACTTCGTTTGGTACCGATATTCTGTGAAGTAAAAAACAAGCAAAAAACAGCAACTGACACTTGGCACTATGTCAATAGGTTAGTCCCAAAAAATGTTATAAAGTTGCTATAAAATGATTGTAAAACATCCAAGAATGATAATACAACAGCATGGAACAAGCAAAAATTATAGATAAGTTGGAGACGGATCAAGGACCCAGAGGTGTCCATTGATTTCGAGGACGGGGTTTTCTTCCAGGAAAGCCTTGACGGTTCCAAGGTGGCTATCGCAGCCGATCACCCTGGGCTTTGATAACCCACAAGTATAGGGGATCGCAACAGTTTTTGAGGGTAGAGTATTCAACCCAAATTTATTGATTTGACACAAGGGGAGCCAAAGAATATTCACGAGTATTAGCAGTTGAGTTGTCAATTCAACCACACCTGAAATACTTAATATTTGCAGCAAAGTATTCATTAGCAAAGTAGTATGGAAGTAATGGTAACGGTGGCAAAAGTAACAATAGCCGTTTTGTAGTGATTGTAAAAGTGGCAACGACAAAGTAACTAAGCAAAGATCAATATGTGAAAAGCTCATAGGCATTGGACCAGCAATGATAATTGTGTTGGATAATATTCATCATGTAGTAGTCATAACCTAGGGTGACATAGAACTGGCTCCAATTCATCAATATAATGTAGGCATGTATTCCGTATATAGTCATACGTGCTTATGGAAAAGAACTTGCATGACATCTTTTGTCCTACCCTCCCGTGGCAGCGGGGTTCTAATGGAAACTAAGGGATATTAAGTCCTCCTTTTAATAGAGAACCGGACCAAAGCATTAGCACTTAGTGAATACATGAACTCCTCAAACTACAGTAATCACCGGAAAGAATCCCAATTATTGTCACCTTGGGGTATGCGGATCATAACTCGTAATAGGTGTCTACAACTTGCAAGATAGGATCAACAACACAAATATATTCATGAAAACATAATAGGTTCAGATCTGAGATCATGGCACTCGGGCCCTAGTGACAAGCATTAAGCATGGCAAAGTCATAGCAACATCAATCTCAGAACATAGTGGATACTAGGGATCAAACCCTAACAAAACTAACTCGATTACATGATAAATCTCATCCAACCCATCGCCGTCTAGCAAGCCTACGATGGAATTACTCACTCCCGGCGGTGAGCATCATGAAATTGGTGATGGAGGAAGGTTGATGATGATGATGGCGACGAATTCCCCTCTCCGGAGCCCCGAACGGACTCCAGATTAGCCCTCCCGATGAAGAACAGGAGGTGGCGACGGCACCATATCGTAAAACGCGATGAATCCTTCTCTTTGATTTTTTTCTCCCCGAATAGGTACTTATAGAGTTGGAGTTAGGGTTGAAGGAGGTCCAGGGGCCCACAAGCCTGTAGGGCGCGCCTCCAGGGCTTGTGGCCTCTGGGTGGCCCCCCTCTGGTTACTTCTTGCACCAGTATTTTTATATATTCCACAAAAATTCTCCGTAAATTTTCAGGTCAATCCGAGAACTTTGATTTCTGCAAAAAAATAACACCATGTCAATTCTGCTGAAAACAACGTCAGTCCGGGTTAGTTCCACTCAAATCTTGCAAATTAGAGTCCAAAACAAGGGCAAAAGAGTTTGGAGAGGTAGATACGATGGAGACGTATCAACTCCCCCAAGCTTAACCCATTGCTTGTCCTCAAGCAATTCTGTTTACAAACTGAAAGTGACAAAGAAAAACTTTTACAAATTCTGTTTGATCTTGTTGTTGCAAATATGTCTAGCCAATATTCAGGTTTTCAGCAAAGATTATGAACTAACCATATTCACAATAACATTTAGGTCTCACGTTTACTCATATCAATAGCATAATCAATTAGCGAGCAATAATAATGAATCTCAGATAACAACACTTTTTTCAAAACAATCATGATACGATATGATATAATGGTATCTCGCTAGCCCTTTCTGAGACAACAAAACATAAATGCAGAGCACCCCTGAAGATCAAGGACTGACTAGACATTATAATTCATGGCAAAAGAGATCTAGTCACAGTCATACTCAACATCAATTAATAACAAAGCATATAAATGACAGTGGTGCTCTCTAACTGGTGCTTTTTATAAGAAGATGATGACTCAAAAATAAAAGTAAATAGATAGACCCTTCGCAGAGGGAAGCAGGGATTTGCAGAGGTGCCAAAGCTCGAAGCTTTTAAAATAGAGATGAATATAATTTTGAGTGGTATGCTTTCATTGTCAACATAACAACCAAGAGATCTCACTATCTTCCATGCTAGATACATTATAGTCGGCTCCCAAACAGAATGGTAAAGTTTTTACTCCCCCTCCACCAACAATCACACTCCACGGCTAGCCGAATCCACGGGTACCGTCCATACCGACAATAGTCCTGGGGGAGTTTTGTTTAATTATTATACTTTGATTTGATTTTGAGCATGGAACCGGGCATCCCGATTACCAGCCACTTTCTCGTGTATGACAAGTGAATAAACACTCATCGTGAGAATAACCCACCTAGCATGGAAGATACTGACAACCCCCAGTTATTACATGAGCAATTCGGGCATACAAAACAGATTATTATTTGAAGGTTTAGAGTTTGGCACATGCAAATTTACTTGGAACGACAGGTAAATAGCGCATATAGGTAGGTATGGTGGACTCATATGGAACAACTTTGGGTTTAAGGAAGTGGATGCACAAGCAGTTTTCCCGCTTAGTACAAGTGAAGGCTAACAAAAGATTGAGGAGCGACCAACTAGAGAGCGACAACGGTCATAAACATGCATTGAGATTAATCAACATTGAATGCAAGCATGAGTAGGATATAAATCACCATGAACATAAATATCGTGGAGGCTATGTTGTTTTTGATTCAACTACATGCGTGAACATGTGCCAAGTCAAGCCACTTGAATCATTCAAAGGAGGATACCATCCTATCATACTACATCATAACCGTTTTAAAATGCATGTTGGCACACAAGACAAACCATTATCCACTCCTAGCTAATTAAGCATGGCATGAGTAACTATAATCTCTAATTGTCATTGCAAACATGTTTCATTCATAATGGGCTGAATAAAGAACGATGAGCTAATCATATTTACAAAAAAAACTGGTCGAGTTCGTACCAGCTTTTCTCCATCTCAATCATTTCATCAAATATCGTCATTATTGCCTTTCACTTGCACAACCGAATAGTGTGAATAATAATAAGAGTGCACGTGCATTGGACTAAGCTGGAATCTGCAAACATTTATTCAAAGGAGAAGACAAGGTAATATGGGGTCTTTGTTAGATCAACAATAATGCATATGAGAGCCACTCAACATTTTCATCGTGGTCTTCTCCTTACGACCCAAAGAAAAAGAAAAGAATTTCAAAGAAACACACTAAAATATTTTTGGAGTTTTTGTTTTTCTGAAGCAAGTAAAATGAAAACGCGAAAAACTATTTACACGAGAAAGCTCTCAACAAGCAAAAGAAGAACGCAAAATCTTTTTGGGTTTTCTTTAATATTACAGCTAAATAAACTAGAAAGAAAAACTAAAAAGAAGCAAGAACTAATTTTTTTTGAATTTTCTCAAAGTTTTTCAAACACAGAAGAAGAAAGCAGGAAAAAATAAACTAACATGGATAATACAATGAAAAAGGATGAACACTGACAACTAGAATGAGTGTGTTAACATGAATGTAATGTCGGTGAGAAATACGTACTCCCCCAAGCTTAGGCTTTTGTCCTAAGTTGGTCTAGGGCCACGGCTCGAAATAACCCTCTCCTCGATACTGCGGAGGGTCCTGAGGGTTCCACTGGTTGATGAGCTCCTGTGGCTCCCACTGATAAACGGGCTCCTGATAAGGCTCTGGAACTGGTGCTGGCTCAGATGCTAGAGGTTGTGTCAGCCTCCAGTACGCGTAAATATCCTCGGGCATAATAGTGTACCTGCCTGAACGAATATCGAACAAGGAAGGTGTAGGCAAGGTAATAATCTCACAAGTACCCTGACTAAATACTAGGTTGTAGAGGAGGCAAGGTAATATAGTTTAAATATTTAGTGGGTAACAATATCTCCTGCTCCTCATCATGCCTAATGGGTATCTCAACATGTTTAGTAAGGCGGGAGGCATAGACGCCTCCAAAAATAGTACCCTTCGAACGGTTTGTATTTAATCACCGAGCAACAATAGCGCCCAAACTAAAAGTTCTCTCAGCATATAAAGCATGGCACAAAATGGCAAGGTCAGGGGCACAGAGGCCTCCACTCTCCCCTCGACCAATTAAACATCTATCGGCAAATAATGAGTAGTAGCATAAAACAGGAAAATGTAAACTAGCCACTCTCGCCTCTAACACTCCTCTCTCTTCCCCCATAGTAATTTCAGAAAGAAAATCCTCCATGTCTCTAGGACGTGGCTCGCTAATGCTGCACTCATAAGGTATTTTGCAAACATCGCAAAAATCATATAATGTCATCTCCTTAGGCTCATCATACAAATGAAATTCTACCGTGGGTGGTGATTTCCTAGGATAAAAATGAAATTTTTGCACAAAGGTATTAGTTAGTAGGAGGTATTGATCACACTTATCTTGGAGGAAAGGAAGGAGGCCTGCATTCTCCGCCAGATAGTAAAAATCATCATAAATTCCTGCCTCCCTCAAGAATGTGTCAATTGGCCATTCACACGGCCGAACCTCCGCAGCGCGAGGAAGGTTGTACTTGGGCTTCTTCTTCTCCTCATTTTTATTTCCTTCTGAATTCCGGCTTGAAGAACCCCTTAACCACCTCCTCATGGTTTCTCTTTCCTCTGAAAATTTCTGAAATTTTTAGTGACTCAAAATAAAAAGTGAACCAAACTCAACAAAACTAATAGCAACTACTCCTACAAGTGTCTAGAGGCTATATCATGCAACAAAACTACTTTAGACCATCTAAATTTGACATGCAAGCTCAAGAACATGGTCACCACAGCAGCAAAAATTTGCAATATATAAAGCACTATAGCAAAAACTAATTGGATCATTGGAGGAGTCACATACCAAAGAACAATCCCCCGAAACAGTTTCGGAAATGGAGTTCCGAGCAAGGAGATCGAAAATGGCAGCAAAATGAGCAAGAACACGGGTTTGAGCAATGGTGTGATTTTTTCTGGAGGAAGACGAAGTGGATGGGTGCCTGGAATAAGTGAGGGGACCCACATGGGACCCACAAGCCCTGTAGGCACTCCCTGGGGGGGTGGGCGCTCCTGATGGCTCATATCCGCGTCAGTATTTCCCCGAAGAGGAAGGGATGATGCAGTATAGCTTCGGTAGGTATTTCCCTCAATTATGAAACCAAGTCAGTATTTCCCCAAAGAGGAAGGAATAATTGGGCAAGACGGATTGCAATCAATATCAAGAACAATAAAGTCTATGGGCACATAATTCCTATTTGCAAGGATAAGAACATCATTAATTCTTCCCATAGGCTTTTTAATAGTAGAATCATCCAAGTGCAAATTTAAAGAACATTCTTCAATATCGGTAAGACCAAGCACATCACATAAGGATTTCGGAATTGTAGAAACACTAGCACCCAAGTCACATAAAGCAAAACACTCATAATTTTTAATCTTGACTTTGATAGTAGGTTCCCATTCATCATGTAATTTTCTAGGAATTGAAATCTCTCATTCCAACTTTTCTTCCAAAGCTTTCATCATAGCATCAACGATATGTTTAGTAAAAGCTTTATTTTGTTCATAAGCATGGGGTGAATTTATCATGGATTGCAACAAAGAAATACAATCAATCAAAGAGCAATTTTCATAATTAAAGTCTTTGTAATCCAAAAGAGTGGGCACATCACTAGTTAAAGTTTGGACCTCTCCAAACCCACTTTTATCAATTTTCTCGACAAGATTTTCACCCTCCAAATTATAGGGACGCCTTCTAGCTAAAGTTGACTCTTCTTCAGTCTCTTTATCATCAATCTTAATTTTACTAAACAAGGAATCAATAGAAGAAACACCAATCACTTTAAGATCTTCATCATTTTTATCTTCTAACGAGATTGGTTTAGCGGCCATTTGATTTACTAGGGTAGCTTGTGCATCAGATATTTTCCCTAGCAAACTTTCAGCAAAAGCATACTTAGATTGAATATTATAAACTTCTCTCCTAATATCATCAAGTTGTTTTGTTATAGCATCCAACACAATAGAGTGTTCCTTAAGTTCTTCAGTAAAATATTTATTGTGCTCAAATTGTGTAGTCATATATTCTTTAGTACTTTTCTGAATTTCAAGCAAAATATTGGGGTAAGGAACATCATAATATTTTCTTTGAGGCATCAAGACTACGCAAACAAGATTGCACTCAAAAATAGATCTGACGAGAAAACGGCGAACGAAAAAGAGGGCAAATAAAACGACAATTTTTTGTGAAGTGGGGGAGATGAAAATGAGAGGAAAATGGCAAATAATGGAAATTGCAAGGAGATGAGATTTGTGATTAGGAACCTGGTAGATGTTGATGATGTCTCCCCGGCAACGGTGCCAGAAATTCCTAGTTGACGGGAGACTATCTTGACTTGATCCTCCCCGGCAACGGCACCAGAAATTCCTTTTGATGCGGCTTGAACTACGTCGGTATTTCCCCAAAGAGGAAGGGCAGCACAGCTACGGTAGGTATTTCCCTCAGTGATGAGACCAAGGTTATCGAACCAGTAGGAGAACCACGCAACACTACATGAACGGCACCTGCACACAAAGAACAAATACTTGCAACCCGACATAAAAGAGGGGTTGTCAATCCCTCCCGGGTAAAGAGATAGATAAATTTGTAGTAGATCGGATAAATAGATCTCGTGGGAACGCGAGATAAAATAAATAACTATAAAGTGCAGCAAGATATTTTTGGGTTTTTGGATTAATAGATCTGAAAATAAAAGATGCAAATAAATAAAAAGGCAAATAGCAATATAGATATGAAAGTATATGATGGAAAAATAGAACCGGGGGCCATAGATTTCACTAGTGGCTTCTCTCGAGAAAAAATAGCATACGGTGGGTAAACAAATTACTGTTGGGCAATTGATAGAACTTCAAATAATTTTGACGATATCCAGGCAATAGTCATTATATAGGCATCACGTCCAAGATTAGTAGACCGACTCGTGCCTGCATCTACTACTATTACTCCACACATCGACCGCTATCCAGCATGCATCTAGTGTATTAAGTTCATGTAGAAACGGAGTAATGCAATAAGAATGATGACATGATGTAGACAAGATCTGTTCATGTAGGAATAGACCCCATCTTGTTATCCTTAATAGCAATGATACATACGTGTCATTTCCCCTTCTGTCATTGGGATTGAGCACCGTAAGATCGAACCCATCACAAAGCACCTCTTCCCATGGCAAGAAAAATCGATCTAGTCGGCCTAACTAAACCAAAGATTCGAAGAAGAAATACGAGGCTATAAGTAATCATGCATATAAGAGATCAAAAGACTCAAATAACTTTCATGGATAAAAACATAGATCTGATCATAAACTCAAAGTTCATCGTATCCCAACAAACACACCGCAAAAAGAGTTACATCAAATAGATCTCCAAGAGACCATTGTATTGAGAATCAAAAGAGATAGAGGAAGCCATCTAGCTACTAACTACGGACCCGTAGGTCTACAATGAACTACTCATGCATCATCGGAGAGGCACCAATGAGGATGATGAACCCCTCCGTGATGGTGTCTAGATTGGATCTGGTGGTTCTGGAACTTGCAGTGGCTGGAATTGTGTTTCGTCGACTCCCCTAGGGTTTTAGATTTTCGGGGTATTTATAGAGCAAAGAGGCAGTGCGGGAGGCGGCCGACATGGGCACAACCCACCAGGGCGCACCCTGGTGGGTTGTGCTCCCCTCGGAGCCCCCCTCTGGTACTTCTTTGGCCCAACAGGTGTCTTCTGGTCCAGAAAAATTCTCCAAAAAGTTTCGCTGCGTTTGGACTCCGTTTGGTATTTATTTTCTGCGAAGTAAAAAACAAGTAGAAAACAACAACTGGCACTAGGCACTATGTCAATAGATTAGTCCCAAAAAATGATATAAAGTTGCTATAAAATGATTGTAAAACATCCAAGAATGATAATATAATGGCATGGAACAAGCTAAAATTATAGATACGTTGGAGACGTATCGGCACCCTGTGGGCTTGTGGCCCACTAGCGCACCCCCCTGAGGTGTGTTCAGTGCCAAAATTTCTTAAATATTATAGAAAAAATCATACTAAAATTTCAGTGCATTTGGAGAACTTTTATCTCCTGGTCATTTTTTTATTGCACAGATAATTCAGAAAAGAGAAAAATAATAGCATTTTTTTCTTTAGTCACTCTAAATAACAGAAAGTAGAAAGTGGGTACAGAGAGTTGTGTTTACTAAATTCATCCATCTCATGCCCATCAAAAGGAATCCATTAATAAGGTTGATCAAGTCTTATTAAGAAACTTCTTCCGAATGACATGAAACCGTAGAACCTTCGTATAACACTAGGTTACCTCAACGGGGATATACATGTCTCCAACAATAAGAATATCATATTTCTTTTTGATAGTAAGAATAGGTAATTCAAAACCTCCAGTAGTAATTGTTGAAAATTTTCTAATAGAATTGATACTATTCACTTGAGGTTGTTTCTTCTAAAAGTGTACCGTATGCTCATTAGCATTAACATGAAAAGTGACATTGCCCTTGTTGCAATTAATAACAGCCCCTGCAGTATTCAAAAAGAGTCTACCAAGGATGATCGACATACTATCGTCCTCGGGTATATCAAGGATAACAAAGTCCGTTAAAATAGTAACATTTGCAACTACGACAGGCACGTCCTCACAAATACCGATGGGTATAGCAGTTGATTTATCGGCCATTTGCAAAGAGATTTCAGTTGGTGTCAACTTATTCAATTCAAGTCTACGATACAAAGAAAAAGGCATAACACTAACACCGGCTCCTAGATCACATAAAGCAGTTTTAACATAGTTTCTTTTAATGGAGCATTGTATAGTTGGTATTCCTGGATCTCCTAGTTTCTTTGGTATTCCACCCTTATATGTGTAATTAGCAAGCATGGTGGAAATTTCAGCTTTTGGTATCTTTCTTTTATTATTAACAATATCTTTCATATACTTAGCATAAGGAGACATTTTCAAAATATCAGTCAAACGCATACGCAAAAAGACAGGTCTAAGCATTTCAACAAAGCGCTCAAAGCTTCATCATCCTTTTTCTTGGATGGTTTAGGAGGAAAGGGCATGGGTTTCTGAACCCATGGCTCTCTTTCTTTCCCATGTTTCCTAGCAATGAAGTCTCTTTTATCATATCTTTTATTCTTAGGTTGTGGGTTATCAAGATCAACAGCAGCTTCTATCTCTACATCATTATCATTACTAGGTTGAGCATCAACATGAACATCATCATTAACATTATCACTAGGTTCATGTTCATCACCTGATTGTGTTTCAGCATCAGAAATAGAAATATCATTTGGGTTCTCAGGTGTGCCTAAAACAGGTTCACTAGAAGCATGCAAAGTCCTATCAGTTTTCTTTTTATTTTTATTACTAGAAGGACTAGGTGCATCAGTATTAATTTTCTGAGAATCTTGCTCAATTCTCTTAGGATGGCCCTCAGGATACAAAGGTTCCCGAGTCATTTTACCACCTCTAGTCACAACTCTAATAGCATGATCAGCAAATCATTTTGTGCCTTGAGAACTTGTTCTACTTGAGTTTTTACCATGGAAGCATGTTTACTAACAAACTTGAGATCATTAACAGTTCTACACATATAGTCACTCAAGTGCTCAAGCATATAAGCATTACATTTCAATTGTCTACTAACATATGCATTGAAGTTTTCTTGTTTAACAATAAACTTATCAAATTCATCCAAGCATTGACTAGCAGATTTATTATGAGAAATATCACCTTAATCAAATCTATAGAGAGAATTTACCTCTAATACCTGTGTCGGGGTATTGAGACCATGTATTTCTTCAATAGGTGGTAAATTCTTAACATCTTCAGCTTTAATACCTTTTTCTTTCATAGATTTCTTTGCCTCTTGCATATCTTCATGACTGAGAAATAGAATACCCTCTTCTTCGGAGTTGGCTTATGAGGTGGTTCAGGAAGAGTCCAATCATTATCATTAATCAATATGTTATTCAATAGTACTTTAGCTTGTTCAATAGTTCGTTCCCTGAAAACACAACCATCACAACTATCTAGGTGGTCCTTAGAAACATCGATTAGTCCATTATAAAAGATATCAAGTATTTCATTTTTCTTAAGAGGATGATCCGGCAAAGCATTAAGTAGTTGGAGAAGCCTCCCCCAAGCTTGTGGGAGACTCTCTTCTTCAATTTGCACAAAGTTAAATATTTCCTATAGAGCAGCTTGTTTCCTATGAGCAGGAAAATATTTTTCAGAGAAGTAATATATCATATCCTAGGGACTACGCACACAACCAGGAGCAAGAGAATTAAACCATATCTTAGCATCACCCTTTAATGAGAAAGGAAACAACTTAAGAATATAGTAGTAGCGAAGTTTTTCCTCATGAGAAAATAGGGTGGCTATATCGTTCAGTTTAGTAACATGTGCCACAACAGTTTCAGATTCATAACCATGGAAAGGATCAGATTCAACCAAAGTAATTAATTCAGGATCGACAGAGAATTCATAATCCTTATCAGTAACAAAGATATGTGAAGTAGCAAACTTAGGATCATATTGCATTCTACCATTCAAAGTTTTTTCTTTCCACCTGCATAATAATTTCTTAAGATCATCTCTATCTTTACAAGCAAGAAAGTCCCTAGCTACCTCTCCATCCATAACATAACCCTCAGGTATAACAGGCAATTCATATCTAGGAGAACTAGGTCTAACAGGTGCTTCAAAGTTTTTAGTTTCAGAAATATCATCAGTTTCAGCATTCTCAATATTTTTAGTTCTAGCAAGTTGTTCACCAAGAAATTCACCCAGTGGCATAGTATTGCAAAGTAGTAGTATCATCATAAGCATCATTCATAGCAGAAGTAGCATCATCAATTACTTGTGACATATCAGAATCAATAGCAGGTGTAGGTGTCGCAAGTTTACTCAAAACAGAAGGTGAATCAAGTGCAGAGCTAGATGGCAGTTCCTTACCTCCCCTCGTCCTAGAGGGAAAAATCTTGGTTTTGGTATCTTTCAGATTCTTCATAGTGATCAACAGATATAAATCCCAAGTGACTCAGCAAATAGAGCTATCCTCCCCGGCAACAGCGCCAGAAAAAGGTCTTGATAACCCACAAGTATAGGGGATCGCAATAGTTTTCGAGGGTAGAGTATTCAACCCGAATTTATTGATTCGACACAAGGGGAGCCAAAGAATATTCACGAGTATTAGTAGTTGAGTTGTCAATTCAACCACACCTGAAAGACATAATATCTGCAGCAAAGTATTCAGTAGCAAACTAGTATGGAAGTAACGGCAACGGTGGCAAAAAGTAACAGTAGCAGTTTTGTAGTGATTGTAATAGTGGCAACGACAAAGTAACTAAGCAAAGATCAGTATGTCAAAAGCTCGTAGGCATTGGATCGGCAATGATAATTGTGTTGGATAATATTCATCATGTAGCATTCATAACCTAGGGTGACACAGAACTAGGTCCAATTCATCAATATAATGTAGGCATGTATTCTGTATATAGTCATACGTGCTTGTGGAAAAGAACTTGCATGACATCTTTTGTCCTACCCTCCCGTGGCAGCGGGGTCCTAATGGAAACTAAGCGATATTAAGGCCTCCTTTAAAAGGAGAACCGGACCAAAGCATTAGCACTTAGTGAATACATGAACTCCTCAAACTACGGTAATCACCGGAAAGAATCCCAATTATTGTCACCTTGGGGTATGTGGATCATAACTCGTAATAGGTGTCTACAACTTGCAAGATAGGATCAAGAACACAAATATATTTATGAAAACATAATAGGTTCAGATCTGAAATCATGGCACTCGGGCCCTAGTGACAAGCATTAAGCATGGCAAAGTCATAGCAACATCAATCTCAGAACATAGTGGATACTAGGGATCAAACACTAACAAAACTAACTCGATTACATGATAAATCTCATCCAACCCATCACCGTCCAGCAAGCCTACGATGGAATTACTCACTCCCGGCGGTGAGCATCATGAAATTGGTGATGGAGGAAGGTTGATGATGATGATGGCGACAGATTCCCCTCTCCGAAGCCCCGAACGGACTCCAGATCAGCCCTCCCAATGAAGAACAGGAGGTGGCGGCGGCTTCGTATCATAAAACGCGATGAATCCTTCTCTCTAATTTTTTCTGCCCGAATAGGTACTTATAGAGTCGGAGTTAGGGTCGAAGGAGGTCCAGGGGGCCCACAAGCCTACTGGTCGCGCCCCAGGGGAGTGGGCGCGCCCTCAGGGCTTGTGGCCTCTGGGTGCCCCCCTCTGGTTACTTCTTGCGCCAGTATTTTTTATATATTCCACAAAAATTCTCCGTAAATTTTCAGGTCAATCCGAGAACTTTGATTTCTGCACAAAAATAACACCATGGCAATTCTGCTAAAAACAACATCAGTCTGGGTTAGTTCCATTCAAATCATGCAAATTAGAGTCCAAAACAAGGGTGAAAGAGTTTGGAAAAGTAGATACGTTGGAGACGTATTAGGCTTCTCCCCTCCTCCGCCGTAAGTAGCAAAAAGGTCTTCTCTCAAACAGGGCGTTCGCCTTGCGCTGCTCTGGCTATGCTAACTTCTACTCCCAAGGGTCACCGTACCTTGCGCCAAACATCGATGGAGGCGACGTCAATTCCAGCCAACAAAGGAGCCTCCAAACGAAAAGTGGCCACGAGAGCTACGCCCATCATATCTTCGGAAAAAAGGTAGTGTGCTACGCCCATCAAACGTAAATGGCACCTGCACACGAAGAACAAATAATTGCAACCCGACGCGTAAGAGGGGTTGTCAATCCCTCTCGGGTAAAGGATAGATTGGTTTGTATGATTTTGGATAAATAGATCTCGCGATAAAACAAAATAAAATAAATAAAGAAAAAGTGCAGCAAGGTATTTTTGGGTTTTTAGAATAATAGATCTGGAAACAAAAGCAAATAAAAATAGATCTCAAAGCAAATATGATAAAGAATAGACCCGGGGGCCGTAGATTTCACTAGTGGCTTCTCTCGAGAAAAATAGCGTACGGCGGGTAAACAAATTACTGTTGGGCAATTGATAGAACTTCAAATAATTATGACGATATCTAGGCAATGATCATTATATAGGCATCACGTCCAAGATTAGTAGACCGACTCCTGCATGCATCTACTACTATTTCTCCACACATCGACCGCTATCCAGCATGCATCTAGTGTATTAAGTTCATGGAAAAACGGAGTAATGCAATAAGAACGATGACATGATGTAGACAAGATCTATTCATGTAGGAATAGGCCCCATCTTGTTATCCTTAATAGCAACAATCAATAAGTGTCTTGCTGCCCCTTCTGTCACTGGGAAAGAACACCGCACGACCGAACCCATCACAAAGCACCACTTCCCATGGCAAGAAAAATCAATCTAGTCAGCTTAACTAAACCAAAGATTCGAAGAAGAAATACGAGGCTATAAGTAATCATGCATATAAGAGATCAAAGATACTCAAATAACTTTCATGGATAAATAGATCTGATCATAAACTCAAAGTTCATCGGATCCCAACAAACACACCGCAAAAAGAGTTACATCAAATAGATCTCCAAGAGACCATTGTATTGAGAATCAAAAGAGAGAGAGGAAGCCATCTAGCTACTAACTACGGACCCGTAGGTCTACAATGAACTACTCATGCATCATCGGAGAGGCACCAATGAGGATGATGAACCCCTCCGTGATGGTGTCTAGATTGGATCTGTGGTTTCTGGAACTTGCAGCGGCTGGAATTGTTTTTTGTCGACTCCCCTAGGGTTTCTAGAATATTGGGGTATTTATAGAGCAAAGAGGCGGTGCGGGTGGCCACCGAGGTGAGCACAAAGCCACCAGGGCGCGCCTGGGCCCCCAGGCGCGCCCAGGTGGGTTGTGCCCCCCTCGGGGCACCTCTCTGGTACTTCCTTGGCCCAACTTGTGTCTTCTGGTCCAGAAAAATCACCAAAAAGTTTCACTGCGTTTGGACTCCGGTTGGTATTGATTTTCTATGAAGTAAAAAACAAGCAAAAAACATCAACTGGCACTAGGCACTATGTCAATAGGTTAGTCCCAAAAAATGATATAAAGTTGCTATAAAATGATTGTAAAACATCCAAGATTGTTAATATAACAGCATGGAACAATAAAAAATTATAGATACATTGGAGACGTATCAGTACTCATTAATTTCATCAACGGAGAGCAGCCACATATCATGCGTAGAAACAGTAAAAGCTTGCGGCAAGGGCAAGCGCACATCGGTAGTTTTAGAGTTAGGTAGGGGGCATTTGTAGCAATGCTCCCCTTTCACGGGCCTAATGAAACGTGTGTTAGTCATAATCCTATGGTTGAGCACCATAGGACATGGGATGTGTGCCATCTCATCAATATCGAGGCCAAAGTGCTCGGCAAGCCGAGTCACTATGCCTCCCACAACAATAGTACCCTCGGCTGCTTGTGTTGTCTTCCGAGGTGAAGCATCATAAAAGCTCCCAAGTTGGGCTTGGGAGTGTAGTGGGGTTGGAGTGCTGTGTGGAGCACACACATGTCGTAGCTTGACATGCCCCTGATGTTCCTCCTATCGAATATAGTATTGGCAAGGAAAATCATGAAGTAATGAATGGCGGGGTTTTGTATGCTTAATACCTTCTCGGTAGAGAGGTTGTGATCATCCTTGATGGAGACGAGGTCCCATGTCCCCAACGCATCAATGATGGGTAGGCCCCTGGTGTCGAGAACCCCATGGTTCTCGAACCCAAAGAAATTGCCCCACTGCTCAAGCGTCATCGTACGCGGAACTCCCTCGAGCGTGAAGGAGCAGCTCACCGGTACCATCGAATCCTCGAAAGTGTGCTCGAAGGTGGACAGGAACTCCACGATGATGCCGCAATACGTCAGGTAATGGAATTTACTGAAAACTCCCATCCCGACATTGTCTGTGAGCCACGCGAAGTCATTATGGAGCCCTTGGGACTCGAAGAACGCGTCACACATCCACTTCGTGGGTATCATCCCCCGATTATTCACTCGCGTGAAGTACTTGTTGATAGCAACGCGGAGGTTGCCCCCCTCATTCTGGGCACACTTGGAACGCGAGCTCAAGGCCTTCTTCGCCACAACAATCGTCGACCTTATAGTTTCCCACACACAATAAAAATAACAATAGAGAAATGTGAGTTTCACGTGGGGATCGAGTTCTAATACTATCTAAGATCGATCCTAACCTATTACTTTGAATTCTGATGTGCAAATTGAACAGAAATTCAAAAATATTTGCATCTCATTTATATCACTTATTTCACCTTTGTTTAAACCAAGATATTTCTATTAAAAAGAGATATTCGTTCCGATATTGTTATTAATGACTAATGAATGAAAAGGATTCCACAAATCCTCTCTTTAATGTGTTTTCACAGAAAATGGGCTAAAAAGGGAAGAAATCACATGTGGAAATGGAATGGAAGAAGAATGGAGGAGGAAGGAACCATAAGGCAACGTCTGCGCGGAAACAACACAAAAGACAACGCCCGTATGGCATGGAGGAAATGGGCTAAAAGGGGAAGAAATTACATGTGGAAATGAAGTGGAAGAAGAATGGAGGAGGAAGGAACCATAGGCGACGTCTGCGTGGAAACAACACAAAAGATGGCGCCCGTATGTGCGTGGATTCCAAGGCACATCATCGAACCCAACAACTTTCATTAAAGAGACCCCATCGAAATGTGAACAGGGAGACGAGGACTGAGCACAGAAGGCAGAACCTCTTCATCATCATCCTCATCCACAAACCCTAGCCGCCGCCATCTCCATAGCCATCTCCACCACCACCATAGTGCCCATCCATCCCATTCATACTTGTAATCGTGCATCACACAAGGCATCCATTGTAAAACATATTGCAATCTATCAATCTCAAGATGTGTTCTTCAATTTTTTCTTCCCGTGATCTGATCTCCATGTGTGAGTAGTTCGGTAAGGTATGGGTTGAAGCATAAGCCTTGCAACCCAAGGTATTTGTTGAGGGGGTCAATGGAAGACTTTGATATAACACCCCGTATGTGTGAAATGAAATTGTTACGTGAAGATGTCTCTTGTCTTGTCTCCGATCTTCATCCCTGCAGGTACCCAGGATCATGGATATCGAGCACCGCTGACGCTAGGAGCAAGGAGGCCGTGAAGTGTTATATCGAACACCGGTGATAGTAAGGTTTAGTAGGGTAACATGGATCCTATCATTGGGGAGAAATGAGGTGTAGTCATTAAACGCCCAAAGCTCTTGTCTGATTTCATAATCTTAATTATTGAGGTAACCCTGCACGATGGATAGGGCCAGCGGTAGGACAACTGATTCTTGATGCAGGACTCGTGCCGGTCAAGATGTTCATTGGACACATACCCCACTTCGATCCATAACAAGCACATCTCGATGCGTGACTTCCAGCGCAGAAACTAATATCATATTTGATCCCATCGCAAATACAAGGTTGTAAGCATAAACCTCATACCCGTACCTCTTTTTATTATAAGTGTTTGAATCACTATTTGCGTGCTGATCCGGTCAAAAGCAAGATTTGACACTTTGACAAAAGCTTGCTAGTGACCATCGCTTCAAGGGAATCTTCCTCTCGTGGGTTCGATAACCCAGGGTCACCTCTAGGGAAATAGGTGCGGGATACTTTTTTCTGTTCTAATACCGGATCAATAAAAAGGAGATATCAAGCCCTTTTTCTAGCACCTTTGTTGTCGGTGTTCTGGGAACCAGGGTACCCAGACTTGCCTGCGTGCGGCCCATGGCGTGGCTACGTCGACGGCCTGGTATGGCCCATCTACAAGACCTCCAAGACAAGACCCTCGCGGGGACCCTTGGCCTCGCAAGGCGGACGACACCAAGACCTCCGGAGGGAGCGGCCTCCCCAGGCTGCCTCCCGAGGAGCGGAGATTTCTATGCAGGTACCAGCCTCATGAGGCTGCGATGATGCGAGCCATGACGACCGAGGCCAGGCGGGCGCCAGTGGGCGTAGAGAAGGATGTTTCCTCTTTGGTGCTAAGGAGGCAAGGACAGGCATGGGTTCCCGAGGAATTTGCCAAAGGTTTCCATTCCAGTGCTACAAGACCAAGACCACCAGCACGGCAGGACGGATGTCATTGCCGAGCCCACCGTTGCGTCACGACCAGAAGCTTTGCAGGTGAAGACCACCTTTCATCAAGATAAGATGTACTACTTGTCCCCTTTCAAATTGGCCACTGTGGGATCCCTTCCCACCTACGTTTTGGGGGAAGAGGACTGAGGCCACTATAAAGATAGGTTAGCCACCACCATAGAGGGCGTCGACTCATTCTCACCCTCGAGCCCTCACGAGGTTGTTCATCCTCTATAGTTTTTCATCCTCAGCCCCTCGTGAGGCCAATCCACCACAAAGCAGGAGTAGGGTTTTACACCGCAAGGTGGCCCGAACCAGGGTAAACTGTCGTGTTCATCTTCTTCCTTGCTCACGCAAGTTCGGCTAGGCTAGGCTATGAGGCGACGAGTTGGTAGGCTGGATAGGTTGAGTTCTTCGCACACACCCCAGAGTTCGAACCTTCTTTGGTCCGTGGAGCCCTCAATCCGACATTTGGCGCGCCAGGTAGGGGGCATGTCGAAGTCCTCCTTCCATCGTTTGTTCCGCCTCCATTCCATCGCTCCCATGGCCGACGCTCGCCGTGTCCGCGCCGAGCGCCGGGCTGCTCGTGTCGCCCAGACGGCGCCCGTGGGCAACAGCGCTCCTCGCCGCTCTACCTTCCCGGTGGCCAACGCTACCACTGACCCTGCTGCCTGCGAGCAACACGACTAGTCGCTGCCGCCTTCCGTGCATCGTGATGGCTGCACCGCCACTCCGTCGCCTACTCTGGTCACGGCATCGTTCTCCCACGCCTGCCGTGGGCCGGCGAACACGCATGCTGTGCTGCTCATGGCGCGTGAGCTCCTGCGCTACTGCCCCGCCAACGACGACTGGCTCGGCCGCATCGCTGAGCTTGTCAATGCTGCCGGCGAGGCCCCTGCGTTGTCCTGCTCGCTGCCTCCCCCGCCCTCCCAGGCGGGCGACGTGGCTCACGGTGCGCCTCCTCCTCCTCCTCGGCGCGACATGGACCAGGAGCCCAGGCGCAATGCACCCCCGCGCGACCGCAGTCCGATGCGCGTGTGCTCCCGGCGCCGCAGCGCCAACACCAAGACCGCGCACCGCCAGTGGTCGCGGCACGTGGGCGTCAAGACCAAGCTCCACCCATGCGGCTCACACCTGTGAGCACGACAAGCTGCCGTGCTTTCACCCCGGAGCTGCGCCGTGTCGTCTGGCCTGGCAAGTTCAAGCCGAATCTGCCTCCATGCTACGACGGCACTCCCGACCCTACGGAATTCCTCCAGCTCTACGAGCCGAGCATGGAAGCGGCGAATGGCGATGACAAAGTCATGGCGAACTGGTTCCCCATGGCCCTCAAGGACGGCGCGCGTTCTTGGCTCCTGAACCTCCCGGTGGGGTCAATCTCCTCCTGGGACGAGCTTCGCGAGTGCTTCATCGCCAATTTCTGGGGCACTCATGACCGCGCTCCTGCAGCAAGTGACCTGCAGCACGTGAAGCAGCAGCCGGGCGAGACCTTGCACAAGTACATACAGCGCTTCACGAATATTCGCCTCAAGATCCCAATGGTGTCAGACAAGGCCATCATTTCGGCGTTTTCTGATGGCGTCCGGGATGTCAAGATGAAGGAGGAGCTCGCCATCCATGAGGACTTGTGTTCGGCCCTAGAGATGTTCAACATGGCGACCAGGTGCGCGAGGGCAGAGGAAGGTCGCCTCTCCCTCCTGGATCTTCCGGAGGCTGACCTTGAAGACAAGAAGGCCAAAGCTAAGGAGGCTAAGCGCAAGGGCCCCGCCGTGCTTGCGGCTGAACCTGAGATGAAGCGCGGCTGTGACCACGGCGAACCCTCCAGGGGCAACCGCCCGTTATGTGTCTTCCACAACGTCCACAGCCACAACACCAACAACTGCCAGGAGCTCAGGGCAATCCGAGATGGGTGCCTCGGCCGTCGCCCCGAGCGCAACGACCGCAGCTACAGCCGTGGAGGAGGCCACGGTGGAGGCCGCTGGGACAATCGTGACCCCCGCCAGGATTGGCGCGATCTACCCCGAGAGGGCCGCTGGCAAGGCCAGCCTTGTGAGGGCCCCTGGCATGATCAGCCTCGTGAGGACCGCCCTCAGGGCAACGCCGGCCTCCCTCCGCTGCTGCCACCGCCAAGGAGAAACGACGACAACTGTCAAGATGATGGGGTTGGGGGCTTCCAAGAGCCTCGCGCGATCGCCTGCATCCTGGGTGGTGCTCAAGCTCGCGCCTCCCATCGCATCTTCAAGCAGTTTGCTCGTGAGGTGAACACGGCCCTCCCCAAGCTTGAGGCATCGCGTCCCCTTAGGTGGTCCAAGCACGCCATCACCTTTGACTCCATGGACCAACTCAAGTGCTCAACCGCCGCTGGTGCACTCTCGATGCTCTGCACGCCCACCATCAGCAACGTACTCGTCACCAAGACCCTCATCGATGGTGGCGCGGGGCGCAACGTTCTCTCCGTCGAGACGTTCGAGACGCTCCAAGTGCCCTATGATCAGCTCCTTCTGACCAAGCCTTTCTCAGGAGTCACCGATGGCTCCACCGTTCCCCTGGGGTAGGTGCGCCTCCCAGTTACTTTTGGCAACCGCAGCAACTACCACACAGAGCTCATCGACTTCAATGTCGCCCACATCGGTCTCCCGTACAATACCATCCTCGGATATCCGGCCCTCGCCAAGTTCATGGCGGCAAGTCACCACGGCTACAACGTCCTCAAGATGCCAGGAAGTGGCGGCATCATCACGGTCGCCTGCGACGAAAAGGATGCGGTGTGCTCCCTCGAGCGTGCTTACCAGGCCGCTGCGGTCGAGAACTCTGATGACGAGGGCGTCCTCCTGCCTCCTGAGGCCATCCCCAAGAAGAAGAAGCAGCTCCTCCCCAAGGGCCGTCAGGAGGCAGGGGTGCCTGCGATCGCACCTCAGACCCCGCGCCCTCTACTGGGGCATCCTTTCCTGTCGCATAGGGAGGCGCGCTCGGTGCCCCCCTCAGGACAGGCTCGGGGGCTCTCATCTGGAGGGCCTCTGACCTGACTAGCGTGACAAGGGAGGTGTTCAGGCACCACTGGAGGCGTGCTTCAGTGCGTACCCCCATGAGCAAGGCGCGAGGCGCTAGGCACGCAAGAGTTCATCACCAAGGCAATCGAAGAGCTTCAGGAGGCGCGAGCCATGCGTGGCGAGCGTCGCTCTGCACCACCGGGTGCAGCCCCACCCCCTGACATAGGCGGTGAGCTGCGAGTCTGTGTCAACATCCCAGGCCTCAACAGGGCTGCTTCATAGGACCTCTTCTAGCCGTCCCGCATCGGCCGGAGTGGGGGCTACCCCTGCAGCTACATTCGCATGCCCTTCGGCTTGCTAGATGTGGCCGCCTCGCACCAACGCTTCATGAAGGGTGCCTTGGTGGCCCACGAGGCCAGGTGTCAGGTGGTGCCGGACCCTCGTGAGCCCCCCGGATCTCCAGAGCCTTCCGGGCCTCAGGAGCCGATCGGCTCGTGAGGAGCGACTTCTGCAGCGCGCGTCTTCAGCTACCTCGACTCTCCGACAGCGATGGTGCCATGTGACTTTTTTGGTTTGTTCAACTGAGGGTGCCCCCCGGGCTGCATCATCCTGAGGCTGCCAGGGCCGACTCCCGCAGCTGTATCATTTTTGCGCGTGTATCAGAACTGGCTTTTGCCTTCATGAATTTCCTAAGTATTTCAACTGCATGTCCGGTTCTTCGTCACTATGATGTCGCTGCGCCCTCGCGAACCCGCCCGCGACCACCTCATGATTAAGGACTGGCACGATGTCTGTGCTCGGGTTTGTCCCTGCAGCGTTGGCAAATCCAAGCGACCAAGCTCTGTCCCGCGGGCCAGCTCCCGTGCACGTCACCTCCTGTGGTTCTTGGTGCCTTGTTCTCGCATGAGCTAATCGCATGTAGGCAAGTAAGGGCGCGTGGCCCGGTTCGTACAATCACAGTTCGGCACTTCGCCGTAGCGGGAGCCGTGCGCCGGCTGTTTTTCCGCGGGATCGTTGCATGAGAAGACTTGGCACGGCGTCTGTGCTCGGGTCCGTCCCTGCAGCGTTGATAAAACCAATGGTTGAGCTCTGTCTGGCGGGCCGGCCCCGTTCACGTGACCTCCTGGGGTCATTGGTGTCCGGCCTTCTCATGCGACAACCTCCGGAGGGGCATTCGGCGTAGGACCCCCCCATCACCCCATAGGTGCCTTAAGTGCGCCCCGCGCTGCAAAAATCAGGCGCAACCCGCCTTGAGGTAGGGCCTTGTGAGTCCCGCGCTGGCTTACGAGTGCCCAGATACACCTCCTCCGGTTCTGCCGTGCTAGCCACATGTACGAACGGGGTTGTACACGCCCCGGAGTCTCCCACAAAGGGAACTCCCACCCACGCACCAGTGGAAGCCCCATGCTCCGTGCTGGCGGACGACACGATCGAGGGGCGACTATGCCCATGCACCAGTGGAAGCCCCATGCTCCGCGCTAGCGGACGACACGGTCGAGGAGAGGCTATGCCCACGATAAAATGGAAGCACTATGCTCCATGCTGGTGAATAAACAACTGAGGGCGCTCTCGTGGCCGCACCAACCTCAGGACAGCCTCTCGGCTCCTCGCTCGGTAACACCCCACAGCTTTCCCCTCGGGAGGGTCGCGCGAGGGGGCTGGACACGGGGGTTGTGCTCAGGCTAGGCCTGGCACATGCCACCCTACCAGGTATGGGTACCTGGTCTTCTTGCGTCCCCCTAAGGCGAAAGTTGGCCAGGAAAGGTATGGAGGACTCTGGATTAACTTAGACGCTACTCGCTTTCCTTCATGAGGGTTGTTCGTACGTCAAGGGGGACCCCTGAGCATCGCGATTCAGGGACCTCACTAGTCACGTAGCCCCTCGCCCCTTGGTCTCGTCCTGGTGATCCCGACGCCCCAATGGTGGTCGAGGTATGCGCGGGGTTGGGCCTTGCCGACACAGAGCACAAAAGCAAACAAGAAGGAAACCAATCACGGAAAGAAAATCGCGGAGTTCCAGCAATTATTACAAAGCGCATGTTGCCCCTCGTGTTTCGTGATTAACTAACTCGCAGGGGCCTCAGGAGAAAGACATCGCGGTTATGATGCTCCAGCTTCGGCATTTTTGCAAAGGATAAGTAAAAGTTGCCTCAAATTCCGTGCGATGATGGGTATGGCCTTTACCAAGCACCTCTATGAGTCGAGCCATTCCTCTTTTGCACAAATCACTTGCACGTTAAAAGGGGGGCCCCTGAGCATCATGCCTCAGGAGCTCCTACTGGCTCTTGAGCCCTCACCCCCTGGCCTTGACCACGGCATCGCGACCTGGCATACTAGCGGCGGCTGAGCTCCGCTCCGGGGCCGGGTCCTGAGGACGTAGAGCACTATGATGAGCAAAGGGAGGGGAATCGCCAGTCTCGCAGGGGAACGCAGGGAAAAGGGCATGACTCGTTGGCGCTAGCGTTCGCTCCACCACTTCCTGGAATATGATAGGTATCAGTCCCCTCACGCGCCTCTAGCAGGGGCTTGTTCTAATCCATTGCAGAACAGGGGACACGCACAAGGTCGCGAGCTCCAGGGAAGCTCATCTCCGCGGCAAAGGAATCACCATGGAACGCAACCTCACCAAGCTAAGTTATCCTGCGCACACCTGCATGAGCTCCGCCGCTAATGTTTCATCCTTTCGCGGCCTCGTTCGGGCAAGGGGCCCCCTTTTTCAATCTTTCGATAGTCGCTTGAGCGCTAAGGGGGACCTCCTGAGCATCGCGCCTCAGGGGCTCTTACCGGACCTCGGGTCGCTCAACTCCTGACCTTGCACACGGCATCGCGACCTGGCATACCAGCGACGGTTGAAGCCCACCTGGGGACTAGGTCCCGCCAACGCAGAGCAACACGCTGTCGCAAGATAAAAAAGAGGACCAATGCCTAAACGAGGAACACGAGTATAACCAAAAGCACAAGCCGAAAGCGTTGAAATAAAGGCGCAAGCACCATGGTTCTTACACGCCCCCTCGGGGCCCTTCATGGTTCTGATACAGGGAGTGAAGCAAAAGAAAAGCCCGACGAGAGCCGCTGCTCAGGAGGTGCAGGCTCGGGCGTCGCATCCTCCTCCTAGGCCCGGGCGCAGCGACGCAACGGCTCATAGTAGTCATCGTTGCTCGAGCTTGGTCCCGAGGAAGCGTCACTATTGCTGGAGGAATCGCAGACAAGGCCAAGGGCAAGTTCACCGCCAGGGGCCTCGCTGCTTCACCGGCCAGCAGGGGGATCGCCGCCCCGGTCGCCTCCCCTGGGGCAGCACTCCAGACGTTCGCCATCCTCTCTGAAGACCTTGAAGAAGAGCATCGACGCCCTGTCGTACTCGAAGTGGAGGGCGTGCCCCCCTCCAAGTTGTAGGCACGGGCGATCGCTCCCCATCCCCGGGTCATGAAGACATCACCGGAGGAGACGACTTCAACCTCCGCCTGCGAGGCTTGGCTACAGCAGCCGTCATGCTGCAGCCACAGCTCGACGGGCCCCCTCAATGGTATCTGCCCCGCAAAGGACCACGGGAGCCGGATCCATGTGCGCAGCGGCATCGCCGTCCACACCACGAACTCACGGGCCGTGCCACCGGCATGGGCCTGCGGGTAGGGTGGTCGCGCGACTGTCGCTCATTCTCCTCCCCGGCTTCGTCCCCCGCGACTTCCATGGCTGCTCCCGCGAGCGGGGCCCTGTGCGCGAGCATTCGCGCCGATGGGGAAACCCAGTGGGGCATGCTCGCACCAGGGTTGGGCAGCCATGGGTGCTGCGGTGGCCTTGCGGGGGCGGCCACGTCTCTTCTTCGGCGGAAGCAGCTCCGGTTCCACCCGAGGGGCCTTGCCTTTCTCCTCGGCAAAGAACCTCCTCACCGGCGCCATGGATGCTTCGGCAAGTCAGCGAGACAACGAAGAAGAAGAAGAAGCGGGCGACAAAAAGAAGAAGATGGGCTAGGGGCTCTGCCCCCATCCCTATTTATAGGCGAAGGAAGGCTGACCGGCGGCCTCTCATGTTCTGAGCAATGATGGCCCCGCTGCATGCGCCAGGTAGTTGTCAACCCGGACGGTTGCCGAGGTGACGTGGGGAAGCGGAGACGCCCACGTCCCGTCTGGCGCCACACGTCAACTTGGCCTGCAGGCGATTGGGGCCCGTGGCGCTTCGCCCTTGCCCTTTGGCTTCGCCTCGAAGCCAAGTTCGAGCGCGCCTTGGGCCCGGGGGCTACTGTCGGCGTTCTGGGAACCAGGGAACCAGACTTGCCTGCCTGCAGCCCATGGCGTGGCTACGTCGACGGCCTAGTACGGCCCATCTACAAGACCGCCAAGAGAAGACCCTCGCGGGGACCCGTGGCCTCATGAGGCGGACAACACCAAGAACTCCGAAGGGAGCGGCCTCCCCATGCTGCCTCCTGAGGAGCGAAGATTTCTATGCAGGTACCAACCTCATGAGTCTATGATGATGTAAGGCATGATGATCGAGGCCAGGCGGGTGCCAGCGGGCGCAGAGAAGGCAGTTTCCTCTTTGGTGCTAAGGAGGCAAGGACAGGCATGGGTTCCCGAGGAATTTGCCAAAGGTTTCAATTCTAGTGCTACAAGACCAAGACCACCAGCATGGCAGGATGGATGTCATCGCCGAGCCCACCGTTGTGTCACGACCAGAAGCTTTGCAGGCGAAGACCACCTTTTGTCAGGATAAGATGTACTACTTGTCCCCTTCCAAATTGTCCACTGTGGGATCCCTTCCCGCCTATGTTTTGGGGGAAGAGTACCGAGGCCACTATAAAGATAGGTTAGCCACCACCATAGAGGGGGTCGACTCATTCTCACCCTCAAGCCCTCATGAGGTTGTTCATCCTCTGTACTTGTTCATCCTCAGCCCCTCGTGAGGCCAATCCACCACAAAGCAGGAGTAGGGTTTTACACCGCAAGGTGGCCCGAACCTGGGTAAACTACCATGTTTATCTTCTTCCTTGCTCACGCAAGTTCGGCTAGGCTAGGCTATGGGGCGACGAGTTGGTAGGCTGGATAGGTTGAGTTCTTCGCACACGCCCCAGAGTTCGAACCTTCTTGGGTCTGCGGAGCCGTGAATCCGACATTTGCCGGGGAGGAGTTTAGTATTCCTAGTTATTTTTTCAATTTTTGTCTTTACTTTTCTGTTTTTAGGTAAAGTTTTAATTTTTAGTTCCAAGTCTTGTTAGTTGAAAAACCAAAAGATTACTATGGCTCATAATCTTGGGAGTTTTGCTACTCCCAGCAACAACTTCATGTTTGTACCTATAGCACAACCTGAGGTTGCAGTCGCTGAGTATGAGATTAAACCGAACTTAGTTTCCATGGTTCAATAGGACCAATTTGGAGGCTCTGTTCTGAGGATGCCGATATGCACCTACACAATTTCACTGAAGTATGCAACATGACACGCATAAAGGATTATGATCCCGACACACTAAAATTGCGTCTATTTCCTTTTTCCTTACGAGGAAAAGCTAAGGAATGGCTTCTTGCACTACCTAAGGGCAATATTACTTCTTGGGCTGATTGTTGTAGTAAATTTTTATCTAAGTAATGTCCACTTGCAAAGATTATGCAATTACATTCTCAGATTATAGGTTTCAAGCAAGAGGAACATGAGCCACTAGTGCTTGCGTGGGATAGAATGAAGGAAGCTATTAGAAATTGTCACAATCATGGAATGGAGGAATGGTTAATTCTCCATATGTTTTATAATGGTTTGAATCGTATGTCAAAAACTATGCTTGATACAGCTGCAGGAGGAACGATCATGGGAAAGCCCATAGAAGATGTCAAGAGATTATTGGATGATATGCAAGAAAACCATGCCCAATGACATGTTGAGAGAACCACCACTAAAATGGTGAATGCCATAGAAGAAAGTAGCACGGAGTTAACAGCCAAGCTAGGTGAACTTATCTCCGCGGCAAAAGGTAAAGAAGAGGTAAACGTGAATGCTATCACTAGTGAAGAAAGTAGTGATGTGAATTTTATCGCTCGTAATAGCTACGATCCTACATGGAAAAGAATGGATATGCTCCTAGACTTCCTTATCCTAGTAATGGAGGAGCGTCCAATAATTTTAATGGAGGTAATGCTAGCAACAGAAATACTCTAGAAGAAACTCTTAAAAGTTTTATTGCTAGTCAGGCTGAGCAGAATGAAAACTTCAAGAATATCTTGAAGAACCATGACAACTTACTTGGTGAATTAACCAGTAAGGTTGTTGGACTAATGAATGATGTGCTGATAATTGAAGGAAGATCTAAGAATATAGAAGCACAAATGGCTAAAATAGCAGAGAGCCAAACACTAATTTTGGCTAAGTTTGTAGGTAAACTGGAGCCTAATCCAATTGAATAAGTTAAAATGGTGAGAAGCAACAAAGAGAAAGCTGAAGTACTTGACACAAGCCAAGTGCTAGAGTACAATTATACCGTTGCAGATTTTGTTAAGATGATATCCATGAAGTATCCACTACCAGAGGTAACTAACAATGATGCATATAATGTTTTTGTTGAACAAGTTGCAGCCAAGGTACGTGAACTTGATGATGAAAGGAAGAAGCTCTACAGTAAGTTACCAGCCAAGCAAGAGGATGCTTTTGAACCTACCATAGAAATTGAGGTAGGATTGAATAAATTCAGTGCTTTATGTGATCTTAGGGAAAGTGTTTCCACAATCCCCAAGTCAGTTTTGATAGTCTTAATCTCGGGCCTTATGCTAATACCGAGATCCTTTTAAATATGGCTAATTCTACTTTTACTCAGGCAGTAGGCATTAAGCATGGTGTTATAGTTCAAATTAATGTTTGCCTGTCATGATTGATCTTGTTATAGTAGATATGCCTGAAGATCCAATTGCTCCTATAATTCTCGGTAGACCTTTTCTAAGGACTATTAAAGCCATGATAAATGTGTTTGAGGGAAATGTTAGATTTGACTTACCTACTAAAGATCCTTTTGTGAGACATTTCCCCAGGAAAAAGAAAATGAAGACCTACTCAGGAGAAGGCATCATTGTGAATGCCAGAAGCTATGGTCTCGGTGTGTTGGCACCACCTTGATCATCACTACAGTCGAGCTAACCGACTGAAAACAAGCGCTTCGTGGGAGGCAATCCACGCGAATAAAGTAGACAAGTAAGTTTTTATTTTTGTTCCACTAAAATTGAAGTTCTAAGTGAAGAAGTAAGTTTGGATGAGTGGTTCTAATGAGGGCTTTGTGATGTGCAAGTTGAATTATGAGTTGAATAGATGTCTGGGTGCTTGAAAAATTGTCTATGTATTGTTTTTTTTTTGAGAAAAGGCTCAAAGCCAGATTAAGAAGCCCCACGGGGGTGGTTACAATCCTCTAAAAGGAATTTCCTGGGAGTATGAGGCACATCTGCCACGCAGGTTAAATCACCAGACCTCTAGCAAAGGCCGCCAATTCATGTGCTAGTTTATTCCTGCTCCGTTTTACTGTGCTGATTGAGACCTCCTTGAAAGTATTCATCAAGGCTCTTGCATCAGTAATCAAAGGAAACAGAGCAGACTGATTCTCGGTTGTGCTCTTTAGAATTGAGGCCACGGTAGCGTAGTACGTCTCGATACACAGTTGACCATAATAACTCTTTCTTAATTCAGACAGACCGCATAGGATAGCAGCCATTTCAGCTTCCTCGGGCGAGGTACAAGGAGATAATCTTTTGCATATGGATAGAACAATGTGTCTGTTGCAGTCCCTCACAACAACACCTGCATTGGTGTCCCCGGTGCCACTAATAAAGGAAGCATCGCAGTTCATTTTCCAGATCCCACTGTCCGGTGGCATCCACTTCTCAGATTCATCAGCAATTTCCGATTGTGGGGCATGATTTGGCGAGTCGGTTTCGTCAGTCCGTGTGTTGTCAGGAAAAAGAGCTGCAATCCCGGAGGCGATCGACTGCTTTCCTTTAATGATTGCAGCCATATCCTGATTGCTGCAGAGGTCCGAGGAGTTCAGTATAGCTGCCTCAGGATCTTTGTTGCTCATGCCCACCATACCGAGTTCATCATAGTATTTAATTAAAAACTGAACCGATGCCCCAATCGTTCCTCTTCCTTTTGAGTGCACACAATCCTCATGGAGCCACCATGCTCGCCACAACAGGAGCAAAATTTTCTGCCGCACATCCACAGTACATATGTCCAGGAGGAGTTGCAACCAATCCTTACCTGTATATTTGAATTTTTCTTCAGCCGGCAAGTTCCATCTCTTTCTCATTTCCATGCGAAGGGCTCTAGCCTTAGTACATGATACTGTAGCATGGTACTCATCCTCCGTCTCCTTACCACAGATATTACAGATACTATCAAGTTCCAACCTTCTTTTCCATTTATTTTTCTTGGTGGCCAAAGTCTCAGTAGCAACTCGCCACCCGAAGATGCGAATTTTCTCAGGGCATTTGGATTTCCAGATGATCCCAAATGCTTCTATTATCCGCGTCGCGCACAGAACTTGATGCAGCTGCTCCCATTTGCTGTTTGAGTTGGGACCCCAGTTTGTATGCGCTACGGATAGTGAACATGCCATTTTTCTCACTATGCCAGGCCACGCGGTCCTCAACCTCCGTATTGGGTAGTTTGATTTTACATATTTCTTCCACATCAAACTCATGAAATAATTCTTTCACAAGGTCACCATTCCACTCATGGCCTTCAGGTGTTAGAAGCCGGTTAACCCATCTCAAGCGTGACTGTCTTTTGAAGGTGGCCACTTTCAATCCACTCTTTCTGGGGATCCATTGATCCCTTTGAATTTGAATCCTCCTTCCATTGCCTACTCTCCATATTAGCCCTTTCTTTAGGAGCTCAAGACCATGTTCAATCCCTTTCCATGCTTGAGACGCATCTGAGGCAAAAGATGTATTAAGGAGCTCCCCATTTGGGTAGTATTTTGACTTTAGTACTCTCGCACATAGGCTATCAGGGCGTTGTAATAACCTCCATCCCTGTTTTACCAGGAGGGCTTGATTAAAAATCTGCATATCACGAAATCCGATTCCTCCTGCTCTTTTTGGTTTCACCAGTTGGTCCCAAGCCGCCCAATGGACTTTCCTACGGCCTTCCTCTTCACCCCACCAAAATTCTCTGATCAAGTGCTCGTATTTCTCACAGAAGCCGGCTGAAAGTTTAAACACACCCATTGTGAAAACTGGGAGGGCCTGTACAATGGCCTTAACATGAACTTCTTTTGCTGCGAAGGACATGAATCTTCCCGTCGAGTCATTACATCTCTTCATGAACCTATCCATGATAGGTTGGAAGTTGGAGTCTTTCATTCTGCCTTCTGGAGTTGGGAGGCCAAGATATTTACTCTCAAAGGTGGATGTGTCAATTGCCAAGATACTCTTAATTTCCTCTTGAACTTCTGTTGGGCAATGCTCACTGAACAAAACTGAACATTTGCTGCTGCTTAGGAGCTATCCAGTGCATCTCTGAAACATGGATATCGCTTTCTTAACTGACAAAGCTTGTTCCCTTGAGGCCTTAAAGAAAATGAGACTATCATCCACGAACAACAGATTTGAAATCCCAGGGCTGTTACGAACTACCTTGACCGGAGTGATACTGCCTCCCAATACCTCTTTCTTGAAAATATTTGCCAGCCCATCCGCCACAAAGAGGAATAAGTAAGGGCTCAAGGGATCGCCTTGCCGAAGTCCTCTCGAAGGGATGAATGGTTCAAGTACCTCTCCATTCATCTTCACTGAAAACCGCACCGATGTTACACATTTCACGACCCAATTGATCCAGACCGAGTTGAATCCAATCTTTTCCAGCGTGCCCTGTAAATAGTTCCAAGCCACTCTATCATAGGCCTTCGCTAGGTCCAACTTGTATGCACAATGGGTGTTATATGGCTTTTTACTATGCTGAATCTTGTGAAAGCATTCGAAAGCAATAATGGCATTATTAGTTATCAGCCTTCCTGGGATGAAAGCACTTTGCGTCTCTGAGATCAACTTGTCAAGGTAGGGGCACAGCCGGTTGACCAAACACTTGGAGATGACCATATAAATTACATTACATAGACTGATTGGCCTGAAGTCTTTAAGACTTTGGGGATTCCTTCCCTTCAGAATGAGCACAATGACCATGTCATTGATCCCTTTGGGCATGATGCCATCCTCGAAAAAATTCAGAACCACTTTTATGACATCCTTTTTTATCGTACTCCAATTACGCTGGAAAAACCTAGCCAGAAAACCATCTATACCTGGGGCTTTTAGTGGTCCTATCTGAAACAGGGCATCACTTACTTCTTTCTCAGTAAAGTCTTCTGTAAGTTTTGCGTTCATATCATCCTGGACCGTACGGGGGATCAACTCGATCAGTTCAAAGGGGACGACCTCGTCGTCCTTCTTGTACAGATTTTTAAAAAACATTGATGTCATTGCATTCAGCTCGTCCTTCCTCTCAATCCAGATCCCCTCCTCATTCTTCAATTTTCTAATTTGGTTCTTCTTTTGCCGCCATGTAGCCTTTCTGTGGAAGTACATTGTGTTTTGATCACCTTCTTTTATCCAAGTCGCCCTAGACCGCTGTTTCCACATAATTTCCTCTCATATGAGCAGCTCATCCAGTTTGCTAGATACCTTTTTTATGCGATTTTCATTTTCATCAGTTCTCAGCCTCTCATGGAGCTTATTTAGCTCCTTCCATTTCTTCTTGATGCAACCTGAAACTGAACCAAAATCTTTCTTAGACCATTTTTGAAGTGAATCTTGGACCCCTCTAAGTTTCTTTGCTACTGCAGCTAGTGAGGAGCCCGAGCTGTCTCCCTCCCAAGCATCTTTAACTGTGCTATCCAATGAAGGGACACGTTCCCACATAATTTCATATCGGAATGGATTAGACATTCTGGCAGTGTCTTCAGTGCCCAAGGACAGCAACAGGGGAAAATGGTCAGATCGGGAGGTAATTATATGCTGGACATTTACATTGCGAAACAAATCTGACCACTCAGGCCAGGAAACTCCCCTATCCAGCCTAGCTCGGACATTATTTCTTCCTTTTTGCTTATTATTATATGTCCACTCGGGGCCATGATAACCAAGATCATGCAGATTACACCATGACAATACATCTCTGAAGTTGCTCATATTCCTGTCAGATCTTTTGGCAACTGAGAAGTGTTCACTTTGCCATAATGTTTCATTGAAGTCCCCTATCATCATCCAAGGTTCAACAGATTTTGGTTTTATTCTTCTTAACAGGCTCCACATATTATGTCTCTCATGGGCTTTCGGTTCACCATACACAAAGGTACCCCGCCACTCAGGGACATGGGGATCATCACAAACATGCACATCAATATACCTCAAACCATATGAGAGCATCTTTATTTCAACACTATCGTCCCAAAACAGGGCGATGCCAGCACCTTTTCCCACTCCGTCGTGGGTGATACAGTGCTTGAGGCCAAGCCTCCATCTTATTTTCTTGACGCTCTCTTCGCACTGTCGCGTTTCAGATATGAACACGACAGAGGGGCGGTGGGCGTGCACTAGGCACACGAGTTCACAAATTGTACCGGGGTGGCCCAAACCCCGACAGTTCCAGCCAAGGATCTTCATCCCTCTGATGACCCACAAGTATATGGGATTAATTGTAGCCTTTTCGATAAGTAAGAGTGTCGAACCCAACGAGGAGCAGAAGGAAATGACAAGTGGTTTTCAGCAAGGTAATTTCTGCAAGTACTGAAATTGTAAGTAGCAGAGTAGTTTGATAGCAAGATAATTTGTAACGAGCAAGTAACGGTAGTTGTAATAAAAGTGCAGCAAGGTAGCCCAATCCTTTTGAGGCAAAGGAAATGCCAAAACGGTCTCTTATAATAAGCAAAGCGTTCTTGAGGGTACACGGGAATTTCATCTAGTCACTTTCATCATGTTGGTTCGATTTGTGTTCGCTACTTTGATAATTTGATATGTGGGTGGACCGGTTCTTAGGTGTTGTTCTTACTTGAACAAACCTCTTACTTATGATTAACCCCCTCGCAAGCATACGCAACTATGAGAAAAGTATTAAGAATAAATTCTAACCATAGCATTAAACTTTTGGATCCAATCGGTCCCTTACGGAATAGCGCATAAACTAGGGTTTAAGCTTCTGTCACTCTCGCAACCCATCATCTAATAACTACTCCACAATGCATTCCCTTAGGCCCAAATATGGTGAAGTGTCATGTAGTCGATGTTCACATGACACCACTAAGGGAATCACAACACACATACTGTCAAAATATCGAACACATATCAAGTTCACATGATTACTTGCAACATGATTTCTCCCGTGACCTCAAGAACAAAAGTAACTACTCACAAATGATAATCATGCTCAAGATCAGAGGGGTATTAAATAGCATATTGGATCTGAACATATAATCTTCCACCAAATAAACCATATAGTAATCAACTACAAGATGTAATCAACACTACTAGCCACCCACAAGCACCAATCTATAGTTCTGGTACAAAGATTGAACACAAGAGATGAACTAGGGTTTGAGAGGAGATGGTGTTGTTGAAGATGTTGATGGAGATTGCTCTCCCCAAGATGGGAGAGTTGTTGGTGATGATGATGACGATGATTTCCCCCTCCGGGAGGGAAGTTCCCTCGGTGGAATCACTCCGCCGAAGGGCAAAAGTGCTCCTGCCCAAGTTCCGCCTCGAGACGGCGGCGCTCCGTCCTGAAAGTCCTCTCCTGATTTTTTCTAGGTCAAAATGACTTATATACCAGAAGATGGGCACCCGAGGTGGGCCGAGGGGACCACAACCCACCAGGGCGCGCCTGGGCTCCCTGGCGCGCCCAGGTGGGTTGTGCCCACCTGGTGGGCCCCCTTTGGTACTTATTGGCTCCAATATTCCTCATTTATTCCATAAAAAATCTCCGTGAAGTTTTAGCTCATTTGGAGTTGTGCAGAATAGGTAGCCTGAGATAGCTTTTTCAGGTCCAGATTTCCAGCTGCCGGAATTCTCCCTCTTTGTGTATACCTTGCATATTATCGGAGAAAAGGCATTAGAATTACTCCAAAAAAGCATTATTATGCATAAAAACATCATAAATAATAGTAGGAAAACATGATGCAAAATGGACGTATCAACTCCCCCAAGCTTAGACCTCGCTTGTCCTCAAGCGAAAACCGAAATCGAAAAACATGTCCACATGCTTAGAGAGAGGTGTCGATAAAAACAAAATACGGACATAGAAGCATCATGTGTATTATTGTAACAGCAACAAGCTTTAACATAAAACTTTTATCATAGACTTCTCATGAATAAGTAACAATTCATCACACTATCGAAGTATAAAGCATAAACTCTATTAGAAACCAACAAACTATGTTCTCAGTCAACTTTGCAACTACAATTCATCATCTTTTTTGGAAGGGTCACGTATCGGAGCCTTTAGGCAAGTCCACATACTCAACCATCATATAGTCTTCTATGATTGCAAACACTCACCGCATACACATGAGCAAAACGTTTCAACCGGACACATAGAAAGATAGGGGCTTTCTAGTTTCACCTCCCAACGTATTCACCTTGAGGGTGATGTCAACAATAATAACTCATGCTACCCATATTCAACTGGACATATGTGCCTATATCTTTCCTCACCACATGATGCTTGCCAAAGGAGAAAAATAAAAGGAAAAGAGAGAAGAACTTTGACTCTTGCATAAAAATAAATACATAAAAGTAAAAGATAGGCCCTTCGCAGAGGGAAGCAGAGGTTGCCATGCGCTTATTTGTTTGTATGCTCAACCCCTTAGTGCAAGAGAACGTCATGTTATATTGCCCCTTGTGATGGCAACCTTTATTATGCAGTCTGTCGCTTTTATTTCTTCACCATCACAAGTTCGTACAACGCTCAATTTTCTCTTACACTAAATGATCTTACACTTTTAGAAGCAATTTTTATTGCCTTATTGCACCGATGACAACTTACTTGAAGGATCTTACTCAATCCATAGGTAAGTATGGTGGACTCTTGGAAATAAGATTTGGGTTTAAGGATTTTTGGATGCACAAGTAGTATCTCTACTTAGTGCGGAATTTTTGGCTAGCAAAGATGGGGGGCAAGCACCACATGTTGAAGGATCTATGACAATATAACTTCTATGTGAATATGAACAAACATAAATCATTAAGTTGTCTTCCTTGCCCAACATCAACAATTTTGGCATATAATATTTTGATGGGGGCTCACAATCACAAAAGATTTCTATGATAGTGTATTTATATGTGAATCTTCTCTTCCCTTATTAATTCTTTCATGAGTTGCATCATTGACTAATGCTATGTTTGTCAATCTCTAATAAAATTTTCTACTTATACTTTTCCTTATGTGGTGTTATCACCTACCATAGGATTAGCATATGATCTTTTCATTTATTTCTTTTCTTTTTATTGCAACAAGAAAGTAAAGAAAGCAAAACTCAAACTAAACTTTATTTTATTTCTCGCACACGATTACAAGGATAGATCACTAAGCAAGCTCTCAAAAAGAAAGGATCGAACTAAACTTTTATTCATCTAAAGCAAAAGATCGAACTAAGAAAAGTAAAGGCAAAAGGTAGTGGAGGTGATACGATACCGGGGCACCTCCCCCAAGCTTGGCGGAAGCCAAGGGGAGTGCCCATACCCGATACTCAATTTTCTTTTGGTGGTGAAGAAGGAGGTGGTGGTGATGATGAAGTAGAAGCGATCTTGTCCTCGGGTTTCCATGGCTGGGGCTCACCATTATAAGAAGAGGAGTGAGTCTCACGGGTCCTGCAACTGGCAGCCAAACTCAGACCTTTAAACCTTGCCTCATATTCAAAGACTTGGTTTTGGAGGTCGTAGATCTGGCCCTAGAGGAAGTTGATTTGCTCGTTGAAGGAGAAGACGATGTCCTTCATGGACTTGCCCTCCACCTTGAGATCACGGGTGTAGTCCGCGATCATGAGGTGATTGGCATTGAGTCCATGTTCCACCATCCCCTTGCATCAGAAAATGTCCTGCTCCACAGCTTCAAGCCTAGCCTCCACGGATCCAGTCCCCTTGGGGCCTTGCACATCGCGGATGTGGAGCACCCCCTCACGCATCTGGATAGCTTGAGGGTGCTACATCACCTCCCGCGGATATGGGTTGATGACGTTCTCGAAGAACTTGTCCTTGGAGGAGCTTGAAGCGGCCATGGTGGATTAGATCTGTCATAAAACAGCAAGGAAAAGAAAACAGGAGATTTCTCCACGATACGGAGGTCAATAGGTTCAGGGGGGGTATATAAAGATTTTTTTATTTTGGGAAACAAGCAAACGGAATAAAAAACGGAGTCCGGAAGGTACCCGAGGTGGGCACAACCCACCTGGGCGTGCCTGGCAAGCCAGGCGCGCCCTGGTGTCTTGTGCCCACCAGGGGTGCCTTCCTGGTTGCTTCTTATTTTCCTAATTTTCTAAATATTCCAAAACTGACAAAAAATATTTTTGCGGATTTTTCGGAGTCCGTTTACTTACCATATCACGTACCTCCTCTTTTTCACGATTCTGGAGTGTTCCGGAAGGACTCTTTTATGTGTTCTTCCGGTGTCATAGTTTGGATAATATTACTTTCAACATTAATGGGCGTACCTGAGATATAATGTTTTATTCGTTGCCCATTAACAACCTTCGGGTTAGTACCATCGGCATTATTTATTTTGATAGCTCCAGACCGATAAACCTCCTCGATAACATAGGGTCCTTCCCATTTGGAGAGGAGTTTTCCTGCAAAGAATCTGAAACGAGAGTTGTACAAAAGAACATATTCTCCAACTTTGAACTCACACTTTTGGATTCTTTTATCATGCCATCTTTTAACTTTTTCTTTAAACAATTTGGCATTTTCATAAGCTTGGGTTCTCCATTCATCTAATGAGCTAATATCAAATAACCTCTTTTCACCGGCAAGTTTGAAATCATAGTTGAGTTCTTTAATTGCCCAATATGCTTTATGTTCTAACTCAAGAGGCAAATGACAAGCTTTCCCATAAACCATTTTATAAGGAGACATACCCATAGGATTTTTATATGCTGTTCTATAAGCCCAAAGTGCATCATCTAATTTCTTAGACCAATTCTTCCGGGACCTATTGACAGTCTTTTGCAAAATTAATTTTATTTCTCTATTGCTAAGTTCAACTTGACCACTAGACTGAGGATGATAGGGTGATGCAATTCTATGGTTAACATCATACTTGGCAAGCATTTTACGGAAAGCACCATGAATAAAGTGTGAACCACCATCAGTCATCAGGTATTTAGGGACTCCAAACCTTGGGAAAATAACTTCCTTAAGCATTTTAATAGAGGTGTTGTGATCAGCACTACTAGTTGGAATAGCTTCTACCCACTTAGTAACATAATCAACAGCAACCAAAATATGTGTATACCCATTAGAAGAAGGAAAAGGTCCCATGTAATCAAAACCCCAAACATCAAATGGTTCAACAGCAAGTGAATAATTCATAGGCATTCCTTGACGCTTACCGATATTACCTATTCTTTGGCATTCATCACAAGATGAGACAAACTTACGAGCATCCTTGAAGAGAGTAGGCCAATAAAATCCAGATTTCAATACCTTGTGAGTAGTTCTTTCTCCCGCATGATGTCCTCCATAAGCTTCGGAGTGACATTTTCGTAGGATTTGTCCCTGTTCATGCTCAGGTACACAACGTCTAATAATACCATCTACCCCTTCTTTATAAAGATGTGGGTCATCCCAGAAGTAATGTCTTAAATCATAAAAGAATTTTTTTCTTTTGTTGGTAGGTAAAGCTAGGTGGTAAATATTTAGCAACAATGTAATTAGCATAATCAGCATACCAAGGAGTGTTATTAGAAACATTTATTGCAGCTAATTGCTCATCAGGAAAACTGTCATCAATAGGTAGTGGGTCATCAAGGACATTTTCAAGCCTAGACAAGTTATCAGCTACGGGGTTCTTAGCTCCCTTTCTATCAATAATATGCAAATCAAATTCTTGTAGCAAGAGAACCCACCTAATGAGTCTAGGTTTAGCATCTTTCTTTTCCATAAGATATTTTATAGCAGCATGATCAGTGTGAACAGTCACTTTAGAATCTACAATGTAGGATCTAAATTTATCACAAGCAAACACAACTGCTAAGAATTCTTTTTCAGTAGTAGCATAATTTCGTTGGGCACTGTCTAGAGTTTTACTAGCATAATGGATAACATTTAGTTTCTTATCAACTCTTTGTCCTAGAACAACACCAACAGCATAATCACTAGCATCACACATAATTTCAAAAGGCAAGTTCCAGTCATGTGGTTGAACAATAGGTGCAGAAATTAAGGCTTTCTTGAGTGTTTCGAAGGCTTCTAAACAATCATCATCAAAAACAAAAGGAGTATCCTTTTGCAAAAGGTTTGTAAGTGGCCTAGAAATTTTAGAAAAGTCTTTGATAAATCTCCTATAGAAACCAGCATGACCTAAGAAACTACGAATACCTTTGATATCTTTAGGACATGGAATTTTCTCAATTGCATCAACATTAGCTTTGTCCACTTCAATACCTCTTTCAGAGATTTTATGGCCCAGAACAATACCTTCATTAACCATAAGGAAGCACTTCTCCCAATTCAAGACAAGATTTGTTTGCTCACATCTCTGCAAAACTCGATCAAGATTGCTTAAACAATCATCAAAAGACTTCCCATACACAGAAAAGTCATCCATGAAAACCTCAACAATCTTTTCACAAAAGTCAGAGAATATAGCAGTCATACATCTTTGAAAGGTAGCAGGTGCATTGCATAAACCAAAAGGCATACGTCTATAAGCATAAGTTCCAAAGGGACAAGTGAAAGTGGTCTTTTCTTGATCAGGTTGAGAAATAGGTATTTGTGAGAAACCAGAATATCCATCAAGGAAACAAAAATGTGTGTGCTTTGACAATCTTTCTAGCATTTGATCAATAAAAGGCAGAGGATAATGATCTTTTCTAGTTGCTTTTTTTAATTTTCTAAAATCAATTACCATTCTATAGCCTGTAACAATTCTTTGTGGAATAAGTTCATTCTTATCATTTGGAACAACAGTAATACCTCCCTTCTTAGGGACACAATGAACAGGACTTACCCATCTACTATCAGCTATAGGATAGATTATACCTGCTTCCAGAAGTTTTAATATTTCCGTCCTTACCACTTCTTTCATCTTCGGATTTAACCGGCGTTGGTGATCAACAACAGGTTTAGCATCAGGTTCCATATTAATCTTGTGCTGACATAGAGTGGGACTAATGCCCTTAAGATCATCAAGAGTATATCCAATAGCAGCTCGGTGCTTCCTTAGAACTTTCAATAGTCTTTCTTCTTCGTGTTCTGAAAGGTTAGCACTAATAATAACATGATATATCTTTTTCTCATCAAGATAAGCATATTTCAAAGTGTCCGGCAATTGTTTTAATTCAAACACAGGATCACCTTTGGGTGGAGGAGGACCTCCTAGAGTTTCAATAGGCAAATTGTGTTTAAGCAGGGGACGTTGTTCAAAGAAAATATCATCTATTTCATTCCTTTCATGCATATGTAAATCATTTTCATGGTCTAGCAGATATTGTTCTAAAGGATCAGTAGGAGGCACAGCAATAGAAGCAAGACCAAATATTTCATCCTTACTAGGCAATTCTTTTTTATGAGGTTTTCTACTACACTTGGAAAAGTTAAACTCATGAGACTTATCACCAAAGCTGACACCGACAATTTTTTTCTTACAATCTATTCTAGCATTAACGGTGTTCAAGAAGGGTCTACCAAAGATAATGGGACAAAAATCATCTTGCGGGGAACCAAGAACAAGAAAATCAGTAGGATATTTTATTTTCCCACACAAGACTTCAACATCTCTAACAATCCCGATTGGTGATATGGTATCTCTATTAGCAAGCTTAATAGTAACATCTATGTCTTCTATCTCTGCGGGCGCTATGTCATTCATAATTTCTTGATATAAGGTAAAGGGAATAGCACTCACGCTAGCACCTATGTCACATAAACCATGATAACAGTGATCTCCTATTTTAACTGAGACAACAGGCATACCAACAACGGGTCTATGATTATCTGTTTTATCAGGTTTTACAATTCTAGTAGCTTCATTACAGAAGTAGATAACATGCCCATCTATATTTTCTTCCAGGAGATCTTTAACCATAGCAACACTAGGTTCTACTTCGATTTGTTCATCAGGTTTAGGTGTTCTAATATAACTCTTGTTGACCACAGTTGAAACTTTAGCATGTTCCTTTATCCTAACAGGGAAAGGTGGTTTCTCAATATAAGCAATAGGAATAACTGGATCAACATTATAAACAATAGTTTCCTCTTTAGCTGGTACCGGTTCTTTAACTTCCTTTTTAATAGGTGGGTGATATTTAAACCACTTCTCCTTAGGGAGATCAACATGAGTAGCAAATGATTCACAGAAGGAGGCTACTATCTCAGAGTCAAGTCCATATTTAGTGCTAAACTTTTGAAAAGCATCGGTATCCATAAAAGATTTAACACAATCATACTTAAGCTTAATACCTAACTCTTTACCTTCGTCGAGTTCCCAATCTTCAGAGTTGCGTTTAATTCTTTCCAAAAGATCCCACCTAAATTCAATGGTCTTCTTCATAAAGGAACCAGTACAAGAAGTATTGAGCATGGATTGATCATCACGAGAAAGCCGAGCATAAAATTTTTGAATAATGATTTCTCTTGAGAGCTCATGATTGGGGCATGAATATAACATTGACTTAAGCCTCCCCCAAGCTAGAGCGATACTTTCTCCTTCACGAGGCCAAAAATTATATATATAATTCCGATCACGATGAACTAGATGCATAGGATAATTTTTTTGGTGAAACTCCAATTTCAGTCGATTCCAATTCCAAGATCCAATATCATCGCATAGCCTATACCATGCCAATGACTTTCCCTTCAAAGATAAAGGGAAAACCTTCTTCTTAACTTCATCTCCGGGTAAACCTGCAAGCTTAAACAATCCACAAATTTCTTCCACATATATCAAGTGCATATCAGGATGTTCGGTTCCATCTCCTGCATAAGGATTAGCTAGCAGTTGTTCTATCATACCTGAAGGAATTTCATATTCAATATTTTCAGTAGGTGCAGTAGGTTGAGGGGTAATTAATTGTGGTTCCGGTCGAGGTGAAGATACCCCGAACAAACCCCTCAAAGGATTGTTTTCCATAGTAAGAAGTGACAATAAATTTCAGCACGTACCAATAATTTTTCCTTACCAATTTCCACTTACCAAGAGCGCTTCACTCCTCGGCAACGGCGCTAGAAAATAGCCTTGATGACCCACAAGTATATGGGATTAATTGTAGCCTTTTCGATAAGTAAGAGTGTCGAACCCAACGAGGAGCAGAAGGAAATGACAAGTGGTTTTCAGCAAGGTAATTTCTGCAAGTACTGAAATTGTAAGTAGCAGAGTAGTTTGATAGCAAGATAATTTGTAACGAGCAAGTAACGGTAGTTGTAATAAAAGTGCAGCAAGGTAGCCCAATCCTTTTGAGGCAAAGGAAATGCCAAAACGGTCTCTTATAATAAGCAAAGCGTTCTTGAGGGTACACGGGAATTTCATCTAGTCACTTTCATCATGTTGGTTCGATTTGTGTTCGCTACTTTGATAATTTGATATGTGGGTGGACCGGTTCTTAGGTGTTGTTCTTACTTGAACAAACCTCTTACTTATGATTAACCCCCTCGCAAGCATCCGCAACTATGAGAAAAGTATTAAGAATAAATTCTAACCATAGAATTAAACTTTTGGATCCAATCGGTCCCTTACGGAATAGCGCATAAACTAGGGTTTAAGCTTCTGTCACTCTCGCAACCCATCATCTAATAACTACTCCACAATGCATTCCCTTAGGCCCAAATATGGTGAAGTGTTATGTAGTCGATGTTCACATGACACCACTAAGGGAATCACAACACACATACTATCAAAATATCGAACACATATCAAGTTCACATGATTACTTGCAACATGATTTCTCCCGTGACCTCAAGAACAAAGGTAACTACTCACAAATGATAATCATGCTCAAGATCAGAGGGGTATTAAATAGCATATTGGATCTGAACATATAATCTTCCACCAAATAAACCATATAGTAATCAACTACAAGATGTAATCAACACTACTAGCCACCCACAAGCACCAATCTATAGTTCCGGTACAAAGATTGAACACAAGAGATGAACTAGGGTTTGAGAGGAGATGGTGCTGTTGAAGATGTTGATGGAGATTGCCCTCCCCAAGATGGGAGAGTTGTTGGTGATGATGATGACGATGATTTCCCCCTCCGGGAGGGAAGTTCCCCTGGCGGAATCGCTCTGCCAGAGGGCAAAAGTGCTCCTGCCCAAGTTCCATCTCGAGACGGCGGCACTCCGTCCCGAAAGTCCTCTCCTGATTTTTTTCTTGGTCAAAATGACTTATATACCAGAAGATGGGCACCGGAGGTGGGCCGAGGGGAGCACAACCCACCAGGGCGCGCTTGGGCTCCCTGACACGCCCAGGTGGGTTGTGCCCACCTGGTGGGCCCCCTCTGGTACTTATTGGCTCCAATATTCCTCATTTATTCCATAAAAAATCTCCGTGAAGTTTCAGCTCATTTGGAGTTGTGCAGAATAGGTAGCCTGACATAGCTTTTTCAGGTCCAGATTTCCAGCTGTCGGAATTCTCCCTCTTTGTGTATACCTTGCATATTATGAGAGAAAAGGCATTAGAATTACTCCAAAAAGCATTATTATGCATAAAAACATCATAAATAACAGTAGGAAAACATGATCCAAAATGGACGTATCACTCTCCTGGCGGGCGCTCTCCTTTGTGCCCGCCAGTTCACCAGTAGCCCCAGGACCGGTTGCTTCCCTTCCGCCTAACTCACCCCATTACAAGCATCCGCCCCACTCCCTGGCCCTTTAGGTTTCTTACAAGTGTCCTGCACTATATAGTCACTATCTTCTATGGCATCACCATGGGCAGCCCTGTTACGCTCCACTCTCTTACCAAGGATAGAGCTGGTCTCCTGTCCATTTCCAGCCTCCTTGTCTTGTACCTTCATTTTGTCTTCCCTCCTTTCTTGTTCCCAACAATACCGTGTTCTGCAGTTATCAAGCTAGGGGGAGGGGCATTGTTGTTGTTGATCCCCTCCTCGCTTGGTGTCAAGTCGCCAGCTTCAGAAATTTGAGCCACCGCCAGTGTTGGTGTTGAGGCGGCAGGCTAGATGCTTGCAAAATTCGCCACTGGTCCGAACCCTAGCGGGAAAGGTGGGGTAGCCCCCTCCCCAACATTATCGCCAGTTCCCATTTTAGCGCCGAGGAGTGTGGCCATCAGGTCAGCAGTCGGAGTCCGGGCGATTGTCGATGTAGATCCCTGAATAGCCAGGGGCGGTGTTGGAGTAGAGCCCTGGCCATTCACCTTGTTGTTGGTGGGAGCATCAGCGTCCCGAGCTCAGGGCTTGTCTCCAATCTTAAGAGCGCTAACAGCAGCGATAGCGGCCTGGACCGTTGGGTCCTGTAGTATCTCATCAGGAACCTTCTGATACTTGATCATCTGTCCTACTTGAAGCGGATCGGCACCATCTTGTTCTTTGCCCAGCCTCTCCCAAGCAAGCTTTGCAGGGGCCGTCCACGCCTCTGCGTACACTTCTGAACCAAAGTGCAAGAAGCGCCTAGCGCTACACGTGTCCGGTGCCACATAGCCCCCTTTGTTCTTGCTCTGTTTGAACGGTGACGCCCTCATGGTAGCAGTATACCTCAGCTGCTGATCATCTACAGGGATCCTACAATCTCACTCACCGTGCCCTATGTGCCACAATACATGCAGAACCTAGGAGCCCTTTCATACTTGACCTCTAGCTTAAACAACTCATCATCACCTAACTCTCTACTATAGATCTCACGCAGGAGATGCTTGTTTACATTGTGTTCAACATGGACCCGAACAAATTCAGTGATAATGTTGCCATGCTTATCAGCATCCACCCTCAGAACCTTGCCAAGCTTTTTCCAGAGCTCCCAGCCCACCTCCTCTGAGAGCATGAGCGAAGGAACATCATAGATACATGCCCAAATGGGCATCACATTCACAACCACATCAGCAGATTTACCTCGTCCATCAAAGGGAACAATCAGAAAGGCATCTTTCCGGTGAGTCCATGGCCCGTTCTCGAGGATGAAGCGGCGGTCCCCTTCACGCTCGAACTTCAGCATGAACCTGTTGTTGTGGAGCGGAGTGTAGGCTAGACGCCCATGGAGTCCCCACTTGCTTTTTAGCTCACCGAACAGCCCCTCTGTGTTGAAAGGCAACACAGAGAAGAAGTAACCCACCGCAAGCCATCGGGTGCGCATAGCAGCACGAGCTCTTGTCAAATCTAGTTCCACGACCTTGGTGTTCTGCACCTCCATTGCCGCCGGGGTGGGGACTGGCTGGGAGGCGGCCAGAGAGTCCTCCCCCCATGCGAGGAAGACCCCCTCTCCAGCTGTCTGCTGGTGCGGCCTCCACCATTAGAGGCCACCTCTTCCAGCTTGCTTGCAGTCATGGCTTTCTTCATCTTTTGGTTATCATGATTTGCCATGGTGTTGTGGTTGGTGAACTAGATGTTTTCGATAGGATGTGATGCCCAGTCCACCTCGTCTATGCTATCTCTTATAGCCATCATGTCCCAGGCTTCTTTCTGCACTGAATCGCCCCCCAATGTTGTTGTCTTTTGTGAACCAGCAGGTGGATCTCCCATTTGGGTAAGAACTGTACAGTGTTGATCCTCTTTTCGGCAAAATATTCTGCTATTTGTGATTTTCGATTGTTCTCTATTAGTCCATCTTTCCAAATCTGCGGGATCAACCTTTCCTACAGTATGCACTGGCGACATATGCTCTGTGGACCAAATCTGAACTTTCCTCCACAACACTGATGCAGTCCTTCCTCCTCCAATCGCTTGCCCCGTCATGTGATTTCTTTCCGTTGTTTCCGCCTTATTCTTCCATTCACCCAGATCACAATCCCTTGGGGTTTGCACTGCCAAAATACTCCTGATTTGATTCGGTGGGGCGTGGATTTTACTTACCAAATTTGACTCCCGAGGGGCGCTACAAACAGATCCCAACGAAATCTTGAAATCCTCCAATCTATCGCGCATCCGCTCGAGGATCTCATCAGACATCTTACCTCCAGAAATCCCAAGATCCTGTTGCCTCCTTTCCTCCCTCCCTTTCCTGGTTTCCAGCAATCGGATTGCGGCATCGATTCTCTTCTGGATCTCGCGGAGACCCAGTGGGTCATCCACAACGAGCTCGCGGTAGACTGGGTTGGGGATCTCTTTCTCTCGCTGGAGTGGGGGTGGAGTGGCGTTTGCCGGCGGCGGGGATCTAAGGAAAAGAAAAGTTTCGCAAGAAACAAATGAAAAGATGGCATTTTAAACGACCGCAAGTGGTCGTATGAGCGGTCGCATGACCTGCTAGAGGTTCCAACACAAAATGGCCAGACACATCAGAAGCAAAGACAGTGTTTTAAATGGGCACGAGCGCCCGTTCAAGCGGTCATTTAACTCTTTTGCAGAAAACAAAGAAAATTCCCAAGCGAACGACGGCATTCCAAATGGGCGCATGCGCCCATCTGAGCAGTCATTTTACACCATCGACTAGAACAACAAAACAACGGATCAAAACATGGTGTTTTAAACGAACGCCACCGCCCGTATAAGTGGTCGTATGAGATGAGCACATACGCAGGTATGTTATCAGGAAGAACGATGGTGTTCCATGCGAACGCTTGCGTCTGCATGAGCGGTCGTTTGGTATCCTGGGAGACCCAATAAGCCCAAGGAAGGAGGTATTTCCCCCATCTCTCTCTTTTCTTCTTATTCTTCCTCCAAACCTCTCGAAATCCTAGCCAAACTTCGCCCGATCTCTCTACTCGCTCAATTTCAGTTCGAATCCTTTCGTGTGATCGATCTATGGTATGTTTCTCCTCCGATCTACAAGTTATTTTTCGTGAATCCATGTTCTACATGCCTAGCATTGCCATGACTAGGAGATGCGTATTTTTTTATTCAAATTTGAGTTTGGCTTGGATTCTTTGATGTTTTTAGAGGAGTATGACATTATGATTGCTGTAGGATCAATATTGCTTATATGTGTTGGGCTGAAAAATTGTTTTGTAGATTTTTACACGGAGGTCTTCTCGCATATGCGATGCTTTGAGTTCATCCACCGCACCACTACAACAAGTTTTTACCCAGGGGATTGTCTTCACCGGCCGTGAAGCAAGAAGATCAAAGCAACCAAGTGGGCTTGTGCGGTAACACTCACCAAGCTAGGTATTACTCATGATTTCAATTTGCTTTGTCATAATTCTGGGTTGCACCATTTTGTTTATCAGGGATGTGAGACATATGAAGGCTTGACACTTGAGTTTCTTAGTACTCTCTCGCATAATGTTGGTTTGTTGCTCAATGTATATGAGGAGGAGAGGATCACTTTCCATCTCTTGGACTAGGACTTCAACATCACATTTCAGCAGTGGTGTGATTACTTTGGCTTCACCAACAACGATGATGACATCCGCCATGTTTTTTATCACACTGAGCCGCACTCGGGGCAAACTTTTAATTTGATGAGCACGCTAGACTCAAGAGCTAGTTGCATTGAAAGTCCTGTTATACGTTATTTCTATTATGTTATCACTAACTTGTTGCAGGCACGAGGAGAAGTTTCTAAGGTGAATGAGGAGAACATGCTAGTTCTCGAGAAAGCAACAAACATTGACGTCAGTTATTCGCCCAACTTAGGGGTAATACTTTTGCTACACCTCACGCATCAAGCAAATCATGCACGAGGAGATATCATGTGTGGAGGAGTGATCACCATGTTGTTCAACGCCCTTGGTCTCAACTACAGTCACCTTCACCCCATTGTAGGTGACACCCTTGTTAATATGCATGTTCTTACTAGCGCAGGGATGGTAGTGGTTCACAATGGCCATCATTGCAGAATTCTTGGAGTGGCACACTTGTTGCCTACTCCTATGCCTAACCATTTCTCCATCGAGCATGGACAATTGCATTATGTTGCATAGGAAGGAGATGCAGTTTTTGACCAAGAAGGCCCAGAACCAGAACAAGTAGATGAAGCAGAACTCGCCACGGATAAAGAAGAGGAGCAGCCCCAACAGACCACACCACCAACGCAGACCTCGGTAGCCTCTAGGGCTCCATTGTTGATGTGAGCAGCCTCGCCTCATGCCTCCGAGGCACGTCCGCCTACATGAACATGAATTTCTCCAACTCGAGCCAGGAGTGGGCTCCTGACCATCCGCCACAATGATCTCGCCGGTTTGGGATTGCAAAGGCCTAGGCTTGGGGGAGGTTATCACCACTTCTACATCAATATGTGGCCTTATTTGAATAAGTTGTAATGAGGTTGTACTTAAGCTAGAGGAGCATCAAAACACTCGTGTTGGTTTGTTCCAACACTTTGTTTTTATTTGCTTTTGCTTTTGCTTTTTATTTTGCCTTTGCGATTTTTTGTTTGCAAGTTAGTTTTCAAAAACCCCAAAAAACAAAAATAGAATAAGCTTCGCTTTGCTCTTGTTCTTTATCTTGCCCTTTGGAGTTCATTGGCATTTTGTTTTCAGAGGAGTTGGTCAACGCCGGACAACGAGGAATGCAAGAGTAAGGAAGAGAAGTGTGTAAATTCACAACTGTGAAGGTATGTCTTACGACCCCCGTCTTTTGCATTTGAAATGCTTAGTGTAGATGTAGTAGTAGTATGTGTGATATGTGCAGATGGGAGGATGTCTTGATAGTTAAGACAAAGGTTTTGTTGTAGTAGCTGAAATAATTTTTAACCTTTGTTCTGTTTAGTTTATACAACCAAGACTTGTCGTGGGACTGGTTTTGAATGAAATGATATTAACTAAGGATAACTATGCACAAGAGAAAGTCTTTCGACACTTGGGAGTTGAGAAAATTGTAGTGGAAGTGATGTTTTAATTTCTCAACCCCATGTTGTTAATTTCAATCGACTTGATAGCACTTGTGGATTAAATTATCTAGAGGAACTTAATTGAAGGGTGAACGGGATTATGCCAAATATCTATGTTGTATCTCTTACATGGTGCTTCAGCTCCTTGCAGGTGCCATGGCACTACTACTATATGCACGTATACATGTGTAAATGTGTCTTTGTCACCTTTCTTGATGTTATGTTGAGGACTCCGCTAGCCAATGAACGATCCACCAAGAGCGATAGCTCGGATTTTGGCTATGAGTTTGTTATCGCACGTAGTGGCAAAACTACAAATGCATATTATTCGGCTTTCTCTTGAAATGGTGTGTATGTGGTAAATAAAAGGAACTGGTCAAAAGAGCTTGGAAGAGAAATTTATCAGAGGTCCATAGTTCCTAAACATTAAGCCACAGCTAAAACCTATGCATGATCACTTAGTTGGCATAATCCCTTCACGTGACAATCAAAGTTCCAACACGCAATGATTGCTTAAGAGCCTTGAGGAGGAAATGATTGTGTGTGTGCTTAAGAGCATTAGAGCATCATATTTTACTACATGCTTTCACTCCCTAACCTATATTTTATTGGCTCTATCTAAAGAAAATATCTTCCGTGCATTCCCGGCAAGCAAGTGTTGTCTAGAATAAATAGAATAGAGTGTTGCAAAGTTGTTTTATCTAGTAGATCAAGAACTTTGTGTTGATTATCTTTGCTTCACTAACACTTGCACTACAACCATGCCACCGCTACAACCATTCTAAGTTTCCAGGTCAAGAAGTGGAGGGCTATCTAGGCGTACTGATCATAAGTGAACCAAAACCATCTTGTTACTTCGGTTTAAACAACTAAGTTCCTTATGATTCAGATTTCTCTTTCTGTTGCTCGAGGATGATCAAATTTAAGCTTGGGGGAGTTGATGAGTGATATTGGTACTAGTGACTAATGAATGCAAAGGATTCCACAAATCCTCTCTTTGATATGTTTCCATAGAAAATGGGCTAAAAAGGGAAGAAATCACGTGTGGAAATGGAATGGAAGAAGAATGGAGGAGGAAGGAATCACCAGGAGACGTCTGCGCAGAATAGCACAAAAGACGGCATTCCATATGGGTGCAAATGCCCCGTATGAGCACCCGTATGGCGTGGATTCTGATGCAGATCGTCCAACCCAACAACTTCCGTTAAAGGGACCCTGTCGAAATGTGAGCAGAGAGACGAGCACAGAGCACAGAAGTTAGAACCTCTTCATCATCATCCTCATCCGCAAACCCTAGCCGCCACCATCTCTAGAGCTATCTCCACCACCACCATAGTGCTCATCCATCCCATTCATACTTGTAGTCGTGCATCGCACAAGGCATCCATTGTAAAACATATTGCAATCTATCAATCTCAAGATGTGTTCTTCAATGTTTTGTTCCCGCAATCTGATCTGCATATGTGAGTAGTTCGGTAAGGTATGGGTTGAGACATAAGCCTTGCAACCCGAGGTATTTGTCGAGGGCATCAATGGAAGACTTTGAAATAACGTCCCATATGTGTGAAATAAATTTTTTACGTGAAGATATCTTTTGTCTTGCCCGCGATCTTCATCCCTGCAGGTACCCAGGATCATGGATATCGGGCACCGGTGAGGCTAGGAGCAAGGAGACCATGAAGTGTTATACCGAACACCGATGACAGTAAGGTTTAGTAGGGTAACATGGATCCTATCCTTGGGGATAAATGAGGTGTAGTCATTAAATGCCCAAAGCTCTTGTCTAATTTTATTATCTTAATTATCGAGGTAGCCCCGCACGACGGATAGGGCCTGTGGTAGAACAACTGGTTCTTGATGTAGGACTCATGCCAGTCAAGATGTTATTTAGACACATCCCCCACTTCGATCCGTAGCAAGCACATCTCGACGAGTGACTTCCAGCGCAGAAACTAATATCATATTTGATCCCATCGCAAATACAAGGTTGTAAGCATAAGACCTCATACCCGCACCTCTTTTTATTATAAGTGTTTGAATCACTACTTGCTTGCTGATCTGGTCAAAAGCTAGATTTGACACTTTGACGAAAGCTTGCTAGAGACCATCGCTTCAAGGGAACCCCCTCTTGTGGGTTCGATAACCCAGGGTCACCTCTAGGGAAATAGGTGCGGGATAATCTTTTCTGTTCCAATACCGGATCAATAAAAATGAGATATCAGTCATCTAAGATATGAACATAGATGAAATCACCATCAAAACATGCAAATAAACCATGGATAGGAGGAGAAACTCACCGAGGATGAAGATGCACGGATCAAATGAACGAAATCCATGAAGAAACGGAGGGTTTGGATTATTTTTGTTTGGGATTGAGAGAGAGAGAGAGAGAGAGAGAGAGAGGAGAGGTTTGGGCGCTGGGGGAGAAAGAAGAAGATCCCCATACTCTGGCGGCGTCATTATATGAAAATTTGGGCCATACGACTGCTCATACGGGTGCGAACGCCCGTATGGAACACCGTGTCACGTTGATTTTTGTCAATCTAGGGTTTGCGTCCTTGGGACGGGCGCTCATACAGACGCGAGCGCCCGTATGGAACACCGTCATTCGTTCTGTATGTCGAAGACATGCAAGGCAGAGCATCATAGGGGCGCTCATACAAACGCTTGCGCCCGTATGATATACCATCTTTTGTCCTGTTCTCTTCACTACAAAAAAACACTTTTGTGATATATGTACATCCGTGACGATTTTATGATAGAATCAAGATAGTCATACTTGTGCCGTCGTACAAGTGTTCCATGACAATACTTAAATTATCATCACGGAAGTGTCCACTTCCATGGCGATAAATGGCGCGACATGGAAGTGTTTTCGTTAAGGGTAACTGACATGTGGCATCCACCGTAACGGGTTGCCGTTAAGCTATCGGCTTCTGGTTTTGATCCCATAACCCGCTAACAGCCAAGACTGATACATCTCCAACATATCTATAATTGTTTGAACCTTAACATGTGAATTGGTTGCTACTTTAACATGAGAGGTTTTATGAGAAAGAATTGTTGTTATGATGCTAGGAAAAGTGATTGAAATTATCATTGATCAAGCTTATGCACTTTGCTAGCATGCACACTTCATAAATTATTTCTTTTACCATTTACCTACTCAAGGACGAGTAGGAAGTAATCTTGGGGATGCTGATACATCTCCAACGTATCTATAATTTATGAAGTATTCATGCCATGTTTACAGCAATTTTATATGGTTTTGGTATGATTTGGATGGAACTAACCCGGACTGACGTTGTTTTCAGCAGAACTACCGTGGTGTTGTTTTTTGTGCAGAAATAAAAGTTATCCAAATGCAATGAAACTTTTTGACGATTTTTTTTGGAACAAAAGAGGCACTAGAAGCTTCGTGGGGGGACCAGAAGGTGAAGGAGGTGAGCACAAGACACCTGGGCGCGCCCAGGTGGGTTGTGCCCACCTCGAGGCCCATCTTCGCGTGATTCCAATGCTGAAAAATCCTATAAATAGAGAAACCATCAGAAATAACCCTAGATAAGAAGTTCCGCCGCCGCAAGCCTCTGTAGCCACAAAAAACCAATCTAGACCCCGTTCCGGCACCCTGCCGGAGGGGGAAATCATCACCGGAGGCCATCTTCATCATCCCTATGGTCTCCATGATGAGGAGGGAATAGTCCAACCTCGGGGCTGAGGGTTTGTACCAGTAGCTATGTGTTTAATCTATCTCTCTTGTGTTCTTGAGTTGGCACGATCTTGATGTATCGCGAGCTTTGTTAATATAGTTGGATCATATGATGTTTTCCCCTCTCTATCTTGTTGTGATGAATTGAGTTTTCCCTTTGAGATTTTGCTTTATCGGATTGAATACTTATATGGATTTGAGAGTACTTGATCTATGTCTTGGCACTCAACTCGCGCATTCCCGAGGTGACATTGGGGTAATCTATGCATAGGGGTTGATGCATGTTTTTGTCCTTGTTTCTCTAGTAGAAATCTTGGGGCACTCTTTGAGGTTCTTTGTGTTGGATTGAGTATTATGAATCTGAAATTGTTTGATGCATATCGTATAATCAACTCAAGGATACTCGCGGTGACATTGGAGTATCTAGGTGACATTAGAGTTGGTTGATGTGTATCATATGGTGTTATTTTATTACGAACTATTGGTTAGATTGATCGGAAAGAATAGCTTGGTGTTATTTTAGTACGAACTCTAGGATAGATTGATCGGAAAGAATAGCTTTGAGGTGGTTTCGTACCCTACAAACAATTTCTTCTTATGTTCTCCGCTAGATAAGAACTTTGGAGTGATTCTTCATCGCACGTTGAGGGATGGTTATATGATCCAATTATATTAGCATTGTTGAGAGATTGCACTAGTGAAAGTACGGACCCTAGGCCTCATTTTCAAGCATTGCAATACCATTTGTGCTCCGTTTTATCAATTGTTACCTTGCTGTTTTTTATTGTTCCTATTACAAAAATCAATATCTACTAAGATTACTACGCTTTTATTACCATCTCTTTGCCGAACTAGTGCACCTATAAAAATTACTATTGTATTTGGTGTGTTGGGGACACAAGAGACTCTTTGTTATTTGGTTGCAGGGTTGTTTGAGAGAGACCATCTTCATCCTACACCTCCCACGGATTGATAAACCTTAGGTCATCCAATTGAGGGGAAATTGCTATTGTCCTACAAAACTCTGCGCTTGGAGGCCCAACACGAGTCTACAAGAATAAAGTTGCGTAGTAGGCATCAAGCTCTTTTCTGGCGCCATTGCCGGGGAGGTGAGTGCTTTAAGGTATATCTTTAGATCTTGCAATTGAATCTTTTAGTTTCTTGTTTTATCACTAGTTTGGTTTATAAAAGAAAACTACAAAAAATGGAATTGAGATGGCCTCATATTATTCGTCTTTATCATGTCTTTCTTGAAAATGAGGGAAAGGAAAATTGTGCTCAATTGATAGAAGAAGAATTCAATAAAATGTTTGGCATAATATCTTTGAATGATGAGCATGATTGCAATGTTGTTAGTATGAATTCTTTGAATATCCATGATGCTAATGATATGAAAAGCCATAAGCTTGGGGATGCTATGTTTGATGAAGATGATATTTTTAGTCCCCCAAGTTTTGATGAGAATATTTACTATGATGAAAGCATGCCTTCTATTTATGATGATTATGGTTATGACATGTATGCTATATTGAATAATCATAACCATGAAACTTGTCATCATGATTTTAATTTTCAATCTCATGATAGTTATTTTGTTGAGTTTGCCCCCACTACTATGAATGAGAAATTTTTTGCTTATGTGGAGAGTAATGATTTTTTTGTGCATGTGGATCATGAAAAGAATGCTTTATGTGATAGCTATATTGTTGAATTCATTCATGATGCTACTGAAAATTATTATGGGAGGGGAACATATGCTTTTACATATTGCAATAATATCAAGTTTCCTTTCTATGTGTTGAAAATCTTGAAGTTTTGCTTGTTTTGCCTTCCGATGATAGTTGCTTCTTGCTCCCATAAATTGTTTGCTCACAAAATCCCTATGCATAGGAAGTGGGTTAGACTTAAATGTGCTGGTCTTATGCTTCATGATGCTCTCTTTGTGTTTCAATTCTTATCTTTTATGTGAGCGTCATTGAAATCTTCATGCCTAGCCAAAAAGGCATCAAAGAAAAGAGCTTGTTGGGAGACAACCCAACATTTAACCCTACTGTTTTTGTGTGTTCACATAATTAATCTACTGCAGTAATCATGTTTTATAGGTTTTGTTTCAATAAAGTGCCAAGTAAAGCCTTTGGGATAGTGTGGATGATAGTTGACTTGATTTTGTGCAAAAACAGAAACTTTTGCGTCCAGTGCAGAAATTCCTATCTTTTACAGGAACGTGGAAAAATTCTGAATTTTCTACAGTTGATGGGTATTCAAATTTTCTACGTTTTACTAATTTTTCAGAACTTTTGGAGTTACATAAGCATGACCTTAATTCAGATCATTGCGTACTGTTCTGTTTTTGACAGATTCTGTTTGTCATGCATAGTTTGCTTGTTTTATGGTTTCTATGGCTTATATTGCTTAATATAAATTATGGAAGTTGTAGAGTACAGTAGTAATTGTGTGAGAACAATTATGAATCTTATCTTTACAGTACCAAAGATTTGTCTTTATCATACTAACCCATCTCACGAAGTTCCGTTAAGTTTTGTATGATTGAAGTTTTCATGTTTTGGGTGAGATATCGATGAGGAGAATAAGGAGTGACAAGACCCTAATCTTGGGGATTCCCAAGGCATCCCAAGGTAATATTCAAGGAATATCCAAGCAACTAAGCTTGGGGATGCCCCGGAAGGCATCCCCTCTTTCGTCTCCAACATTATTGGTAACCTTACTTGGGCCTATATTTTTATTTGTCACATGATATGTGTTTTTCATGGAGCGTCATTTTATTTTATTAGGATTTTATTTCTGTTATTTATAATAATGTTTTATATCTTTTACTTCAATAAAAATCTCAAGTACAGCCTTTTCCATGCTTATTTTGTAAGTCTATATGTTGCTGTTTGAAAACAGAAAGTTGCACGCTAGTGCGTGAATTCTTTAGAAAAGTCAGTGATAAAATGTTGAATTTTTTTGCACAATAATCTATGGTAAATGTTCTACAGTGTGGTAAATGTTCAGAATTTTTGGAGTTAGGGAAGTATGAGGATAATTGAACTCTTTACAGACTGTTCTGTTTAGACAGATTGCTGTTATGTTTGCATTGTTTGCATATGTTTGCTTGTTTAATGATTCTATTTGAGTATAGGACTATTAAATATGAAGAGGCATTTAGTATGCAATGTTAAATAATAATTTTAGTGATTTGCTACAGTAGAGAATGATAAGGTTATTGCATTGATTTATACTAACTTATCTCACGAGTTCTTGTTGAGTTTTTTGTGGATGAAGTTTTTAAGATTTAGGGGAACCGTGATATAAAAGGAATTAAGGAGACACAAAAGATCAAGATTGGGGATGCCCAAGGCATCCCAAGATAATATTCCAAGAAGTCTCAAGCATCTAAGCTTGGGGATGCCCCGGTAGGCATCCCACCTTTCTTCATCAACAATTATCGGTTGGCCTCGGTTGAGCCCAAGTTTTTGCTTCTTCACTTGATGTGTGCTATTTTTGGAATGTCATTTTATTGTGTTTTGCTTGCTGTTTTAATAAAATACTTAGATCTGAAAGTTTTTAAATAAAAGAGAGTCCTCAAATAGCTACCCATTTACTTAACTACTCGCATGATCTTCACTTATATCTTTTTGGAGTAGTTTGTCATTTACTCTTGTGCTTCACGTATATCCTACGAGTAAATTGTTGAATGAATTAAATGTCATGAAGTTGAAACTATATGTTCATATCATGCCTAGTAGTAGCTTCACTTTGGGTTTAGAAAGTGAAATCTTTTGAAGCTTGACAATCACAATATTGGTCATGCAAGCAATTCATGAATGATTAGTATAAGGAAGAGAACTTTCACATATAAATATATTATCTTGGACATCTTCTATTATTGTGAATACCCATTAATTATTTTCAAACTTGATCAAATTAGTTGAAGTTGGACAAGGAAGACAACATAATGAGTTATGTTTGGGTATATTTGCATAGAAGTTATATTGTTATGGATCCTCCAACATGTGGTGTTTGCTTAGGATCTTTTGCTAGCCAAAATTTGGTACTAAGTAGAGATACTACTTGTGCATCCAAAAACCCTTAAACCCAATTTCTTGCCATGAGTGTCCACCATACCTACCTATGGATTGAATAAGATCCTTCAAGTAAGTTGTCATCGGAGCATAAAGTAATAAAAATTGCTCCTAAATATGTTTGATCTTTTATTGTAAGGCAAAATTGAGCGTTGTACGAACTTGTGATGGCAAAGTAATAAAAGCGACGGACTGCATAATAAAGGTTGCTATCATAAGGGGTAATATAACATGATGTTCCTTTGCATTAAGAGTTTGGGCATCCAACAATAAAAAGCGCATGACAACCTCTGCTTCCCTCTGCGAAGGGCCTATCTTTTACTTTTCAGTATTTACTTTTATGCAAGAGTCAATAGAATGCATTATCATTTCAACCTCAATTATTCTCTAGTTGGCAAGCATCATGTGGTCGGGAAAGATCTAGGCACATATGACCAGTCAAATATATTTGATCATGATTTATTATTGTTGACAATTATCTCTATGATAAATGAGTGGGGAGGTGAAACATTAAGCCCCTATCTTTCTCGGTGTTCGATGGATGCCATTTGTTCTAAAAATATGCTTTGAGTACTAGCAATCATAGAAGACTATATGATGATTGAGTATGTGGAGCTCTTACTTAGACTCTGTTGAATAAGTTGAATTGCAATTGTTTGGTGACTAAGAATATAGGTTGCTGAGTTTTAAGAGAATACATTGTTTGAACCTTAACATGTGAATTGGTTGCTACTTTAACATGAGAGGTTTTATGAGAAAGAATTGTTGTTATGATGCTAGGAAAAGTGATTGAAATTATCATTGATCAAGCTTATGTACTTTGCTAGCATGCACACTTCATAAATTATTTCTTTTATCATTTACCTACTCGAGGACGAGTAGGAATTAAGCTTGGGGATGCTGATACGTCTCCAACATATCTATAATTTATGAAGTATTCATGCCATGTTTACAATAATTTTATATGGTTTTGGTATGATTTGGATGGAACTAACCCGGACTGACGCTATTTTCAGCAGAACTACCGTGGTGTTGTTTTTTGTGCAGAAATAAAAGTTCTCCAAATGCAACGAAACTTTTTGATGATTTTTTTTGGAACAAAAGAGGCACTAGAAGCTTTGTGGGAGGACCAGAAGGTGAAGGAGGTGAGCACAAGACACCTAGGCGCGCCAAGAGGCCCAGGCGCGTCCAGGTGGGTTGTGCCCACCTCGAGGCCCATCTTCGCGTGATTCCAATGCTGAAAAATCCTATAAATAGAGAAACCATCAGAAATAACCCTAGATCAAAAGTTCCGCCGCCGCAAGCCTTTGTAGCCACGAAAACCCAATCTAGACCCTGTTTCGGCACACTGCCGGAGGGGGAAATCATCACCGGAGGCCATCTTCATCATCCCTATGGTCTCCATGATTAGGAGGGAGTAGTCCACCCTCGGGGCTGTGGGTTTGTACCAGTAGCTATGTGTTTAATCTCTCTCTCTCTCGTGTTCTTGAGTTAGCACGATCTTAATGTATCGCAAGCTTGGTTAATATAGTTGGATCATATGTTGTTTTCCCCTCTCTATCTTGTTGTGATGAATTGAGTTTTCCCTTTTAGATTTTGTTTTATCGGATTGAATAGTTTTATGGATTTGAGAGCACTTGATCTATGTCTTGGCACTCAACTCGTGGATTCCCGAGGTGACATTGGGGTAATCTATGCATAGGGGTTGATGCACGTTTTCGTCCTTGTTTCTCCAATAGAAATCTTGGGGCACTCTTTGAGGTTCTTTGTGTTGGATTGAGTATTATGAATGTGAAATTGTTTGATGCATATCGTATAATCAACTCACCGATACTCGCGGTGACATTGGAGTATCTAGGTGACATTAGAGTTGGTTGATGTGTATCATAGGGTGTTGTTTTAGTACGAACTCTTGGTTAGATCGATCAGAAAGAATAGCTTAGTGTTATTTTAGTATGAACTCTAGGATAGATTGATCAGAAAGAATAGCTTTGAGGTGGTTTTGTACACTACAAACAATTTCTTCATTTGTTCTCCGCTAGATAAGAACTTTGGAGTGATTCTTCATCGCTTGTTGAGGGATGGTTATATGATCCAATTATATTAGCATTGTTGAGAGATTGCACTAGCAAAAGTACAAACCCTAGGCTCATTTTCAAGCATTGCAATACCGTTTGTGCTTCGTTTTATCAATTGCTACCTTGCTCCTTTTTCTTGTTCCTATTACAAAAATCAAGATCTACTATCATTACTACGCTTTTATTACCATCTCTTCGCCGAACTAGTGCACCTATACAAATTACTATTGTATTTGGTGTGTTGGGGACACAAGAGACTCTTTGTTATTTGGTTGCAGGGTTGTTTGATAGAGACCATCTTCATCCTACACCTCCCATGGATTGATAAACCTTAGGTCATCCACTTGAGGGAAAATTGCTACTGTCCTACAAAACTCTGCGCTTGGAGGCCCAACACGAGTCTACAAGAATAAAGTTGCATAGTAGACATCAGGGACCAATGAGGATTTTCCACATGTAAATTTCTCATTGGCCAGGGGAACCACGTGTCGGCTCAATACTCAAGAATATTAATAAGCAACCATATCTTTCAAAATATCAACACTAAAGAAAGTTATTCCTATCCCATCATGCTCGATCATTGATCCATTCATGAAACACACTCGAATATTAGCTACATCCAATGCACAAGTATGATCATAGTGCTCCCTAGTTGGTGCTTTATAAGAGAGGATGGAGACTCAAATAAAAATAAAAATTGCATAAAGTAAATAGATAGGCCCTTCGCAGAGGGAAGTAGGGATTTGTAGAGGTGCCAGAGCTCAAAGCTTAAATTGAGAGATAATTTTTTTTGAGAGGCATGCTTTTCCCGTCAACGAAAATGACCGAGTAATTCCCAGCACTTTCCATGCTAGATATATCATAGGTGGTTGCCAAACATAAAATAAAGTTTATTCCTTTTTCCACCATACTTTCACACTCCACGGCAAGCCGTATCCACGGGTACCGTCCATACGAACACTTTCCAAGGAATTTATTATTTGACAACATGAAGTAAATTTCTTTTTCATTTTGGGACTGGGCATCCCTATTACCGCCATACTCTCGTGCAATGACAAGTGAATAAACACTCATCTTGAGAATAACACATCTAGCATGGAAAATACTGGCCACCCCCTGCCGCTTCATGAGCGGTACGTGCACATAAAAAGGAAATTCATTTTCAAAATTAGAGTTGACACATACAAATTTGCTTAGAACGGCACAGAAATGCTGCATATAGGTAGGTATGGTGGACTCATATGGCAAAACTGGGTTTAAAGAGTTTGGATGCACAAGTAGTATTTCTACTTAGTACAAGTGGAGGCTAGCAAAAAGATTGAGAAGCAACCAACCAAGAAACGAAAATTCACATAAGCGAGCATTAAGCATAACTTACACCGAATAATGCACCACATGTAGGATGTAATTTCATTGCATAACTATTGACTTTCGTGCTTGCATAGGGAATCACAAACCTTAACACCAATATTCTTACTAAAGCATAACTACTCACCAACATGACTCACATATTACTATCATCATATCTCAAAACTATTACAAAGAATCAAGTTTATTTTGTCTAATGATCTTCGTGAAAGTTTTTATTATATCCCTCTTGAATATCTATCACTTTGGGACTAGTTTCATATATTGCAATTGCTTTTGACAAGTTCTAATAAATTTAAGTAAATAACATGAGCATAAAAATTTCATCTCTCAAAATAATATAAGTGAAGCATGAGAGAATTTCATCAAAAATTTACTAACTCTCAAATTAATATAAGTTAAGCATGAGAGAATTTCTTCGAAAATATTAAAGCACACCGTGCTCAAAAAGATATAAGTGAAGCACTAGAGCAATTCCATAGCTCAAAAATAATTAAGTGAAGCATATAGAGCAATTCTAACAAATCATAGCATAATTTTGGCTCTCTCAAATAGGTGTGTCCAGCAAGGATACTTGTGACAAACTAAAAAGCAAAACAATCAAATACTCATATAATACAGGACGCTCCAAGCAAAACTCATGATATGTGACGGATAAAAATATAGCTCCAAGTAAAATACCGATGGTCGTTACAAGAAAGTGGGGATGCCTTCCGGGGCATCCCCAAGCTTAGTTGCTTGGTTCTCCTTGAATATTAACTTGGGGTGACATGGGGCATCCCCAAGCTTAGGCTCTTGACACTCCTTATTCCTTCATCCATCGTGATCTCACCCAAAACTTGAAAACTTCAATCACACAAAATTTAACAAAACCTTCGTGAGATCCATTAGTATAAGAAAACCAATCTTTACTTTAAGTACTGTTGAAAACCCATTCAAATTTTGTTATTGCATTATATATATTGTATTCTAACTTCACCATGGCTTATACCCCCCGATACAATCCATGGATTCGTCAAAATAAGCACACAATGCAAAGAAAACAGAATCTGTCAAAAAGAGAATAGTATGTAAAGATGTGAATTGTTCTCAAACTTATATAACTCCAAAACTTCTGAAAAATTATTAAAACGGAGGTAATTTGTATATAAATCTTGTGTAAAAAATTCAGAATTTTTCGTCACTTCTGTGAATTTAAACAATTATGTTACTTGACGCAAAAGTTTCTGTTTTTCAACAGGATCAAATCAACTATCACCCAAAGCTATCCCAATGGCTTTACTTGGAACAAATACTAATTAAAACTAAAAAAAAACACAATCATAACGGAGGCATAATTGTTTGAACACACAAAAACAAAAACAAAAAGGAAAAAATATTTAATTGATTGGGTTGCCTCCCAACAAGCGCTTTCTTTATAGCCATTAAGATAGGCTTTGAGATTTCAGTGATGCTCACATGAACGAAAAAAATTGAAGCACAAAGAGAGCATCATATAGCATGTGAAAAACAAGTTTAAGTCTAACATATTTCCTATGCATGGGCATTTTATAGGGAAAAAATTTATCGAGACAAGCATTTTCTAGCATATGCAAATAGGAGGAAGAAAGCATTAATAATTTCAACGCAAAGAGAGGTGATTTAGTAACATGAAAAATTTCTACAACCATATTTTCCTCTCTCATAATAATTATATGTGGGATCATAATCAAATTCAACACTATAACTATCACATAAAATATTCTCTTCATGATCCACATGCATGCAAAGTTGACACTCTTCCAAAATAGTGGGATTAACATCAACTAAAGTCATGACCTCTCCAAACCCACTTTTATCAATAATTTCATCAGATTGAACACTCTACAAATATGCGGGATTATTTTTACCTAGAGTTGACACTCTTCCAAACCTACTTTCAATATTATTGCAAACATTATTATCAATATCATATTCATCATGAGGCTTAAATAAATTTTCAAGACCATAAGAAACATTATCACCCCAATCATGATCATTGCAATAAGTAGTAGACATATCAAAATTAGCATCCCCAAGCTTGGGGTTTTTCATATTATTAGCACAATTGACATTGATAGAATTTATAATAACACCATTGCAATCATGCTTTTCATTCAAGGAACTATCATGAATCACTTCATAAATTTCTTCTTTTAGCACTTCATCACAATTTTTAGATTCACGAATTTCAAGCAAAATTTCATAAAGATAATCTAGTGCACTCAATTCACTAGAGATTGGTTCATCATAATTGGATCTTTTAAAAAGATTAGCTAGAGGATGAGGATCCATATCAATAGATTTTTAGCAAGCGACGATGCAAGCAAATAAAAGGCACATGGCAACACAAGCAAACAAAACATCAAAGAAAAAAAGGAAAACGAAAAAGAAGGCGAATAAAAGGGCAAATATTTTTGTGAAGCGGGGGAGATGAAAACGAGTGGCAAATGGCAAATAATGTAAATTGCAAGGAGATGAGATTTGTGATTAGGAACCTAATAGATGTTGATGATGTCTCCCCAACAACGGCGCCAGAAATTCCTTTTGATGCGGCTTGAAACTGCGTCGGTATTTCCACAAAGAGGAAGGGATGATGCAGTACAGCTACGGTAGGTATTCCCCTCAGTTATGAAACCAAGGTATCAATCCAATAGGAGAACCAAGCAACACTATGTAAACGGTACTTGCACACAAAGAACAAATCCTCGCAACCCAATGCGTAAGAGGGGTTGTCAATCCCTCCTCGGTAAAAAGATAGATTGTTTTGTATGTGTTTGGATAAATAGATCTAAATAAAATGTGAAGTAAAAGATGCAAATAAAAAGTGCTGCAAAGTATTTTTAGGTTTTTGGAATAATAGTGCAAACAAATGCAGCAAAAAATAGATCGGAAAGCAATATGATAAAAGATAGACCCGGGGGCCGTAGATTTCACTAGTGGCTTCTCTCGAGAAAATAGCACACGGTGGGTAAACAAATTACTGTTGGGCAATTGATAGAAGATCGAATAATTATGACGATATCCAAGGCAATGATCAATATATAGGCATCACGTCCAAGATTAGTAGACCGACTCCTGCCTGCATCTACTACTATTACTCCACACATCGACCGCTATCCAGCATGCATCTAGTGTATTAAGTTCATGGAGAAACGGAGTAATGCAATAAGAATGATGACATGATGTAGACAAGATCTATTCATGTAGGAATAGACCCCATCTTGTTATCCTTAATAGCAACGATACATGCGTGCCTTGCTGCCCCTTTTGTCATTGGGAGAGGACACCGCAAGATCGAACACATCACAAAGCACCTCTTCCCATGGCCAGAAAAATTGATCTAGTTGGCCTAACTAAACCAAAGATTCGAAGAAGAAATACGAGGCTATAAATAATCATGCATATAAGAGATCAAAGAAAACTCAAATAATATTCATGGATATAGATCTGATCATAAACTCAAAGTTCATCAGATCCCAACAAACACACTGCAAAAAGGTTTACATCAAATAGATCTCCAAGAGACCATTGTATTGAGAAGCAAAAAGAGAGAAGAAGCCATCTAGCTACTGCCTATGGACCCTTAGGTCTATGGTGGACTACTCACGCATCATCGAAGAGGCACCAATGAGGATGGTGAACCCCTCCGTGATGGTGTTAGATTGGATCTCGTGGGTTGTGAACTTGCGGCGGCTGGAATTGTGTTTCGTCGACTCTCCTAGGGTTTCTGGAATATTTGGGAATTTATAGGGCGAAGAAGCGATGCAGGAGACCTCCGTGGGCCCCAAGATACATCAGGGCGCACCCTGGTGTATCTTGGGCCCCACGGGCCTCCTCCCAGGTGCTTTCTTGATCCCCAAGGTGTCTTCTTGTCCAAAAAAAATCTCCAAAAAGTTTTGCTGCGTTTAGACTCCATTTGGTACTGATATTCTGTGAAGTAAAAAACAAGCAAAAAACAGCAACTGGCACTGGGCACTATGTCAATAGGTCAATCCCAAAAAATGATATAAAGTTGCTATAAAATGATTGTAAAACATCCAAGAATGATAATATAACAGCATGGAACAATAAAAAATTATAGATACGTTGGAGACATACCAGGAGTCCATGGAATACTTTTTCGCTGCTGTAAGTTCCTGTTCTCGAGAGATCCCATCTGGAGGCCTTTTCCGGCACTCTGCCGGAGGGGGAATCAATCACGGAGGGGCTCTACATCAACTTTGCTGCCCTTCCGATGATGTGTGAGTAGTTTACCACAGACCTATGGGTCCATAGTTAGTAGCTAGATAGCTTCTTCTCTCTATTTGATCTTCAATACAATGTTCTCCTTGATGTTCTTGGAGTTCTATCCGATGTAATCACGTTTTTGCGGTGTGTTTGTTGGGATCTGATGAATTGTGAGTTTATGATCAGATTATCCATGAATATTATTTGAGTTTTCTCTGAACTCTTTTATGCAAGATTAGTATAGCTTCGTATTTCTCTCCGATCTATTGATTTGGTTTGGACAACTAGATTGATTTATCTTGTAATGGGAGAGGTGCTTTGTAATTGGTTCGATCTTGCGGCGCTCAATCCCATTGACAAAAGGGGACATGACACGTATGTATCATTTCTATTAAGGGTAAAGAGATGGGGTTTATTCACTACAAATCATGCTTCTGACACTTCTATGACGATAATTGTCACAAAACCCGGTATCATCATAGATGTGGTGGGCTCCTACTTCTATGACAAAAAATCATGACAGAAAATGGGCTTTTCATCCTGGGCGGGCCGGAGACGCAGCTACATGACATTCTTTGGGCCGTCCATGACGGAAAAAATCATGGTAGAAGCGAGGGCGAGGAAAATATCGGGGAGTTCCCGGTTACGGTGGGTGGTCGGGGCCGAGTGCTGCCCGGAGGTTTGTGCGTTTTCTCTCGTATACGTACGCACGTGTGTGTGCGAGGCATTGGGCTCTAACTGAACCCGAGCGAGGCGTTCGCTTACTAAACCCGAGCGATTGCACTGGCTATGTTACTGAACCCGAGCGATCGATCCCTGGCTGTTAACTGAACCCGAGCGATTCCTTCGCTACTGCTGCTAACTGAAGCCGATCGAACCTGCTGCCTCTTAATGAACAGTGAGCATTGTTGGGGGTTGGATGAACCGTTCCTAGTGGGGGTTGGATGAACAGGACCCTGTGGTAGTAGAGGTCGTTGCCGCTGGATGAACAGGACCCCGATCGAGCCGGTTGGGGGTGGATGAACAGGACCCCGTGGAGGGCTGGTTGAACAGTAGCCGGTGGAGGGCTGGATGAACAGTATCCCGTGGAGGGCTGGTTGAACAGGACCCCGTGTGGAGGGCTGGTTGAACAGTAGCCGGTGGAGGCTGGATGAACAAGACCCCGTGGTGAACAGTAGCTGGTGGAGGCTGGAGGAAGTTGACGGTGGATGAACAGTAGCAGGTGTAGGCTGGAGGAAGTCGACCGTGGATGAATAGTAGCCCATGGAGGCTGGAGCGAGGTAGTAGATGGTGGATGAACAGTAGCCCGTGGAGTCCCATTTTGCGGTACGCCACACCCCTCCCGATGAACAGGACCCCTATTTCGACCGTAGGCGCTCCAACACAAGTCCGTTTCCTCCATTTTGCGGTACGCCACACCCCTCCCGATCAACAGCACCCTGTTTCGACCATAGGAGCTCGAACACAAGTCTGTTTCCTCTGTTTTGCGGTACGCCAGACCCTTCCCGATGAACAGGACCCCGTTTCGACCGTACACGGTCGAACACAAGGCCGTTTTCCTCCGTTTTGCGGTATGCCAGACCCCGTTCCAGCTGTTCCGTCCAAGCCAGTTGGCTCCCATTGAACACGACCTATTCTGACCCAGTCTGTTGCCTCCCAATGAATAGGACGTGTTCTGACCCAATCACTTGGCTCCCGGTGAACACGACGATGTTTCCTCTATTCTGACCCAGCCGGTTAACTGAAGATGAACAGGACAACATCGCTGCCGTCCGTTGCCTCTCCATGTACACGAGCCCTGGCCATCCGTATGCGCGAGTACGTGTTTCGAGACCCCGCTAGTATGTACGTACATGGCCGTATTTTTTGGCGTGTGGCTGTATGTACGTGTACACGGTTTAGATGAGACAACCTGAACTACTACGTGGGGGGCTCTACTATGACATGTGCCGCTACTTACTCAGCCACGGTTCATCATTGCAGAGCGACCGATCGACCATTGTGTACATACACGTTCGCGACAAGACAGACAATGCTACGTACGCTTCGACCGGGTGGGTCCCAGCTATTAGGGAGGATAAGGACGCACTTCCTTGCGTACGAAGATATAGCTGCTGGGTCCCAGCTATCAGGGGAGGAATCATTTTTTTTGCCCGTAATAAGGACGCACTTCCTTACGTGCGAAGATGTAGCTGGTGGGTCCCAGCTGTTAGGGGGAGAAAACATTATTTTTCAGGGTAAAAAGGATGCAGTTGCTTGCATGCGTCCATGGGCGTGGTGCGTCCCCACTGTCAGCCTCTCACGTATAGTCATCTGCCGATGACTCGTTTGTTGACCACGTTGACCACACCGTGCCGAGAGCACCAAGGCCGGTGGACGATGGCGAGGCCTCAGACTGGAACGACCCGGAGATGGGGAAGACGCGGCAGTGGAGTCATAGATGGAGAGGAGTGGGAAACTTGACGGGTTCGGGTGTGCGGCAGCACTGCCGCCCACGGGAGACAGGAGCAAGAACAGAGGTTGAAGAAGCAGCACGGCTATTGGATTAACATCCAACGGTCCAGCTGCTAGAATCATTTGTTGATTAAGTTGACAAAGCCCTGCGTACGCGTCAGCTTAGTAGGCCCACAAGTCAGCCACCAAATCTGCCGGGTCCCAGCTGTCATCGGGCGGAATAGTTTTTTTCGCATAACAAGGAGGCACTTCCTTCCGTGCGAAGATACAGCCAGTGGGTCCTAGCTGTCAGGGGGAGGAAACATTTTTTTCAGCTTAATAAGGAGGAACTTTCCTTGCATGCGACCATGGACCTCGTGGGTCCCAGCTGTCAGGCTCTCCACGTACAGTCCTCTTCCGATGACTCTCGTTTGTTGACAACGCCGCGCCGAGCGCAGCAAGGCGGTGGACGGCGGCGAGGCCCCGGACGGGAACGACCTGGAGATGGGAAGATGCGGCAGTGGAGTCACAGATTGAGAGGAGTACAAGGGTTATAACTAGTTCTGGTGCGGCATGGGGCTGCAGTCGGTGGAGAATAACAGGAGGTGTGGAGGGGGTGGAGGGATAGCCTGGCCGGTGGTGGGGTAGCACTTCACAGCGATGCGTGCTAAGCAGAGCCGCTAGCCGCCGAAGGTCGGAGCAGGCGGTCCCGGCGACGCTGGAGGAAGAAGACGAGAGATTGAAGGTGCATGCCGGCCGTTGGATATAAATCCAATGGCTGTGGATGTCAGAATCATTTGTTGACTAAGTTGACAACGCCTTGCGTAGGCTTCGACCTATTGGCCCACATGTCAGCCTGCAAAAATGTGGCATATATTTAACCATTGTTTCTAGAATTTACATTTCATTTGCTGGGTTGGGTGAACAAATAATTTCGCGTCAATGCGGCCCATTTAATATTTTCTAAGAAATCCTAGCCCATTTGCACTTTCTTGAAATACACGAATTAGCTGGGCTTGTTCTATATATAATGTTAGGTTAGAAGGAGCAATTAATATCAAAAAATAAACCGGAGTGACACATTTTTTATATATAAAATTAACAAATTAGCGAGTTATTGTTCAAAAGAAAAATAAGCGTGTTATTATTACATTGGTCCTTAAAATCTTCGCAAGCTTTTGTACGCAATCACCAGGATTTTTCTTGCCTGTGAGTCAAAAACAACCAGGATTTTCCTTGCCAACTTCTGTTAAACATTTACTTTTATAAGTTAATAAGACGTGGGGTGTTTTTATAATGTATATATAAGTCTCTATTAAATATACAATAATAGTAATAATATAAATATATATAATGTTGTTAGAAGGGAAAACATAAATTGGACACAGCATTATTATTCTTATATATAGATAAATAGAACAGAGATCTGCGTTTTATTAAAAAAATACATTGGGCTGCCGATCTTTAAGAAAAAGTAAAACCTACGTTGGGAGGCCCATAGGCCGGTATGTACATGATGGACCTCAAAAAATAAGTTGAAACCACTGTCTCGGTATGTCGTGGGCTACGCATGTTAAAAAACAAAACCTAGGCCTAGCTGATACTTGTTCGCCCTCTGGAAAAAAATGATACCAGCTAGATCCCCGATACCCCTTTCCCGCAACAACAAAAAAAAAGATCCCCGATACCCCTGGAAAAAAAAGCTCCCTGATGATAGTCATCGTTGGAAATTTATTTCGTTTATTGACTAGGTTGACAAACCCGTGGGCCCCAACGTCAGTATACAATTAGGAGGAAGCTTTTTTTTCCAATGAGGCACTTGCTTGCGTACGGCTTGGACCTGTGGGTCCCCACTGTCTGCTTCTCGGCATACAGTCCTCTCCGGATTCCTCTCGTTTGTTGAGCATGTTGACAACGGCATCCGGTGGCGCCACGGCGAGCGCACACAGACGGGAAAGAACCGGAGCCGGGGAAGACGCCTTCATTCTTTCGAACATACCACACTAGCCCGGTGGCTGCAGCCCTCTCACCCAAAAGTTGTACTGCCCAGGTTCGATTCCAACTGGTGCAGTTAAAAAATATCTAACACTTGCCAAAATTTCGTCCCTAGTTTACCCAGTTTTTCGCATACTCAACATTGTCTTGCCATTTTGAAAGTAGCATATCTTTTTGACTTTGCATCATATGAAGATGTGCTATACATGAGTGTTGATCAGCATGATGTTAACTTGTTGTTAGTTCCATTTTTTACCATGAATAAAATTTCCAACATTCTGTTATCCATGTTTGAAAAGTGCCTATTGATTTAAATGCTCTGCCTCTGAAACATGTAGTTTCTTATCTAAAAATCACTTGGACAAGCAGCCATCACCGGTGTTGGATTCGATGCCGCGCTTCTTCAATCCCCCGGCAGTGCGAGGGGGAAATAAACTTCCGTCCCGTGCTGCCGGTTGGGGAATGGAGCGTGTAACACCCCAAAAATCGGGTTATCAATTTTTGTGCTGTTATTCCTTCCTAGCTTTCCTCTCCCGAAGTTTTCCTCTGGAATCTGCTGAATGACCAGGTCAATTCAGACAATCCTCAACCTCTCAGTGCCTTTCCCATGGTCTTGTGCCAGTCAATCTTCCGTCAGTAAACCCCGAACCTCATTTAAACCCTAGTTCCAAAATATCGGAACTAGAAATCCTGCCTTTGCGTTTACAAAGGAGCTATCATTTTTCTTGCTCAGTTGATCCTCCCAAAACTCCCAAAGATCCTCCTTCACCCATAAACCCTAGATGTGCAAAAATATTGCAAAGTCATATGCAATATTTCTCATCTAGAATTAATTCCTTTTTCTACCTTTCGGAGGAATTAAATCCAGGAAAATATCTATCCATCTCCAAAGTTCATGAAAACTTGTGGAGATATTCTTTGTGATCATATTGAGCTCACATAAAAATATTGGCCATAATTAAATAGGGGAAATTGTATTTTCCTATTTAAAGCCAATATATCAATTTGGGGCCTTTCCAAAGAAACTACCATTTTGGTAGTTGGGAAAAATCCCAAATATTTTGTGGAGCTTGTCCTACCCCTATATTCACCATTTCCATCAAGATCACAAGTTCCACCCATTATATATTGAGCACAACACCACTTTGCATATTCTGTTCAGATTTTTAGTTTGCAAAGGAAGTGCTTGATTCCTTGATCTCCTTGGGCTGAAATTTTGCAGGGTGATTCATTATGATATATTACCCCTGGATACCAAAAATCAGCTCATTCCATCTAGCCAATCTTCCTCAGTAAATTATCTAAGATTCTGTCTAGATTGCATCTCTGTGAAGGAAGTACCCTCATAGATGATCAATTGGAGCTGAAACTTTTCCAGACAGTTCCTATGACCATATCATCACTCTCCACCAAAAATCATTCAAACCCATTCATCCATTTGAGCACAGCATCAACATCTTCATTTCTGGCCAGAGTGCATGGTTACAAAGGAAGTACCACCTAGAGTTATCCATTTGTGCTGAAACTTTGCGATCATGTACATCTTAGTGTATGATTAGCTCGTGCCCAAGATCCGGCCAAGGTGAGCAATGTGGTGGCCACACCACAGCACAAACAGGTCGCTGTTAGCAACTATTTGACCATGGTGCAATCACCTCAGGCCTCTCTCAGGTCATTCAGCCGCATAGGTCAACTCATAGTAGGACGGTGAAGACCCTAGACAAGGTTTGGCATGGAGCGTGGCGTGGCATCGCCGTGGCCACGCGGTGACCACGAGCAGAACGCGCCAAACGCACGCCCTGTGCACCCAAGCCCTCGGGAGCCTTCTCTGGTACGCCGCGGCTCGTCCGGGAGCGTCGGTAAGCTCCCCACCGCATGCGTGAGTCTTCTAGAGCCCTCTTCCCCTCGTCCCGTAGATCGTAGACGTCTCTGCCGACTTCGGTCCGCCGCCACTTTGACGTGGCTCTGGAAGCTGCTGCCGCCGTCATGAGACCTCCTCTCTGCGGCTATTTAAGCAAGTGCCCGAGCCTCTCCCGACCAGCACCGAGCCCAGCCCCTCTTCCCCCGAGCCATGGAGCTCTATCCCTGCCCATGGCAGAAGTTCTACCGCCACTCCCCTCGAGCCAATCCGGCGCCATGGCCCTCCCCCTCCTCTCTAACACCGCCCCCGGTCTCCCCTAAGCTCCCGCAGCCACCACCGCCCTCCATTTCTCCCGGGAAGAACCACTGTCGTAGCTCCCTGAAGCTCTTTGTTCGCTCGCGGTAGATGGTGGAGGCGGCGCTGCCGGCCACCGAGCGCAGTCCCTCGACCACCTTCGAGCGCGGCGTCGTGCCCTGGCTCCAGCGAGCCCAGCGGCGGCCCTCCCCGTACTGCCAGTCACCGGTGGCGAGCGAGCCCAAGCTGCCGTGCTGCTGCTCTGCTTCTGTCGAGGAGGAGAAGACGACCAGAGGAAGAGAGAAGAGAGAGAGAAGAAGATAAGGTGGGGCCCGCCCAGATTAGTCAACGGGCCCACGTGTAAGGATAAGTGGAAGCGCCTTTGTGAAATACGCTTTCGGTGTATTGAAAGCGTAAACTCTGAAAAGGCGCCTTCTCTTTTATTCAGCCGCCGGCCGAACTGATTAAATAGCGAACGTTCACTCGCTAAGCACTGAAATGGACACTATTTAGTCTGTTTTAACGCTTAACGAACGAACGGCCGTTTCTCCGCGACCGTAACTCCGATTGAGGTAAAACCAATGCCCATGTCTTTAGATCGACGAGCCCGTTCCGATGCCGTCACTTTCATAATGTTATCACACTGTGAAAATGACCATTTTGCCCTTGCCCTTCGATCAGCCCCTCCGAGAGGGAAACTTTTCCGGCGAATCTTCCCGGAGTTTTATTGCACTTCCACCCGGTGTATTCCTTCACCCCAGGCAAGCCAACCTCTTCCATGAGCTCCGAACATGCGTGATGACTTTGCTTGCACCCTGTGTGTTCATTGTAGTACATCTGTATCACCTGTTAGCCTGCACTTGCATACACCTGTTATGTCATCGGTTTTAGATGTTAGCATTACGTTTCATCTAATATCATGCCTTGTTTCCATGCCATGCCTTGCCATGCTAGTAACAATATTTTGAATACCATTATCATGTGAGTACCATGATCTGATATCTTGCCATGTTTGTCAACGTTGTAATGATTCTGCTATGCTAATGTTAAGTGGCTGTTCACACTTATAATTGTTAAGGTAATGGTGGGATGATGGAGATATATTGATAAACCTAGTCGGTTGATCAGAGTCACCTGTCCGGGCTTATCCGTGCAACCACATTTGCCGGTATGGGACGGCCTTGACTTGGTCTGATCGCATGCTCTTTCACCGGTACCTCCAAAGAGGGAGGGTTATGCGTGCGCGCTGCCCTGGCCCGGTAGGCGGCGATAACCCTGTGAGCCCAGTTGAGTTGTTTGGGTAACCATCCCCGTTTGGGACAGTTTAGTTTGGCCACGATGGTGGCAGGTGTCACAGGGTGACACAGGGGCCACCCAGGGCTTGACTCCGGGGGAGGATGATTGCCGGTGGTACGATGGGAGAGTCACGGGTCAGACAGGTTTCGTTGGAGCAATGTTGGTCCACCCGAATGGGATCACGAGGTCAGTGCTCCATAGTGTGGGTAAAGTGCGCAACCTCTGCAGAGTGTAAAATCTATTCGAATAGCCGCGTCCACGGTATTGGACAGCCCATCCAGACCTCGTTAGGCGATCAACCGTAATGATGGTGAAAGAACCTATCCTGCATGGACAGCAGATGTTGTCAGGAGTATGGTATGTTAGCCATGAGATGGCTATGGAAGAGATGGTCAGATGACCGAGAGACTTGGATTTGGATCAGTTTCAGATTGGATCATGAGAATATTCGAAATATGTACTATTTACTTGATGCATGCTTTACTTTACTGTACTTTACTTCAGTAGTTACTTTGCTAGATAACCCCGTTATGTCGTGATGATCAATGCTGCTAGATGTTTAATCATGCCAGATAATCTTGCTACGACATGATGATTAATAATGCTAGAAGGGTATGCTATGCCATGTTGATTCACATTTTCCTTTTAATTCCATGCCATATTTAGAATAAATTCTTGCATAGCATATGGCTTGCTTTGTCATCTGCTTGTTTGGATGCTATGTATTTGTTGTCTTGCGAGTACATTCAAAGTACTCACCTGGCCTTGCACGTGGCCAGTTGCAGGAGAAGACCCATCGTGCTAGATCGTAACCCAGCCAGTCCTGTGAGTTATGAAGCCCAGCCAGAGACGATGTCACCGCTGAACCAAGACCTTCGCTGCCATCTTAGTTAGCCTTGGAGCTATGTAATATTGTTGTAAGCAACAGTATTGTAATACTCCATTTTTGTGCCTGGAATTGCTGTATCATGTCTTTGATGTGCGCCAGGTCTTATCCTAGGGCTGGCGTGTGTCGGCCCTCTATCGGGGTGCCACAAGACTTGGTATCAGAGCCAGGCTGGCTATAGGTTACCCTAGCACCAAACCACCCCCATCTTTTAACCCGGTAGTGAGCCCAATAGACTTGGACCATCCCTGGCGTCCGACCTGGCCACTATTAATCAATAGGCGGCGCAGTCGGAATAGACGTGTCCCTGCTCAGCTGTCCGCCCACCCAGCCACCCTGGATTAGACCGTGACCCTACCCCGCTGTCGGCCGTGCCGGCGTATCTTCTACCCGGCACGAGAAGGATCCACGCCATGCTGGTGTGTTCCAGCCCGACTGCTTATTTAAGTCCCTCTCACCTGTGAGCTGCCGCCCTCTCCGTTCAATAAGCCAGATCCCCGCAAGAGAACCCAGGCCAGTATCCGCAAACCAGCAGCCATGGCTAGTTCTTCCAAAATGCACAAGTTCCATAGCCTAACCGTGGCCAAAGGTTATGACGGATTTCCACCTATCCTTTCCAATATGCTCACCCAAGCCCTTAGCTGTAATACTACCCCAGTGTATTTGGTGTTCCAATCGGAACCCGTCCCTCACCTTTGCCGATATGAGGCAAAGGTGCTTCTCCGCCCAAGTCCAGCAAAGGATGGGAAGCCCTTGGTTTTTAAGGGCAAACCCATGCCCACCACTGCTTTGGCTGTACAGACAGCTGCTGCGGAAGCCATCACCCGTCTTCGCTTCTAGTTTCCGCAAGTAGCGGAGATGAGGGAGTTCCGCTATTTTCCCACTTCGTCCAATACAGGTTGCGAGTTCTTCAGCGCAGTTGGTGAAGCCGACCCGACAGTAGCTCGCCTGGCTCAGTTCATTGATGCCCAGGGAATGCTATTTGCCGGCATTATTCGAGAGTTCCAATCCATTGACCGTGACACCACCCGGGTTGTTACGGAAGCATACCGTGATGCCCGTCAAGCTGCATCCCAGACCACCCTTCCCCTGCTGCCAAACCCAGTGCCACCTTCGCAACTAGTGCCACCCTCACAGCCAGTGCTACCCTCGCAGCCCGCGAACCCATGGCAACCTGGCATCATCCACCCAAGTTATGTTGCCAGAGCTATTCGTTGTCTTCGCAGTCGGGATGTGTTCCGTCAAGTTCCAGCCGTAGCTCCAGCAGCTGCACCCCAACTCATTGTGGTGTCCGACGATGAAGATGGGAGTTGGCTCAGCCTTCGTCCCCCAGGAGAGCCCTAGCAAGGGTAGGCTCATTTGTGGCTCTGGCAGTGAGTATAGCCAGTTGAGGCCGCATGTATGTGTGTTGTGAAGACTGTTTCTTCGTCCTTGTCTAGGATTAGGATCCTGTAGTTCGGAGTGAGTTGTTGCTATTAGCTGCTTAGTAAGGTTGTGCTTTGTTGTAATGCTTGTACTGCTGGTGCCTGTGTGCTGTTGTAATATTATGTATGCTTGTTTGCTCTGTGTGTTTAGTTCGTCTGTCTCTCTGTTAAGCAGGAATATTTAACAGAGCTGGCAGTGGATTTTATTTTTAACAAGATTTTAGTCAGTAGAGCACTTACACCTAATAACATTGGACTCGCCCAGAGTCCCTAATAAAATGCGGGCTGGTGTAGGTGTATGTATACCAGGAGTGCATACACCCACTAGCATTAAAACACCTTAGTGTAATCTGCTCGACATGTTTCTTTCATCTGTCTATATTATGCTACTGTATGCATTCTGCATTTGCTTGCATATTAATTTGAATAGATTGCTTGTGCATCGTGTGAGCAATGTCTGCACGCCAAGCTCTTTCTCCTGAGTACAGCCGCCGCAGTACTCGGGTAGAATGCAAACTTGCCCACCCCTACCCATCTATGCATACTCCATTTGTCAGTTTTCCTGAACTCAGTGTTCTGGAAAACCAGCTCTATCTAGTAATTTCCCTGGTCCCAATTTTTTTCCGAACCCAGCTGCAATCTCGAAGAAATTCTGAGAAATTTTATTGCAGCATAAACCGTTACAACTCCTCTAGTCTAAGATTTAAACCTTGATTCTACCTTCAGCGAGGAGCAACCAGCAGTGTGGCTTCCACACTGGTAGAGCTCCACTAACCACACCGCACTAACTCCCGACCCAGCGACGCCTCTGGCATTATCTTGTGTGATACTGACCAGCCGCCCCCTTCGCCCCGCCGCAGCTCGCGCTTATTCCGCCGGCCTAAGACGGCGTAGATGATCACCAGCCACCGCTCGGTTAGCGGCATCCCGACGATCATCAAGGATCATCGCACACAGCAGTAGCGAGAAGCCAACCAATGCTGCTAGCAAACTCACCATGAGGATGGTGATCAGCTCTGAACCTACGTCCGCCATTAACGCCTTGCCTCGCGCTCCTGCAACCAGAAGGAAAAGGAGAAGAGGAAGAAGAGGTGAGGTAAGATGCGAGGTGGAGGAAGAAGAAAACTGCCGTCGTTTTTATAGCCCAAGCCCGGTGTACGGTGAGCGAGGTCTAGGAGAACCGCACGTCGCTTGATCACCGGCGTCCAAGAGGCGAATCCACGAGCAGTGCCGACCGGCGCTGGCCCGTGATGGGAGTGCTCTCTGCGTTGGTCCCGTGCACGTCGCGCACTATCACCCTAGGGTGCTTTAGGCCCAGGAGCTAGGCGTGCGCAGTGCCTAGCCGCACTCAGGACAGCGCGGGAGCGAGAGAGAGAGATGTTGGCCGAAGGAAGAAGAAGGCTGCCAGTGGGCCCTAGGCCCACCTGTCAGCGAGAGAGGCCACTGTTCACTGTGGTGGCCCGAGCATTCTTGGAAAAAGGAAATTCTGCTTTTTCTAAAAATGTCAGGGCAACCCAGCGGCCCCTACCCGTGGAGCAAATCCTGCGATATCCGTATAGGAGGCATAATTTTTGATCTGAGCTAACCCTAGGAATCTCGAGGACGAGATTCTCTTAAGGGGGGAAGGTTTGTAACACCCAAAAAATCGGGTTATCGATTTTTGTGCTGTTATTCCTTCCTAGCTTTCCTCTCCCGAAGTTTTCCTCTGGAATCTGGTGAATGACCAGGTGAATTCAGACAATCCTCAACATCTCAGTGCCTTTCCCATGGTCTTGTGCCAGTCAATCTTCCGTCAATAAACCCCGAACCTCATTTAAACCCTAGTTCCAAAATATCGGAACTAGAAATCCTGCCTTTGCGTTTACAAAGGAGCTATCATTTTTCTTGCTCAGTTGATCCTCCCAAAATTCCCAGAGATCCTCCTTCACCCATAAACCCTAGATGTGCAAAAATATTGCAAAGTCATATGCAATATTTCTCATCTAGAATTAATTCCTTTTTGTACCTTTCGGAGGAATTAAATCCAGGAAAATATCTATCCATCTCCAAAGTTCATGAAAACTTGTGGAGATATTCTTTGTGATCATATTGAGCTCACATAAAAATATTGGCCATAATTAAATAGGGGAAATTGCATTTTCCTATTTAAAGCCAATATATCAATTTGGGGCCTTTCCAAAGAAACTACCATTTTGGTAGTTGGGAAAAATCCCAAATAATTTTTGGAGCTTGTCCTACCCCTATATTCACCATTTCCATCAAGATCACAAGTTCCACCCATTATATATTGAGCACAACACCACTTTGCAAATTCTGTTCAGATTTTCAGTTTGCAAAGGAAGTGCTTGATTCCTTGATCTCCTTGGGCTGAAATTTTGCAGGGTGATTCATTATGATATATTACCCCTGGATACCAAAAATCAGCTCATTCCATCTAGCCAATCTTCCTCAGTAAATTATCTAAGTTTCTGTCCAGATTGCATCTCTGTGAAGGAAGTACCCACATAGATGATCAATTGGAGCTGAAACTTTTCCAAACAGTTCCTATGACCATATCATCACTCTCCACCAAAAATCATTCAAACCCATTCATCCATTTGAGCACAGCATCAACATCTTCATTTCTGGCCAGAGTGCGTGGTTACAAAGGAAGTACCAGCTGGAGTTATCCATTTGTGCTGAAACTTTGTGATCATGTACATCTTAGTGTATGATTAGCTCGTGCCCATGATCCGGCCAAGGTGAGCACTGTGGTGGCCACACCACAGCACAAACAGGTCGCTGTTAGCAACTGTTTGACCATGGTGCAGTCACCTCAGGCCTCTCTCAGGTCATTCAGCCGCATAGGTCAACTCATAGTAGGACGGTGAAGACCCTAGACAAGGTTTGGAATGGAGCGCGGCGTGGCATCGCCGTGGCCACGCGGTGACCACGGGCAGAATGCGCCAAACACACGCCCTGTGCACCCGAGCCCTCGGGAGCCTTCTCTGGTACGCCGCGGCTCGTTCGGGAGCGTCGGTAAGCTCCCCACCGTGTGCGTGAGTCTTCTAGAGTCCTCTTCCCCTCGTCTCGTAGCTCGTAGACATCTCTGCCGGCTTCGGTTCGCCGCCACTTCGCCGTGGCTCTGGAAGCTGCTGCCGCCGTCACGAGACCTCCTCTCCGCGGCTATTTAAGCAAGTGCCCGAGCCTCTCCCGACCAGCACCGAGCCCAGCCCCTTTTCCCCCTAGCCCCGGAGCTCTATCCCCGCCCATGGCAGAAGTTCTACCGCCACTCCCCTCGAGCCAATCCGGCGCCATGGCCTTCCCCCTCCTCTCTAACACCGCCCCCGGTCTCCCCTAAGCTCCCGCAGCCACCACCGCCCTCCATTTCTCCGGGGAAGCACCACTGCCGTAGGTCCCTGAAGCTCTTTGTTCGCTCGCGGTAGATGGTGGAGGCAGTGCTGCCGGCCACCGAGCGCAGTCCCATGACCACCTTCGAGCGCGGCGTCGTGCCCTGGCTCCAGCGAGCCCAGCGGCGGCCCTCCCCGTACTGCCAGTCACCGGTGGCGAGCGAGCCCAAGCTGCCGTGGTGCTGCTCTGCTTCTGTCGAGGAGGAGAAGACGACCAGAGGAAGAGAGAAGAGAGAGAGAAGAAGATAAGGTGGGGCCCGCCCAGATTAGTCAACGGGCCCACGTGTAAGGATAATTGGAAGCGCCTTTGTGAAATACGATTTCGGTGTATTGAAAGCGTAAACTCTGAAAAGGCGCCTTCTCTTTTATTCAGCCACCGGCCGAACTGATTAAATAGCGAACGTTCACTCGCTAAGCACTGAAATGGACACTATTTAGTATGTTTTAACGCTTAACGAACGAATGGCAGTTTCTCCGCGACCGTAACTCCGATTGAGGTAAAACCAACGCCCATGTCTTCAGATCGACGAGCCCGTTCCGATGCCGTAACTTTCATAATGTTTTCACACTGTGAAAATGACCATTTTTCCCTTGCCCGTCGATCAGCCCCTCCGAGAGGGAAACTTTTCTGGCAAATCTTCCCGGAGTTTTATTGCACTTCCACCCGGTGTATTCCTTCACCCCAGGCAAGCCAACCTCTTCCATGAGCTCTGGACATGCGTGATGACTTTTCTTGCACCCTGTGTGTTCATTGTAGTACATCTGTATCACCTATTAGCCTGCACTTGCATACACCTGTTATGTCATCTGTTTTAGATGTTAGCATTACGTTTCATCTAATATCATGCCTTGTTTACATGCGATGCCCTGCCATGCTAGTAACAATATTTTGAATACCGTTATCATGTGAGTACCATGATCTGATATCTTGCCATGTTTGTCAACGTTGTAATGATTCTGCTATGCTGATGTTAAGTGGCTGTTCACACTTATAATTGTTAAGGTAATGGTGGGATGATGGAGATATATTGATAAACCTAGTCGGTTGATCAGAGTCACCTGTCCGGGCTTATCCGTGCAACCACATTTGCCGGTATGGGACGGCCTTGGCTTGGTCTGATCGCATGCTCTTTCATCGGTACCTCCAAAGAGGGAGGGTTATGCGCGCGCGCTGCCCTGGCCCGGTAGGCGGCGATAACCCTGTGAGCCCAGTTGAGTTGTTTGGGTACCCGTCCCCGTTTGGGACAGTTTAGTTTGGCCATGATGGTGGCAGGTGTCACAGGGTGACACAGGGGCCACCCAGGGCTTGACTCCGGGGGAGGATGACTGCCGGTGGTACGATGGGAGAGTCACGGGTCAGACAGGTTTCGTTGGAGCAATGCTTGTCCACCCGAATGGGATCACGAGGTCAGTGCTCTATAGTGTGGGTAAAGTGCGCAACCTCTGCAGAGTGTAAAATCTATTTGAATAGCCGCGTCCACAGTATTGGACAGCCCGTCCAGACCTCGTTAGGCAATCAACCGTAATGATGGTGAAAGAACCTGTCCTGCATGGACAGCAGATGTTGTCAGGAGTATGGTATGTTAGCCATGAGATGGCTATGGAAGAGATGGTCAGATGACCGAGAGACTTGGATTTGGATAAGTTTCAGATTGGATCATGAGAATATTCGGAATATGGACTATTTACTTGATGCATGCTTTACATTACTGTACTTTACTTCAGTAGTTACTTTGCTGGATAACCCCGTTATGTCATGATGATCAATGCTGCTAGATGTTTAATCATGCCAGATAATATTGCTACGACATGATGATTAATAATGCTAGAAGGGTATGCTATGCCATGTTGATTCACATTTTCCTGTTAATTCCATGCCATATTAGAATAAATTCTTGCATAGCATATGGCTTGCTTTGTCATCTGCTTGTTTGGATGCTATGTATTTGGTTGTCTTGCGAGTACATTCAAAGTACTCACCTGGCCTTGCACGTGGCCAGTTGCAGGAGAAGACCCATCGTGCTAGATCGTAACCTAGCCAGTCCTGTGAGTTATGAAGCCCAGCCAGAGACGATGTCACCGCTGAACCATGACCTTCGCTGCCATCTTAGTTAGCCTTGGAGCTATGTAATATTGTTGTAAGCAACAGTATTGTAATACTCCATTTTATATAATAAAGCCATTTTTGTGCCTGGAATTGCTGTATCATGTCTTTGACGTGCGCCAGGTCTTATCCTGGGGCTGGCATGCGTCGACCCTCTATCGGGGTGCGTGCCACAGAGCGAACTGGATTAAAGAGGAGGCCGGCGGCGCGACTGAAGAAGCACATCAGACGTGTTTTTTTCTTCAGTGGATGGCCCTCGATGGCGTTTTTTTACTTGCCTCTGCACCATACAACTTGTATTTTTAGCCTCCCAGTTCATGGTGGACCAGCAGCCCATTTGCTGGGTGGGCCAACCTACAAAAAGCAGCACTTGATTTTTCATCAAGCCCCCAAAACAACGCAGTACTATGTTTGTTTTGAGGCCGAAAACATTACGGCAGGGGTTGAGTGGGGGAGGGGGGAAGACAGAGAAAAAAGATAAAAAGAGCTGATGCGCCGTTGCTACCCTAACAAGCAGGTGCAATTCTTCTCGGGAAGAAGGTGTGCCGTTGACACCCACACGTCACAAATCCCACAGTAGACATACTAACAAGTTCACAGACAAGTACAACAGAAAAGGTAAACATTCGTATCAAACTCAGGTTCACAGGACACGTTCATATTCATAGCCAACATTCACAATCAACAACTCAAAAGATTCGTATATACACAAGTTCAGCATGTCTATGCATCCAAATGATTGATAGATCACAAGACAATATTCATAGATAATTCACAAAAAGATTCAGATATACACATGTTCAGTATGTTTATGCTTCCAAATGATTGAGATCATAGACAATATCATCCATGGACAAACTTTAATTACCTAGGGTACAGACTGGTAAATGGTGTTCAGTCGGTGATACTTCTTGCTAAAATTAATGCTTGTATGAGTAAACTTTCGAGTACATAAGAGGCAGCATAGACAATCTGAACTTTGCTTGTAGGTTTATCCTTGAGATAGTGGCCTCGATGCCAAGGGAGGTTTGAGCAACTTGGCCACTACTTTCATCCAACTAGTTTACTGGCTCATCTTGGTCCTGTAGCTCGCCAAAATTCTACATTGCAGACAAGAAAGGAGGTGGTCGATAAAATGAACCACCCAAATTTTTTGTGCAGTTCAACTGAAATGGAGCATCCCTGGCGTGCAGAATGATTAAGTGCCAGATGAATATACGCGTCAACCAACTTGTCTGGAATCATTAGACTCCATGCCATACAGTTCGCTACCATATGTGCCGATAACCAAAAGGCACAAGTTGGGACCAAAGACTGGACTGCGTTTTTCTGGGCTATGCGCCAAGCAATATTTTTGGCGTTCACTCTCCTAATACTTGGAGTTTGACAACTGGTTGACGCTGGTTGATACTCAAATGAATATAGGCACTTCTTCTTATCAACATCGATGCTTGTCTGAGTGAACTTTGGAGTACATAGCAGCAGCATAAGTATCTGTCCATCTGATCTTTTTGTGCAGTTTTACTGAAATCGCCCAATGTAATGATTTGCCTGTGAGTTCAGGCTCCAAGTTACTCCTTTATGAAATCGGCAAACAGTAGCACAATACCAAATTACCAATACATATGACAAGCACAATAATTAGGATAAAGACCGGTACCAACCTGTGTGAGGTAGCATATCAATTACTATTTCCTTTGACTGGAAGCTGAGATAAGCGACTGACAGGAAAGGAAGGAAGGAAGCCGAGATAAAGCGACTGACAGGAAAGGAAGGAAGCAGTCGAGGCAATGAAGCACCCAAAGTTTTTGTGCAGTTCCACCAAAATCGAGCATCCCTATTGGCACATATATTGAGAGAATGAGATTACTGTAATAGTGGGACTAGTTGATGAAACATACACTAACAAATAGAAGCACCCTCATTATCTTAATGGGTAAAGTTAGCAACATAGTAGTATTGCTTAAAGAGAGGTATTAGTTTATTTAATCAGTGCCAATCAGCTCAACACTCAAAGCATTGCCATGTATCATAGGTTGCAAAACTTTAACGTGCAAAGATAAAGGAGTTTCTCATGACAGTAGCAACACAGTAGCACAATACAAATAGAGATGACAGCAAACTAATATGGATGAAGGCCTTAGGCCGGTACCAACCTGAGCAAAAAAGCTTATTCAAGTAGTCCCAGAAGAGATGATAAAGCACTCACTGGAATCACTCAATAGTATATATTTTTGTGCACTTCAAATGTATGGTTGAAATCACTCTTGTTTACCAGTGGTGAGATTATATCGAAAGATTATCAAGAACTTCCAGCACAGTTAAAGCACTGGCTGGGATATAGTTCATTGTATTCTCTTGTGCAGTTCCACTAAAATGTACGATTGGCACAACATGATCCCTATTTGCACAAGTAAGAACAAGGTGAAACCTTCATTAGCTTAGTGAGAAAGGATAGAAAGACATTAGCATATTACTTTAACAGTAGCATCAAATTCATGATGGACAATACGCAAAACATTGCCTCATTGAACCAATGGCAATAAATTGACATGCAAAACAATAGCATTATTATGTCATGACACTACCAAGATTCCCTTCCTACTCCACCACATGATTCACCTCCACAGACACACATACACACGTACATGATTCAGCATAGGGTGCTACTAAAGATTTGTTTAACTCCAACAGGAAAATTAGGCAGCAATAAATTAGTGCTACTTAAGTACTCCTAATTAATTAAGTGACCTTGCAGGAGAGACAGCAGAAGTGGAAGGGCTCCCTGGAGGATCGTCTCACATGTAAGGGAGACGTTGTCGGAGCCCTTGAATGGCCTCGACTGAGGCCTCGGCGTCAGCAAGATCACCTTGGCACTGTTGATCATGTAGAGCTGGGTCACACATGCATCCAGAATCCAGTTAATTAGTATGATGTGTCGTCAAGCCAAGTACCACTCTGCTGGATTTCTCTATCTATCTCTACTCTACTCTTATAAAAAACAGAGTTGGTGATGATGGTGTGCCTGCCATCCTGCCATATAGGCCGTCCGATTGATATCTAACGGATAGGAAGGAAACTATGGCAATTTTGCAAAAAGATACCCACACCCCTCTCCACATTTGCAAATAAGGCCTTCCCTCGTTCATCCTTTTCTCTCACAAGATAAACTACTCATACAAATGCATCTTGATGTTACGTGCAACGCACGGGCATCTTGCTAGTCTTCCAAGTAAATTAAGACTAGTAGCAACACAGCAATACAATACCACTAGCAAGATGTCAGGATAACATAGGATGGTACCATCGTGTGATCTTCTTCATTTCCTCCTTCTTCTTCTTCTTCGTCTTCCTCTTCATGCTCTGTTTCTCTTTCTCCTCACCAGTTGGTGAAACCAAGTACATGATTGGCCTTCTATTTCAGAATTGGTTTTGTCAGTGAGGGAGTACAAGTGTACTAGTAAACAATAGCATTATTTTCTCATGGCAGTCGCAAAATAGAGATGAACACATACATTAAATATCATTCTTACCTAAAGGAAGGTTATGGTGCCAATATGGATGATGAAGATTGGAACATAGATCTCCCTTTGTGCAGTTCCACTGAAATGAACCAACGGTTCCATTTTGACATTCCAGTTAAACAGCACAAAAGTCACTTCTTTTAAGAAGTGTTTTGTGCAGTGCACCAAAAGGTCGCAATAGCAACGAGGTGAAATGGATATCCCTGTTTGCACAAAAAGCTACAGAGGAAACAGTCAGAGTCTCAAACAATTACTGGCAAAAACAATTGGCTAAACTTGTCATGGCTTATAACAGTGGCATGGCTTCATTTTACCAGGGGCATTAGATTAAGAATAGCTAAATATTTGCTATAAGGGCATGGGACGGTGGGTGCACCAGCAGTCCAGCACCATGTACCTAAACCGGGGCATAAATTGGTGATTCAGAGTTTGTTGCCCCGAGAAACAAACATCCAAGAAACATATCTGGGTTGGTCCCATTTTTGTTCACTCTAGCCACCTACTCCTATGTGTGGATAGCAAATCTAGTCCTGGTCATACCACTGTGTACAGCGTTTCCCCTATATTTCCCTTTTCGACCAAGAGACCGGTTGGATGACCAGTCTGTACTACTTTCACCCCCTTTCCTTGCTGTTTGTACCAAGTCCGATGTACATACTAAATTTCCCTCCTTTATTTCTTGTTTGAACCAAGTACAAGATTCGACTCCATGAAGTAGCTTTACCTCTAACAATAGAAAAAAATTTAGGGGAAGTTGGACCATCCGATCGAGCCTAGCTACGAGGGGACCTAAGAGGTAGAAAATGATGCACATGCAGCGACGTAGCGAGCTGGGGAAGTAGAGCTAGGCCGGTTTCGAAGGAAGATATACCTGAAGGTCGTCGGGATGTGGATAGGTGGGTGGCGGGAGGCCGGATCCGCCCACACTAGGGCAGCGACAAAGGGATCGAAGGACCTCCCTCACTGTCGACGATGGCCTAAATGTTGCCCCTCCTCCCCTTCACCGGCGGAGGGGGATACGTCCAGATCTGTAACCAGCGGTGAGGATAGAAAGACAGTGTTACCACCGCTATCTTGTTTAGATCTGGAGAGGATGAGAGTGTGTGAATAGAGCAACCCTAGCAAGCAAGCGCAGAGGCTCCGACCTATATATATACGTATAGTGGGGTAGTTTTCTTTTTTCACTCCATCAAAACAATCGTTTAAAATTGTGTATGTGCCAGGTCGCCGTTTTTTTGAGCTGTTGATTGTTTTTTGAGATAGCTACCCGCTTATTCCAAGTGGTGTTACGGTGTGCCAGGTCGCACTTTGTATCGTTCAAGTCTGGTACTAGACCCTCCATTAACTGAATAACCACCGCCTCGTAAAAATTGTGAACAAGCCCACGGCTAAAATTATCGAAAACGTGGGCTGCCCCAACATGCATTATTATTTATATTTTCTATGTGGGAGTATCCTCAAAACAAAATGTGAGAGTACAATCTTTATTGGGCCCCTTTGTAATTTGTGCTAAATTTTGACCAAAGATTTAACTGACAAAATGTTAGTGCATGTTAACAAAAATTATATCCTTGGATTCGTATTTGAACATAGTTTTCAATGATGTAATTTTTTGTGACATGCATGAACATTTGGTTAGTTAAATTTATAGTCAAAATTTGGCACAGATTATCATAGGGACCAATAAACCAGGACGGAGCTCCTCGTCTGTCGTCCAAACTACTACTGTATATGACTAGCCGCTCTATCTACATGCGGGACATCAAGCATCCGGGCCCGCGTGCCATCCACCAAATCACAGCGAGGTGCTACAGTCGAGACTCACCTGTCACCCCAGTGTGGCCATCATGACCCATCATATCACAAAACCCACACCTTTACCAGCAGTGGTAAAGTGGCCTCGAAGTTGGACTGGACGAAGCAACGATCATTTCACTGGAACGCTCGTTGAAGCCCTTTCTCCCCTTGAAGAAAACCTCACTCCAGGCTACTCACTTCTGCCATTTTTCTTCTGTACCGATGAAGGAAAGGTGGGCGAATCAGTGATGCTACTATATTTCATTCCAAGAATCTTCTTTTTGAGAAGCACCGACCGATTCTCACAGCCTATTCTTTTCCCGTTTTCATTGCGATTGTGGTTTCCTTTCGATTGCTTTTTGTTTGTCAGTTTATGGATGGATCCTGGAGCACTAGGCAAAGAGTTGCCGGCGAACAACCCACTCGAGACAGAGATCTCCAGGAAGCGAGCACCGACCAACGAGTTGGCCATGTTGGTGGGCCAACCCATGGAGACGAAGAACTCCAAGAAACAAGCACTGGCCAAAGAGTTGACGACGTTGGCGGACGAACTCCTCAAAGAAAGCTGGAAGAACAGCAAGGGCCCCACCGTGCCTACCCCAGAAACTCTAATGGCCACCTATGAGAGGCTCAAGGCCGAGTTTGAGGAGATAGTCGCCGTTGAGAAGCAGTATTTCCCTGGCAAGGCGATGGCCCCCGGAGGGATGGGATCCCTCGGTGAGCTGCACAAGGTAAAAAAAAATGGCTTACCATAGTTGTGGTTTTTGATTATTTGCAATGTGCTTGCTAATATGTTAGGGTTGTGCAGGTGCCGACGGATGTCCTTGATGATTCCGATGTCGCGGTCCGTCCTGTGGACAACGCCCCAGAGATTGTTTTCGATGTCGCGGTCCGTCTTGTGGACATCGCCCCGGAGATCGATTCCGATGCCGCTGTCTGTCCTGTAGACATCGCCCCGGAGATCGATTCGGATGCCGCTGTCCGTCCTGTGGACATCTCCCTAGAGATCGATTCCGATGTCACGGTCCGTCCTGTGGACATCGCCCTAGAGATCGATTCCCATGCCGCTGTCCGTGCTGTGATCATTGCCCGAGAGATCGATGACAAGAAATAGTTGGTCGCGCTAATCCTTCAAGGTAGTTTGCATTGTGTTTAATTACCAAAATGATGCGTGTTATCAAACCATCTTAGGGCTAGTGCACTGTCTTGTGTGGGCAGTACTTGCTACTTTTGTTTGATAGTGAATCATGCGAACCCTCTCCAAGTTATGGAAACAGATGTATCCTCACCAGCTTTTGATGTAATATATGGCATGCTTAGATGTAAGTTTGAACTGTTTATCATATCAGCAGGGGATGATTCTTGGTGTTAGTAGGCTAGCTACGGTGCGAGCTATAGTACTTGCAAAACACTCACCGAAGAGAAACATTGGGGCTGATGAGCTCGTGGTACGCTTATAGGTCTGATCCGTCGTCGATCGGCCAATAGCCCAAGCTCCTAAAATTGTAGGCTTAGCGATCGATCAGACAATAGTCCACAATTATACATTAATTCATATCAAACTCAAAGAGTTGGTTCACGGATACATTCATTAATAGCCAGCAAAATTGGCACGTACTTGTAACATGCGTGAATGTGTAATTTTTTTGTTGGAAGCGTGAATGTGTAGTGACGTCGTACTTTCGGAGTGGCTACAGAGAGTGTGTACATGTGCTAGAGGGGTTGTGGGATGGAGAGAGATCTAGAGAGAGAGAAAGACCCTCTTTCTACTCCTAATCGTTAGATTGACAAAGGGTATTTTTTGAGAACACAAAATCATAGCAGTACAGAGACGTACAAATCCTAGGCGGGCTAGTTTGGCCTAGTGGGTTTCAGTGATATGATGTGCTACAGTGCCATCCAATCTTCGTGTGTGGTAGCATTATTGCAGGTACAGTAAGTTTTCTTGAAGAAGCGGAATTCAACGAAGTCATGATGGTTCCTTCGTCTGACCAACTTACAGTGGCAAAGGTTGGGCCTGCGCTACGACCGGGGTGGACCAGGATAATTTTGTGCATGGCAAGTGGACTAGGATGGTCGATGTCCCACATGTTGGCGAATGAAAGTATTCTTTCCGATATCGAGGACGAGCAATGAGTATTCATTGTTTATTTTTGATGAAAGCTATTGTCTCCACTGTTACGACAGAGGAGTGTGAAACACGGCAGCCCAGTGAACTTGGCATGTGCACAACTCCCTCCTTCCTCATGTACCATAGTGTTGACTATAAGGTTGGCTATAAGGTTACAACTTTTTCTCACTTTCTCTCTATCTATTTACTCTCAAATGTTTTTTACCTTCTTCTTTTTAGACACAATTTTTTTATACCTCTTTTTTTAGAATTAGTTTTTTATACCTAGGAGCACGTGTAGAGACGGGCTCTGCAGAGCCCACTCCTTGACTTTGTCAATGCCTCTCTCTCCTCCACATAAGCGGGCTTATAGCCCAGTATTGTACTTGCTACGAATGCGGGCAGCTGGCGTCTGAGGAGGGAGCGGGCGCGGGAGGGGGGAGGGGTTTTCTGGTGGGCCAGGGCGGTCAGAAGCGGGCTTGGAAGCAGTCCGGACTCCCACATGGCCCACCTCACATTATCACCATATTTCTTGGAGTCCGTGCGTGGCGGGCCGGCGATCTCTTCTCCCTCCCCCGTCTCTCTCTTCTCAGCTGACGCCCGCCGAGCGATTAGATTTTGGCTATCGATGGTTTATTCAATTGCAGTCCCACATGTCAGTGAAAATGCAAGACAACGCGTGTCCCCTCTGGTGAGCGGTGTGCGAGCCAGACTGTCGGGGGTGTGACACGAATGCGACACGCGTGCTTTAAGTGTGCCGCCTTTTCCTTTTGAACTTGCAAAGCATAACATTTTTGTGCAATCAATCGATAGAAATCCAGAACAAAATGACGAGGGCGGGGCTTTCCCGCGTGTTAGGCGGGCTAGTTTGAGTGATATGATGTGCTACAGTGCCGTCCACTTGCTCCATTTTTATGTAAGCAAGCGTCTACACTCTTACGTGGGAGGAGTGCTGTTAGCGATTAATGGAGCACTGTTAGCGATTATAGCATGATAGTTAGGGCATCTCCAGTGCTGACCCACAAATTTACACCGGCATCTGTCCGAGGACACTGATGCCAGAGGATGCCATCCAATGCTGCCCGCATACCTTTTGACAACTATATGAACTAACCAGACGAAATTCGTGCAAACAAAGCAAATTTCAAATTAACCGGATGAAATTCATTACATTTCGAAAACTTTTCCTATAAACTGGACGAAATTCATTACATATTTCGCACAAACCGTACTAAAACCTACTGTAAACCTAATCTAAATGATCGCCGGTGCCCGACCACCATGTCCGGCCATGAGCCCCGAGAACTGACGCTCCGGCTATTGCCTTTGCCTCCTCCTCATCCACCTCGGCTTTGTCCAGCTCCGCCTCGATAACCTCCTCCTCCGGAGCACAAGGTTCTGAAGATTTCCACCTCCACGTCACCGTCAAGCGGCTAATCGGCCGCCGATGTTTATCCCACCAAGCTTGGTGTCGGGGTACGACACCTATGGGATCCCGAGAGATCCCTTTACGATTCGGCGGGGGGAGAGGTATACGCAAAGAGCAGAACCAGTGATCGACGCGGGAAGTTTTTACCCAGGTTCGGGCCGCTGATCAGCGTAAAACCCTACTCCTGCTTTGTGTTCTTATTGATGTTCTTGAGCCCAGCCTTCAGGGGCGCTCACAATGAACAGTACGTTCAAAGAGCAGCTACGCATGCAGAATGGGCCGGAAGTTCTCCTCCCCTGTAGCAGTTGCCTTGGGCCTCCTTTTATATGCTCAAAGGGGTCTCCACAGTGGCAAAATGTATATACATTGAGGTGTAAAGTAGCTACAGGGTATCATACCTAACCCCTGACGGATTAGGACAAGCGCATTTAATGCACCGTGAGGTGTCCGTTTAGGTGTCCTCACTTTCTTGGGGATGGAAAAAGGGGCCATCCCATCAGCACCGCTTAAGCTCTCCCCCACTGGCGCGTCGCCACGCATCCAGAGAAGGACCCAGAATGTCAGACATGTTACTGTGCCGAAGCGGTGGCACAGTGGCAGAATCTCGCTAGGCGCCGAATCTTGCCGGGCGCCAAGCCTTGCCGGACGCCAAGCCTTGCCGGACGCCAAGCCTTGCCGGGCGCCAAAGGCCATCCCGGCAAGGATCTTGCCGGGGGGGGCTGGCCTTCGGATATCAGTCCTGCTTATCTGCTGATGCTTAGATCTCTGACTTGATGATTTCCTTGATGGCTTGAATTGACCTCGAGCTGATCCTGGCAAGCCTTGCCGCAAGGATGGCTACAACTGCCCGTGCACAAGTACGGGGTACTAGTGGCCCAATACTTAGTACACCGACACTTGCCGTCGACTGAGTGGAGGAGCGGTGGCCTTCCTGGGACCAGAGCGGCGGCAACCTACCATGTAATACTCTTCCTGTCTGTCGGCTGCGCCCGCGCACGTGCGCCGGCTTCGTGGTCGTGGCGGCGGAGGGTGGCCGGGGGGGGGGGGGAGCCAGCAATGTCCTTTGTCTGCTCCTGCGACAGTACGTCCAAGAGAGCTTGGGAGCGCGCCCGCAGCGGAGCCGCCGATGTCCTTCATCTGCTCCTGCGACAGTATGTCCAAGAGAGCTTTGGAGCGCCAGGAGGCCATGGTTGGAGTGGTGCCGACAGAAGGAAGGGACCAGAGGAGAATGACTGTGGGTCTTTGGCTAAGGCTGGGAGCTGGGGCTGAAGTTAATATAGCGGGCGAATGGAAATGAGCCGCGGCAGACGGATGGACGGCTGGCGCCAGAGTAGGTTCATCGGCAGCCGCGTGTCATTAATGTGAGCAATGGATGGACGGATGGCCATGGTGTCGTTAACGCGGAGCAGTCGCTTGCACCGGGATGCCGCGCGGGTGGCGCTCTCTCGGCCATCGCGCTGCTGCAATGCCGGCGCCAGTGAGAGGTCGCGTCGGACATGAATGAGGCATTGACGTTCTGGAGCGACGGTGACCGTTTCAGGCGGGAAGCGCGCGCTAGCGATGGAAGGGGTTTAGGTAGGCCAGGACGGTCAGATGCTGGCGCGGTGGTAAAATGTGAACTCATGGATGACGAGCCTTCGAAGCGTATGCGGCACGTATAGACAACCAGGCGTCCATGCAACCGCTCTATCGCCAGCTAGCCTTCGACGACCACCACTAGACACCACACAACCATGCATAACTTACGAATAATGGACGAATCAATCAAACACACACTCGTGTGCAGTGGCACTATGATCGGTCGCTCACGACACATATATAGGTACCATAGTACCCTCTCTAGTTAGGTTGTTTTATAGATTGTCGTTGTGATGGGTGATATACATGAGCAAGGCACCGAGTCACGTCGTCGCGTCGTGTGCAGAGCCATGGCTAATGTCGAGCAGCTCGGAGCACAAGCACGAGTATGACGTTGGTGTTGAGCCAGGTGAATACATGCTCGGTGTTCGCGGAGGCCGCCAGCAAATGTCTAAACAGTAATGTCAGGCATCGCCGGGGCGCACAGGTGACGGGCTCGCCGTTTGCGTTGCGCCATGAGCAGGACTTTGATTGAGAGGGCGACGTGCATGCATTAGCATGGTTTGACAGCGTGAGCGTGAGTGTCTGCACGCGTACATGCTACTTGCGTCTATGGACGGTGTGTGCTAATGTGTGCATCACGTATAATATAAAAAAATCGGTTTGTGCATTTAACGCAAAGTATTTCATTTTCATTTGGCTGACGAGTGTGCATTGCAGTGACGAGTTCGTGGTTTGATTCCTCACATACGCATAATTTTGGTTTTTATTTCTTTCTCCACTGACAGGTTGGCCCGCATAGATAGATAGATACAGAACACGAGCTGATGAGGCGCATGCGGACTATTTGACTGGTCAACCAGACAAATATGGAGCTATACACTGAGCCAGTGACCGTATAATCACCATATCTTGTATATAATGACCGTATTGACCGTATTGTTAAGTACAATAATCAAAGTGAGCTATCAAGACAAGTTCGATGACCGCCAATGCATTTTACTTGGTAATAAATGACTAGGATTGAAGGGGAATCCAAATTTCCTTCGTCTTCTGTCCTTGAGCTCTTGACAAATCAATGCACTATACGGTTATCCGGCGACTCCGCCCCAGAGCTCTCACCAAGCATCGTTCATGCCACCGTGCCGCACACTAACCGGTAAGGAAGCGATGGCATCCTACCTCGCCGAGTTCCTCGCCGCCCATGACCGCACAGAAAATGGTAGGGAAGCGATGGCATCCCATCGTGCCGAGTTCATCGCCACTCGTGACATCACACCTACGTGGGCGGACCTTGAAGCTGCCAAGGCCGAATGGGCGGTAGAGCAAGAGGCGGCCAAAGCCGCACAGAGGGAGTGGAAAAGGCAGAAAGCACTCAAGAAAAGAGAGGCCCGCCGCCATAAGAAAGAAGAGGACGCACACGCTGCTGCGGAGAGCTCGGCGGAGATCCAAGCACGGTGGGGTGTTGTCGACAAAGCCGGGAAGGAGAACGACGGCGTCTGGCCAGCATGTGAGAAGTAGTAGTACTAGTAGTTAGTGTGTGTGTCTGTGTCACCCGTACATTTGTTTAATTAATTACGAGCATGTACCAATACTAGTTGCTACTGTAGTTTTTAGAGCAAATTACCAGTACATTAGCCTAGACTCAATGGAAAAATTCCTATCCTATGCATCAAATGGCATCTCTTTCTCTATAGGAATTGAGATGAATGTCATCTCACTTCCAATGATTTTCATATTCCTATAAAATTCCTATCCTATGAACCAAAGGAGGCCTCTGCTGGAGTACAGTACTACTGTAGCTAGCAGTATTGCTGGTGCAGTAGTTTTCTTCAAGAAGCGGAATTCAATGAAGTCATGATGGTTCCTTCGTCCGAGCAACTTCACAGTGGGAAAGGTTGGGCCGTGATTTTACGGCTCATTAGTCATTATTACTGCGACGCGACGACCGGGGTGACTCTCCCTTGGAGTTCTGCGTGCATGGCAAGTGGACCAGGATGGTCGATGTCCCACATGTCGGCGAACAGAAGTATTCTTTCCGATATCGAGGAGCAAGGAAACCGCGTGGTATAGTATCACTGCTGATTTATATTTATTTTTTATTTTTGATGAAAGCTAGTGCTTCAACTCTTACGACGAAGGAGTGCCAAACACGGCACGCGCTGGATGTCCCACACGTCAGCGAAAGGAGTGGGACATGAATAGCGTGGTAGAGCGTCTCCACTTCTAGGTCGAAGACCACACGTAGTACTAGTGGTATGAACGATACAAAGTGCGACCCGGAGAGAAAGACACGTCTAGTTGGAAGGTCTCGGGCCATACATGTAAACAAATATAAAACCTAATATGTGCCTCCAATTAATATAGTAGTAGAGTACTTAGGCACGTACATCATAACATCACCGTGCATTGGACGTACAACATTTAGTGGTAGTAAGAGACAAATGCCTATATGCCACGCATGTTCATACTATTTGTGCCTTTCTACTTCACTTACTGCGCTACATTACTCAGGTTCGTACGTCCACTCCTGGGTACATGTCCGTCTCATAGTTCCAGTCCCACGTGTTCTTCATAGATGGAACAATCCATAACGGTGGGCAACGGGAGACTCATCCAAACTAAAGCGGCATAGATCAGGGATAGGGGCGTTCAAGATATGAATCCGTCGGTGCGCAATGAAAATGCACCCTTTCTTCATGAACGGCAGGTCGTCGGCGTCGTGCACGGAAGGTGGCATCGTTTGCACTATGGGGTAGTTGTCCCCGATGAAAATCGAATACTCTTCAAGTGTGTTCATCCGCACCCAGGTAGCATCACGGGGGTCGAACACGCCGCCGTCCATCTGGTACACCTGGCATCTCAAACCTGGATACATGCTGACGTGCATGGTTATGGTCCATGCAGTATAATAAGGTGACGTAAGCAGGGGATACGGATTAAAATAAAATACTTTATAGTGCTTATTTCTATGAGGGGGAACGGAAGCAATGTATAGACCAGCTGTGGCACGGGCGACGACAAACAATTTGAGAGTGTTACCTGGGCCTTGTACATTAATTAAAGTAGGAGTATTTTTGTTTGATGGGATTATGGCTACCTAGCTAGTACTACACGGAATTGAAATTGTTAAGTCCTTTATCTCTACTCTTATAAAAAACCGAGTTGGTGATGATGGTGTGCCTGCCATCTTGTAATATAGACCGTCCGATCTATATCTGACGGATAGAAAGCAAACTATGACAATTTTACAAAAGATACCCACACCTCTCTCCACATTTACAGATAAGGCCTTGCCTCGTTCATCCTTATCTCCCACAACCTCATTGCTGAGCAATTAAAAAAGGAAGTCTCTGGAACAATCTGGCATGGTGGCCGCTACCGGCACCGTCCATCCCCATGCCTCCGCCCAGTCCGACCACCAGTCACCACCACGCCCCACTCCTCCTCACCTTATCTCTCATCTTTCTCGAGATATCATTTTTTCGATGAAATTCTCGAGATACCATTTTTTCGATAAAATTCTCGAGATATCATTGGTTTTTACACATGGGATTACTCCTGCATGGGTCAATCACAACAGGTGTTTTGTAAAAAAATGCATCTTGATGTTCCGTGCAATGCACGGGCATCTTCCTAGTAGTTTATACAACTTGGCATTATAAAGTTGCGTAGATGACTATCCCAATCAATAAAAAAAGAAGGAAAGAACTACTCCTGCTCCTGGAGTACAAAGAGACATGTACTGAAATGTTATAAGATGACATGGCAATAAGATATACGATAGTTCCTGGCTCTACTACTCTTGGATCGGAGAGAAGGGATTACCTGGGTACATGATCAGGGTCCGATCGTGATAGATCGTGGCACCTTGTTGCCCTTTAATGGTACCATGTGTAACGACTGCTAAGATAGTACAGTACGTCCCAACTGGGTGTCGTCGGCTACAAGGTTCCAAGTTAGACCAAATGCCCCATGCACATCCACGATGGGCGATCTGATTTTGATCGGGGGATGACTTTGCCCTGCATAATCATGCAAACAAGGAGGAATTCATAGAAACTGGACAAAAATCATTACATTTCGAAAACTTTTCATATAAACCGGACGAGATACATTACAGTTTTCATACAAACCAGAGTAAAACCTACTCTAAACAAGTTGCAACTGTAATGTGGGCGGCGCACGGACGCCGGCCGGCCGTGGTGTCGTTTGAGGCTACTCATAGTGGGGAGTATCATATACAATATAGTACTAGTGCATGATGCTAGTGTATGATATACTACTTTTATAGTGCATAGTATCATAGAGTAGTAGCATAGATGATCATATTTATTGCAATGCATGACCCCCTGTCTCTTCTTTAATTCTCTGCCACATCACCATGTCTGCTATTCCCGAGTGTATGTACCAGCTAAGTTAACACCACCACTATGGCCAGGCTCGACGCGGAGCGGTCGCGTGCACAGGGAAGCGGCGCTCTCTCGGCCGTCGCGCTGCTTCAAAGCCGGCGCCAGTGAGAGGTCGCCTCCGCTCTGGCCGGGCATTAATGCGGCACTGACGCTTCGGGGCGATGCTGACTGTTTCATGCGGGAAGCGCGCGCCGGCAAGGGAGGGGGTTTGGGTCGGCCAGGGCGGTCAGACGCGGGCGTGGTGGTGGTATTGATTTTGAACCGTTTCAGGTGTAGTACTGGTAGTTTGCAAAACTACTCAATTATTGCACTCAGTTTCCTAAGAAATTGTGGTAAAAAAACGTTACTTGTAATGCATGCATGCGTGACCAATATAAATGACCAATAAAAAACTAGTACATGCACGCAACGATTTAATGGACATTGTAATCTCAACATGTGATGGGGAGCTCTAAATTTGAATTTGAAACTTATAAAACAAAAAAATTTAAAACAAATAAACTGGAAGAGAGGGAGTATACCGTAGGATGTGTCCCATACGAAACAAGTCCCCTGGTTTGTCACCGCGAAGATGCGGTTAGAAAGGAGCACAGCGTCTTCGTACTCGTACGGCAACAAATCGGCCGCAGACAGCATGGTCCACCTTTGACCGCCATATGCAGGGTTCGTGAAAGCAATTGCGATGTCGAACACCGCGATGAGAGTGTAATTTTGGTTGGCGGACGACCTTATCGGGGCTTCCGGGATTGATATCTTCTTCAATCTCACCGTGGTTCCATCGTACCAATTCAGGCGATGGCCCATTGCATGGCTGATCCCAATGTTGGACAAAGGTTCTACGGGGACGGTGTCACCGTTCTAAATGTTGTGCAAATTGATGTTGGTACCCTCCCGTACATATGCAAGCCAATCTCCACTGGCACCAAGCCTAACCTATGAAACAGTGGGCAGCGGGGGAATTAGGAAATGGGCATGGAAGTAGTCTTTAGAATGCATTTACTACGTGATCAAACTCATCACTTACCTGCTCATCGGACAAAATCCGAGTGCCCCTCAACGTCGGCATCTCAAGGGGCGTCAACTTGCAACTATGGCGATGCCGCGCTGGAGAGACCCCAAAGGAAACATCCTCGTCCTCGAGGACGCGTGGCAGACCAACTAGCATGGCCTTCTCCCACGCATATTTACGCACCCTCTTCGGCTGCTGCCAATTCATGGGTGCATAGATGAGGTGCTAAGCACATTAAATAGCTTAGCAACTATACTCCCCAATGCATAGGTGCTTAGATTATGGTTGCTAAGCTTGCTTCATTTAATGATTTAGCAACTAAAGCTCTTCATGTATTGGTGGGCTTCCTTCCTTTAAATGTTTTGCTTAGGTTCACGCGCTTAGCATTGTTTCTTCCTGGGGTCACCACACTCATCTCTCTCCTCTTAAATAACTTGCCACATCAGATTTTTTTGCCTATGTGGAAGGCTTAGCACCTGTACAAGGTGGAGCATTGGGAGGGTCCTTAAAATATTTGGTGCAAGTACCGCTAAGTCTTGCGGATGTGAGGAAGTCGGAGCGACTTATGATTTGTCCCAAAGGATCATCGTCTAAGGTCTCCCAACCTCGACGAGGATGAGAAGCACCACCGCCTTGCAAATCCATGGCAATGGCGACCAACTGCCTTGTCCCTTGTGGAGCTGGTTTACACGAGAGGAGATGGTAACTGCAGGGCTTCGTCCCTTCGGAAAGGATGTTCTGCGGGCGCGCACTAGTGCAGTTTATATTTGAGACTAGCAAGAGGCCCATGCGTTTCACGTAACATCAAGATGCATTTATATGAGCTGTTTATCTCGTGGGAGACGAAGATGAATGAGGGAAGGCCTTATCTGCAAATGTGGAGAGGGGTGCGGGTATCTTTTTGCAAAATTGCCATAGTTTCCTTCCTATCCATCAGATATAAATTGGACGGTCTTTATTGCAGGAGGGCAGGCACACCATCATCACCAAATCTGTTTTTATAAGAGTAGATTATTATTTATTACTAGCAAGATGCCCGTGCATTGCACGTAACATCAAGATGCATTTGTATGAGTAGTTTATCTTGTGAGAGAAAAGGATGAATGAGGGAAGGCCTTATTTGCAAATGTGGAGAGGGGTGTGGGTATCTTTTTGCAAAATTGCCATAGTTTCCTTCCTATCCATCAGATATAAATCGAACGACCTATATTGCAGGATGGCAGACACACCATCATCACCAACTCTGTTTTTTATAAGAGTAGTATAAGAGAGATAGAGATAGATAGATAGATTATTATTATTATAAGAGTAGAGATAGAGATTAGGGAGCTGGCGGGCGGTTTGTTGTACGACACGTTCGCGTCCATCCACTAGCCCGGAATTAAAGCACGCACGACATTTACAGCGACTGGGATTAGTTGTTTTCCGGGCGCATGGACCAACGCGGACTAGCAGACCTAGTCGCCCTTTTTCGAGCATGCCGTCGACAAGTACGTGCGTGACATGCGTGCATGCAAATCTTGCATGACCAAACTGTGTGAAGCGGAGCGGTAGGCTGTCGAACTGCAGCCTGCATGTTGCAGCCATGTCATCCACACGCAACCTAAAGGCCAATTCATACTCCGCTGGACTATACTGTACAACTATGCATTGTTTGGCATGAACGTTCCTTGGAGCTCGTGCTGCAACTGGCATACTCCACAGCCCGCTTCCCTTCTCGTTCCTCTTCCACCGCCTGCGCACGTCCACGGGAAGCGACCGGTCAACCCTTATATAGGAGTGCTATCACAAAAAGATGCATGCATGACCACTAAAATTTCCTTTCTCTTATCTCTATGAAATAAATGTGGCGTGAAACTCAAAGCCCTTTAAGTCTGAGTATAATGGAAATCATCGTCCTCCTCCGGCTCCGCCTCGCCCGCGTCGTTGTCCTCCTGTTCTGGCTCCGCGTCATCGTTCTCCTCCTCCGGCTCCGCGTGCTGCTCCGCCTGCAACGCCTCCTCATCCGGCTCCGGCTAGTCTAGACTCTGGAGGTAGGGCGGCTGCGATCCGGGCTTCACAGCGCCTCCAGATTAAAGTGCCGCTCCAGCGGGAGTATGGCGTATGTCGTTACCTTCGGCCGGGCCATGGCTATTGGGTAACGGCGGCCAGAGAAGAGGTGGCGGGAGGGGAATGAATGCAGCTACTGTTTGGGTTCGCCGTCTGGCTTAAATAAATGCGCACCATCACGTGTACCCGCGGGTGCACAAATTGTAACATACGAGTTTGCTTAGGGGGCGTCACGTAACTGGTATGTGTGTGAGATTCTAAGAGACAGAGTGCGTGTGTGCAACTCTACTCTTCGGACATGTACTCAACCTTTTGCATCGGGATATAAGTATAATGGTATTACACTTTAGCCAGTGATTTACGTGGCCATGTTAACGTGGTTGTGTAAAAAAAATGTCACTTCCTGCTCGTGATTTGCGTTATATAATTATGAGAAGTTTGCTAACTACTAAAGTAAAGTGGAATTTGTCCATGCTATACAAGTAAATTAAGGTGATTGTTTATCATACGGTTAAGGTTGGACGAAGGGTGGTAGGGACAAATGCTCCGCCTAGAGCATGTGTGTGAGAGATGGAGTCTTAGTGTGTGTGTGTGCGCGCGTGTGTGTGCATGCGTGTGTGTGTGTGTGTGAAGCAGAGTCTTCAGTGGAGAAAGTAATTTAAGTGTGTGTGGCTTCATCATAGAGAGGTGATGTGTATGGCAGAGGCCACCAACAAGGGGGGTGCAAGAGAGAAGAGGCCCGTAGAGAGGGAAGAGAAGGCGTGTGCGCATGAGAGGAGTCGACATCGAGAGAACGTGTTTGTTCGAGAGACACCGAGGAAGACTACTATATATCGATGGTGCATGTAGGCGGGAATTAAATGAAGGGATGGTCTTCTTGGTTTTAGGGATATAGGGGAAGAGTGAGAGAGGGGGGTAGCTAGAAGGAGATTGTTAAGGGTGAGTGCGTGTTTTACCCATCCAGGCGGAAGTTATGTGCACACAAGAAGAGAACGATTCGATGTGGGGTTAGGGCTGAGGGTAATTAACTACGTATGGAGACATAGGAGACCTTGAACATGCATGTGCGAGAGGTATACATGTATACGTGGGATGTGTGTGTGTGCGCGTGCGCATGATCGAGATAAAAGAAAGAAGACATAAGTCATAAGATCAACGACATGGGAGAGACGGATCGTTATGACAATATGCATGCATGTGAGAGTGGAGGGAAGAAGGCCCGATAATTGACCATGTGTTTTTGTCTTTAAGAGATAGTGGCGTGGGCTGGAGCATGTATCTATGGCGAGCAGAGGAAGCGAGACACAACGATTCTGCAAAAGAGATCAACCTATAGATGCCTGTATGGAGAGACAGATATAGTGTGCGTGATAGGAAGCAAGAGTGCGTGCGAGAAAGAAATGTTGATGGAGAAATTACAGATAGATAGAGAGATAGAGATGCTAGCTAGAGGGACATTGGCTAGTTTGTGTGTTAGAGATGACCGCCGAGTGGTTCAGAAGGTGAAGTTATGTGTGTGTGAGAGAAAGATAAAAAGAGGGCGCATGACTGCATGTAGAGAGAAACATATATAGTGTGCATGATAGGAAGCAAGAGTGAGGGCGAGAAAGAAGGTTGATGGAGAAACAGATAAATAGAAAGATAAAGATGCTAGCTAGAGGGAGATCGGCTAGCTAGTGTGTGTGTGTGTTAGAGATAAGAGTCGAGTGGATCAGAAGGCTGAGTTATGTGTGTGGGTGTGAGAGAGATAGAGAGAGGGTGCATGTGAGTCACATACAAACAAATATCAGAGAGAAATGAGATCCCGAGAGACGGAGTTTTGTGTTTGCGAGAGAGAAAGATATTTCACAACAAGAGTGATAGCTAGAGAGACATATCAGGGAACGCGAGATATCTCTAGGGAGAGAGAGTGTGTGTGAGCGACATACAAGAGAATGGTGGAGAGATATGAGACCCTGGGAGACAAAGTTTGTGTTTGTGTGTGAGAAAGAGATATTTAAGAGGAAGAGTCGTAGCTTCTCATACCTAAGGAGTGCAACACATCTCTGTGTGAGAGGGGGTGTGTGAGTGGCACACAGGGGAATAGTAGAGAGGAATGAGACCCTGGGAGACGAAGTTTGTGTTTGTGTGAGAGAAAGAGATTTCACAGGGAGAATCATAGTTAGAGACACATAGCAGGGAGCGAGATATACTTAGAGAGAGATAGAGTGAAGGTCGAGGGAGAGATTACCGTCAGTGTGTTACGAAGATAAAAGATCATTGTCGACATACAAGTAGCATGAGAGATACCCGAGAGACGATGAAGGCAGATTGGTCTAGAGAGATATATAAGCATGAGTGATAGCTATATGAGACGAATATCTGGATTAAAGGGGATTCAAATATTTAAACTAGAGATCACGACATCGATAATATCATAACGAAAATTGGTCTATTAAACATGCATATTCATTTGAATTTGGGGACACATGTAATGTTATATAGTTTATCAATATTAGTGATCCATAGATTCTTTAATTAGAGACAATGCATGGTTTATATGCAATTAATGTCTAAACGAGATTACACTATATGTTGCGTGTGTGAAACACATTATACATGTTTGAGAAGTAAAAAAAAACCGCATGAAACACACATTAATTGGAGATAGTTAGCGAGGAATGCATACATTGGATTTCAACATAAAGTGGTTTCAAATATTTGAAAATCAAAATTAAGATGGATCCAGCCTTATGAATCTGAGATCATGCCATTTGTAAACCATATTTATGTATAAAGGGTGTTGTGCTTTTGAAAGTATATATAAAAAAATGATGTATATAGATTTGTATTCAAATACAAAATGGATCCTGCTCAAAAAAAAATACAAACTGGATTCGAATTGAGTTGGCACGGTAAACGTGCACTCTTTCTCTGCAAAAATTTGAACGAAGCGGGGAAAGTCGCAGTAACCGCCAGAAACCATAATCTGCGAGATGGAAATTACTGCCTATCCCTGACACGCAAAGCCTATCGGCTCGATTTCTATAGGTTTTGATAGGGGTAGGCTTGTAATTTCACTCAAACGTGACATAACCGCCTCCGCCTCTCACCTCCCCGGATTCATACACGGTGGGTGCCAAAACACAGTTTCTCCTCAGCCGAAATCACCTCTGACCTCCCTCCCCGATTCATACACGGTGGGCGCCAAAACAAACTCTCGTCGGCCGAAATCTCCGTCGGCAAATATTCGGTGTATGTGAGATTACCGTCCTATCCCCAACTAACTAATATTGCTGTGATGTAGGAAATTTTAAACGGGGGCTAAGTTTGTAAATTTCCTTGCATTTGAGACAAGCGCGCCCTGAAGACATGGTTCCCCCCTTCCTCTCTCCCTCCATTTCCCCATTCGTACTCCGTGGGCGCCAAAACACCCTCTCCACCGCAGTCTCCTCCGTCCGCCACCCCATCCACCACCGTCCTCCTCCACCATGCCGGAGCTGATACCCCGATGCCGTCGTCCATTACAAGAGATCGACCTCTCTCATCCATGGCTTCGGACCAGGATCCTTGATTCGCGTCCTCTCGCTTCATCCGTACCGTCGTCCTCCTTGCCGAGGCTGCTCGTATGACCGTCTCGTCCACCGCGCCAGGATATTTCCCTCGCCGCCACCGTCTGCCCTCCTAGATCTGCTTCCACGCCGCCGACAGCCATCGCTACCACAGCACCCTCAACACCTCAGCAGATGCTTACACGGCGCCACACCAGAGGCGGTACTCTTTCGTATCTGCTCAAGTTATTTGTCTCAGCAAGAAAATAGATTGCCACTGCTTTACTGTGATTTCTTGTCCATCACTTAGAATCTTACTTGTTAGTTGAAACCAAACATTGGTTGCGAAGTTGCCTTTGTCCGGTTTGCACCTTCAGATCCGCCATGGCACGCGCACCACTATACTCGCAATGCTTATGGTTTTCCCCTTTTATATTCCACATTATCTTAAATGACAGTCGACTGAATTTCAAATTGGGATCAGTCCATTTTTGGGAGTTCGCCGGAGGGAAGGAAGGGGCTCGCCGGAGGGCTGCCCCATTATCTATCTTAGGGTTTTGGGTGGGGACAGTGGTTGTGGGGGGCTGTCGTCGGGCTATGGTGGTGCCTCGCCGAAGGCAAAACTCGATGTGGGTGGGGGTGGGGTTAGCTAGAGGGATGGCCGGGGGCGGCGGAAGATCGGATGTGGTGGGCGGTTCAGGGGAGGGCGGGGGCCAGTGGTTTGGCCGGTGACCCGTGCGGTGGCCTTTAGGGGAAGAATAAGAGGCGAGGTAGAAGAAGGGTTAGGAGACGTAGGATCTTCATCCAACCGCCTGAAATGGTCGACTGACCCAAATGACGAAAGTCAGGCGACTTGCATGTAGACATTCCCATATATTCAGTACCATTATCGTAGGTGCTTTGAGACGTACGTGCAAGCAGTGCTCCTCAACCCATCAATCTAAACAACATGCCACTCATAATTCCAAACTTAGTTGCTCAAATACGAATCTGATATGATGCTGACATGTACTAAAACAGAGAATGTTTAATTGGTCAGTTAATGTTCCTACTTTACTTTCGAAAAGCACATGCGCCACATATCGAGGGACAACAGGGAGTTGCGTTCTTTATGCGCTCTGGTTCATCATGTCGGCCAACCAACATTTTATTATCCAAAATCTGATTGCTCTTCTTTAGCATGCTCCTCTTCTGTTCTTCCTTTGTAAGTACTCTCTCCGTACCTAAATATAAGTCTTTGTAGAGATTCCTCCATGGACTACATATAGAGCAAAATGAGTGAATCTACACTCTAAAATGTATCTATATACATCCGTATGTGATCCATAGTGGAATCTCTACAAAGATTTGTATTTAGGAACAGAGGGAGTATAATAGTTGTATAGTATGTTCTTTGTAGTGAAGAGGAGCAGGGACATTTGCAGTGTACAGGTCTATTCGGTCGCTTGTCATGGACGCTTTCAACTCTTCATGTTGGTCTTCATGTCGATTGTCATGGTTGCTTTCAACTCTTCGTATTCGATCGTATGTGTCACCTTTGAGAGTTAGACTGATAGTAACAGTACTGCGCCTTCAATTGTAGAGAGCTGGTATTCGAAGCCTTTCTAGCCGTACCGGCAATACTAGCACATATATTCCAGCAAGTTCCACTTTCCTGATTTTACTCCTGATGCTTAGGGTTTTCCCATTATATCTACACTACGATCTGCGTAGGTGCTTTGTGTCCTACTAGCAGCTGTCCACCCTTTAAAGCTAAATAACACACCAATCATACGTCCTAAGGTTCTTCAAATACGAATGTGATATGATACTGACATTAGCTAACAGACACACATTTAATTGGTTAGCTAATGCTCCCACTTGAGTTTCCAAATGCATGTGGCCACATATAGAGAGACATCATGGAATTGCATTTCTTTGGGCGCTCTGATTCATCATGGGTGGGCAACCAACATTGTATAGAAAGAAGGAGAATCTCAATAATATGGTTCCCCTTCTATTCTTTAACATGTTCCTCTTCTGTTCTTCTTTAGTAAGTATAGTATGTTCCTTGTCAGGAAGGGAGCAGGGACATCTGCAGTCGATAGCTCTATTGGGCCGGTTCTGCTACATGATTTCGCACTTGAATTTGGTCTGCCATAATATCCCGGAAATGGTGGGAGCCGCGCGGTCTTTGATAGATTAGACTGATAGTAACAGTTGTGCGCCTTCAGATGAATAGAGCTGGCCTGTAGGTGATCGATAGGCTGCATATTAGTAGCGGCAAAACCCTGTATTTTCTAGCCAGTTCTGCTTTCCCGATTTATTTATGGTGGTTATGGTGTACCCCTATTATCTACACTACGATCTTCCTAGTGGCTCTGCGCTCTCATTATCATGGTTTGGCAATAAACTTTCTATACAGTATATTATGAACCTATCATCTGCCAACTATCCTTACATCTGGAGCTCCCAACAGGGAGCCTATTTTTTTGTGTAGTTGTGCCAGATTATATTAATCTACTCACCATATTACAGCACACATGGGCTCTCTCATCAGAATCCAGTGATAGCACACAAGGGTTTACATGGAGCCCCTATTATATTACAATATCCTCTGCATTACAAAGATAATCTCACTACTATTTATGTTTTCATGCTTTTCAGATATTGTACGTAATCACAATGAATATAAGAATGCGCACATCAGAAGAATATTGCTGAACAGTTCAATGGGTAACAAACTTGGCATCAAGGGATTGAGGTCCATTGTGGATGCAATGAAACCCACATGCTCCCGACCTATAGATTCGTATTCAGAATATGATCCTAATGACTATTCTGAGCTCAAGGAGTCAAAGGCAGATGGCCTATCTTGTTCACCCAATAAGGTGCCTGTTATAATTTGGCAAGGTTTCATTGGTTGCACATATCTTGCATAAGGTGTCTTGCATTTCTTTTGCTTCGTTGCACCGCCATCTGCTTAGTTTACTCATGATATATGTGAAGATGCCATGCCCATCCATTATCAACACCTATTCCATTTGTCGTCATACCATGTTTTTCCATTCAAATGTTGTTCTTGTGTTTCAGACATCCAAAAGGAAGAGGGTGATTGCAGAACCTGAAGGAGTACAAGCAAAGTCCTTGAAAAAGGTGGTGCTACCGGAGAAATCACATAGCACCCGACTTATATTGGCGATAGAACTAGCGCCGCAAAACCTAGGATATCGCAACTATGCTGGTAGCTGCTTTGCTCTTGTGAGTACCTATTGTCTTATCGCTATCCTTACATTCATACCTGGTGGATTATGTGACATCATTGTGCATTATAGCTTGCTTATCCACTGTTCGCTCCAAATTATCAGATCTATATTAATGCTTAAATTAATGTAGAATAAACCCAATGCTTATGAAGAAATTTAGTTCTGCATAGTTCTTGTAAGTATCTGCTGTCCTTCATCACTGTACTTATATTTGTCAGCTAGTTCTTCATGTACACTTTGCAGCTTATTTTCCCTTGCCCTCCATTTTCTACACATCAGATCTACATTTACTCTTGCCAAAATATTGAATAAAACCAATGTTACTGAAGAAGTTTAGCTCCACATTGCTCTTGTCAGTGCCTTTTGCCTGTATGCTGTATTTACATTTGTACTCTGCATCTTAAGTTAAATAATCGCCATTTGTTCCTATATTTTCACATCTATATTTACTCTTAACAAAATGTAGAATAAAGGCAATGCTCTTGAAGAAGAGTGTGCGGTAAACTTCTTGAATTGCCCCCCCCCCCCATCAATATGGACAAGGGCTTTATAGAGCCTGTCTTCACTATTAATGTAAGTTTGTCCTCCTCGAGCCTTCAAACTTTGTTGTGTATATTTGGATAGCTATGAGTGAAAATGCTATTTATTTTTGTCGTCTACATCAAATTGCTTGTTCAAAGTTTATAAAGAAGAAGTACATTAACATAAGTTTGTCCTTCTCAATTTCAGTCTTTAGTTGTACAACTTAGTTCCTTATTCGTACCATGTAAATTAAACTAAACATAGCAAGTTATCTTCTTTAGCACTATGTGTATGCTCGTGTTCTTGATCTGTAATCCAATGGTGTGGTGAAACTACCAACAACAGCACAATGTCATATCCTGCTATGTCTCAACTATGAACAATGCCATATTATTTTAATGTTATTTAAATCATGTCTCTTTATTTACCAATCTGAAATGGTATAAATTGATAGTACAATCACCATTCATGCTTATATGTCGTTTAGAACTACATGTATGCATGTGTTCTTGATCTGTAATCCAGTGGTCTGGTGAAGCTGGCCGCTCCTGCACAATGCCATTTCCTGCCGTCTTAACTATGAACAATGCCTATTATGTTAATGCTATTTTAAACTGTGTCTCTTTATTTCTGACAAAGAAATGAGATGAATTGATAGTGCTGATGCTTATACGTGCAAAGCCTGTTATCTACCTACTTGTTTCTCTTTCAGGGTGATAGCACTGCTGCTAGGAAGAACTGCCACAATGATAGTGAGACGAACCCATTGTTTGTCCCTCTAACATATATTCCAGAGAAGAAGGCAACACATCTTGAGGGTAGGGATACAACCACAAAGTCATATCTTGATGTAGTGTCGAACTTACTCAGTGACACAAGCTCGATGAAGTCGCCGCCTGAACCTGTTCGACTTCTTCAGTCTAAAATTCAAGCAGAAAGACATGCTTCTGCTCAAATCCGACTGGAACTCCAATCTCTATGCAAGATTAACCATAAGTACATGACGTCTATTGATGCTATGCAGCTTAAGGTGGTGGATATAAGCGTCAAAGAAGCGCAGTCTCATCAGGTTGCTAAGCTGCTTGCGCTGCAGCTCCTGGGTCGGGCTAACCTTTCTTGAACTGTGTTGAAGTGCTGTCGGTTCTGTCTATTATTTTGTCGGCCTGTTTACTTCCACTGGTGGCGACCTGCCCAGTTTATGGAATCTGCTGTCTGGTTGCCCTTTATTATCACTGGCGGCGAACTTTGATGCCCAGGGGATGTAATATGCTGTAATTTCTTTGTTGTATAGCCTATGTTTATTCTTCGTCACGATGCTGTAATTTATTTGCTGTTTATGCTGTCGTCGCTATGAGAAAAGGTCGTAATCTTCGATCGGTGCACAATGAGCCAATAGGTTAGGTTTATAAAATAATAATTTCTGTACTAAAACTGGCCGGTCACCAATTGCTAGTACGGGCCGAACCGTGGGCCTACAATCATCTTGGGCCATTAGTTAGGTCTAGTCTTAATCTGGCCCACTATTAGTTTCGGGCCTTTAAAAGGCCGAGTAAACTGGTTGCCTTAATTGGGCCAGAAAATTAAATAGGCTTTTAACAGGTTGAAAACTAGATTCAGCCTTAATTGTGGCGAACAAATCACGGGCCGACAGTGTGCTGTAATATAAATCGGCCCATTATTAGCCCATTCGGTTGACGGGCCATTAACAGGCTGAAATGTTTTTGGGCCTTGGCTGACCCAATTACATGACTGGCGGGAAGCAGGCCAGATGTATAACGGGCCAAAATTAGGCCCAACACTCTCAAGGGCCTTTAACGGGCCGATAGGCAATTTGGGCTAGAATGTATCCACGAAGACTACGGGCTGTTAAGAAGCCAAAAGTAACTATGGACCAGAATTAGGCCCAGGTGCAACTCGGGCCTTTAAATGGCCGAAAGTGAAACCGGGCCGAAAGAGGCCCATATGTAGACAGGGCCGCTGACAAGCCGAAACTAATATCAGGCCGAACTATTAAACGGGCCATTAAGAGGCCGAAGAGCAAATCAGGCCCCCAATGGGCCCAATGGCACAGTAGCTGTTAAAGGGTCGTATCTGTTATGGGCCGTAATTTGGCCCAAGAAATGAAAGTCGGTTAACGGGTCGGATCAGGTATGGACCGTAATTTGGCCCAAACTATTGCAGGCTGTTAACGGGCCGAATCTGATATGGGCCGTAAACTGGCCCAGAATATTGCAGTCATTTAACGGCCCGTATCTGATGTGGGCTATAATTTGGTCCAGAAAATGTTAGGCTGTTAACGGGCCGGCCCATTAGATCTGACGAAATCTTGTGGGCCTGTTCCTGGGCCGGCTTTTAAACCTATATGGGCCTCTATTGGGCCGTCCCACGTGTCAACGTTTCATTGGCGATTCTTATCAAATGGACGGTTGACATCTGTCCCAACGCTGAGCCGACACGTCGATTGTCGGCGAATGAGAATTTTACACGTGGAAAATCGCCATTGGTCCGGGCTGTTAACGGGTTATCGGATCCAAACCGGAATCCGATAGCTTAATGGCGACCAGTTATGGTGGATGCCACGTGTCGGTTACCCTTGACGAAAGCACTTCTATGACGCGTGATTTATCGTCATGGAAGTGGACACTTCTGTGATGATAATTTTGGTAATGTCATGGAACACTTCTACGACAACACAGGTATGACTATCTTGATTCTGTCATAAAATCGTCATGGATGTACATGCATGACAGAAAACGTGACCTACTATGACAAACACGTATCATCACGGAAGTGGTTTTTTTTTTGTAGTGATTCATGCGTGAGTTTACTTTGTCTACATCATGTCATCTTGCTTAAGGCATTACTCCGTTCTTTATGAACTTAATACTCTAGATGCATGCTGGATAGCGGTCGATGTGTGGAGTAATAGTAGTAGATGCAAAATCGTTTCGGTCTACTGTCTCGGGCGTGATGCCTATATACATGATCATTGCCTTGGCTATCGTCATGATTATTTGCTTTTCTGTCAATTACCCACCAGTAATTTGTTTACCCAGTGTATGCTATTTTCAAGAGAGAAGCCTCTAGTGAAAACTATGGCCCCCGGGTCTACTTCTATCATATATTAAAAATCCTAAAAATAACTTGCTTCAATTTTAATTAATTTATTTTATTTTGTATTTTTGTTTGGTCTATCTATCTATCACCATACAATTTAATCTTGCAATTAACTGCCAAGGGATTGACAACCCCTTATTCGCGTTGGGTGCAAGGATTTTTTATTTTGTGTGCAGGTGATGTTAATGAGTTGTTGCATGATTCTCCAACTAGATTGATAACCTTGGTTTCATAACTGAGGGAAATACTTATCTCTACTGTACTCCATCATCCCCTCCTCTTCGGGGAAATCCAAATGTAGCTCACAAGTAGCAGGAAGAATTTCTCGCGCCGTTGCGGGGGAGACATCATCAACATCTATCAACTACCTACGCATAAACTTTCATCTCCTTGCATTTATTTTATTTGCCTTTGCCTCTCATTTTCATCACCCCCACTTCTAATATTTTTTACAAAATACAAAAATATTTTTCGTTTGCCTTTTTCTTGTTTGCTTCTTTGCTTGCTTGTTTGAAACTGCTATCATGGGTGATTTTGGTATGGCAGAAAGTGAGGATGGTAAAACTCCTAAAATTGAAATTTCTACCAATCTTGATGCTAAAACTTTTGTGATGGGACAAGGGAATGTTATAGGAAAAAGCTCCATCCAAGAATTCATTAACTGCATTGGAACCTTGGCTGGTGATGATGCTCCTATACTTAAAAGAACAAAAAATTATGTCGAAGCTATTTCTACACTTGTTCTTAAACTTGAGAGAAGATTTATCCGTACCCATCCTACTTTGCAAAGATTGTTTTATAAGTTGCCGGTTATAAAAAACCCTAGAGCTAAGAAGATAGCTACCCTTGTCCTTATGAATGAATTTGATCACATAGTGCGAGAAGCTAGAGAGATCTTTGATTTTTATGGTATGAACAATGAAAAACCGGTAATATATGAGATCTAAATAATAGTGATTACTTGTTAAGGTATTTTTTTCACAATGACCACATCTTTGATGAGAATACTAAAAGGGAAGTTCCTCCTTTGAATATAATCTAACAAGTTTTCAATAGTGTTAATAAACAATACTCTTGGATTGTAGCTGGTAATCAAGAGGGCTTTGCAGATAGACAACTTGCTAATGATAGAATTTCTATGAATGATGTGTTTCATATTACCTTTGAAAGACTCCTGATGAAACACATCTTTAGATAAGAAGAAGAAAGATGACAATAATTGAAACTATGCATTATGCCTAGCTAGGGGCGTAAAACAATAGCGCTAGTTGGGAGGCAACCTAATAGTTATCTTAATTTTCTTGTTTATTTTTATGTTTTCTTTTGTGTGCACAATTATGCTACTGTTATGGTTGTGTTTTTGTGTTTAAATTAGTGTTTGTGCCAAGTAAATCCTTTAGGATGATTTGGTTGATAGTCACTTTGATTCTGTGCAAAAACAGAAACTTTTGCGCTCTTTTCTGGAATTTTGTAAATTCATAGAAACATGCTTTTGCTCTGAATTTTCTACACATAATTTATATACAAATTGCCTACGTCCTCCTAATGTTTCAGAATTGTTGGAGTTACAGAAGTATGATCAATGTTTAGATTACTACAGACTGTTTTTGACAGATTCTGTCTTTGATGCATTGTTTTGCTTGTTTTGATGGAACTATGGATTGTATAGGGGGGTATAAGCCTTGGAGAAGTTAGAATATAGTAGGTATAATTCAAAACTAAAATACGAATGAGTTTGTAACAGTACTTAAAGTAGTGATTTGCTTTATTATACTAACGGATCTCATGAAAGTTTTGTTAAGTTTGGTGTGATTGAAATTTTCAAGTTCTGGGTGAGATCACGATGGATGAAGGAATAAGGAGTGGCAAGAGACTAAGCTTGGGGATGCCCAAGGCACCCCCAAGGTAATATTCAAGGACTCCCAAGCAACTAAGCTTGGGGATGCCCCAGAAGGCATCCCCTCTTTCTTCTACCGACCATCGGTAATTTTACTTGGAGCTATATTTTTATTCGTCACATGATATGAGTTTTGCTTTGAACGTCGTGTATTATATGATGCCACTAATGGGGAACGAAGCATGAAAATCAAAAAAATTCCTACGAACACCCAAGATCTATCTAGGAGAAGCATAGCAACGAGAGGGCAGAGTGTGTCTATGTACCCTCGTAGACCGAAAGCGGAAGCGTATATAACGTGGTTGATGTAGTTGTACTCTTCGCGATCTGATCATGATCCAACTGATCTAGTGCCAAACAGATGGCACCTCCGAGTTTAGCACACGTGTAGCTCGATGACGTATCCTCCTCCTTGATCCAGCAAGAGAAGGCGGAGAAGTAGATGGGATCACAACCAGCCCAATGGCGTGGTGGTGATGGTGGTGGTGGAGTCGGAATACCGGCAGGGCTTCGCTAAGCGAAAAACCGTGGACGAGAACTATGCCGTGAGGGAGGGACGGGGCAACAGCAAAGGCTAATGTATTGGGGTGCCTTGCTGCACCCCCTCCTCTATATTTATATGTGTGGGAGGGCTGGGAGTCCAGCCGCACTCCTAATAGGAGTTGGCGCCAAGGGGGAGAGGACTTGGATGCCAAGTCCAATCATATTCCACTAGGACTCCCCTTTTTCCCCTTCCCTAGCCGCATGGGCTTTTAAGGACTTGGTGCGCTTGGCCCAATAAGGCTAGGGCGCCTCCCCTCAGCCCATGCCAGCCCTTGGGACATGGTGTACCCAGTTGTGGACTTCCGAATCCTCCGGAATCCTCCGAAACCTTCTGGAAGCTTCCCGGTACAGTACCGAAAAAACTGCACCTTTTTCTGGAACCCAAAATATGACTTCCCATATATAAATCTTTACCTCTTGACCATTCTGAGACTCCTCATGACATCTAGGATCTCATTCGAGAATCCAAAACAACATTCGGTTACCAATCATCAAATATCTCAATACTACTCTAGCATCAACGAATGTTAAGCGTGCGACCCTGCGGGTTCGGGAATCATGTAGTCATGACTGAGACCTCTCTCCGGTTAATAACCAATAGCGGGACCTGGCTGCCTATATTGGTTCCTACATATTCCACGAAGATCTTTTATTGGTTGAACCACAATGTCAAGGATTCGGTTAATCCCGTATGCAATTCCCTTTGTCCGGCGATATGTTACTTGCCCGAGATAAGATCGTCGGTATCTCCATACCTAGTTCAATCTCGTTTCCGGCAAGTCTCTTTACTCGTTACGGAATACAAGATCTTGTGACTAACTCATTAGCCACATTACTTGCAAGCCCTTTACGATGTTGTACTACCGAGAGGGCCCAGAGATATCTCTCTGTCATACGGAGTGAAAAATCCCAGTCTCGATCCATGCCAACCCAACAAACACCTTTGGAGATACCTGTAGAGCACCTTTATGATCACCCAGTTATGAAGTGACGTTTGGATACACATTAAGTATTCCTCTAGTGTCATGGAGTTGCACAATCTCATGGTCTTAGGAATAGATACTTGACATGAAGAATGCTATAGCAATAAACTGATACGATCAAATGCTAAGCTTACGGTTGGGTCTTGTCCATCACATCATTCTCCTAATGATGTGATCCCTTTATCAAATGACAACTCATGTCTATGGTTAGGAAACCTTAACCATGTTTGATCAATGAGCTAGTCTAGTAGAGGCTCACTAGGGACACGGTACTTGTTTATTTATCCACACATGTATTGAAGTTTCCGGTCAATACAATTCTAGCATGAATAATAAACCTTTATCATGAATAAGGAAATATGATAATAATGAATTTACTATTGCCTCTAGGGCATATTTCCAACAGTCTCCCACTTGCACTAGAGTCAATAATCTAGTTTACATAGTTATGAATCTAACACCCATGGAGTCTTGGTGCTGATCATGTTTTGCCCGTGGAAGAGTTTTAGTCAACGGGTCTGCCACATTCAGATCCGTATGTATTTTGCAAAGTTCTATGTCTCCATCCTTAACATAATTACGAATGGAGTTGAAGCGGCGCTTGATGTGCTTGGTTCTCTTGTGAAACCTGAGCTCCTTGGCAATGGCAATAGCTCCAGTGTTGTCACAAAAAATAGTCATTGGATCCGATGCACTAGGTATTATACCCAGATCGGATATGAACTCCTTCATCCAGACTCCTTGCGCTGCTTCCGAAGCAGCTATATACTCCACTTCACATGTAGATCCCGCCATGATGCTCTGTTTGGAACTGCACCAACTGACCGCTCCACCATTTAATATAAATACGTATCCAGTTTGAGACCTAGAGTCATCCGGATCCGCGTCGAAGCTAGCATCGACGTAACCCTTTACGACGAGCTTTTCGTCACCTCCATAAACAAGAAACATGTCCTTAGTCCTTTTCAGGTACTTCACAATGTTCTTGACCGCTGTCCAGTGATCTAATCCTAGATCACTTTGGTACCTTCCTGCCAGACTTATGGCAAGGCACACATCAGGTCTGGTACACAACATGGCATACATTATAGAGCCTATGGCTGAGGCATAGGGAATGACTTTCATCCTTTCTCTTTCTTTTGGCGTAGTCAGGCTTTGAGTCTTAATCAACTTCACACCTTGCAATACAGGCAAGAACCCTTTCTTTGACTTATCCATTTTGAACTTCTTCAAAACTTTGTCAAGGTATGTGCTTTGTGAAAGTCCTATTAAGCGTCTTGATCTATCTCTATAGATTTTGATGCCCAATATGTAAGCACCTTCACCGAGGTCTTTAATTGAAAAACTCTTGTTCAAATAACCCTTTACACTTTCCAGAAGTTCTATATCATTTCCAATCAATAATATGTCATTCACATATAGTATTAGAAATGCTACAGAGCTCCCACTCACTTTCTTGTAAATACAAGCTTCTCCGCAAGTTTGTACAAGACCATAAGCTTGATCACCTCATCAAAGCGTATATTCCAACTCTGAGATGCTTGCACCAGTCCATAGATGGATCGCTGGAGCTTGCATACCTTGTTAGCATCCTAAGGGTCGACAAAACCTTCCGGTTGCATCATATACAACTCTTCCTTAAGGAACCCATTAAGGAACGCTGTTTTGACATCCATCTGCCAAATTTCATAATCATAAAATGCGACAATAGCTAACATAATTCTAATAGACTTAAGCATCGCTACAGGTGAGAAAGTCTCATTGTAGTCAACCCCTTGAACTTGTCGGAAACCCTTTACGACAAGTCGAGCTTTATAGACGGTGACATTATCATCAGTGACCGTCTTCTTCTTAAAGATCCATTTATTCTCAATGGCTTGTCGACCATCGGGCAAGTCCACCAAAGTCCATACTTTGTTCTCATACATGGACCCTATCTTGGATTTCATGGCCTGAAGCCATTTGTCGGAATCCGGGCTCATCATAGCTTCTTCACAGTTTGTAGGTTCGCCGTTGTCTAATAATATGACTTCCAGGACAGGATTACCATACCACTATGGTGTAGAACGTACCCTGGTAAACCTATGAAGTTCAGTAGTAACTTGATCCAAAGTTTCATGATCATCATCATTAATTTCCTCTTCAGTTGGTGTAGGCATCACGGGAACTGCTTTCCATGATGTGCTACCTTTCAAATCAAGAGAAGGCACAATTACCTCATCAATTTCTACTTTACTCCCACTCACTTCTTTCGAGAGAAACTCCTTCTCTAGAAAGGACCCATTGTTGGCAACAAAGATCTTGCCCTCGGATCTGTGGTAGAAGGTATACCCAATGGTCTCTTTAGGGTATCCTATGAAGACGCACTTCTCTGCTTTGGGTTTGAGCTTATCAGGCTGAAGCCTTTTGACATAAGTGTCGCATCCTCAAACTTTAAGAAATGACATCTTAGGTTTCTTGCCAAACCACAACTCATACGGTGTCGTCTCAACGGATTTAGACGGTGCCCTATTTAATGTGAATGTGGCTATCTCTAATGCATAACCCCAAAATGATAGTGGCAAATTGGTAAGAGACATCATAGAACGCACCATATCCAATAGAGTACGATTACGATGTTCAGACACACCATTACGCTGTGGTGTTCCAGGTGGCGTGTGCTGTGAAACAATTCCACATTGTCTTAAATGCATACCAAACTCATAACTCAAATATTCACCTACACAATCAAATCATAGAAACTTTAATTTCTTTTTACGATGATTATCCACTTCACTCTGAAATTCCTTGAACTTTTCAAATGTTTCAGACTTATGTTTCATTAAGTAAATATACCCATATCTACTCAAATCATCTGTGAAGGTAAGAAAATAATGATATCCACCGCGTGCTTCAACACTCATCGGACCACATACATTAGTATGTATTATTTCCAATAAGTCACTAGCTCGCTCCATTGTTCCGGAGAACAGAGCTTTAGTCATCTTGCCCATGAGGCATGGTTCACATGTCTCAAATGATTCACAATCAAGAGATTCCAAAAGTCCATCAGCATGGAATTTCTTCATGCGCTTTATACCAATATGACCTAAGCGGTAGTGCCACAAATATGTGGTACTATCATTATTAACTTTGCATCTTTTGGCATCAATATTATGAATATGTGTATCACTACGATCGAGATTCAACAAGAATAAATGATACGTCTCCGTCGTATCTACTTTTCCAAACTCTTTTGCCCTTGTTTCAGACTCTAATTTGCATGATTTGAATGGAACTAACCCGGACTGACGCTGTTTTTAGCAGAATTGCCTTGGTGTTATTTTTGTGCAAAAATAAAAGTTCTCGGAATAACTTGAAACTTCACGGAGAATATTTTTGGAATAAATAAAAATATATTGGCGAAAGAATCAACCAGAGGGGACCCATCGGCTGACCACAAGGGTGGAGGGTGCGCCCCCCTAGGGCGCGCCCCCTGCCTTGTGGGTCCCCTGGACCTCCACCGACCTCAACTCCAACTCTATATATTCACGTTCGGGGAGAAAAAAAATCAGAGAGAAGGATTCATCGCGTTTTACGATACGGAGCCGCCGCCACCTCCTGATCTTCATTGGGAGGGCAGATCTGGAGTCCGTTCGGGGCTCCGGAGAGGGGAAATCGTCGCCATCATCATCATCAACCATCCTCCATCACCAATTTCATGGTGCTCACCGCCGTGCATGAGTAATTCCATCGTAGGCTTGCTGGACGGTGATGGGTTGGATGAGATTTATCATGTAATCGAGTTAGTTTTGTTAGGGTTTGATCCCTAGTATCCACTATGTTCTGAGATTGATGTTGCTATGACTTTGCTATGCTTAATGCTTGTCACTAGGGCCCGAGTGCCATGATTTCAGATCTGAACCTATTATGTTTTCATGAATATATATGTGTTCTTGATCCTATCTTGCAAGTTGTAGACACCTATTATGTGTTATGATCCGCATACCCCAAGGTGACAATAATTGGGATTCTTTCCGGTGATTACCGTAGTTTGAGGAGTTCATGTATTCACTAAGTGCTAATGCTTTGGTCCGGTTCTCTATTAAAAGGAGGCCTTAATATCCCTTAGTTTCCATTAGGACCCCGCTGCCACAGGAGGGTAGGACAAAAGATGTCATGCAAGTTCTTTTCCATAAGCATGTATGACTATATTCGGAATACATGCCTACATTACATTGATGAATTGGAGCTAGTTCTGTGTCACCATAGGTTATTACTGTTGCATGATGAATGCCATCCGACATAATTATCCATCATTGATCCATTGCCTACGAGCTTTTCACATATTGATCTTTGCTACGTTACTTTGCCGTTGCCACTGTTACAATTGCTACAAAACTGCTACTGTTACTTTTGCTACTGTTACTGTTACTTCCATACTACTTTGCTACTAAATACTTTGCTGCAGATATTAAGTCTTTCAGGTGTGGTTGAATTGACAACTCAGCTGCTAATACTTGAGAATATTCTTTGGCTCCCCTTGTGTCGAATCAATAAATTTGGGTTGAATACTCTACCCTCGAAAATTGTTGCGATCCCCTATACTTGTGGGTTATCAAGACCTTTTTCTGGCGCCGTTGCCGGGGAGCATAGCTCTATTCTCTGAGTCACTTGGGATTTATATCTGTTGATCACCATGAAGAATTTGAAAGATACCAAAACTAAGATCTATCCCTCTACTACGAGGGGAGGTAAGGAACTGCCATCTAGCTCTGCACTTGATTCACCTTCTGTTTTGAGTAAGCTTGCGACACCTACACCTGCTATTAATTCTGATATGTCGCAAGTAATTGGTGATGCTACTTCTGCTATGAATGATGCTTATGATGCTACTGCTTTGCTTGATAAAACTATGCCACTGGGTGAATTACTTGATGAACATCTTGTTAGAGTTAGAACTATTGATTATGCTGAAGATGATGATATTTCTGAAACTGATGAAATTATTGAAACTGAACACTTTGAGACACCTGCTAGACCTAGCTTTCCTAGATATGAATTGCCTGTTATACCTGAGGGTTATGTTATGGATGGAGAGGTAGCTAGGGACTTTCTTGCTTGTAAGGATAGAGATGATCTTAAGAAATTATTATGCAAGTGGAAAGAAAAATCTTTGAATGCTAGAATGCAATATGATCCTAAGTTTGCTACTTCACCTATCTTTGTTACTGATAAGGATTATGAATTCTCTGTCAATCCTGAGTTAATTTCTTTGGTTGAATCTGATCCTTTTCATGTTTGTGAGTCTGAAACTGTTGTGGCACATCTTACTAAGTTGAATGATATAGCCACCCTATTCGCTCATGAGGAAAAAATTTGCTATTACTATATTCTTAAGTTGTTTCCTTCCTCATTAAAGGGTGATGCGAAGTTGTGGTTTACTTCTCCTGCTCCTGGTTGTGTGCGTAGTCCCCAGGATATGATTTACTACTTCTCTGAAAAATATTTCCCTTCTCATAAGAAACAAGCTGCTTTAAAGGAAATATTTAACTTTGTGCAGTCTAAAAAAGTGAGTCTCCCAAAAGCTTGGGGGAGGCTTCTCTAGTTACTTAATGCTTTGCCTGATCATCCTCTCAAGAAAAATGAAATACTTGATATCTTTTATAATGGACTAACCAATGCTTCTAGGACCACCTAGATAGTTGTGCTGGTTGTGTTTTCAGGAATGAACTGTTGAGCAAGCTGAATTGCTATTGAATAATATATTGAGTAATGATAATGATTGGACACTTCCTGAACCAACTTCTAAGACAACTCCGAAGAAAAGAGGTATTCTATTCCTCAGTCCAAAATATATGCAAGAGGCAAAGAAATCTATGAAAGAAAAAGTTATTAAAGCTGAAGATGTTAAGAATTTACCACCTATTGAAGAAATACATGGTCTTGATAACCCGACACAGGTAGTAGAGGTAAATTCTCTCTATAGATTTTATGAAGGTGATATCCCTTATAATAAGTCTGCTAGTCAATGCTTGGATGAGTTTGATAATTTTATTGTTAAACAAGAGAACTTTAATGCTTATGTTAGTAGACAATTGAAACGTAATGCTTACATGCTTGATTGCTTGGGTGATTATATGAGTAGAACTATTAGTGATCTGAAAATTATTAGTAAACATGTTTCCATGGTTAAGACTCAAGTAGAACAAGTACTTAAGGCACAAGATGATTTGCTCAATGAGTTGAATAGTAAGAACAATGATAATGCTGTTAGGGTTATCACTAGAGGTGGTAAAATGACTCAGGAACCTTTGTATCCTGAGGGCCATCCTAAGAGAGCTGAGCAAGATTCTCAGAGAATTAATATTGATGCACCTAGTCCCAGTAATAAGAATAAAAAGAAAACTGATAGGACTTTGCATGCTTCTAGTGAACCTGTTATAGATACACCTGAGAATCCAAATGATATTTCTATTTCTGATGCTGAGACACAATCTGGTGATGAACATGAACCGAGTGATAATGTTAATGATGATGTTCATGTTGATGCTCAACCTAGTAATGACAATGATGTGGAGATTGAACCTACTGTTGATCTTGATAACGCACAATCTAAGAATAAACGTTATGATAAGAGAGACTTTGTTGCTAGGAAGCACGGTAAAGAAAGAGAACCATGGGTACAGAAACCCATGCCCTTTCCTCCTAAACCATCCAAGAAAAAGGATGATGAGGATTTTGAGCGCTTTGTTGAAATGCTTAGACCTGTCTTTTTGCATATGTGTTTGACTGATATTCTGAAAATGTCTCCTTATGCCAAGTATATGAAAGATATTGTTACAAATAAAATAAAGATACCGGAAGCTGAAATTTCCAGCATGCTTGCTAATTACACTTTTAAAGGTGGAATACCAAAGAAACTAGGAGATCCAGGAATACCAACTGTACCATGCTCCATTAAAAGAAACTATGTTAAAAACTGCTTTATGTGATTTGGGAGCCGGTGTTAGTGTTATGCCTTTCTCTTTATATCATAGACTTGATTTGAATAAGTTGACACCTACTGAAATCTCTTTGCAAATGGCTGATAAATCAAATGCTATACCCATCGGTATTTGTGAGGATGTGCCTGTTGTGGTTGCGAACGTTACTATCTTAACAGACTTTGTTATTCTTGATATTCCCGAGAACGACAGTATGTCGATCATCCTTGGTAGACCCTTTATGAATACTGCAGGGGCTGTTATTGATTGGAACAAGGGTAATGTCACTTTTCATGTTAATGGTAATGAGCATACGGTACACTTTCCGAAGAAACAACCTCAAGTTCACAGTATCAATTCTATTGGAAAAATTTCAAGTATTACTATTGGAGGTTTTGAATTCCCTCTCCCTACTGTCAAAAAGAAATATGATATTCTTATTGTTGGGGACATGCATATCCCCGTTGAGGTAACCTAGTGTTATTCAAAAATTCTTCGGTTTCATATTATTCGAAAGAAGTTTGTTAATAAGACTTGATCAACCTTGTTAATGGATTCCTTTTGATGAGCATGAGATGGATGAATTGAGAAAGCAAAACTCTCTGTACCCACCTTTTACTTTCTGTTATTTAGAATAAATAAAGCAAAAATAGTATTATCTGTCTGTTTTCTGAATTATCCGTGCAATAAAAAATGTCCCAAAAATAAAAGTTCTCCAAATGCCCTGAAAATTTAGTATGATTTTTTATAGAATATTTTAGAATTTCTGGCACTGAGATTGCACTAGTGGACCACAAGGGTGGAGGGCGCGCCTCCTGCCTTGTGGGTCCCACGTGGGTCCCCCTCACTTATTCCAGCACCCATCCACTTCGTCTTCCTCTAGAAAAAATCATCCCGTAGCTCAAACCCATGTTCTAGCTCATTTTGCTGCCATTTTCGATCTCCTTGTGTAAAGCTCCATTTGCAAAACTGTTTTGGGGGATTGTTCTTCGGTATGTGACTCCTCCAATGATCCAATTAGTTTTTGTTCTAGTGCTTTATATATTGCAACTTTTTGCTGCAGAGGTGACCTTGTTCTTGAGCTTGCATGTCAAATTTATATGTCCAAGGTAGTTTTGATGCATGATAGAGCCTCTAGGCACTTGTAGGAGTAGTTGCTATTAGTTTTGTTGAGTTTGGTTCACTTTTATTTTAAGTCACTAAAAATTTCAGAAAAGAATCGATGAAGAGATGGTTGAGAGGCTCTTCAAGTCGGGGTTCTAAAGAAAATGAGAATGAGGAGAAGAAGAAGCCCAAGTACAACCTTCCCCGCACCGCGGAGGTTCAGCCGTGTGAATGGCCATGTGATGCATTCTTGGGAGCTGCCGGAATTTATGATGATTTCTATTATTTGGCGGAGAAAGCAGGCATCACCGACTTCCTCCACGATAAGTGTGATCAATACCTCCTACTCACTAATACTTTCGTGCAAAATTTTCACTTTCATGCTAGGAAATCACCACCCATGGTAGAATTTTATTTATATGGTGAGTATAAGGAGATGACGCTTTATGATTTTTGTGAGGTTTACAAATTACCTTTTGAGGGCAGCGTCGATGAACCATGTCCTAGAGATGTGGAAGATTTTATTGATGAAGTTACCGTAGGGGAAGGGAGAAAGGTGTCGGAAGCGAGAGTGGCTAGTTTACATTTTCCTGTTTTGCGCTACTATTCATTATTTGCTGGGAGATGTTTAATTGGTCGCGGGGAGAGTGGAGGCCTTAGTGCTCCTGACCTTGCTATTTTGCGCCATGCTTTACTTCATGATAGAACTTTTACTTTGGGCACTATGGTTGCTCGACAGTTGAGCTTAAACCGTTCGAGGGGTCCTATATTTGGAGGTATCTATGCCTCCCGCCTTGCTAAGCACTTCGAGATACCCATTAGGCACAATGAGAAAGAGGAGATGCTACTACCCACTTTATATTTAGACTATAACAGTATGGTAGCACATGATTTTATTAGCGCTGATAAAGAAAAGAGACTCATCTATAACCTGGTATTCAGCCAGAAAACTTGTCAGATTATTACTTTGCCTGCACCTTCTTTGTTTGATATTCATTCAGGCACGTACCTCATTCTTCCCGAGGACATTTATGCATACTGGGAGAGGACGCGATCCTCAGTTCCTGAGCCAGAACCATCACCTGATCCGTATGAGGAGTCTATTTATCAGTGGGAGCCACAAGAGCTCGCTAACCAGTGGAACCCCCAGGATCCCCCTCAGTACCAAGGAGAGGACTACTTTGATCCATCGGCATAGACCAACTTAGGCCAAAAGCCTAAGCTTGGGGGAGTACGTATTTCTCACCGACATTACATTCATGTTCACACACTCATTCCAGTTGGCGGTGTTCATACTTTTTCATTGTACTAACCATGTTAGTTTATTTCTTTTTCTCACTTTCTTCTTGTGTGTTTGAAAAACTTTGAAAAAAAATTTAAAAAAATAGTTGTAGTACTATTAAAAGAAAACCCAAAAAGATTTCTCGTTCTTCTTTTGCTTGTTGGGAGCTTTCCCGTGTAAATAGTTTTTCTCGTTCTTGTTTTACTTTCTTCGGAAAAACAAAAACCCCAAAAACATTTTAGTGTGTTTCTTTGAAATTCTTTTCTTTTCTTTGGGTCATAAGGAGAAGACCATGATGAAAACGTTGAGTGGCTCTAATATGCATTATTGTTGATCTAACAAAGAGCCCATATTACCTTGTCTTCTCCTTTGAATAAATGTTTGCAGATTCCAGCTTAGTGCAATGCATGTGCACTATTATTATTATCCACATCGTTCGGTTGTGCAAGTGAAAGGCAATAATGACGATATTTGATGAAATGATTGAGATGAGGAAAAGCTGGTATGAACTCGACCTATCTTGTTTTTGTAAATATGATTAGTTCATCGTTCTTGATTCAGCCCATTATGAATGAAACATGTTTGCAATGAAAATTAGAGATTATAGTTACTCATGCCATGCTTAATCAGCTAGGAGTTTATAATGGTTTACCTTGCATGCCAACATGCTTTTAAAATGGTTGTGATGTAGTATGATAGGATGGTATCCTAATTTGAATGATTCGAGTGGCTTGACTTGGCACATGTTCACGCATGTAGTTGAAACAAAATCAACATAGCCTCCACGATATTTATGTTCATGGTGATATATATCCTACTCATGTTTGCACTCAATGTTGGTTAATCTTAACGCATGTTTATGACTGTTCTCGCTCTATAGTTGGTCGCTCCTCAATCTTTTGCTAGCCTTCACTTGTACTAAGCGGGAATACTGCTTGTGCATCCACTTCCATAAACCCAAAGTTGTTCCATATGAGTCCACCATACCTACCTATATGCGGTATTTACCTGCCGTTCCAAGTAAATTTGCATGTGCCAAACCCTAAACCTTTAAATGATAATCTATTTTGTATGCCCGAATTGCTCATGTAGCGACTGGGGGCTGTCAGTATCTTCCATGCTAGGTGGGTTATTCTCACGATGAGTGGACTCTGCTCATCATTCACGAGAAAATGGCTGGTAATCGGGATGCCCAGTCCCATGCTCAAATCAAATCAAAATAATTTAAAACAAAACTCCCCCAGGATTGTGCTTGTACAGACGATACCCGTTGTTTCGGACCAGCCGTGGAGTGTGCTTGTTGGTTGAGGGGGAGTAAAAACTTTACCATTCTGTTTGGGAACCGCCTATAATGTATGTAGCATGGAAGATACCGAGATCTCTTGGTTGTTATGTTGACAATGAAAGCATACCGCTCAAAATTATATTCATCTCTGTTTCAAAAACCTCAAGCTCTGGCCTATCTATTTACTTTTATGCTGAGTCATCATCCTCTTATAAAAAGCACCAGTTAGAGAGCATCACTATCATTTGTATGTGTTGTTATTAATTGATATTGAGTATAACTATGATTGGATCTCTTCTACCATGAATTACGATGTCTAGTCAGTCCTTGATCTTCAGGGGTGCTCTGCATTTATGTTTTGCGGTCTCAGAAAGGGCTAGCGAGATACCATTTTGTCATATCATATCATGATTGTTTTGAAAAAGTGTTGTCATCCGAGTTTTATTATTATTGCTCGCTATTTGATTGTGCCATTGATATGAGTAAATGTGAGACCTAAATGTTATTGTGAATATGGTTAGTTCATAATCTTTGCTGAAAACCTGAATGCTGGCTTTACATATTTGCAACAACAAGATCAAACAGAGTTTGTAAAAGTTTTTCTTTATCACTTTCAGTTTGTCAACTGAATTGCTTGAGGACAAGCAATGGGTTAAGCTTGGGGGAGTTGATACGTCTCCGTCGTATCTACTTTTCCAAACTCTTTTGCCCTTGTTTTGGACTCTAATTTGCATGATTTGAATGGAACTAACCCGGACTGACGCTGTTTTTAGCAGAATTGCCTTGGTGTTATTTTTTGTGCAGAAATAAAAGTTCTCAAAATAACCTGAAACTTCACGGAGAATATTTTTGGAATAAATAAAAAATATTGGCGAAAGAATCAACTAGAGGGGACCCACCGGCTGACCACAAGGGTGGAGGGCGCACCCCCTGCCTTGTGGGTCCCCTGGACCTCCACCGACCTCAACTCCAACTCTATATATTCACGTTCGGGGAGAAAAAAATCAGAGAGAAGGATTCATCGCGTTTTACGATATGGAGCCGCTGCCACCTCCTGATCTTCATCGGGAGGGCAGATCTGGAGTCCGTTCGGGGCTCCGGAGAGGGGAAATCGCCGCCATCATCATCATTAACCATCCTCCATCACTAATTTCATGATGCTCACCGCCGTGCGTGAGTAATTCCATCATAGGCTTGCTAGACGGTGATGGGTTGGATGAGATTTATCATGTAATTGAGTTGGTTTTGTTAGGGTTTGATCCCTAGAATCCACTATGTTCTGAGATTGATGTTGCTATGACTTTGCTATGCTTAATGCTTGTCACTAGGGCCCGAGTGCCATGATTTCAAATCTGAACCTATTATGTTTTCATGAATGTATATGTGTTCTTGATCCTATCTTGCAAGTTGTAGACACCTATTACGTGTTATGATCTGCATACCCCAAGGTGATAATAATTGGGATTCTTTCCGGTGATTACCATAGTTTGAGGAGTTCATGTATTCACTAAGTGCTAATGCTTTGGTCCGGTTCTCTATTAAAAGGAGGCCTTAATATCCCTTAGTTTCCATTAGGACCCCGCTGCCACGGGAGGGTAGGACAAAAGATGTCATGCAAGTTCTTTTCCATAAGCACGTATGACTATATTCGGAATACATGCCTACATTACATTGATGAATTGGAGCTAGTTCTGTGTCACCATAGGTTATTACTGTTGCATGATGAATGCCATCCAACATAATTATCCATCATTGATCCATTGCCTATGAGCTTTTCACATATTGATCTTTGCTACGTTACTTTATCGTTGCCACTGTTACAATTGTACAAAACTGCTACTGTTACTTTTGCTACTGTTACTGTTACTTCCATACTACTTTCCTACTAAATACTTTGCTGCAGATATTAAGTATTTCAGGTGTGGTTGAATTGACAACTCAGCTACTAATACTTGAGAATATTCTTTGGCTCCCCTTGTGTCGAATCAATAAATTTGGGTTGAATACTCTACCCTCGAAAACTGTTGCGATCCCCTATACTTGTGGGTTATCAATAAACCATTCACAAGGGGTGCATGACCATAAAAGATGTTACTCATATAAATAGAACAACCATTATTCTCTGACTTAAATGAATAACCATCTCGCAATAAACAAGATCTAGATATAATGTTCATGCTCAATGCAGGCACTAAATAACAATTATTTAGGTTTAAAAGTAATCCTGAAGGTAGATGTAGAGGTAGCGTGCCGACAACGATCACATCAACCTTGGAACCATTTCTGACGCGCATCGTCACCTCGTCCTTAGCCAGTCTTCGTTTATTCCACAGCTCCTGTTTCGAGTTCCAAATATTAGCAACCGAACCAGTATCAAATACCCAGGTGCTACTACAAGCACTAGTAAGGTACACATCAATAACATGTATATCACATATACCTTTGTTGACGTTGCCAGCCTTCTTATCTTCCAAGTACTTGGGGCAGTTCCGCTTCCAGTGACCATTCCCCTTGCAGTTGAAGTACTCAGTCTCAGGTTTGGGTCCAGCCTTGGGTTTCTTCACGGGAGCGGCAACTATCTTGTCGTTCATCTTGAAGTTCCCTTTCTTTCCCTTGCCTTTCTTGAAACTAGTGGTCTTTTTAACCATCAACACTTGATGCTCCTTCTTGATTTCTACCTCCACGGCTTTAAGCATGGCGAAGAGCTCGGGAATCGTTTTCTCCATCCCTTTCATATTATATTTCCTCACAAAGCCCTTATAGCTTAGTGGCAGTGACTGGAGAAATCTGTCAATGGTCGTGTCATCTGGAAGATTAACTCCCAACTGAGTCAAGCGGTTGTAAAACCCAGACATTCTGAGTATATGTTCACTAACATAACCGTTCTCCTCCATCTTGCAGCTAAAGAACTTGTCGGAGGTGTCATACCTCTCGACCAGGGTATGAGCTTGAAATACCAATTTCAGCTCCTCAAACATCTCATATGCTCCATGGTGCTCAAAACATCTTTGGAGCCCCGGTTCTAAGCTGTAAAGCATGGTTCACCGAACTAGCGAGTAGTCATCAGAACGTGCCTGCCAGGCGTTCAAAACATCTGCAGGCGAGCCTTGAGGGGGTGCATCACCAAGTTACGAACCCAGTCCGCATAGTTGCTTCCATCATCTTTCAACTTAGCTTTCTCTAGGAACACATTAAAATTCAGGGGAACTACAGCGCAGGCAATTGATTTACAACATAAATTTTGCAAAGACAATTAAGACTAAGTTCATGATAACTAGTTCAGTTAATCAAATTACTAATGAACTCCCACTTAAATCAACATCCCTCAATTTGTCTAAGTGCCACATGATCGAAATCAACTAACCCATGTCCGATCATCACGTGAGATGGGGTAGTCATCACTGGTGAACATCTCCATGTTGATCATATCTACTATATGACTCATGTTTGACCTTTCGACCTCCTGTGTTTCGAGGCCATGTCTGTACATGCTAGGCTCGTCAAGTTTAACCCAAGTATTCTGCATGTGTAAAACTTGCTTACACCCGTTGTATGCGAACATAGAGTCTATCACACCCGATCATCATGAGGTGCTTCGAAATGATGAACTTTTGCGATGGTGCATACTTAGGGAGAACACAATTTCTTGAAATTAAGTGAAGGGGTCATCTTATAATGCTACCGTCGCTCCAAGCAAAATAAGATGCTTAAAAGGATGAACATCACATGTAATCAATATGTGACATGATATGGCCATTATCCTCTCGTGCCTTTGATCTCCATCTCCAAAGCACCGGCATGATCTCCATCATCACCGGCATAACACCATGATCTCCATCATCGTGTCGTCACGTGGTCGTCTGATATGTCTCAAATGTATCTATAATTTATGAAGTATTCATGCCATGTTTACAACAATTCTATATGGTTTTGGTATGATTTGCATGGAACTAACCCGGACTGACGCTGTTTTCAGCAGAACTACTATGGTGTTGTTTATTGTGCAGAAATAAAAGTTCTCCAAATGCAACGAAAATTTTTGATAATTTTTTTTGGAACAAAAGAGGCACTAGAAGCTTTGTGGGAGGACCAGAAGGTGGAGGAGGTGGCCACTACCCACCAGGGCGCGCCAGGGGCCTTGCCCATGTGCTAGTGGGTAGTGGGCCCCTCTAAGCCCATCTTCGCGTGAAACCGATGCCAAAAAATCCTATAAATACAGAAACCCCCAGAAATAACCCTAGATCGGAAGTTCCGCCGCCGCAACCCTCTGTAGCCACGAAAAACCAATCTAGGCCCTGTTCCGGCACCCTGCCGGAGGGGGAAATCATCACCAGTGGCCATCTTCATCATCCCGTCGGCCACCATGATGAGGAGGGAGTAATCCACCCTCGGGGCTGAGGGTTTGTACCAGTAGCTATGTGTTTAATCTCTTTCTCTCTCTCGTGTTCTTGATTTGGCACGATCTTGATGTATCGTGGGATTTGTTAATATAGTTGGATCAGATGGTGTTTTCCCCTCCCTATCTTGTTGTGATGAATTGAGTTTTCCCTTTGAGATTTCGTTTTTATCGGATTGAATACTTTTATGGATTTGAGAGCACTTGATGTATGTCTTGCTATGAATACCCATGGTGACAATGGGGTATCATATCGATTCACTTGATATATGTTTTGGCACTCAACTCGCGGATTCCCACGGTGACATTGGGGCAATCTATGCATAGGGGTTGATGCACATTTTTGTCCTTGTTTCTCCGGTAGAAATCTTGGGGCACACTTGAGGTTCTTTTTGTTGGATTGAGTATTATGAATCTGAAATTGTTTGATGCATATCGTATAATCAACTCACGGATACTCGTGGTGACATTGGAGTATCTAGGTGCCATTAGAGTTGGTTGATGTGTATCATATGGTGTTATTTTAGTACGAACTTTTAGATAGATCGATCGGAAAGGATAACTTGTTATTTTAGTATGAACTCTTGGATAGATCGATCGGAAAGGATAACTTTGAGGTGGTTTCGTACCCTGCAAACAATTTATTCTTATGTTCTTCGCTAGATAAGAACTTTGGAGTGATTCTTCATCGCACGTTGAGGGATGGTTATATGATCCAATTATATTAGCATTGTTGAGAGATTGCACTAGCGAAAGTACGGACCTAGGCCTTATTTCTAAGCATTGCAATACCGTTTGTGCTCACTTTTGTTACTTGCTACCTTGCTGTTTTTATTGTTCCTATTACAAAAATCAATATCTACTATCATTACTACACTTGTATCACCATCTCTTGGCCGAGCTAGTGCACCTATACAATTTACCATTGTATTTGGTGTGTTGGGGACACAAGAGACTCTTTGTTATTTGGTTGCAGGGTTGTTTGAGAGAGACCATCTTCATCCTATGCCTCCCACGGATTGATAAACCTTAGGTCATCCACTTGAGGGAAAATTGCTATTGTCCTACAAAACTCTGCGCTTGGAGGCCCAACACGAGTCCACAAGAATAAAGTTGCATAGTAGACATCAAGCTCTTTTCTGGCATCGTTGCTGAGGAGGTGAGTGCTTGAAGGTACATCTTTAGATCTTGCAATTAAATCTTTTAGTTTCTTGTTTTATCACTAGTTTGGTTTATAAAAAGAAAACTACAAAAAAATGGAATTGAGGTGGCCTCATATTATTCGTCTTTATCATGTCTTTCTTGAAAATGATGGAAAGGAAAATTGTGCTCAATTGATAGAAGAAGAATTCAATAAAATGTTTGGCATAAAATATTTGAATGATGAGCATGATTGCAATGTTGTTAGTATGAATTCTTTGAATATCCAAGATGCTAATGATATGCAAAGCCATAAGCTTGGGGATGCTATGTTTGATGAAGATAATATTTTTAGTACCCCAAGTTCTGAGGAGAATATTTATTATGATGATTGCATGCATCCTATTTATGATGATTACAATGATGAAAGTGGGTTTGAAGAGTGTCAACTTTATGTAATATTGATCCCACTATTTTGGAGGGTGTTGAATCTTATTGTAATAATTATGAAAGTGGATTTGAAGAGGTCGTGACTTTATTTAATGATGAATCCACTATTTTGGAAGAGGTTTCAATTGATTATGAGAACAAAGTTGCTATCTATGATGATTATGGTGATGACATGTATGCTATAAAGAATAATGATAACCATGAAACTTGTCATCATAATTTTGATTTTCAATTGGATTATGCCTCACATGATAGTTATTTTGGTGAGTTTGCTCCCACTACTATGAATGAGAATAAATTTGCTTATGTGGAGAGTAGTAAAATTTATATGCTTATGAATCATGAAAATAATGCTTTATGTGATAGCTATATTGTTGAATTTCATTCATGATGCTACTGAAAATTATTATGAGAGAGGAACATATGCTTTTACATACCTCAATAGTATCAAGTTTCCTCTCTATGTGTTGAAAGTTTTGAAGTATTGCTTGTTTTGCCTTCCTATGATGGTTGATTCTTGCTCCCATAAATTGTTTGATAAAAAAATCCCTATGCATAGGAAGTGGGTTAGACTCAAGTGTGCTAGTCAAATGCTTCATGATGCTCTCTTTATGTTTCAATTCTTATCTTTTATGTGAGCATCATTGAAATCATCATGCCTAGCTAAAAAGGCATTAAAGAAAATCGCTTGTTGGGAGACAACCCAGCATTTACCCCTACTGTTTTTGTGTGTTCAAATGATTAAGCTACTGTAGTAACCATGTTTTATAGGTTTTGCTTCAATAAAGTACCAAGTAAAGCCTCTGGGATAGTGTGGATGATAGTTGACTTGATTCTGTGCAAAAAACAGAAACTTTTGTGCCTATTAACAGAATTGTTAAAACTCAATGGGCATAAAAAAATTCTGAATTTTTTACAGTTGATGGGTATACAAATTTTCTACGTTGAATTAAGTTTTCAGTATTTTTGGAGTTACAGAAGTATGACCATAATTCAGATCTTTACGGACTGTTCTGTTTTTGACAGATTCTGTTTGCAATGCATAGTTTGCTTGTTTTATGGTTTCTATGGGTTATATTGCTTAATTTAAATTGTGGAAATTGTAGAGAACAGTAGGAATTATGTGGAAACAATTAGGAATATTATCTTGACAGTACCAAAGTGAATGATTTATCTTTATCATACTAACCCATCTCACGAAGTTCCGTTAAGGTTTGTGTGATTGAAGTTTTCAAGTTTTGGGTGAGATATCGATATGAGGAGAACAAGGAGTGACAAGACCCTAAGATTGGGGATTCCCAAGGCACCCCAAGGTAATATTCAAGTAAGATCCAAGCAACTAACCTTGGGGATTCCCTGGAAGGCATCCCCTCTTTCGTCTCCAACATTATCGGTAACCTTACTTGGGGCTATATTTTCATTCGTCACATGATATGTGTTTTTCTTGGTGCATCATTTTATTTTATTAGGATTTTATTTATGTTATTTAGAATAATATTTTGTATCTTTTACTTCAATAAAAATGTCAAGTATAGCCTTTGATATGCTTATTTTGCAAGTCTATATGTGGCTGTTTGAAAACAGAAAGCTGCATGCCAGTGCGTAAATTCTTGAGAAAAGTCAGAATGTGATAAAATGTTGAGTTTTTTTAAAAAATAAGCGATGATAAATTTTCTACAGTGTGCTAAATTTTCAGAATTTTCGGAGTTAGGGAAGTCAGAGTATAATGGCACTCTTTACAGACTGTCCTGTTTAGACAGATTGCTGTTATATTTGCATTGTTTGTATATGTTTGCTTGATTAATGATTCTATTTGAGGATAGGAGTACTAAATATGCAGATGCATTTAGTATGCAATGTTAAATAATAAGTTTAGCGATTTGCTACAGTAGAGAATGATAAGGTTATGCATTGATTTATACTAACTTATCTCACGAGTTCTTGTTGAGTTTTGTGTGGATGAAGTTTTTTGAGATTTAGGGAAACCGTGATATAAAAGGAATTAAGGAGACACAAAAGCTCAAGCTTGGGGATGCCCAAGGCATCCCAAGATAATATTTCAATAAGTCTCAAGAATCTAAGCTTGGGGATGCCCCGGTAGGCATCCCACCTTTCTTCATCAATAATTATCGGTTAGCCTCGGTTGAGCCTAAGTTTTTGCTTCTTCACATGATGTGTGCTATTCTTGGAATGTCATTTTATTTTGTTTTGCTTGCTTTTTTAATAAAATACTTAGATCTAAAAGTTTTTAAATGAGAGAGAGTCCTCAAATGGCTACCCATTTACTTAACTACTCGATTGATCTTCACTTATATCTTTTTGGAGTAGTTTGTCATTTACTCTCGTGCTTCACTTATATCCTAAGAGCAAATTGTTGAATGAATTGAATATCATAAAGTTGAAATTATATGTGCTTCATATTCTTGTATCATACCTAGTAGTAGCTTCACATCGGGTTTAGAAAGTGAAATCTTTTAAAGCTTGATAATCACAATATTGGTCATACAAGCAATTCATGAATGATTAGTATAAGGAAGAGAACTTTCACATACAAATATATTATCTTGGAAATTTTCTATGATTGTGAATACCCATTAATTATTTTCAAACTTGAGCAAACTAGTTGAAGTTGGACAAGGAAGACAGCATAATGAGTTATGGTTGTGTATATTTGCATAGAAATTATATTGTTATGGATCCTCCAACATGTGGTGTTTGCTTAGGATCTTTTGCTAGCCAAAAATTCGTACTAAGTAGAGATACTACTTGTGCATCCAAAAACCGTTAAACCCAGTTTGTTGCCATGGGTGTCCACCATACCTACCTATGGATTGAATAAGATCCTTCAAGTAAGTTCTCATCGGTGCATAAAGCAATAAGAATTGCTCCTAAATATGTTTGATCTTTTATTGTAAGGGAAAATAAGCATTGTACAAACTTGTGATGGCAAAGTAATAAAAGCAACGGACTGCATAATAAAGGTTGCTATCATAAGGGGCAATATAATGTGACGTTCTGTTGCATTAAGAGATTGTGCATGCAAAAATAAAAAGCGCATGACAACCTCTGCTTCCCTCTGCGAAGGGCCTATCTTTTACTTTTCGGCATTTATTTTTATGCAAGAGTCAATAGTATGAATTCTCATTTAAACCTCAATTGTTCTCTAATTGGAAAGCATCATGTGGTAGGGAAAGATCTAGGCACATATGGCCAGTCAAATATATTTGATCATGATTTATTATTGTTGACAATTATCTCTATGATAAATGAGTTTGGAGGCAAAACATTAAGCCCCTATCTTTCTCTGTGTTCGATGGATGCCATTTGTTCTAAAAATATGCTTTGAGTACTAGCAATCATAGAAGACTATATGATGATTGAGTATGTGGAGCTCTTACTTAGACTTTGTTGAATAAGTTGAATTGCAATTGTTTGGTGACTAAGAACATAGGTTGTTAAGTTTCAAGAGAAGGCATTGTTTGAACCATAACATGTGAATTGATTGCTACTTTATCATGATGAGTTTTATAAGAAAGAGTTGTTGTTATGATGCTAGGAAAAGGATTGAAATTATCATTGATCAAACTTATTGAAATTATCATTGATCAAACTTATGCACTATGCTAGCATTCACACTTCACAAATTATTTCTTTTATCATTTACCTACTCGAGGACGAGTAGGAATTAAGCTTGGGGATGCGGATATGTCTCCAACATATCTATAATTTATGAAGTATTCATGCCATGTTTACAACAATTCTATACGGTTTTGGTATGATTTGCATGGAACTAACCCGGACTGACGCTGTTTTCAGCAGAACTACTGTGGTGTTGTTTTTTGTGCAGAAATAAAAGTTCTCCAAATGCAACGAAACTTTTTGATGATTTTTTTGGAACAAAATAGGCGCTAGAAGGTTCATGGGAGAACCATAAGGTGGAGGAGGTGGCCACTACCCACCAGGGCACGCCAGGGTCCTTGCCCGTGTGCTGGTGGGTAGTGGGCCCCTCGAAGCCCATCTTCGCGTGAAACTGGCGCCAAAAAAATCCTATAAATACATAAACCCCCAGAAATAACCCTAGATCGGAGGTTCCACCACCGCAAGCCTCTGTAGCCACGAAAAACCAATCTAGACCCTATTCCGGCACCCTGTCGGAGGGGGAAATCATCACCGGTGGCCATCTTCATCATCCCGGTGGCCACCATGATGAGGAGGGAGTAGTCCACCCTCGGGGCTGAGGGTTTGTACCAGTAGCTATGTGTTTAATCTCTCTCTCTCTCGTGTTCTTGATTTGGCATGATCTTGATGTATCATCTGCTTTGTTAATATAGTTGGATCATATGGTGTTTTCCCCTCTCTATCTGCTTGTGATGAATTGAGTTTTCCCTTTGAGATTTCGTTTTTATCGGATTGAATACTTTTATGGATTTGAGAGCACTTGATGTATGTCTTGCTATGAATAATGATACGTCTCCAACGTATCTATAATTTTTTATTGTTCCATGCTATTATATTATCTGTTTTGGATGTTTTATATGCATTAATATGCTATTTTATATTATTTTTGGGACTAACCTATTAACCTAGAGCCCAGTGCCAGTTTCTGTTTTTTCCTTGTTTTTGAGCTTCGCAGAAAAGGAATACCAAACGGAATAAAACTTCACGATGATTTTTCTTGGACCAGAAGACACTCAGGGGACTTGGAGTCCAAGTCAGAAGAGCCGCGAGGCGGCGACAAGGGTGGAAGCCGCGCCCTAGGGGGGGCGCCCCCTGCCTTGTGGCCCCCTCGGGACTCCTCTGACCTAGCCCTTCCTCCTATATATTCACATATATTCCAGAACCACCAGAGCAATCCACGAAAACACTTTTCCACCACCGCAACCTTCTGTTCCAGTGAGATCCCATCTTGGGGCCCTTTCCGGCATCCCGTCAGAGGGGGAATCGATCATGGAGGGCTTCTACATCAACTCCATTGCCCTTCTGATGATGCGTGAGTAGTTTACCTCAGACCTACGGGTCCATAGCTAGTAGCTAGATGGCTTCTTCTCTCTCTTTGATTCTCAATACAACGTTCTCCTTGATGTTCATGGAGATCTATCCGATGTAATCTTCTTTTGCGGTGTGTTTGTCGAGATCCGATGAATTGTGGATTTATGATCAGCTTATCTATGAATATTATTTGAATCTTCTCTGAATTATTTTATGCATGATTTAATATCTTTGTATTCCTCTTCGAATTATCGGTTTGGTTTGGCCAACTAGATTGGTTTTTATTGCAATGGGAGAGGTGCTTAGCTTTGGGTTCAATCTTGCGGTGTCCTCACCCAGTGACAGTAGGGGTAGCAAGTCACGTATTGTATTGTTGCCATCGAGGATAAAAAGATGGGGTTTTCATCATATTGCTTGAGTTAATTCCTCTACATCATGTCATCTTACTTAAGGCGTTACTCCGTTCTTTATGAACTTAATACTCTAGATGCATGCTGGATAGCGGTTGATGTGTGGAGTAATAGTAGTAGATGCAGGCAGGAGTCGGTCTACTTGACACGGACGTGATGCCTATATGCATAATCATTGCCTTGGATATCATCATAACTTTGCACTTTTCTATCAATTACTCGACAGTAATTTGTTCACCCACCGTATTATTTGCCTTCATGAGAGAAGCCTCTAGTGAAACCTATGGCCCCCGGATCTATTTTCCATCATATTAATTTCCGGTCTACTATTTTCCATCATATTAATTTCCGGTCTACTATTTTTCATCATATTACTTTCCAATCTACTATTTTGTAATCTTTTATTTTCAGATCTATATACCAAAAAACCCAAAAAATATTTTATCTTTTGTTTATCTATCTCTATCAGATCTCACTTTTGCAATTGACCGTGAAGGGATTGACAACCCCTTTATCGTGTTGGGTGCAAGTGTTTGATTGTTTGTGCAGGTGTTGATGATTTGTGTGTTCTTCTCCTACTGGATTGATACCTTGGTTCTTAACTGAGGGAAATACTTACCTCTACTGTGCTGCATCACCCTTTCCTCTTCAAGGGAAAAACCAACTCAAGCTCAAGAAGTAGCAGGAAGAATTTGTGGCGCCGTTGCCGGGGAGATCGACGTCAAGTCAAGACATACCAAGTACCCATCATAAACTCTCATCTCTTGCATCACATTATTCGCCATTTGTCTCTCGTTTTCCTCTCCCCCACTTCTAAAACGATTTTCGAAAAGATTTGCCTTTTTATTCGCCCTTCTTTCGTTCTTCTTTTTCGTTTGCTTTTTGTTTGCTCGTGTGTTAGATTGCTTGCTTTGTCACGATGGCCCAACCCAAGAACATTGATCCTTACTATAGGAAATTGGAAGAAATTGAAAATAATACTAAGAACTTCATGTCCCTACAATTTGAGCATAATAATTTCTTTACAAACGAACTCAAGGAGCAGAAAACTTTTATGGAATATGAATAAAGAACTTGATGATATGTCTAAGGAATTCTATGGTCTTAAATCTCAATTTGCTCATCTTGAAAATTTAGTTGGCCAAATTTCTAATAAATAAACCACCTTGGTAAATAAGATCGCCGCTAAACCAGAGTTTTGTGAAAATAATGATGAAGATCTAAAAGTGATTGATGTGACTCCTATTGAATCTTTGTTTTCTAAAATAAATCTTGATAAAGATGGGACTGGAGATGAGTCAACTTTAGTTAAAAGGCATCCCAATGATTCGGAGTTTATAGATCTTGATGCAAAAATTGCTAATTTTTCTTTAATAGATTGTATTTCCTTGTTCCAATCCATGTTGAATTCTCCTCATGCTTATAATCAAAATAAAGCTTTTACTAAACATATTGTTGATGCTTTGATGAAATCTTTTGAAGAAAAGCTTGAATTGGAAGTTGCTATCCCTAGAAAACTTTATGATGAGTGGGAACCTACTATTAAGATTAAAATAAAAGATTATGAGTGCCATGCTTTGTGTGATTTGGGTGCTAGCGTTTCCACAATTCCTAAAACTTTATGTGATGTGTTAGGTTTCCGCGAATTGGATGATTGCTCTTTAAATTTGCATCTTATGGATTCCACTATTAAGAAACCTATGGGAAGGATTAATGATGTTCTTATTGTTGCAAATAGGAATTATGTGCCCATAGATTTCACTGTTCTTGATATAGATTGCAATCCTACATGTCCTATTATTCTTGGTAGACCTTTCCTTAGAATGATTGGTGCAATTATTGATATGAAAGAAGGAAACATTAGATTTCAATTTCTGTTAAGGAAGGGCATGGAACACTTTCCTAGAAAAAAAAAATTAAGTTGCCATATGAATCTATTATGAGAGCTACTTATGGATTGCATTCCAAAGATGACAATACCTAGATCTATGTTTTTTTATGCCTAGCTAAGGGCGTTAAACAATAGTGCTTGTTGGGAGGCAACCCAATTTTATTTTTGTTTCTACTTTTTTGGTTCTGTTTTTCAATAAATTTTTCATCTAGCCTCTGGTTAGATGTGTTTTGGTGTTTTAATTATTGTTTGTGCCAAGTAAGACCTTTGGGATGGCTTACGGTAATAGTTGATTTGATCTTGCTGAAAAACAGAAACTTGTGCATACAGTCACAGACTTTTAATAATTCACTGGAGAGTTGAAAAACCCTGAATTTATTACACAAGATTTATATACAAATTTCCTATGTTTTCCTAATGTTTCATAATTTTTAGAGTTACATAAGTATTAGAAAAATTCGGATCTTCGCATACTGTTGTGGTTTTGACAGATTCTGTTTTCTTTGTGTTGTTTGCTTATTTTGATGAATCTATGGGTACTGTCGGGAGGTATGAACCATGGAGAAGTTGGAATACAGTAGATATTACACCAATATAAATAAATCATGAGTTCACAACAGTACCAAAAGTGGTGATTTTATTTTCTTGTACTAACGGATCTCACGAGTTTTCTGTTGAGTTTTGTGTTGTGAAGTTTTCAAGTTTTGGGTAAAGACTTGATGGACTATGGAATAAGGAGTGGCAAGAGCCTAAGCTTGGGGATGACCAAGGCACCCCAAGGTAATATTAAAGGACAACCAAGATCCTAAGCTTGGGGATGCCCCGGAAGGCATCCCCTCTTTCGTCTTCGTCTATCGGTAAATTTACTTGAGGCTATATTTTTATTCACCACATGATATGTGTTTTGCTTGGAGCGTCTTGTATGATATGAGTCTTTGATTTTTAGTTTGCCACAATCATCCTTGCTGTACACACCTTTTGATAGGTACACGCATGAATCGTGATTTATTAGAATACTCTATGTGCTTCACTTATATCTTTTGAGCTAGGCAATTTTGCTCTAGTGCTTCACTTATATCTTTTTCGAGCACGACGGTGGTTTTATTTTATAAAAATTATTGAACTCTCATGCTTCACTTATATTATTTTGATAGTCTTTCTAAACAGCATGGTAATTTGCTTTGGTTATAAATTTAGTCCTAATATGATAGGCATCCAAGAGGGATATAATAAAAACTTTCATATAAAGTGCATTGAATACTATGTGAAGTTTGATTCCTTATGATTGTTTTGAGATATAAAGATGGTGATATTAGAGTCATGCTAGTAAGTAATTGTGGATTGTAGAAATACTTGTGTTAAAGTTTGTGATTCCCGTAGCATGCACGTATGGTGAACGGTTATGTGATGAAGTCGGAGCATGATTTATTTATTGATTGTCTTCCTTATGAGTGGCGGTCGGGGACGAGCGATGGTCTTTTCCTACCAATCTATCCCCCTAGGAGCATGCGCGTAGTACTTCGTTTCGATGACTAATAGATTTTTGCAATAAGTATGTGAGTTCTTTATGACTAATGTTGAGTCCATGGATTATATGCACTCTCACCCTTCCACCTTTGCTAGCCTCTCTAGTACCGCGCAACTTTCGCCGGTGCCATACACCTACCTTTCACCTTCCTCAAAACAGCCACCATACCTACCTATTATGGCATTTCCATAGCCATTCCGAGATATATTGCCATGCAACTTTCCACCGTTCTGTTTTATTATGACACGTTCCATCATTGTCATGTTGCTTTGCATGATCATGTAGTTGACATAGTATTTATGGCAAAGCCACCGTTCATAATTTTTATACATGTCACTCTGGACTCCTTGCACATCCCGGTACACCACCGGAGGCATTCATATGGAGTCATATTTTGTTCTAAGTATCGAGTTGTAATTTTTGAGTTGTAAGTAAATAAAAGTGTGATGATCTTCATTATTAGAGCATTATCCCATGTGAGGAAAAAATAAAAGAGGCCAACAAAGCCCACAAATAAAATAAAAGAGGCCAAAGAAGCCCACCAAAAAAACGAGAGAAAAGAGAGAAGGGGCAATGTTACTATCCTTTTTCCACACTTGTGCTTCAAAGTAGCACCATGATCTTCATGATAGAGAGTCTCCTATGTTGTCACTTTCATATACTAGTGGAAATTTTTCATTATAGAACTTGGCTTGTATATTCCAATGATGGGCTTCCTCAAATTTCCCTAGGTCTTCGTGAGCAACCAAGTTGGATGCACACCCACTTAGTTTCTTTTTGAGCTTTCATAAACTTATAGCTCTAGTGCATCCGTTGCATGGCAATCCCTACTCACTCACATTTATATCTATTGATGGGCATCTCCATAGCCTGTTGATACTCCTAGTTGATGTGAGATTATCTCCTTCTTTTTGTCTTCTCCACAACCACCATATTCTATTCCACCTATAGTGCTATGTCCATGGCTCACGCTCATGTATTGCGTGAAAGTTGAAACGGTTTGAGAACATCAAAAGTATGAAACAATTGCTTGGCTTGTCATCGGGGTTGTGCATGATTTGAATACTTTGTGTGGTGAAGATGGAGCATAGCCAGACTATATGATTTTGTAGGGATAACTTTCTTTGGCCATGTTATTTTGAGAAGACATGATTACTTTATTAGTATGCTTGAAGTATTATTGTTTTTATGTCAATATTAAACTTTTGTTTTGAATCTTATGGATATGGACATTCATGCCACAATAAAGAAAATTACATGGATAAGTATGTTAGGTAGCATTCCACATCAAAAATTCTGTTTTTATCATTTACCTACTCGAGGACGAGCAGGAATTAAGCTTGGGGATGCTTGATACGTCTCCAACGTATCTATAATTTTTGATTGTTCCATGCTATTAAGTTATCTATTTTTGATGTTTTATATGAATTAATATGCTATTTTATATTATTTTTGGGACTAACCTATTAACCTAGAGCCCAGTGCCAGTTTCTGTTTTTTCCTTGTTTTTGAGATTCGCAGAAAAGGAATACCAAACGGAGTCCAAACGGAATAAAACTTCACGATGATTTTTCTTGGACTAGAAGACACCCAGGGGACTTGGAGTCCAAGTAAGAAGAGCCGCAAGGCGGCGACAAGGGTGGAGGGCGTGCCCTAGGAGGGGCGCCCCCTGCCTTGTGGGCCCCTCAGGACTCGTCTGACCTAGCCCTTCCTCCTATATATTCACATATATTCAAGAAACACCAGATCAATCCACGAAAACACTTTTCCACCGCCGCAACCTTCTGTTCGCGTGAGATCCCATCTTGGGGCCTTTTCCAGCATCCCGCTACAGGGGGAATTGATCACGGAGGGCTTCTACATCAAATCCATTGCCCTTCCGATGATGCGTGAGTAGTTTACCTCAGACCTACGGGTCCATAGCTAGTAGCTAGATGGCTTCTTCTCTCTCTTTGATTCTCAATACAACGTTCTCCTCGATGTTCTTGGAGATCTATCTGATGTAATCTTCTTTTGCGGTGTGTTTGTCGAGATCCGATGAATTGTGGATTTATGATCAGCTTATCTATGAATATTATTTGAATTTTCTCTGAATTCTTTTATGCATGATTTAATATCTTTGTATTTCTCTTCGAATTATCGGTTTGGTTTGGCCAACTAGATTGGTTTTTCTTGCAATGGGAGAGGTGCTTAGCTTTGGGTTCAATCTTGCGGTGTCCTCACCTAGTGACAGTAGGGGTAGCGAGGCACATATTGTATTGTTGCCATCAAGGATTAAAAGATGGGGTTTTCATCATATTGCTTGAGTTAATTCCTCTACATCATGTCATCTTACTTAAGGCGTTACTCCGTTCTTTATGAACTTAATACTCTAGATGCATGCTGGATAGCGGTTGATGTGTGGAGTAATAGTAGTAGATGCAGGCAGGAGTCGATCTACTTGACACGGACGTGATGCCTATATGCATAATCTTTGCCTTGGATATCATCATAACTTTGCGCTTTTCTATCAATTGCTCGACAATAATTTGTTTACCCGCCGTATTATTTGCCTTCATGAGAGAAGCCTCTAGTGAAACCTATGGCCCCCGGGTCTATTTTTCATCATATTACTTTCCGGTCTACTATTTTCCATCATATTACTTTCCAATCTACTATTTTGTAATCTTTTATTTTCAGATCTATATACCAAAAAACCCAAAAAATATTTTATCTTTTGTTTATCTATCTCTATCAGATCTCACTTTTGCAATTGACCGTGAAGGGATTGACAACCCCTTTATCGCATTGGGTGCAAGTGTTTGATTGTTTGTGCAGGTGTTGGTGATTTGTGCGTTCTTCTCCTACTGGATTGATACCTTGGTTCTTAACTGAGGGAAATACTTACCTCTACTGTGCTGCATCACCCTTTCCTCTTCAAGGGAAAAACCAACGCAAGCTCAAGAAGTAGCAAATACCCGTGGTGACAATGGGGTATCATATTGATTCACTTGATATATGTTTTGGCACTCAACTCCCGGATTCCTGCGATGACATTGGGGCAATCTATGCATAGGGGTTGATGCATGTTTTCGTCCTTGTTTCTCCGGTAGAAATCTTAGGGCACTCTTTGAGGTTCTTTTTGTTGGATTGAGTATTATGAATATGAAATTGTTTGATGCATATCGTATAATCAACTCACAGATACTCGTGGTGACATTGGAGTATCTATGTGACATTAGAGTTGGTTGATGTGTATCATATGGTGTTATTTTAGTACGCTTAGATAGATCGATCGGAAAGGATAACTTGTTGTTATTTTAGTACGAACTCTGGGATAGACCGATCGGAAAGGATAACTTTGAGGTGGTTTCGTACCCTACAAACAATTTCTTCCTATGTTCTCCTTTAGATAAGAACTTTGGAGTGATTCTTCATCACACGTTGAGGGATGGTTATATGATCCAATTATATTAGGATTGTTGAGAGATTGCACTAGCGAAAGTACGGACCCTAGGCCTTGTTTCTAAGCATTGCAATACCATTTGTGCTCACTTTTGTTACTTGCTACCTTGCTGTTTTTTTATTGTTCCTATTACAAAAATCAATATCTACTATCATTACTACACTTGTATCACCATCTCTTCGCCGAACTAGTGCACCTATACAATTTACCATTGTATTTGGTGTTTTGGGGACACAAGAGACTCTTTGTTATTTGGTTGCAGGGTTGTTTGAGAGAAACAATCTTCATCCTACGCATCCCATGGATTGATAAACCTTAGGTCATCCACTTGAGGGAAAATTGCTACTGTCTTACAAAACTCTGTGCTTGGAGGCCCAACACGAGTCTACAAGAATAAAGTTGCGTAGTAGACATCATCGTCTCACCAACTATTGCTTCTACAACTATTGCTAACGTATAGCTATAAAGTAAATCAATCACATGACGAATGATAAATTAAAGACAACCCTATGGCTACTGCCGGTTGCCGTACTCATCGACATGCAAGTCGTGAACCTATTACAAAACATGATCATCTCATACATCAACATATATCACATCACATTTTGGACATACCACCTCACAACATGCCCTGCAAAAACAAGTTAGATGTCCTCTACTTTGTTGTTGCAAATTTTATGTGGCTGCTCTGGGCAACTAGCAAGAACCGTTCTTACCTACGTAAAGCTACAATGGTGGCAATCAAGTTGCCTTTTAACCTTCTACAAGAACTGCCTTCGTCAAATTAGATTCAACTAAAGTAGGAGAGACAGACACCCGCTAGCCACCTTATGCAAAACAAGTTGCATGTCTGTCGGTGGAACCGGTCCCTTGTGCATGGACAAGTAAGTTTGGTCCGGGCCGCTTCATCCCACAATAATGCTGAATCCAAATAAGACAAGAGAGGTAAGCAATTTGAGCATCAACACCCACAACTCTTTGTGTTCTACTCATGCATATACATCTACGCATAGACCTAGCTCATGATGCCACAGATGGGGAACGAATCATGAAAATCAAAAAAATTCCTACGAACACCCAAGATCTATCTAGGAGAAGCATAGCAACGAGAGGGGAGAGTGTGTCTACGTACCCTTGTAGACCAAAAGCGGAAGTGTATATAACGCTATTGATGTAGTCGTACTCTTCGCGATCCGATTACGATCCAACCTATCTAGTGCCGAACGGACGGCACCTCCGAGTTTAGCACATGTGCGGCTCGATGATGTCTCCTCCTCCTTGATCCAGAAAGAGAAGGCGAAGAAGTAGATGGGACCATAACTAGCATGACAACGTGGTGGTGATGGTGGTGGTGGAGTCGGAATACCGGCAGGGCTTCGCTAAGCAAAAAACCATGGACAAGAACTGTGCCGGGAGGGAGAGACGGGGCAGCAGCCAAGGCCAATGTATTCGGGTGCCTTGCTGCGCCCCCTCCTCTATATTTAATATGCGTGGGAGGGCTGGGAGTCCAGCCCTACTCCTAATAGGAGTTGGCGCCAAGGGAGAGAGGACTTGGACTCCAAGTCCAATCCTATTCCTATTAGGACTCCCCCTTTTTCCCTTCCCTAGCCGCATGGGCTTTTGAGGACTTGGTGCGTCTGGCCCAATAAGGCCAGGGCACCTCCCCTCAGACCATGCCATCCCTCGGGATGTGCTGGACCCACTTGTGGACTTCCGGAACCCTCCGTAATCCTCCAAAACCTTCTACAAGCTTCAAGGTACAATACCGAAAAAACTGCACCTTTTTCCGGAATCCAAAATATGACTTCCCATATATAAATCTTTACCTCTCGATCATTCTGAGACTCCTTGTGATGTCCGAGATCTCATCCGGGACTCCAGAAAACATTCGGTTACCAATCATCAAATATCCCAATACTAGTCTAGCGTCAACGAACGTTAAGCGTGCGACCCTGCGGGTTCGGGAATCATGTAGTCATGACTGAGACCTCTCTCCAGTCAATAAGCAATAGCAGGACCTTGATGCCCATATTGGTTCCTACAAATTTCAGAAGATCTTTTATCGGTTGAACCACGATGTCAAGGATTCGGTTAATCCCGTATGCAATTCCCTTTGTCCGGCGATATGTTACTTGCCCGAGATTCGATCGTTGGTATCTCCATACCTAGTTCAATCTCATTTCCAGCAAGTCTTTACTCGTTCCGTAATACAAGATCTCATGACTAACTCATTAGCCACATTGCTTGATATCTATTTACGATGTTGTATTACTGAGAGGGCCCAGAGATATCTCTCCGTCATATGGAGTGACAAAACCCAGTCTCGATTCGTGCCAACCCAACAAACACCTTCAGAGATACCTGTAGAGCACCTTTATGATCACCCAATTACGAAGTGACGTTTGGATACACACTAAGTATCCCTCTGGTGTCAGGGAGTTGCACAATCTCATGGTCTTAGGAATAGATACTTGACATGAAGAAAGCTATAGCAATAAACTGATACGATCAAATGCTAAGCTTACGGTTGGGTCTTGTCCATCACATCATTCTCCTAATGATGTGATCCCGTTATCAAATGACAACTCATGTCTATGGTTAGGAAACCTTAATCATCTTTGATCAACGAGCTAGTCTAGTAGAGGCTTACTAGGGACACGGTACTTGTTTATGTATCCACACATGTATTTAAGTTCCAGTCAATACAATTCTAGCATGAATAATAAACCTTTATCATGGATAAGGAAATATGATAATAACCAATTTATTATTGCCTCTAGGGCATATTTCCAACATGCTTTCTAGCTTGTCACAATCATTCTTGCTGGACAGACCTATTTGAGAGAGACACACATTTATCATGATATGTTAGAATACTCTATGTGCTTCACTTATATCTTTTGAGCTAGGCAGTTGATCTAGTGCTTCACTTAAATCTTTTTGAGCACGGTGGTGATTATATTCTGAAGAAATATTTTCACTCTCATGCTTCACTTATATTATTTTGAGAGTCGACAAGGTTATATTTTGAAGAAATATTTGCACTCTCATGCTTCACTTATATCTTTTTGAGAGTTGATCATAGTAATGGTAATTTGCATAAGATAGGAATTTGGTCCCAAAGTGATGAATATCCAAGAGGGATATAATAAAAACTTTCATGAAAGATCATTGGATATGATAAGTTTTTGATTCCTTGCAATAGTTTTACAATATGGAGATGATAGTATGTGAGTCATGTTAGTGAGTAATTATGGTTTAGTAAGAATATTGGTGTTAAGGTTTGTGATTCCCTATGCATGCACTTAAAGTCAATATTTGCGCAACGAAGTTATATCCTACTTATGGTGCATTATTCAGTGTTAGTTATGTTCAATGCATGTTTATGACCATTTTTGTTTTTTGGTTGGTCGCTTCTCAATCTATTTGCTAGCCTTCATTTGTACTAAGCTAGAATGTTACTTGTGCATCCAATTCCTTAAACCCAAAGTTGTGCCAAATGAGTCCACCATACCTACTTATATGCGGTATTTCCATGTCGTTCCAAGTAAATTTGCATGTGCCAACTATAATTTTTCAAAACAATTTTCCATTTTGTGTGCCCGTAATGCTCATGACGCGGCAGGGGGTGGCCAATATTTTCCATGCTAGGTGGTTTATTCTCATGATGAGTGTTTATTCACTTGTCATTGCACGAGAGAGTGGCACGTAATGGGGATGCCTAGTCCCAAAATGAATATATATATATATATATATATATATATAATATGACGATAATAAATTCCTTGGAAAGTGTTGGTATGGAAGGCACCTGTGGATATGGCTAGCCATGGATTGTGAAAGAATGGTGGAAAGGAAATAAACTTTATTTTCTGTTTGGGAATTGCCTATAATGTGTCTAGCATGGAAGATATTGGGAATTCTCGGTCGTTTTCGTTGATAGGAAAAGCATGCCTCTCAAAATAATTTATCTCTCTAATTTAAGCCTTGAGCTCTGGCACCTCTGCAAATCTCTGCTTCTCTCTGTGAAGGGCCTATCTATTTACTTTTATGCAATTTTTATTTTTATTTTGAGTCTCCATCTTCTCTTACAAAGCACCAACTAGAGAACACTATTGATGTAGGGTGGAACCCTAGGGCCGATCTTTCACGATTTGGAGGGGATCCCACGAAGAACACGGAGAACACACGAGAGGGGAAATGAGAGAAAACACTCAAATCAACGGAGCCAAACACAACAAGGGACGATACAAAGGTCGGTAGTTCTTCCCAATCCGTGAGGAGATGGGGGCTTGAATCCGCGAGGGGATATTCCCTTACGGGGTCTTGAATCCACTTGGGATCTTCTCCACGGAGGCCTCGGTCTCCAATGGAGTATGTATCAAGTGGATGAGCAAAGATCTATCTCTAAAATGAGCTAAACCAATGCTAACCCTAGCGAGGAGGAGGGGGTGGCCTATTTATAGTCATAGTGCAATTGGGGGCGAAGTGAAGGGGTGCATGGGCCTTGGCCCACAACACTATACGCAGACAGGCGTCGATCGTCCGGCCGTTACCGGACGTCTGGTTGCTCGCAAGGGCCCGGTCGTCTGGTAGGGGTCAGACGTCCGGCATTTTGGCTCTGGATGGGTGATGTCGGATTTTCGGTCGGGGTCGGACGTCCGATACGCCGGTCATCCGGTGGACCTCGGATTTCTGGTGTTACGGCTCTGGGCGGAAGACGTCGGATTTCTGGAGGTGGCCGGTCGTCCGGGCGCTGGAAGGTGTCGGACGTCCGGTTGATGTCGGTCATCCAGCCGCTGTAGCATTTGCTGGCTGACTCTTCAGGCTGGTGGAGGCTCCAGGCGTCGGACGTCCGGCGAGGTCCGGTGGTCCGGTGGCTGTAGATTTCTGGTAGCTCCTTCTCTTGGTCCTTGTACTTGGTGTTCTCGCCATCTTGTCCGTTGGATGTAGTTGCTCCGGGGCTTCCCTCTAAGTACCTAATCACACATAGGGTCTCTGCTTGAGGTAGTAGCCATGTCTCACATGTGGAAAGTGGTAGTTCAAAGAGGAGCGAGTTCACCTTAGTTTCAATAGCCTTTGCTCGAGCTCTAGTCATTGGTCCGTGCGGTGTTGTGGGAGACGAAGGTAGGTCCATGGGGATGACCGTAGGATGCTCCGCATCAACTATTGTCATGCTTGTGCATTGGGTATAGCTAATATTGAGTGTGTTTCATGAATGGATCAATGATTGAGCATAATGGGCTAGGGACAACTTTCTTTAGCATTGATATTTTGAAAGACATGGTTGCTTGTTAGTATGCTTGAGTATTTATGTCTTCATGTTAAACTATAGACTATTGCTTTGAATCATTCAAGTCCAAATGTCCATGCCACAAAAGAAAAGATTATATGATGAATATGATAGGTAGCATTCCACATCAAAAATTCTATTTTTATCATTTACCTACTCGAGGACGAGCAGGAATTAAGCTTGGGGTTGCTTGATACGTCTCCAAAGTATCTATAATTTTTTATTGTTCCATGCTATTATAGTATCAATCTTGGATGTTTTATATACACTTACAAGCAATTATATATCATTTTTTGGGACTAACCTATTAACTTAGTGCCCAGTGCCAGTTGCTGTTTTTTTGCCTATTTTTGGTTTTTTCAGAATATCAGTACCAAACGAAGTCCAAATGCCACGAAACTTTTTGGTGATTTTTCTCTGGACATAAGAGACCCTGGAGGCTTTGGGTGGGGACGAGAAGATGGAGCAGTGGCCCACATGGCACCAGGGCTTGCCTGGGGGGTAGGGCGCGCCCTGGTGGCTCATGGGGCCCACATGGCTCCGTTTGACCTAACTCCGCCTCTATAAATTCTCTAAAATCGGGAAACCAACAGAGGAGTCCATGAAATACTTTTTCCGCCGCTGCAAGTTCCTATTCTCGGGAGATCCCATCTGGAGGCCTTTTTCGGCACTCTGCTGGAGGGGGAATCACTGGTACAACGAGCTGCTATACAAACGGTTTTTAACCCCTTTCCGCGACGGCATTTTGAACCGTCGCCAAGTGAGTGTGTGCGATAGGGGGGTCCTTCCCACACGACCCAGAAACCGTTGGGGATAGGCCCTCCGGTCACACACGCTGGGCAAAATGAGATCGTGTGCGACGGGCGAGCGATCAAATACAATTATACGGGCCCAATCGGTTCCGGTCGTAAGTACATCCCACACAGTCAGTCCCAGACAAACGTTTCCATTTGTTATGTACATTCCACATAGTCAATCCAAGGTATACGTTTCCATTCTTATGTACATCCCACACAGTCAATCCAAGAAGTATGTTTCCGTTCGTATGTACATCCCACACAGTCAATTGAGGGAAAATGTTTCCGTTCATATATACATCCCACACAAATTTATGTATAGCCTCGCGTGTGATAGGTGTAACTATCACACACGCTCTGCCTCGGTTAACCGTTTGCTTTTATTCAACTACATCACACACGATTTGATGAAGAAAACTGTATGGCATTGGGCTATCCATAACAACCACTTTTACTGCTAGAACCGTTTGCAAACTGTATGGCATTTAGCAGGTTTATTAGTTTACAATTAATAATTCCAGTATTACGCAAATTCACATTTCATATCGAACCGCTGTTTGCCAATTTCATATCAGGCACATAAATATATTTTAACATAACAGTACGATTTTTAACCTGAAAACAGCATAGTATAACATATAGCTAGTTCACCTCATAAGAACAATACATTCATTTCCCTAATCGAGATCATCCAGGCTTGTCTTATCCACCTCTGCTTTTAGTTCAGTAAGAACCTGTTTTGCACTTACCAACTGGGAAAGTGCCTCCTCCTTCGGCAACACCATCTTAGCAAAGTCTAATTTAAAAAATCTGAGCTCATTCTCCATCTTCCTTTTTTCCCGCATCTTGAAATATTCTTCAGCGTTGACAACACTTTCTCTAAGCCTACCTCTGTTCTCTTCCTCATACATGCTCCAGAGCTTTGCTAGGCACATCTTCAAAGACTGTGTCCACTCTTGATCAACCCACTCCAGGTAAGAACACTTCCGTTCATCCTATAATATTTAAAACTAGATCAGTAACAATTGTAGGGGAAATGGGTTTCTAGCAACATAGAAAATCACCAAATACATATTTTGAAAACTGAAGAAACAGGATAATTATGACATATCTTCTCAAAAAGATCAATGTGCAAATGAATTAATTATTACTAAGACAACAACCAAATTATGAAACATCAGAGGCTATAATTAACTACAACAACGCTACAAGTTCTTAGTCATGTACTATAAATAACAAATTGAACATTTTATGAGGAAGCTAAATATAACTGCAACAACATAGCGACAGTGTTTGGATGACATCAAATCTATAATACCTAAATAGTTCTTCCCCACTATCCTATTTCTCTAGACATGCATCCTATCCACCTCAGCAGCCTTGCCACATCATCAATTTTTCTTAATTATTTTGATCATGCAGCTCGCCATGTCAGCGTTCTTAAAAAACATGTGATTGGTCTCTCTGGTCTTCCGTAACCGAAGAGTCAGCGTACAAACCAATAAAAGGAAGCCCGACAGAAGCCCATCGCAGCATCTCTTGGCCCTCAGAAATAATTCGCTTCGCATCCTTCCCTGTATCATCGTAGCAGCCAGGGCGGCACGACGCCATCAACCACCGGGCGGTGACCCGCAACCTACAGTAGATTAGGTGCAGGATCACCACCGCCTCCGGCCGACAAGGATTGAGCTCCATGGATCCAGGCGTACCGGCCAGATCTGCTGTCGAGGGGACGACCTCCACCACCGCCCCGCTACCCTGCATCCTCAACGCGCCCAACCCCGGCCACCTCGACGACTCCGCCTCCTCAAGGACTACCCGCACCACCATCCTACTACCCCAGAATCGACGCTGCCGCCGCCTGTCGGCGACTTCCCCTACCCCAGTGGAGCGGCATCGCTCCCATCATCTCCAACATTAGGTTGGTGTCTGCTCCTTGCTCTGAAAACATGTCATGCTGGCCAGGTAATGTATAGTAGTTCGGCGTTCCTCTTGCAGTATTGCTCTTCAATAGCACATGTGTTGTATAGATTACTGATTCATACACTATTGTTGCAGATCCGTTCTCTTTGTCTTGAAGTTGGCTGGGGACTTTCCACATGGCAAGTTTCATTGGATGTATCAAAGATAGAAATGAGTGGATTTGGTGTCATACCACTCATGTTTCAGCACTGTACCGACAAACTTTGAGTCTATATTGCCATCTCAAAAATACATGGGTAACATATTAAAGGTGCATTCATGTATTTTTATTTGACACCATGTTGATTATATCATTTTTTGTTTGAAAAGAACTATCCCTGAAGTGGTCAGAGCAGTACCGTGTGTGCCGCCCAGTCGCCAGGTCGAGCTGCTGAGCTAGATCATCGTCGCGGATCGTGTGCCTTCTGCCTGCTCGTGTTTGCAGCCATCGCGCCACCTACTAGATTGTTGTGGCAACTCCTGTTAGGCATCCTCTCCAGAATCCTCATAGAACTTGCAGGTACTCTTGGTTCAGTCTGTTTCTTATGTGAGATCTGAAGTCACAATTTCAGTTAGCTCGGAACTAAAAATTCAGTGATCATGAACAATATATTCAAGTAGAGCAAAAGGTTCTTCTCCTCTATGATTCTCTTAGATGATTTCCTAATTAAGCTACTGCTGATTACTTCAACCTGTTATGTCTTGAGCAAGCAAGCCGGTCTGATACTAATGTGCCACTTTACTTGACTGGTTGTCACTGAAGCTTATATATTACTATTTCAAAAATTAGCTGAGGATTAATCAACAATGACGATGTTTTCCGTACATAACATAGGTCCTTTCTTTTCATCTATTTTTTCATCACGGACTAGGTTTTTCTTATGGGTTAATCTGAAATTCCTTTTTGTATGCTACATATTTTATTGCCTTTTTTGATTCTTTTAGGCAACACACAGACACACGCACACTATGAATATTAGATGAAGAGGAGAGAGCAAATGGAAGAATCATTGAGTGAAGGAATACTTAGAGCACTATCATGTTTTATCAGCTGGAGCGGAGATGACAAATGGAAGAATCAGAGTGAAGGAAAACTGAGAGCACTATGATGTTGACTGAACTTCAGATGGCCGTTTTATTAAAAGAAAATTTTCGTATTTTACAGCCAGGGCAGCACTACAGAGGTACAAGCTTAGTACTAAACTGTTGTTATGCATCTGCATGATTGTATATGTGTCTCTTAATGTATGAGAAAGCTCTTTGATCTAAACAAAGGCTATAGAGGGTACTTTCAACATTTTGAAATATTCCACATGATATATGAAGACAAGCCTATCCTAGTCAATCGATTCTCCATAATAATTCACACTTGCTTTCAAGGCTATTTTCAGTTGTGTCCTTTCGCTTCGTTCAACATTTAATTTTGATCTCTGATGCTTGCATGAGATGCAAAATTCTAGGAGCACACTTGCGGATTTCAAATTGCTTTTCAGATGGGAAGTGAGTGCAAAGCCCACACTTTGCTCTTCAAAATAATCTCTCTGACAATGTGTTCTTCTTTGTTGTGTGCAGAGCATGGGACCGCATCCATGGCATCATATGTCACAGGACAACAAACGGCACAAGAGATCATACGAGCGGACATTCGCTATGGCGTCTCAAGAGACTAGCGATGTCCGAGTTACCTGCTGCCCATTGCGATGATCCCATCCACCAGGCAGGCAAGACTAGCATCGACCGGGTGAGTGGCAATGGCGACCGGTCGAGCTAAGTGATCAACTCAGTTGAGCTAGGATACAATCAGATACCCATAGTCCATAGGGACAGTTTAGTCCTTTCACAAGCCTGCTTATGTGAGAAGAAAAAATGAATAAAAGGGTTGCTAATGCCATAGTAATCAAGGTGTCAACAATCTAAGAGGCGATTTTATAGAGTCAATATGGAAAGGGGCAATTTCTCAAAGCCACATGAAGGAGGTGGCAAAAATCCAAATACTACGACTTCATACACTCTAGGCCCCTGACACTTAAAATATTAGCAACAATCAGTTTGCATAATAGTGATGTGCTCATTTATCATGGATGGTTATCAAATGCAGTTTAGAGAGGGTAAGGTGCCTGGAAGGCTGGAAGTATGTAATACAATTAGCTTATGTGTGATCACTTATCAAAATTTAGCTTATGTGTGATCACTTAGCAAATTTCTGGTAAAATAACAAATGGAATGCATAATATTATATCATGTTCTTACCAATTTGCATAAATTAATTAGTCCTTTTCATGAATATTCTCCTGTGAGCTCCATTTATCCGGTGGCTTTATTAGATGAAAAAAAATCATCACTAAGCAAGTATGTCAAAAAGAATATCTTATATCATTTTTATTAGTTGCTTACATGTGTTTGTTGTCTTCAACCACATGGATTTGGATCTTGGTGCTCATCTTATGCAAGTCATACAGGATTACTTATTCCAAATATTGTGTCAATTGCAATGTTTTCATCTTAAGATCATATATCTACCCCGTAAACAAAGTTATTCCATTTATGTATTACCATGTGTATATGACTAAGAGTTCCTGTAGCAACGTGCGGGGTATCATCTAGTTGATACTAACAGGTGTGTACATGCACAAATTTAGTAACATAGAACTAATAGCACTAAGGCCGTCCACTATGTATGCCAAAACCGGTGTCAAGACAACTGTTGCTACATTTGGCACCGGTGCCTTGTACTGGCGAGCCGATGCAGCGGAAAAAAATCAGGGAACCGGACTCCGGAGCACCTAGTTGCTCCGATGCCCAGTTCCTTCATGCCATAAAGATTTAGTATTTTACTGCTTGGCTGCTCGGATGTGTGGACCAAAGTTGGCTGCACAAACTGCTGAAGCGGTGCCAAATAATTTTCTAATGGCATCGCTGATGAGATGGCAACATTTTTAGATACTAGATACAAGCTGTGACACTGTCTTAACATCCAGAATAACATAGCACAGTGACAGTGTCTGAATCACATCTAACAAATGATTTGTAACAACGAAAGTGGGGCTAACCTTCTCTGCACATGCCAGAAACTTTCTCCCACTGTCCACAGATTCAAACACAACTAACTTCACACATGGAGATTGATGGTGACAACGAGCAGGCAGATCTTCAGCCATCCCGCTCCATTCATTGCAACTGATGGTCCTAGGGAGCTACAAGAGGAAGAAATGACTCAAATCGACTACCAGGTTAAAATCCTTCATTCCAAGTGATAACCCAAGAGAGAGAGAAGAGAGGCATACCCGGGTGGTGAAAGAGTAATCCTCGGAGGAGGAATTGCTGGAGAGGTCATTGAAGAAGACCATGGCGACCCTGGCGGTAGGATGCGAGATGGCGAGAGCGAGAAGCAAGCAAGGAAGCAGCTATAGCTTCGGAAGGAAGGAAGGAGGAAACAGGGGAAATGTGACTTGTGGTCAGGGAGAAAAGGGGGTGGGGAAGGGGGGTAGATATTTCGGTGGTAGGTCAAAAAATTTGAAATGTGGAGGGAAACTTTGCGCACGGTGCCACCGGACACCATTCACTTTGAACGATTGTGTGCATCGCAAACGATTCTTCTGCTTTACCCGCATGGGATGAGTTTGATAATTCAAATTTTGGTGGAAATTTCCCTGGGTACTGTCCTCATCCATGTCATTGCATAATTTAACATCGCTTGCTAATTTGGGCACACAAAAGAGCGTACAGCACACAGACCACACTTACTGAATCGAGCAATTTTAGTAATTAAACAAAGCCAGTTGACCTAAACATTGCTCTAACAAAAGACCAGCATTAAAAACAAATCCTAAGTACGCGTAATTTTAACAAAGCCGCCGCCGCGCCAGCCTATGCATCGCCGGTGTGAGATGATACGTCAATGACTTGTCCTGGCGACATGCCGCCGTTGGTGGACTCCGCGTCCCCCTGCTGAAGTCGACCGCGTCCTCGTCCTCGGCGCCGCCCTCAAGGTTGTAGTACTCGTAGTAGTGGCTGTGCCAGAGCTCGCGTTGGTACTCCACTACTGATTCCTCGATGGACAAACTCTTCTCTACCTCGACCTCGGCCACACGCAACTCCTCCTCCCGGCGCTCCTTGATCTCCGCCACCTCCTGCATCTCCAGCTCCCGCTCAGCGATCTCATGAGGAAGAAGGTGCTCCGTGGCCACCGCGGCCTTTTCGGTCGTGGGTTGCATGCTGGATATCGAGGTGGCCTGGAATATCTTGGTGTGTGTGTCCTTGATCTTGGCGTGGATGGCCTCGACCCAGACCAGGGCGACATCGGCGGCACGGACGGCAGCTCGAGCGCTCTCGGCGTTTGCAGCCGCCGTCGCAGAAGCTGCTGCAGCTGTCTCGGCTGCTGCTATTATCCTGTCGGCTGCTGTAGACACCCTCTCGGCGGATGCAGCCGCGCTCAATGCGGATGCAGCGACACTCTCGGCATAGGTGGTCGCGCTCTCGACGCAGGTGGCCGTGCTCGGGGAGGACGCGGCCACCGTACGGGCCCTCATGAAGCGTTTCCACGGCGTCATCTTTGCAAGAAGGGGTTGCGGGAATGGGGATCAGGATTCGTGGATTCGGGGGTTGCCGGCCCTGTAGCAGATGAAGCCGGCGAAGCTTAAGGAGGAAGACTTAAATAGACCCACGAATTTTCATCGCAAATGGTTCCTACAAAAAAACTGTGTGTGATGTTGTTGATATTTTTTATTAGCTGTGAAAGATGAATTTGTAGTAAAGTGGCAACGGATGGTATTTTAAATGTACGAGAAAATTTGTAGTACTAATACAATTGTCATGTCAAAATTTGGAAAATTTCACGGGTCATTTGACCTGTTAAGACATTTAAGTGATTTTCTAGCCATTTAATGACCGTAATTCAAATTTGAACTACATGTACATGCAACAGCTAACCATAACGGTTTGAAAAGTCATATTTGTGTACTTGTGTGCTAGTTAATTCCATGTGCAGTAAATTGGAAGGAATTTTCAAACATATTGGTCTCACGGCTATGACACAAAGCATGGAGTGCCATGGCATTTAAATTCCAAAAAATTAAAAAATGATCAGAAACACATGAAACCTTGCTTGACGTAATGGCATAGCAACAAGATGGTGTGGTAAAGAAATTGGCCTGTTTGACAAAATTTTGGACACACACCCGTCATAAACCGGAGCAACTCACTAGAAGGCTCGTGGTTCCGAGAGGGAACAATGCATGTTTGATGACGAATGGGCGATAGCTTCCTCTTACGGCCTTCAAAAAATTTCTACAGTTAATGTGCACTAATACAATTGTCATTTGAAAATTTGGAAAATTCCAGGGGTCATTTGACCTTTTAAAGACATTTAAGTGATTTTCTAGCCATTTAATGACAGTAATTCAACTTTGAACTACATCTACATGCAACAGCTAAGCATAACAGTTTGAAAAATTATATTTGTGTACTTGTGTGCGAGTTAATTCCATGTGCAGTAAATTGGAAGGAATTTTCAAACATATTGGTGTCACGGCCTTGACAGATGCATGGAGTGCCATGGCATTTAAATTCCAAAAAATTAAAAAAAGATCAGAAACACATGAAGCCTTGCTTGATGTAATGTCATGCCACGAAGATGATGTGGTAAAAAATTTGGCATGTTTGACGAAAGTTTGGACACAGACCCCTCACAAACTGGAGCAACTCACCAGAAGGCTCGTGGTTCCGAGAGGGAACAATGCATGTTTGATGATGAATGGGCGATAGCTTCCTCTTGTGGCCTTCAAATTTTTTCTACAGTTAACATGCGCTAATAAAACTGTCATGTGAAAATTTGGAAAATTCCAGGTGTCATTTGACCTTTTTAAGACATTTAAGTGATTTCTAGCCATTTAATGACCGTAATTCAAATTTGAACTACATCTACATGCAACGGCTAACCATAATGGTTTGAAAAATCATATTTGTGTACTTGTGTGCGAGTTAATTCCATGTGTAGTAAATTGGAAGGAATTATCAAACATATTGGTGTGACGGCCTCGACATGTGCATGGAGTGCCATGGCATTTAAATTCCAAAAAATAAAAAAAAAGATCAGAAACACATGAAACCTTGCTTGATGTAATGTCATGCCACCAAGATGATGTGGTAAAAAATTTGGCATGTTTGACAAAAGTTTGGACACACACCCCTCACAAACCGGAGCAACTCAATAGAAGGCTCATGGTTCCGAGATGGAACAATGCATGTTTGATGACGAACGGGCGATAGCTTCCTCTTACGGCCTTCAATTTTTTTTTACAATTAATGTGCACTAATACAACTATCATTTGAAAATTTGGAAAATTCCAGGGGTCATTTGACCTTTTAAATACATTTAAGTGATTTTCTAGCCATTCAATGACCGTAGTTCATATTCGAACTACATCTACATGCAACATCTAAGCATAACGGTTTGAAAAATCATATTTGTGTACTTGTGTGCGAGTTAATTCCATGTGTAGTAAATTGGAAGGAATTTTCAAACATATTGGTGTCACGGCCTTGACACATGCATGGAGTGCCATGGCATTTAAATTCCAAAAATTTAAAAAAAGATCAGAAACACATGAAGCCTTGCTTGATGTAATGTCATGCCGCCAAGATGATGTGGTAAAATTTTTGGCATGTTTGACGAAAGTTTGGACACACACCCCTCACAAACCGGAGCAACTCACCAGAAGGCTCGTGGTTCCGAGAGGGAACAATGCATGTTTGATGATGGACGGGCGATAGCTTCCTCTTATGGCCTTCAAAAAATTTCTACAGTTAACGTGCACTAATACAACTGTCATGTGAAATTTTGGAAAATTCCAGGGGTCATTTGACCTTTTTAAGACATTTAATTGATTTTCTAGCCATTTAATGACAGTAATTCAAATTTGAACAACATCTACATACAACGGCTAACCATAACGGTTTGAAAAATCATATTTGTGTACTTGTGTGCGAGTTAATTCCATGTGCAGTAAATTGGAAGGAGTTTTCAAACATATTGGTGTCACGGCCTCGACACATCACTACTGCAGGATGCTGCTAACACGACACTACGATCAGAGACCCTTTGACGAAACTGTGTGCGATGCATTAATCGCAAACGGGGATGTAAAAAACCGTCAAAATTGATGCAAAAAGTTTGCGATGGCGGAGACATCAAACACAGTTCAGATTTTAGTTACGTGTGCGATGCTGGCATACGGTTGATCCATATGAACTGTTTGCGATTGGACAGAACAACATAAATGGGCAGCCGTATCAATGTGTGTGCGATATACGACATACAGTTCGCTCCGATGAACTGTTGGCTATTAGGCAATGCAACAGAAATGGTTAGCCAGATCGAGGTGTGTGTGATATACGGCATACGGTTCACTCGGATGAACTGTTTTCGATTAGGGAAGAGAACAGAAACGGTTCAACTTAACAAGATGTGTGTGATATGCGGCATACAGTTCACATAGATGAACTATTTGCGATGAGCCAAAAGAACACAAAGGATTCGTGTAAACAAGATGTGTGTGATACGCAGCAAACAGCCCACTCGGATGAACTGTTTGCGATGATAAATTATAACACAGACAGTTACTATAGTTAGTTCATGTGCGATTCTGTTTGTACAAAAAACTTTGAAAAATGCAAACTAGTTGCTTGCGGTGGCTAGGAGTATCGCACACGATGCGTCTGCGAGTACTCGTGTGCGATGATTAGTAAGTTACACATATGTTTCCTTATGTTAACACGTGTGTGATAAATAACACGTGGCACCGCATACGGTATTCGGGTTGTGTGTGTGCTCCACTTAGTCTTCCCGCACTCCAGCGAATGCTTCCCGCGCTCCACATGGGTGAATTGTAAAATACATGCCTCTTCCCTCATCGGTTTCCCGCCACCAGCTAATGGCTTGCTGCATATAACCCAGGCGGCAACGCACCATCGCGACACTCTGCGCAGATCTAGTCCTCTCCCATCTACCATTAGTTATTCCAAGCATGCCAGGCAACGACCAAAGCTTCGACGTCGACCCCTACTTGCGTTACATCTTCGGCGAGGAGAATGAGCCGGAGCAGGTCGGGGAGCAAGAGCTTCATCGGCCGGTGCAGGCACCATGGCCCATCGGTAGCGATATCGGTGTGACAGTCCTTGGGCGCACAATCAACATATTGTAGAGGAGGTGTGATGAGCAGTTTGCCATCCACTGTGCAAAAGATCTAGAGCTGCTCGGCGGCATGATCGACGACCCACCCGAAGAGCCTCCATCACCAGTGCTCATCGAGAGCCTGATGCCCCGCAAGGAATGGGCAGAGGACCTCTGCGATTCAGTCAAGACACAGGCAGCCTGCGGCTTCATCATTGCCCGTGGCAGCCGTGTCAACCTCGATCCCGACGATGTGGTGGCCAGGATCAAGCGCATCCTTGGCGAAGTTGACGTCCCCGATGAAGTAGAACATCGCCAATGTGATATCTTGAGGATGCAGGTGATGGATGGAATTTGCTACCAGGCCAAAGACATGGAAATGGAGCGGTTCCGCGGAGATATCATGCGCGCGATTGCACGCTGTCAAGCTCTTCTGGAAGAGGCCCAGCAGCCCCAAGAGCCTCCCAGCGCCAGCAGCTTCGTAGGTGGAGGCGGGTCAGGACACTTGGAATGAACGGCCGCAAGGGTGCTATGCTGATCATGGAGTCCGAGAAGACTGTCGTCGGAAGGCCACCAGCTCAGCCTTTTAGCCTATATTTTATTCTAATTGTATGCATATGTAGGTCGTGAGTGTTTTGGGCCTTGCCGCATGTGGCATTTTAAATTATCCTGAATATGTAAGACAATTATTAACCGTTGCCATTGTAAATTTGCCTCAACGGCGAGTAGAGCACGCGCAGGGACGCCGGAGCGGAGCGCACCGCGGCCGCCTCAATGGCGAGCAAAACGCATGGACGGATGCGACCAGAGTGCGTCACGGCCGCCTCAACGAGGAGCAGAGCACGCCGCGGCTACCTCAACGGCGAGCAACCACGTGGTCAACCTTCTGGCACCCTGTGGGAGGCATGACGGCGCATCCATCGGACACGATGGTGATATCTTGACCGTGTGTGATAGTGGGCAGACACGTACACGTATATTCGAGAACACGGGCCCATGTTTCGGGCTTCCGATGTGTGGCATACGGTTGATCCAAAAGAACTGTTTGCGATGAGCCAGAACAACAGAAACGGGCTTTGTAGGCCCAGAACCATCAATAAATTTTGACCTTGTTTCTCGTCACATTGCAGGTTACAACGCAATAAGTAATTGCAAATTTGTTCAAATCGATCAAACTAATATGTGTTCACACTTAGCACCGGGCTATAAAAACTACCCACTCGAAAATTACTTCACAGTTCCTCTCCTCATCACCCACAAAACTGGTCTTTCCTGTCAAGTCGCTCCGCCATGACCGGTAGGAGGAGTTTCGGGTGGACATATAACCAGGCAGCAAAGACCAAGGCCAGAAGAACTAGAGAGGTCCCGCCGCGAAGCGGCAGCCGTAGCAGAGATGTCCCGGCACGCCGCGGAGCCCTCGAACAAGCTCTCATGGGCACGCGAGGGCCCTCACAAGCGCACTCGCCGCGTCGACGATCACGACGAGCTGGTGTTGCTGAAGTCCTTGGCCGGCGACGATGACATTCTCGCTGGCCTCATTAAGCAGCAGGAGCTAGTCGACGGCTTGATGAAGCTGCTCGAGATCAGCGATGCCTCGGTTGAGAAGGCGACCGGCCTCGTCGAGCAACTCATGGGTGACAATGTGAAGCTCCTCAAGGCGCTCGCCAAGAAGGAGGAGGAGGCCGCCGGCTGGAAGATGTTGCATGAGCAGAGCAGTGCCTCGGGGATGACGCTAACAACGGTCATCGAGGAACTGATGGGTGACTTAAGGAAGCTCCGGATCGAGCGCGAGCAGGAGGTGGAGGAATCCGTGGCTGCTTTCAAGCAAAGTCCTGAGGAATTGAAGGAGCTGGAGGATGTCGTCGCCCGGTGATCCATCGACGAGTAGAGATAGTAGCGACCCAGATCATTGTCTGTGATTTCCTTCTTCTCTTGCCCCTGTGTCTTCCGGGCTTTGCCGCATGTGGCATTTTAAATTATCCAGAATATGTAAGACAATTATTATCCGTGCCATTGTAAATTTGTCGTCGTATTATCCGTTGCCATTTTATTTGTCGTCGTATTATCCGTTGCCCTATGTGGCATTTTAAATTAGGCCGGAATATGAGTTGAAAACATGAACAAAGCAAATGCTAACATTGAGCGGGGCCATGGGATCACAAGCAAACACCCTCCGTCCAGGTGCTTTAATTAACTGCGTGTTAAACAGCGGCTTGGCCGCCATTAATGGAGAAGTTGTGAGCGAGGCGGGCGGCTGGTGAATGGAGGTCAAAGAGCTCGCTTCCCGGTGAGCATGGGCGGCCTTGCTGCTCGCATGTGTCCCGTCGAGCCTGCGAGGTGGACAGGATGCACGCGTCCCGTCGAGCCTGCGCGGCGGACTGCTCGCATGCGTCCCGTTGAGCCTGGACGGCGGACTTCTCGCGCTCGTCCCGTCTAATCAAACAGCTGCACGGACGCCACCGAGTATGGTTAAATTTTGGCACAAAATACAGAGATGACCAATGAACGAGGACGGAGGTAGTACTATCCCATAAGAAAAGAGGGATGTGTGGCCGCACTTAAATGGTTACGGGAACACACGGTTCATATAATACAACCATTTGCGATATTAACGTGTCAGTTATTTGTTTCAAAAGGACTTCGTTGGCTATTAATGTGTGCGTCTTGTCTCAAACTGGACGATTTTTTTTACCACGGCATATATGTGCCATGTCATGAAACCATGCCAAGTTTCATGTTTTTTGGGTGAGTTTTCGATTTACTGGGATTTAAAAACCGAGATTCTCAATGTTTCAGGATGACGAGAAGTTTGTAATTCATTCCCATTCCTTCAATGGGACCTAAACATGCACCCTATGACACATGTACGATTTCCCACCCATTTTGCTTCACTGGAGCATGTGCTTGTAGTTCAAATTTGAATTATGGACTACATTAAATGCCTAGAAAACTTAATTAATATATAAAATGGCCAAACGAACACCGAACAGTTTCAAATTTCAGCACGACACTCCTGTTATTCTATGTTGCCTATAGAAAACAAAGTTCAAGGTGAGAAGAGGCAGCGATTATCGTTTCGGCCACAAGAGTGGCATGTTTCCCTACTGGAACCACGAGGGTTGCCAGAAGCTTCGGTTTGTAAGAGGCTTGTAATATAGCTTGGCCCAAGTTGAACAATTATTTACCACGACATATATGTGCCATGTAGTGACACCATGCCAAGTTTTATGATTTCTTGGTGAGTTTTGGATTTACAGAGATTTAAAAACTGAGATTCGCAATGTTTGTGGCCAAGCCAGGACGCCGAGACGGTTGAATTCATTCCCATTCCTTCCATGGGACCTAAACATGCACCCCAAGGACACATGTACATTTTTTCTAGCCATTTTGTTGCACTGGAGCATGTATTTGTAGTTCGGATTTGAATTATGGACATTAAATGACTAGAAAACTCAATTAATGAATAAAAAAGGTCAAACGAACCCTGAATAATTTCAAAGTACAACATGAATCTCCCGTTGTTTCGTGTTGCGTGTAGAAGAAAATACAAGGCTAGAAGAGGGAGCGATTATCGTTTCGCCCACAAGGGGACACGTTTCCCTATCGAAACCACGAGGGTTCTTGCGACAGGCTTCGGTTTGTAAGAGGTTTGTAATAAAGCTTGGCCCAAATTGGACAATGTTTTTACCACGACATATATGTGCCATGACGTGACACCATGCCACCTTTGATGACTTTCTGGTGAGTTTTGGATTTATGGGAATTTAAAAACCGAGATTCCAAATGTTTGAGGATGATCCAAGACGCCGGTACGGTTGTAATTCATTCCCATTCCTGGCATGGGACCTAAACATGCATCCAAGGACACATGTATAATTTTTCTAGCCATTTTGGTGAACTGGAGCATGTATTTGTAGTTCAGATTTGAATTATGGACATTAAATGCCTAGGAAACTCAATTAGTGTATAAAAAGGCCAAACGAACCCTGAATAAGTTTAAATTTCAGCACGGATATCCTGTCGTTCCATGTTGCCCATAGAACAAAATACAAGGAGAAAAGAGGCAGTGATTATTGTTTTGCCCACAAGGGGGACACGTTTCCCTATCAGAACCACGAGGCTTCTTTGAGAGAAGCTCCGGTTTGTAAGAGGTTTGTAATAAAGCTTGGCCCAAATTGGACAATGTTTTTACCACGACATATATGTGCCATGACGTGACACCATGCCAACTTTCATGACTTTCTGGTGAGTTTTGGATTTATGGGGATTTCAAAACCGAGATTCCAAATGTTTGAGGACGAGCCAAGACGCCGGTACGGTTGTAATTCATTCCCATTCCTGGCATGGGACCTAAACATGCACCCAAGGACACATGTATAATTTTTCTAGCCATTTTGGTGAACTGGAGCATGTATTTGTAGTTCAGATTTGAATTATGGACATTAAATGCCTAGGAAACTAATTAGTGTATAAAAAGGCCAAACGAACCCTAAATAAGTTTAAATTTCAGCACGGATATCCTGTCGTTCCATGTTGCCCGTAGAAGAAAATACAAGGCGAAAAGAGGCAGTGATTATCGTTTCGCCCACAAGGGGGACACATTTCCCTATCGGAACCACGAGGCTTCTTTGAGAGAAGCTCCGGTTTGTACGAGGCTTGTAATAAAACTTGTGCCAAAATGGACAAAAAAAATTCCTCGACATATATGTGCCATGTCGTGACACCATGCCAAGTTTCACGATTTTCGGGTGAGTTTTTGATTTACGGGATTTAAAAACCGAGATTCTTCTCACGAAATGTTTTCAAATAGCACATGGTTCACTCACGAAAGCCGTGTGCCTACCAAACCGTGGCCGATGCCCCCTCCCCCCTACTACGCGCGCGATCTGAGTCATGCGTTCTGATTGGCCCGAACCCAAACCCCACGGATCGTACGTTTGCACCGTTGGATGCTCCCAGATCGAACGACAATCCTCATCCCTTTCGACAGCACATGCAGTATATGGGTAAGCACTGTGCGCATGTGTCGTGCTAGCTCACGCTTCCTTCTCTACTAAGTTTTCTATATTAATGTTGTTATATATCCAAACAGGCTACCGTTTCCCGCCACTCCTCTCATCGGTTTCCCGCCACTCCTCTCATCGGTTTCCCGCCTCTTCTCCCATCGTTTTCCCGCTACCAGTGTCAGTGCTCATTGAAGGCTAGGTGGCGACACACCGGCCATGTAAATATCGCACACATTTTCTAAAAGCACAAATGTGTGTGATAGGAGGGAGTAGGTCCCATAGGGTGACCAGCGTGAAACGCCTTAAAGGCAAGGAGGCAATTCCTATTAGCAAGGGGCGGCTTCCCTTCCCGTAGCCTAGTCGAATAGAACGCAGAAGTTAAGCGTGCTCGGGCTGGAGTAGTCCAAGGATGGGTGACCCTACGGGAAGTTGCATATCTCAAGCTTCATTTAAATGCTATGACACGGTCATTATAGAGATAAATATCTCTATAGTGACCTGTCATGGCGATTATATAAACCTTGGGATCCTTGTTTTGCTAATTTGTAGACTATGTTTTTATTGGTTATTTTTTGCTCTAAAAAATTAAAGAATGATTGACTCTATAGTGACCTGTCATGGCGATTATATAAACCTTTTTCAGGTCGCATGCAGGGTATAGGGGGTCGGGTGTTCTGATCGAGCATGTCTCCCTTGTGCGGTTTATAGACGCCGCACATATCTATGGGCACCCCGAGGTATATATATTATCCTTGACCGATAACAAGGGGGGCCCACACAATCTATCCCATTGACCAAACAACGAGAAGGGTTTGACCATGATGGTTTCCTATTGCTATGGGTGCCATGTTAGACCAAATAAAGTTTGAGCGCATGCGTTGGACAACACTGATACGTCTCCAACGTATCTATAATTTATGAAGTATTCATGCCATGTTTACAACAATTCTATATGATTTTGGTATGATTTGATTAGAACTAACCCGGACTGACGCTGTTTTCAGCAGAACTACCGTGGTGTCGTTTTTTGTGCAGAAATAAAAGTTCTCGGAATGGGCTGAAAATTTACGAAGAATATTTTTGGAAAATATAAAAAATATTGGAACGAAAAGATATCGGAGAGGAGTCCCGAGGCAACCACAAGGGTGGAGGGCCCCCCCTAGGGCGTGCCCCCTGCCTTGTCGTCGCCTCGTGGGCCCCCTTGACTTGTCCCCGATGCCAACACCTCCTATAAATACCAAAACCTCCAGAAATAAACCTAGATCGGGGAGTTTCGCTGCCGCAAGCCTCTGTAGCCACGAAAAACCAATCGGGAGCCCGTTCCGGCACCCTGCCGAAGGGGGAAACCATCACCGGTGGCCATCTTCATCATCCCGGCGGTCTCCATGACGAGGAGGGAGTAGTTCACCCTCGGGGCTGAGGGTATGTACCTGTAGCTATGTGTTTGATCTCTCTCTCTCGTGTTCTTGATTTGGCACAATCTTGATGTACCGCGAGCTTTGTTATTATAGTTGGATGATATGGTGTTTCTTCCCCTCTACCTTCTTGTGATGAATTGAGTCTTGCTCTTTGAGGTTTCGTTATGTTGGATTGAGTATTGGATTTGAGAACACTTGATGTATGTCTTGCGATGGGATATATGTGGTGACAATGGGATGTTCTATTGATTCACTTGATGTATGTTTTGGCACTCAACTCACGGATTCCCGAGGTGACATTGGGGTAATCTATGCATAGGGGTTGATGCATGTTTTCGTCCTACATTCTCCGATAGAAACTTTGGAGTGATTCTTTGTTGCACGTTGAGGGATTGTTATGTGATCCAATTTTGTTATCATTGTTGAGAGAACTTGCACTAGTGAAAGTATGAACCCTAGGCCTTGTTTCTAAGCATTGCAATACCGTTTTTGCTCACTTTTGTTACTAGTTACCTTGCTGTTTTTATATTTTCAGATTACAAAAACCTATATCTACTATCCATATTACACTTGTATCACCATCTCTTCGCTAAACTAGTGCACCTATACAATTTACCATTGTATTGCGTGTGTTGGGGACACAACATACTCGTTGTTATTTGGTTGCAGGGTTGTTTGAGAGAGAACATCTTCATCCTATGCCTCCCACGGATTGATAAACCTTAGGTCATCCACTTGAGGGAAATTTGTTACTGTCCTACAAAACTCCGCGCTTGGAGGCCCAACACGAGTCTACAAGAAGAAGCTTGCGTAGTAGACATCAAGCTCTTTTCTGGCGCCATTGCCGGGGAGGTGAGTGCTTGAAGGTATATCTTTAGATCTTGCAATTGAATCTTTTAGTTTCTTGTTTTATCACTAGTTTAGTCTATAAAAGAAAACTACAAAAAAATGGAATTGAGGTTGCCTCATATTATTCATCTTTATAATGTCTTTCTTGAAAATGATGGATCAGAAAATTGTGCCAAAGTGTTAGAAGAAGAATGCAATAAAATGTTTGGCATAAAATATTTGAATGATGAGCATGATTGCAATGTTGTTAGTGTGAATTATTTGAATATCCATGATGCTAATGATATGCAAGGCCATAAGCTTGGGGATGCTATGTTTGATGAATATGATATTTTTAGTCCCGCAAGTTTTGATGAGAAAATTTATTATGATGAAAGCATGCCTCCTATTTATGATGATTATATTGATGAAAGTGGGTTTGGAAGAGTGTCAACTCTAGGAAATAATGATCCCACTATTTTGGAGGGTGTTGAATCTTTTCACAATATTGATAAAAGTGGATTTGGAGAGGTCATGACTTTATTTAGTGATGAATCCACTATTTTGGAAGAGGTTCCAATTGATTATGAGAACAAAGTTGCTATCTATGATGATTATTGTGATGACACTTATTATATAAAGAATAATGATAACCATGAAACTTGTCATCATGATTTCAATTTTCAATTCGATTATGCCTCAGATGATAGTTATTTTGTTGAGTTTGCTCCCACTACTATTCGTGAGAATAAATTGGCTTATGTGGTGAGTAATAAAATTTCTATGCTTGTAGATCATGAAAATAATGCTTTATGTTGTGGTTATATTGTTAAATTCATTCATGATGCTACTGAAAATTATTATGAGGGAGGAATATATGCTTGTAGGAATTGCAATGATATCAAGTTTCCTCTCTATGTGTTGAAAGTTTTGAAGCTATGCTTGTTTTGCCTTCCTATGCTAGTTGATTCTTGCTCCCATAAATTGTTTGCTCACAAAATCCCTATGCATAGGAAGTGGGTTAGACTTAAATGTGCTAGTCATATGCTTCATGATGCTCCCATTATGTTTCAATTCTTATCTTTTATGTGAGCATCATTGAAATCATCATGCCTAGCTAAAAAGGCATTAAAGAAAAGCGCTTGTTGGGAGACAACCCAATATTTACCCCTACTGTTTTTGTGTGTTCACATGATTAAGCTACTTTAGTAATCATGTTTTATAGCTTTTGTTTGAATAAAGTTCCAAGTAAAGCCTTTGGGATAGTGTGGATGATAGTTGACTTGATTCTGTGCAAAAACAGAAACATTTGCGTCAAGTACAGAAATTCCTATATTTCACTGGAACATGGAAATATTCTGAATTTTTTTACAGTTGATTGGTATAAAAATTGTCCACGTTTTCCTAATTTTTCAGAATTGTTGGAGTAACATAAGTATGAGCTTAATTCAGATCTTTACAGACTGTTCTGTTTTTGACAGATTCTGTTTTCGATGCATAGTTTGCTTGTTTTCTAGTTTCTATGGCTTATATTTCTTAATATAAATTGTAGAAATGATAGGTTACAGTAGGCATAATGTGATAAATTTTTTGAATCTTGTCTTGACAGTACCAAAGTGAATGATTTGTTTTATCAAACTAACCAATCTCACGAAGTTCCGTTAAGTTTTGTGTGATTGAAGTTTTCAAGTTTTGGGTGAGATATCGATATGAGGAGAACAAGGAGTGTAAAGACACTTGGGGATGCCCAAGGCACCCCAAGTTAATATTCAAGGAAGATCCAAGCAACTAAGCTTGGGGATGCCCCCGGAAGGCATCCCCTCTTTCGTCTCCAACATTATTGGTTACCTTACTTGGAGCTATATTTTTATTCGTCACATGATATGTGTTTTGCTTGGAGCATCATTTTGTTTGATTAGTATTTGCTTTCTGTTATTTAGAGTAATGTTTTGCATCTTTTATTTCGATAAAAATGTCAAGTATAGCCTTTACCATGCTTATTTTGCAAGTCTATATGTTGCTGTTTTGAAAACAGAAAGTTTTCTATCATTGTCTGAATTCTTCTGGGAAATTAGAACATGCTAAAATCCTGAAATCTTTAAACAATGAGTAACAACAAATTTTCTACAGTGTGGTAATTTTTCAGAAGTTTTGGAGTTAGGGAAGTATGAGTACAATTGCACTCTTTACAGACTGTCCTGTTTAGACAGATTGCTGTTATGTTTGCATATGTTTGCTTGTTTAATGATTCTATTTGAGGATAGGAGTATTAAATATGCAGAGGCATTTAGTATGCAATGTCAAATAATAATTTTAGTGATTTGATACATTAGAGAATGATAAGGTTTTGCATTTGATTTATACTAACTTTTCTCTTCTTGTTGAGTTTTGTGTGCATGAAGTTTTTAAGATTTAGGGAAACCGTGATATAAAAGGAATTAAGGAGACACAAAAGCTCAAGCTTGGGGATGCCCAAGGCATCCCTAGTTAATATTTCAAGAAGTCTCAAGCATCTAAGCTTGGGGATGCCCCGGTAGGCATCCCACCTTCGTTCATCAAGAATTATCGGTTAGTATCGGTTGAGCCTAAGTTTTTGCTTCTTCAGATGATGTGTGCTATTTTTAGAATGTCATTTTATTTTATTTTGCTTGTTGTTTGAATAAAATACTTAAGATCTAAATTATTATTTTTGAGAGAGAGTCTTCACATAGCTACTTAATTATTTGACTACTCATTGATTTTCACTTATATCTTTTTGGAGTAGTTTGTCATTTACTCGTGTGCTTCACTTATATCCTATGAGTAAATGGTTGAGTGAATTGAATATCATAAATCTGAAATTATATATGTTTCATATGCTTATCCCATGGGGAGTAATGACTTCACATATAAGAAGTATAGGTGGTATATTTATTGAAAGTTAGCAAACATAGTATTGGTCACTTGAACAATTCATGAAAGAATATTGAAGGAAGAGAGATTTCACATATAAATATACTATCTTGGACATCTTCTATGATTGTGAGCCCCATTAATTATTTTCAAACTTGAGCAAATTAGTTGAAGTTGGACAAGGAAGACAACGTAATGAGTTATGCTTGGGTATATTTGTATAGAAGTTATATTGTTATGGATCCTCCAACATGTGGTGCTTGCTATTTAGAATATTTTGCTAGCCAAAATTTCTGTACTAAGCAGGAATACTTCTTGTGTATCCAAAATCCTTGAACCAAGTTTGTTCCCTGAGTGTCCACCATATCTACCTATATGCGGTATTTACCTGCCGTTCCAAGTAAATTTGCATGTGCCAAACTCTAAACCTTCAAATAATAATCTGTTTTGTATCCCCGAATCGCTCATGTAGCGACTAGGGGATGTCAGTATCTTCCATGCTAGGTGGGTTATTCTCACGATGAGTGTTGATTCACTTGTCATTCACGAGAAAGTGGCTGGTAATCGGGATGCCCAGTTCCATGCTCGAAATCAAATCAAAATATAATCATCAAACAAAACTCCCCCAGGATTGTTGTTGGTATGGACGGTACCCATTGTTTCGGATCAGCCGTGGAGTGTGATTGTTGGTGGAGGGGGAGTAAAAACTTTACCATTCTGTTTGGGAACCGCCTATAATGTGTCTAGCATGGAAGATAGTGAGAACTCTTGGTTGTTATTTTGACAATGAAAGCATACCTCTCAAAATTATGTTCATCTCTGTTTTAAAAGCTTCGAGCTCTGGCACCTCTGCAAATCCCTGCTTCCCTCTGCGAAGGGCCTATCTTTTACTTTTATTTGTGTTGAGTCAATTTCTTATTCCAACCTATTCTTTAGTTGGCAAGCATCATGTGGTGGGGAAAGATCTAAGCATATATGGCCATTCAAATATATTTGATCATGAATTATTATTGTTGACAATTATCTATATGATAAATAAGTTGGGAGGCGAAACACTAAGCCCCTATCTTTCTCTGTGTTCGATGGATGCTATTTGTTCTAAAAATATGGTTTGAGTGGTAGCAATCATGGAAGACTATATGATAGTTGAGTATGTGGAATTTGCTAAATCAAAGCTCTTACATAGACCCTTCCTGAAAATAAGATGAATTGCAATTGTTTGATGACTGAGAACATAGTTTGTTAGTTTTCAAGAAAGTTTATGGTCTATGCTTTAACATGTTAATAGCTTGCTACTTGATCATGAGAAGTTTTATGAGATGAGCTACCATTTATGATATATAATGATGCTACAAAAGGTGATTGAAATTATTATTGATCAAACTTGTGCACTTGCTAGCATTCACACTTCATAAATTATTTCTTTTATCATTTACCTACTCGAGGACGAGCAGGAATTAAGCTTGGGGATGCTGATACGTCTCCAACGTATCTATAATTTATGAAGTATTCATGCCATGTTTATAACAATTCTATATGATTTTGGTATGATTTGATTAGAACTAACCCGGACTGAAGCTGTTTTCAGCAGAACTACCGTGGTGTCGTTTTTTGTGCAGAAATAAAAGTTCTTGGAATGGGCTGAAAATTTACGAAGAATATTTTTGGAAAATATAAAAAATTCTGGAATGAAAAGATATCGGAGAGGAGTCCCGAGGCAACCACAAGGGTGGAGGGCGCGCCCCCTGCCTTGTCGTCGCCTTATGGGCCCCCTTGACTTGTCCCCAACACCAACACCTCCTATAAATACCAAAACCTCTAGAAATAAACCTAGATCGGGGAGTTCCGCCACCGCAAGCCTTTGTAGCCACAAAAAACCAATCGGGAGCCCGTTCCGGCACCCTGCCGGAGGGGGAAACCATCACCGGTGGTCATCTTCATCATCCCAGCGGTCTCCATGACGAGGAGGGAGTAGTTCACCCTCGGGGCTGAGGGTATGTACCAGTAGCTATGTGTTTGATCTCTCTCTCTCTCGTGTTCTTGATTTGGCACGATCTTGATGTACCACGAACTTTGTTATTATAGTCGGATCATATGGTGTTTCTTCCCCTCTACCTTCTTGTGATGAATTGAGTCTTGCTCTTTGAGATTTCGTTATGTTGGATTGAGTATTGGATTTGAGAACACTTGATGTATGTCTTGCGATGGGATATCTGTGGTGACAATGGGATGTTCTATTGATTCACTTGATGTATGTTTTGGCACTCAACTCGCGGATTCCTGAGGTGACATTGGGGTAATCTATGCATAGGGGTTGATGCACATTTTCGTCCTACGTTCTCCGATAGAAACTTTGGAGTGATTCTTTGTTGCACGTTGATGGATTGTTATGTGATCCAATTATGTTATCATTGTTGAGAGAACTTGCACTAGTGAAAGTATGAACCCTAGGCCTTGTTTCTAAGCATTGCAATACCGTTTTTGCTCACTTTTGTTACTAGTTACCTTGCTGTTTTTATATTTTCAGATTACAAAAACCTATATCTACTATCCATATTACACTTGTATCACCATCTCTTTGCCGAACTAGTGCACCTATACAATTTACCATTGTATTGGGTGTGTTGGGGACACAAGAGATTCTTTGTTATTTGGTTGCAGGGTTGTTTGAGAGAGACCATCTTCATCCTATGCCTCCCACGGATTGATAAGCCTTAGGTCATCCCCTTGAGGGAAATTTGTTATTGTCCTACAAAACTCTGCGCTTGGAGGCCCAACACGAGTCTACAAGAAGAAGGTTGCGTAGTAGACTTCAGACACCCCCCCCCCCACCGCCTCGAAGTTGGGAAACCGACATCGTACGTATTGAACCAGGCTTGGGGTTGGGTACGGTGTTCGGTTTGTAATATAGTTGGTGGCCCATCGAAGTTGTGCATTCGGGATTTTAACACATCACACACCACCGTACCCATACATATTTTCGGGCCGCATGCAGTGTATACGCGGTCTTCTGATCGACCACATCTCCCTTGTGCGGTTTTTTGTGATGACACGCATATCTGTGGGCTCCCCGAGTGTATATATACCATCCCTTTGACCGATAACGAGGGGTATGTGTTGGCCATGAATGGATTCCTCCTAGTTCGTGTTAGGGCCGGTCACCATCACATGTCGTTCAACCAAAGCTCGAGCTCATGCGTTGTCAGGATTCCCTCCCACATGCTTGGATTGCTGGGTTCGACCTACACCGTACCATGCATATCTCGTCCTTAACAACCTAGCCTTCATGGTTGTTGTCTATATCGAGAGGTAGGCACCACATCTAAATTTTACATTATTCTATATTGAAAACACACATCACCCCTTCCAGCATACATCATTTTGGGCCGCATGTAAGAGGTGCTGGTTTTGTGGTCCCTCTCGTACGATTTTTTATGATGGTTCAATATATTGGCCCAAGCGGTTTATCGACAACAAAAGTTGTCGTTTGACCAAACGATAGATTCACTGGTCTGTCTTATGGTAGGTCATGGCGACATGCATGTATGACCAAAGTATCATTACGTGCATCCGCCCCGCTGACACGAAGTGGGAGATGGGTCAAGCACCCTAGCTAGCTACGACATTATGTCATTATAGATATATCCAAGGGTGCTTTCGGGTTTGTGAGGCAGGTGCCACCAAAGTTGTGCATTGTGTATTTAAAGTTTTAAACATCACACCCTATAATGCTACATATATTTGGCCACTTCCAGGTGTTCTTGACTTCTGGCCCCTCTCATCGATGTTCGACGACGTGCCCAACCGTGGGCCCGCGCAGTCAAAGTTGTGCATTGGAATTTTGAACATCACAGACCACCCTTTTCACTCATATATATTTGGGCCACATGCTGGTGTGGCTGTCTTCTGACCCTCTCTAATGTTTTTTTTGCTGCAAAGACTCTGATGACGCTAAACGGACACGGGTATAATGTCTTAACCGTGTGCGATGCAAGTGCGCTGTGAATCACCACGACTGTGCAAGCGCGAGCAAAGGTGGAGGCACTGGCTCAACCGTGTGCGATGCAAGTGCGCTGTAAAATCACCATGACTGCGCAAGCGCGAGCAAAGGGTGGAGGTACTGGCTTAACCGTGTGCGATGCAAGTGCGCTGTAAAATCACCACCTGCGCAAAGCTAAAGGCGGGTAGTTTATTTAGATTGAATTCCACGTCTGCGTCTGAAAATTAGGACGAACCGTGTGCGATAGACTAGCTAGCTAGAAATCTAAAAACAAACTACCCGCCTTGAGCGTTGCAAAAATTGGCAGTTCCGCCACTTTTCCTTATTATCATACACGCATATTCTTATTGGACCGTGCGCGATCTTGGGTACTCCCGCCCCGCATCAATTCCTTTACCCAAATTTTAGTAGCCGCCATACTTCAACCATCGCCCACACTCCTCCAGCACCAACCTTATAGTAAAATTGCAGTAGCCGAGGCATTTGAACCGTCGCCCTCCCTCGTCCACCACCATCTCCACCCACCATTACTAAAAATTTCAGTAGCCGCGGCGTATCCTCAAACACCCCCCCTCCACACTCCCCCACCCAGCCCCCTCTCCCCCCCTCGAACCCTAGCTCGCCGCCGGCGCCGCCACCAACCCCTGCCGGTCTGCCCGTTCCTCCTAGCTTAGATAATAAAGTTCAGGTTACCCAGCGATTCCCATACCGTCGCCCCACTCCCCTGAGTTTTTAGATGAGGCCTGCGGTGTCCCTCCTCGCCAGATCCACGTCCCCTGCTCCAGAATGTCGCAGCCTAAGCTCGACCATGTATCCCGGGGAGCCCGACGAGTGTTCGACCAAGAAGAGGTTTATCATGGCCTCTCCGACGGACGTTGGTGAGGTGGCCGCTGTTCGCCCCGACCTGTCGATCCCAGAGCAACACGTCACCGCTGAAGCCGGCAAAGACGTTGACTACGTTGCCATGACGAAGGCTTCATGTCAGCAAGCTAGCGTATTTCTGTATCTCGGGAAAGCTGGCTACGACATCAAGCTCGTCGACAGCGACGGCTTCACGCGGGCCATGTCACAGGTTAAGTGGTCCATCCCCAACCCCTTTGGTTCAACCGCCGTCGATCTCTTCGACGGCCCTGCCGCTGATCTCCTCCGCCAAGCGGTCAAGGATTTGCGATCCTTGTACGCCATCGAGCCCATTTTGTCATTTCTGAAGGACACATTCTACGGCGGCGGCTTGGAATCCTCAATTGCCAAGTCAGATCTCATCGACCACGACCACGACCACGACCACGAGGAGGGCACCCACAAAGTTTCTTCCAAGGTGAAACAACCCATCTGTGACATCAGAAAGTGCACCATGGGTCTGTGCTCTTCCAACTGGAAGGATCCCGTCCATGACATGTGAGGCAACATCCTATTGATACGTCTCCAACGTATCTATAATTTTTGATTGTTCCATGCTATTATATTATCTGTTTTGGATGTTTTATATGCATTAATATGCTATTTTATATTATTTTTGGGACTAACCTATTAACCTAGAGCCCAGTGCCAGTTCCTATTTTTTCCTTTTTTTTGAGTTTCGCAGAAAAGGAATACCAAACGGAGTCCAAACGGAATGAAACCTTCGCGATGATTTTTCTTGGACCAGAAGACAACCAGGAGACTTGGAGATGAAGTCGGAGGAGCCACGAGGCGGCCACAAGGACGGAGGGCGCGCCCCCACCCTTGTGGGGCCCCCCCATGACCCTCCTGACCTAATTCTTTCGCCTATATATTCCCAAATATCCCCAAACCACCAGAGGCATCCACGAAAACACTTTTCCACCACCGCAACCTTCTGTACCCATGAGATCCCATCTAGGGACCTTTTCTGGCACCCTGTCGGAGGGGGATTCGATCTTGGAGGGCTTCTACATCAACTCTATTGCCCTTCCGATGAAGCGTGAGTAGTTTACCACAGACCTACGGGTCCATAGCTAGTAGCTAGATGGCTTCTTCTCTCTCTTTGATTCTCAATACCATGTTCTCCTCGATGTTCGGATCTATTCGATGTAATACTTTTTTGCGGTGTGTTTGCCGAGATCCGATGAATTGTGGATTTATGATCAGCTTATCTATGAATATTATTTGAATCTTCTCTGAATTCTTATATGCATGATTTGATATCTTTGTAATTCTCTTCGAACTATCGGTTTGGTTTGGCAAACTAGATTGGTTTTTCTTGCAATGGGAGAAGTGCTTAGCTTTGGGTTCAATCTTGCGGTGTCCTTTCCCAGTGATAGTAGGGGCAGCAAGGCACGTATTGTATTGTTGCCATCGAGGATAAAAAGATGGGGTTTTCATCATATTGCTTGAGTTAATTCCTCTACATCATGTCATCTTACTTAGTGCGTTACTCCGTTCTTTATGAACTTAATACTCTAGATGCATGCTGGATAGCGGTCGATGTGTGGACTAATAGTAGTAGATGCAGAATCGTTTCGGTCTACTTGACACGGACGTGATGCCTATATTCATGATCATTGCCTTTGATATCGTCATAACTTTGTGCTTTTCTATCAATTGCTCGGCAGTAATTTGTTCACACACCATGTTATTTGCTATCTTGAGAGAAGCCTCTAGTGAAACCTATGGCCTCCGGGTCTATTTTTCATCATATAAGTTTCCGATCTATTATTTTTCATCATATTAGTTTCCGATCTACTATTTTGCAATCTTTTATTTTTCGATCTATAAACCAAAAATACCAAAAATATTTACTTTATCATTTATCTATCTCTATCAGATCTCACTTTTGCAAGTAACCGTGAAGGGATTGACAAACCCTTTATCGCGTTGGGTGCAAGTTGTTTGATTGTTTGTGTAGGTATTCGGTGATTTGTTCGTTGTCTCCTACTGGATTGATACCTTGGTTCTCAAACTGAGGGAAATACTTATCTCTACTTTGCTGCATCACCCTTTCCTCTTCAAGGGAAAAACCAACGCAAGCTCAAGAAGTAGCACCTATCAGCAAATCTTACCTTTTCTAGCTTGCCAACCCGTACCCTTTGTTGTAGTAGCATTTGTTGTGCGGTGCTTTAACTGTGTCATGTTTAATTATTTCAGTTATGCAAAAATGTATTGTTCAATAGGGCTATGTGATGTTTAAGTATGAATTGTCCACTTCAGTTTCACGAATGGCTATATTTGGTTGTTTATAGTGAGTAGATGCCTTGTTTATCTGTATTTGGTTGTTAGGTTGGTTGCAGTGAGCATTTTTCCAGTTATCGAGCAGATGCCTTATTTATATGTATTTGGTTCTTAGGTTGGTTGCAGTGAGCATTTGTCCAGTTATCAACCAGATGCCTTGTTTATCTGTATTTGGTTGTTAGGTTGGTTGCAGTGAGCATTTGTCCAGTTTTCAAGCAGATGCCTTGTTTATCTGTATTTGCTTGTTAGGTTGGTTGCAGTGAGCATTTGTCCAGTTTTCAAGCATATGCCCTGTTTATCTGTATTTGCTTGTTAGGTTGGTTGCAGTGAGACTCTGTCCAGTTTTCAATGGCTATATTTGGTTGTTATACTGATCATTTATGCCTTGTTTATTTCATTCATTCACAATGTGATGTTCATTATGTGCAAGTCGGAACTGTGCCGCTCGACTGCATCAATACCAGTTTGAACGGCTATATTTGGTTCCAGTTAGGCCTGGTGTAGTTAACACATGCCCTTTATTTCAGTTCTACACATTTATCCAGTGTGATGTTTAAGCATTACCTACGTTCTATTCATTTTCAACAATACCAGTTTGAATTGCAATATTTGATGGCTGTTAAGCCTATTATCGGTAACATTGCCTTCCATTTTATATCTACTTTAACAGCATGATGAAACCAACACATTCAAGCTATCATTTGGAGATGGTGTTGTTTACCTTTGCTATATTTGTTTGATGTTAAGGTTGCTGTACTTATCATGCCTTTCCACTACTTATGCAGGACAACAACGGGAGTGGCCACCATTTTCCGCCGAGGTTAGTTTCATCCCTCGGCTAGTACTCCCCCCCCCCCCCCGTCGTTCCATAATGTAGTGCATATAGATCCAGGCCTGGACACTTGTTAGCTTCTAATATTGACTTGTTGCTTGTAGGTGCGTATGCCCTTGGCAAGGATCCACGCATCGACCCTTTTTGCGTATGGGGCAATGAGATATTCATGAACAAGCATCAAGTGAGGAAACTGATAAGGATTATTAGCAAAAAGATACGAATGGTGGCAAGCAAATTATTTGTTTATGCTCTATCCAACACAACAGTTAGCTGTAGGATGGTAACTACAAACTCTGCAGCCTTCTCTTTTTACTGCCCATAATGAGTTGTTAGACAACAATGTCTGAATCTTTTTCGTTCGCAGTGGTTCCCGAAGCAGTTCACTCAAGATTACCTCGCAAAGTACATGATTGGTGGACACGCAATGAAGGTTAAAGTATTTCATCCAGACTACAATGAGCATCGAGAAGTCCTAATGAAGACAGTGAAGGATGGACGGGCAGCCATCACAAGGGGTTGGCCTAGAGTCGTGCGCGCATTACGCATGGAGGAGGGCACAATATGGGCATTCCGCTTCACCTTCTCCATCAACCAGAATGTCTTTCGCCTCTCTCTTTACAGTCTTTAGTACAACTGTGGTTCATCATTCTTTACTTGATGCTTCTGTAGTTCTTCAGTATATGTACCTGTGCATCGAATTATGCATTCGTGGTTGAACCTATATTTGTAATAAACATGGTTGGATATGAAATAAGTGATTGCCTACTTTCAAATTCAAAACATGTGATTTTTAAATTAGGGATTACACTGCACATGATTTGCGAAAGCGAAACGTCTACGATAGATGTGGAGATCAGACACATTTCTAGGATCCACTACGTATGCGATCAATCTCTACTGCACACACGATCAGCCAAGAAAAAACGTGTGCGATTAACAATAGCATCGCACACAGTTCTTTCTTATTAAATGTTTGCAATAGTCACCTTATCACACACGCTTCGCAATTATGGACTATTTGTGATGTTATGCGTATCGCAAACGTTTGGTCATAGAAGAACGCGTGCGATAGGTCGATCATCCGACGTGGGTATGATGGATGAATCGTGTGGGATGTATTCAAGCTTCGCATATAGTTTTATAGCGACAACTGTGTGCGCTCTTACATCGAATTGCACACAGTCGAGGAAAAGTAAATGTGTGTGATTGTCTACTTCTATAATCGTGAACTATTTGTGATGGGTCGCGCATCGTAAACGTAGCACCACAGAATACCGACTGCGATGGCAATGCGAGCACAAACGAGTAGGGAGTATTGTATATGCATCAAGGCTCCCTATCCCCGACGGTTTCTGGGTCGTGTGGGAAGGACCCCCCCCTATCACAGTCACTCACTTGGCGACGGTTCAGAACGCCGTCGCGGAAAGGGGTTAAAAATGGTTTGTATAGCACCTCGCTGTACCAGTGCATGCATGGAGTGCCATGGCATTTAAATTCCAAAAAATTAAAAAATGATCGGACGATGTAAATATCTGGTGTTCAAAAAAGAAATTGTAAAGATCTGGCAAGACAATCGGGCCCCACACAATTGGCACTCTATTTCGTGCCTCGAGGTTTGGAAGGTGAGTGGCGCGGGTTATTAATCAGACGCGGTTCTGTATTGGAAACCGTCAGCTATTAAGTTCACACATGACTTTTGCTGCGGGAATCGTGTGTAATTCAAACTACAGTACTCGCAAATTCCGGCGACCGGCGTGTGTACTATTCCCGTCGATCTAGATTCCAGCCGCCAATAAATACTACCTTGCTCACGTCGTCCCGCCTGCATTCTCATCTACATCCTCCCCTCGCTCGCCCTCTCTCTCTCTCAAATCTCTGCCATGGCGCCGCCGATCTACCCACGCGCCGACGAGGAGGTGCCGCCCCCCGAGGACGCTTAGTCGAAGAGCAGTGACAAGGAGGACCCCTATGTGCCGCCGGACTAGGTTGTGTCGGACCCCCCAACTTTGGAGTGGTTTTGGGGCCAGTACAACTTGGTCTGTGGAAGTCGCTGCCGCCGGCTGAGAAAGCCAGGCAAGTAACGTTCAAGAAGGAGATGGCGGAGGAGGAAGCCAGGTACCAGGCGGCCTGTGAAGCCCGTGATGCCACCTGGAAAAAGGAGGCAGTGGAGCTTTGGGGGCGGGCACGTCGTCGTGCGGAGGAGGTGTACGAAGATGGGTACTTCGCGAGGAAGGTCAAAGGCTCTAGGCGCCTCATCGCTGCATGGTGGTGGGCCGATAAGCTCCAGCGTGCCACCGACGAGGAGCTCCGGTGGGCGCCTAATGAAATGGAAAGATCATTCGCGCTCATCCGCCAGCAAGAGGCAGATCGGTACGTCAAGCGCTGCGAGGCGGAGGACTGCCTCCACGTTGGGAAGATGCCGCGCACCAGGGAGCTGCTGGCGAGGGGCTGCCGGAATACTGCCCCCAGGAGGGATTATTAGTTTTAGTATTGTTCGTTTTCAATTTTATGCATTGTACCTAGTAGTTAAGTATCGTCACGTATATGTGATGATATTATATATATTATGTGATGAACTAATGAACAATTAATATATATTATGAATTCCATTTTCTATCTGTTTTCATATAATAATTTGTATCTAGCTGTTATCATCCACATATACAGAATGGAAAGCATATATACACACATTGAAACAGAACATATAGGAACGGAAAACATAGTACACACATTGAAATAGAGCAATATTATGACTGCGGTGAATACATAGCGATCCACGTCGAAATGACTCAACAAAATAAAACGTGTCCATGAGACCATGACCAGCAGCCCTTGCCTACGGTAGCTCTTGGCTCTGCCTAAACTCGTGCACGCGTTCGTCCAAGCGGTCGACATGCTCGCGATACATCTGGAGCGTGATCTCGAGCTCCAAGTTGGCTATTTCATCGGAGATCACCAGCTCGAGGATGCGACAACCATGTTCCTCTAGTGCGCCCAGGTGGAAACCTGGGCCAAGGAGGCAGTCAAGCCTAGAGACCAGCGCGTTGGCATCGAGCGGGCCGCGGACAAGGCGAACGGCGTGACCCATGCGAACGGCGCGGCGGGCGTCCGGTGCAAATACTGCGCGGCCGGCCTCTGGTGCAAGTACAGCGCAGACGGCCTCTGCCCACTCCTGGCGAGGAATGGGGGTACTGACATGATGTGTACCCAGCTGCGACGCCCTGTCGGCAGCAGGCAAGCGCCGATGGATCCGCTCTAGCTGTGCGGCGCGCCGCGCCTCTTGCTCTGCGGCGCTCCAGCGGTCTTGATGTACGGTGAGCCGCAGCTTATCAGCGCGGATGCGCCTAGCTTGCTCTGCGGCGCACCATCGATAATGTTGTGCGGCGAGCTGCAGCCTCTCGGTGCTGACATGCCTATCCTGATCCGCGGCGCTGAAGCGCCATGCGCCAAGGGTCTGCTCAACTCTGGCGATGATGCGCATCACGGTGTTGTCCATCGTGTTACCGGGGAGCACCTCGGCCTCGACGGGCCGTGGCACCTTCTCGTTTTCCTCGTCGAGGAGGTTGATGGCAGAGGCGACGCTTTGGTGGGTTGGCATGCTTGGAAAAAGTGGATGTGCTATAGGCTGCGCTTGTTGCCTCCGTTCGTCGCATGCCGCCTAGGTTTATGCGCAATATCGCTGGGTGGCGGCGGGAAACCGGTGAGGAAATGGCGGGAAACGGTGGCGTGTTCATAAAACGCCATCAATTAATGGAAACTTAGCATGGAAGGAACATCGAACTAGCACGACGCGTGCAGGCACATTGCTCGCCCAAGGCTATGATCCATATACTTGTGTGCCCAACAAAGCACACTATTCACAATAAAGAATATTGTTCCGTTTATCCTAGTATAGCAGTGGCGGCAAGCATCACAAGAAGTAGATGATGATCAGATGATCATTTATCCTAGTTAATTATGCATGTAATAGTTTACTTTGGTGTGTGGAAATGTCATGTGTGTACTAGCCACCTATGTAATTGGATGTTTGCCGCGTATCACACACATCTTGTTTACACGAAACGTTTCTGTTCTCTTGGCTCAACACAAACAGTTTATCGGAATGAACTGTATGCCCTCCATTGCACACACCTTGATCTGGATGAACCATTTCTGTTGTGTTGCCTAATCGAAAATAGTTCATCTGAGTGAACTGTATGCCGTATATCGCACACACCTTGATCTGGCTGACCGTGTCCTTTGTTTTGCCTAATCACAAACAGTTCATCCGAGTGAATTGTATGCCGTATATCACACACACCTTCATTTGGCTGCCCATTTCTGTTGTTCCGCCTCAACGCAAACAGTTCATTGAACTGAACCGTATGCCACGCATCGCACACACAACTAAAATCTGAACCGTGTTTGATGTATCCACCATCGCAAACATTTTGCATCTTTTTTATGGTTTTTTTACATCACCGTTTGCAATTAATGCATCGCACACAGTTTCGTCGAAGGGTCTCTGATTGTAGTGTCGCGTTAGCAGCATCCTGTAGTAGTGAATCAATCACAGAGGGGCTCTACATCAACCTTGCTGCCCTTCCAATGATGTGTGAGTAGTTTACCACAGACCTAAGGGTCCATAGTTAGTAGCTATATGGCTTCTTCTCTTTATTTGATCTGCAATACAATGTTCTCCTTGATGTTCTTGGAGTTCTATCCGATGTAATCACTTTTTTGCGATGTGTTTGTTGGGGTCCGATGAATTGTGAGTTTATGATTAAATTATCCATGAATATTATTTGAGTTTTCTCTGAACTCCTTTAGGCATGATTATTATAGCTTCGTATTTCTCTCCGATCTATTGATTTGGTTTGGCCAACTGGATTGATTTATCTTGTAATGGGAGAGGTGCTTTGTAATGGGTTCGATCTTGCGGTGCCCAATCCCAGTGATAGAAGGGGACATGACACATATGTATCATTGCTATTAAGGGTAAAAAGATGGGGTTTATTCATGCGTGAGTTTACTTTGTCTACATCATGTCATCTTGCTTAAGGCGTCAGTCTGTTCATTATGAACTTAATACTCTATATGCATGTTGGATAGCGGTCGATGTGTGGAGTAATAGTAGTAGATGCAGAATCGTTTTGGTCTACTTGTCTCGGACGTGATGCCTATATACATGATCATTGCCTTGGATATCATCATGATTATTGGCGTTTCTGTCAATTGCCCAACAGTAATTTGTTTACCCATCGTATGCTATTTTCAAGAGAGAAGCCTCTAGTGAAAACTATGGCCCCCTGGTCTACTTCTATCATATATTAAAAATCCTAAAAATACTTTGCTGCAATTTTACTTTATTTATTTTATTTTGTATTTTTGTTCGATCTATCTATCTATCACCATACAATTTAATCTTGCAATTAACCGCCAAGTGATTGACAACTCCTTGTTCGCGCTGGGTGCAAGGATTTGTTATTTTGTGTGCAGGTGCTGTTAACGAGTTGTTGTGTGATTCTCCTATTGGATTGATAACCTTGGTTTCCTAACTGAGGGAAATACTTATCTCTATTGTACTGCATCATCCCCTCCTCTTCGGGGAAATCCCAACGCAGCTCGCAAGTAGAAAGGGCCTACTTGTGTCTGGTCCATTTAGGGCCACGACCCATATGAGTTGTGCCAATACGACCCGTCAACGGCCTGTTAATTATTTGAAACCATTGCAGCCCATCATCAGTTTGAGCCCGTTAACAACCCGCTATATATTTGGGCTCAATAATGGCCCGAGGTTATTTTGGCCCGTTAACAGCCCGTTCTAGGGATGGGCCAATATTCAGGACGTACGTCTTTCAGCCTTTTAGAGACCCATTCAAGTGTTGGGCCAATTTCCAGCCCGGTGTGTCTTTTGGCCTCTTGACGGCCCATATAGGAGTTGGGCCATATACGGTCTGACCTGACTTTTGGCCTCTTAACGACTCATGCTCTTCATGGTCCAATTCAAGCCCGGTGTGTCTTTCGGTCTGTTAAAGGCCCACAACAGAGTTGGGCCATTTAAAGTTCAACCTGACTTTTGGCCTAGTAGCCCATGTCACCGAGGCACAATTCCAGCCCGACCTTACTATTGGTCTTTTAAAGGCCCGTGTTGTTAATCGGCCCACTTATGGCCTGCTTGGATTTCGGCATGTTAACAACCCAACAGGAACTGGGCCAAGCATTAACTATTGTCTATTTTCGGCCTGCTAAGGACCATTTGCTCGTTTCAATTATTGCGGCCCAATAGAGCTTTCGGCATGTTAATGACCCGTCAACTAATTGGGCCCGCTAAAGTTCAAGCATGGCTATAGGCCCAATTAGCCAACATCAACTTTGGCCCAGCTATTAGTTTGAGCCTATTACAAGGAGCATTTATGGACAGGGCCAAATCCGGTCAATCAAAGGCCCAAGACAACTTTGGCCCCTACGAGCCCATTAGGGGGCCCATTGTGGGAAGTGGGCCGCTAACCTTGATGAAGGGCCCACGACACTTCGTTCTAGTTATTAATTTCACTACTTATTTTGGCTTCTTAGCGACTAGTGGAGCTTTCGACCCAGAAAGTTGGATTGCGAGCCGCGCTAAGAAAATGTACATCATACAAGAAAAAACATAGCACATCGAAGCATATATTAAAGGAAATTACATCCACTGAGCAATCAAAGATTGATGCCAGTGCAAATAAATGAATAGAACTTAACGATCTACAACCTCACAATCTGCAACCTTAGTGTGGATGATGCCCATAAGCATGTGAGCAAGTTCTTCCTTCTTTGCTATACTGTCTCTGAGAACATCGATCAATTGTTGTTGCGCAAGAATGTGCACCTCTGATTCCTCCATGATTTCCATCATTTCTCCAGCCAGTAATTGGTTCACAAACATACATTTTTTCGTTGGATTCGTGACAGAAGAAACTGAACAGATTCAGATGGCAATTTTGGCAGGCTTGTATCATCGATAGTGGAGAGTGTCTCGACCACTGCATCATAACATAAATTAGGAGGGGAACTGAACAAATTAATCAAGAGTTATTGCCATATTACCTGCACTAGATTTATTGGAGAGAAACAATGGGGTTGCCTTGCTGACTTTAGAGTTTGTCTTCTTATCTTCAGTAGCATGCACCAAATTAACACACTAGCATTGCTATCATTGGCAAGGTCAGATAATAGGAAAGAAACATTGACACAATGAATGTTTGGGCAACCAGACCACACCAGCCTACACCAAATTAACACAATATGGCACTGCTATCATCAACCAGGTAAGGTAATAGGAAAGCAACATTGACACAATGAATGATTGGGCAACCAGACCACAACACTATATTTTAGTAATGTGCAAGATATGAGATAGTACAATCATGGAGACTAGTATGCAAAACTACCAGGCAGTTTTCCTTACAAAAATCTACATTATCGCCTTTAATTATACATTTTGCTACAAGTAAATTTAGACCAGATAATTGGTGTTGGTGAAAGGACCACGATGTCGCCTAGACGGGGGGTGAATAGGCATTTTAAAATCTTTTACGGATTTGCCTATATCCTAATGCGGAAATAAACTAAGCGGATACTTTTCAAGCACAAATCCTAAATATACTAGACTCACTAAGTGCACCAACAACTTAGGATAAACAAGATGAGAACAACGAGGATATGAGTAAGCACAAGTAAGTTACACAAACTTACTCAATGTATATCACAAGATATGGAAATGAATAATACACACAACCACAAGTAAGCAATACAAGCTTACACAAGTTATGCCACAAGATATGGAAATGAATGTTACAAGCTAGCAATTCACACTAAGCACAAGATAGAACAAAAGTAGCAGGTATGCATTGCGGACTATAAAGTGTTGGCCTAATTAATCTCTACGATATGGTAACCAACACAATATAATGAGGACAACAAGATATAGTGAATGCAAGGTTAAGAGACCAAAGTAAACCACAAGTAAGGAGTTAGGGTTAGGGATAACCAAAGTCACGGAGACGAGGATGTATCCCGATGTTCACTTCCTTGAAGGGAAGCTAGTCACCGTTGGAGGGATGGGTGTTACCACGAAGGCACACCAACACCACGAAGGCTCGCCCTATTCTCCTTGAGATATCACCACGAAGGGGATTCCCAACCACTAGTGGTAGACCTTGAGGCAGCCTCCAAACCTTCACAAACTTTCCGGGGGACAAATCACAAGTTGATTCCTCACCGGAGCACTCCTACCACCTAGGAGTCTCCAACCTCCAAGAGTAACAAGATCAAGGGGGAAATGCTCAAGACTTGCTCAAATCACAAATTCCTTTGGTCGAGAGAGGGAGAGGGAGTGGATCTATCACTTGATTGGAAAATCTCTCAAGAACTCTCACGAATCTCTCCGGGATCTAAGATTTGGTGTAGGAGAAGTGAGAGGGAGCCACTAGGTGTTCTTGGGATATTTTGAATGGAGTGGTCAACCCTCTACCGGATTGGTAGAGGGGTATATATAGCAAGCCAAGAAATCTAGCCGTTTTAGTGTAAGTGGCTGAGACAGGCCGGACATCCGGGCAAGGGCCGGACATCCGACGGCTGAAGAAAAACCACACAAAGTACACAGGCGTAGTAGAAAAACAGGGGGCCCGGATGTCCGGGGAAGGACATCTGGCCAAGGGCCGGACATCCGGCGGACACAACCAGCAAATCAACACAGTTTCTGGACATCTACGGCCGGATATCCAGGGCGACCCAGCAGCCCGGACATCCGGCCATTTCCCGGATGTCCGGCCAATAGAAAAACAGCAGGAACCCCAAGAACTGAAACATGCATAACTTTCACATCCGGACTCCGATTTTGATGATCTTGGGCTCGTTTTGAAGCTATGGAAAAAGCCCAGGTCCTCACATAGAGAACCACCCAAGATCAACGAAAATGGAGGACGAAAATTATGCAAAGATTTTATCATGTATTTGGGAACCTATTTGGCTTTGGATTTTCTTTGCTAGATGTATAGGCATTTGTATTGGATAGGAGTGAAATATGCTTATGTTGGAATATGATGTGAGGAAGTAGAAATAGAAGATGTTGACTTGAGCAAATCTATCACTAACCCCTTTGATCCCCTCTTAATAGTGCGGGATCCCTATAACTCAAGAATCATAAAAGAGCTACACTACATAGCTATCAAGAATCCATACTTGAGTCTATATGTTTCTTCGGTGGTCATCACTCCACAACACTAACGCCAAAGGAACTAATACCTTTGACTCGAGCCTTTCACTTGAGCTTGATGTTGATGTTTTTTCTTGGATAAAGTTGAAAGCAAGACATTAGTGAAGTCTTCAAGTAGCTCCCCCATACACAATGTGGGAAGCTTTGCTTTGTATTCATCTTCACTTGTCCATCATGTGATCATCCACAAGCTTCAAGCATGTAATCCTTCGGGATGGTTATCTTGAACTTGCCCTTGTCAGCCATGATCATGAACACTTGATGTCATCCTCTCATGGACACTTGGAATCTTTCTATCGATGCGAGCCCATGAGAATAACCTAACCCTCATAAACATAAACAAGACATAGTATGGGTTAGTACACAAAGTGCAATTGACACTTTCTTACCATACCACAAGATCATGTGTGGTACATTATTTGCACTTCAATCTTCGAGCTTCATCTTGGTCAACCGATATCTCTACTCCATGTTTAATCTTGACGTCTTGAAGGACATATTGAATTCTTAACTATGCTTCATTTCTTCAAGACATGATTACCAATATCTCAATTATCATATGACCATATAGATTTTATCAATGAATACCATATTGGTCATCATTTGTTCTTCTTCATGATCCATCACAATCTCTTGTGAGGCACAATGAATTCTTCACATGAATTACTTGCTTCAAGACATAATCATCCATGACTCAACATATGAGCTCATCATGATCCTATCTTCAAGCCATATGTAAAATTCTTCTCTTTAATCATTCTCTCGAGATCATGATCCATTATGGCTCAAACCATAGCTCTAAGCATATAATCCTTCAGATACTCCAATGAACTCCATTTTGATCATCTCGATGTAATTGTTGCTTCGAAGGAGTTGTCTTCCAATATTCTTCAATCATTTTCTAATGGGACTAACCTTCAAATGTATATCTCAATGTAAACATTAGTCCATAAGGATTGTCATTTAATTACCAAAACCACACATGGGGACTACATGTACTTTCAATCTCCCCCATTTTGGTAATTGATGACAATCTCAACAAGTGGGTTTGTATAATGAATTTTAAACAAGCATGCAACTTATCCGAGGATAAATTGTATACTTGGGATGGTTGTACTAGCATCAAGACACTACGCAAGCATTTGATGATAGTACACCCATAGTATATAGAGCAAACTCCCCCACAATATATGCATGTGTAAATGAACTTTGAATGTCATTGCATATGTTGGTTGACATAAACTAGGAGATAAACTAGGAGAGTTTTCTCTATATACGATACTCATCCATGCAACAAGAATATATAACAAGGGTAGATATGCTTGAGTGACAATAAGCACTTAAAAAATACTTATGTTAAACCCTCTAAACTTCTCCCCCATTGGCAACAAATGCCAAAATGGACCAAAAAATCTAGAAGACTAATATAGTATGAGTTCCTCCTTAATGTGTGCATATCACAAAATGTGAGTGAAATCAAATGCACATAGTTAATGAGGAAAAATTTGTGGAGCTCAAACCATATTTAGGATCTAGAGAATGCAACAAGATACTATGTTATGAAAATAAGATTAGACATGGGAGGAAAACATTCAAAAGATCCAAAGAACATATTTTGGACAAGATAGAATAGGAATATCCAATGTGATCATCATGTCAAGTATGAATCCAAAATTCGTCCAAAACACATGAGTGCGCAAGGATATATGCAATGCATACAAGCACTCACTTTCAATCTCTTACCGAAACCACCAAAGAGTAAAAAAGAACCAAACCAAGTGGTCGGCAAGGAATAAATGATACCACAGAAGGATATGAACTTTCTTGTGTATAAAAGGTTCTAAGTGGCCAATAGTCAGTATGATATGCATCCACAAAGAAACTCGCATACACAAAATTGTTGCAATAGATAAGAACATGATATCCACAAGCGAATCAATTATTATACAACTGTGATCCTAGCATAAGAGCAAGGCACATGGCATAAATTGATCTCATTTGCATATCACAAAGTGAAGGAAGCAATCAAAAGATCCGACGAGTCAAAAGGATAAAAGAATATTATGATTTGGGCAAAGGAGTGTTCTAAAGGAAAATAGAGAAGCTCCCCATGATTTGTGCACTATTTAGAATTTTTGTATTTGGATACAAGTGCACAAAATAGGATCATCACTCCCCCAAAATCAATAGGAACACAAAACAATTGCAAGCATGCACGAGGACAATAATCTTCACCAAACATGAGTGCACTAAGATGCAAAGAGGTAAGACACACACTCATACGACAAATGCTTCCACGGAGCCACCAAAGATATAAAAAGAGAATGAAATGGTGGACATGAAAGAATAGGGATATCAACTAGAGATGTAACTTCTCTCATGTGTATAAGATTCTAGGTAGATGACAATCATGATGATATATATCCACAAAGAAGGATGTACATATGAAATAGTTACAAAAGAAAAGAATAAGATATCCAAGCGGGAGTCATAAAATATACCAATGAGATCTTTGCTTGAAAGCATATCACATGGCTTAATATTATCTTATTGTATATTAAAGAACTCCAAACACACAACCATCAAGGACATCATAACTAGCAACAAGAGATCATTGTTGGGATTCTTTGAGAAGGGAAACAAGTATCACAAGAACGAGTCAAGAAATTCATGCCATGATGCAACCTACACAAGGTTGAATGCAAGAAATGTATGCATGAAGTAGATACTTGTTACCGAGATAGCATTGGAATGATGTAGTAGATCAATAAAATGTCCAAGCTTGGCTCTAATTTCCTCATAGTGCCACCACCCTCATGAATAAGCCAAGCACCCAATGCTTCTCAAATGTACCTAAAACAATTTAAGTACAATATGGTCCCCAAACTTATTGGGTCCAAAGTAGTTAGCATAACTACAAAACATAGGGTAAAACTACTTAAATATGTGCATACCGATATGAATTTGAATTTCATGCACATCTTAGCTATTAAGAATTTGATGGATATACCATATATATATTGGATCAATTAAAGCAAACAAGGCATGAGAATTTACACATACTAAATATGCATGCACAAGCCTACCAAAATCTAGAGATACAAATTTGACAAATGAACACATAACTGTTAATACTTCCAATAACATCACTAGTCATTCATGTTGTCCAAAATGACTCAAAGTGACAAATCAACATATGATAGCACACAAAGTTCAACATATGAACCAAGGAAAACCAATGAGCATATAAGATATGCATTGCACACATACTCATGGGAATATCTCACTCAAGTAGATATAGGACACTATACACAATGAGATAATAAACTACCATAACTCCAAACAAACCAATAAGATGAACTCGAACAAAATGGTGTTTTGAGTTATCATTCGGTGTAGAAACCAAATAAGTACATGATCATCTATACTAACACAAGCATAACATGAGAGTTTAGAAATAAACACAATGCTTGGATAGCATATTATTAACATTCCAATTAGATAGATCATCATGCAAAGTAACAATTGGAATGGCTTTAATCAAACGATTTTCCAAATATGATTTTTAAGATAACCATGGGCAAAACCGCACAAGAATGCCATATGTAAACAAGGCATTGCATGCCACATAGATATAAGATAATCTCAAATATAAATGCTAAGTAGCATTCCTCAGTTGTTCACATTTACAAGGAATGTGATATGCACAAAGCACATCTCTCCCTCATAATGTGATTATTCATATATTATCAATAAGAGGCAAGTGAAATCCAACCAAAGATAATTAATTAATGAGAATTTGAATTTCAAATGAGCTTAACATACCACATGGTAACTAGATAATATTGTACTAACAATACTAGATGGTATCCCACATATATACACATTTAAGGTTTGTGATATGCATAAACATAACACTCCCCCATAATGTGATGATCCATTAATATCTCACAAGAGCCAAATAAGATGCAACTAATGAAGCAATAAAGGCTCAGAACCACACACACAAATATATGAAGTGCATTGCGATGTACACATGCTAGATAACTCAAATCAAGCATAATAGGAGGCACAACATATACAAACACATGCTAGGTACAAAACCTAAACATGAGAGGGACTAGTAACTTTCAATGTAGACAATATAAATACAAGTTACCGCCACGAGGAGCATTGGAATGGCAAATATGATGATAATCCACTTGACTTGGCTTGAACCATAATACATGGTGAAAATCATTTTTCTACATGAACTAGCCAAGTCTCCAATGTCCTCCACACACCTATTGATCAAGTTTGAGCTTGATGGTCCCCAACCAAGTTGGGTCCTAAGAAGTTAGTCACAATAGGTTTGGCAACCCAAATGGTCTTGTCAACTTTCAAACCACTTTGGGCACCAACAAACTTGGCAAACAAATTGCCAACATTATCCTTTCTAAGTGAATAATGATCATTGACAATTGGAGGCTTAGAGACATTACCGTTGGGACATGATGAAGATATGTGTCCCTTCTCATGGCAAATATAGCAACACATGCTCCCCTTTCTCTTCTTCTTTACTTTCTCAACTTGGAGAACATTATCATGGTTAGGCATGGGAAGAGGCCTTTCATTATCTTGAGATTGAACTTGAGGCCACTTCCCTTGATGCTTCACACTTAAAGCCTTCTTCTTCAATGGACAAGATCTCACATGGTGTCTAACATTCTTGCACTGGAAGCAAATAATGTTGGCCGAATTCTTGACTTGATCTTGTCCCTTTTTCTTTTTCTTGGACTTCTTCTTGTTGGAGATGAAATCAAGTCCTATTTTATCTTGAGGGTCCTTTTGCACACTCAAGATATTATCACAATATTTTTCCAAGTCTTTCTTCAAACTAGTGACTTGGGCCTTGAGCTCTTTATTTTCCTCTACAAGGTTAGTATTAACAAAAGAACTAGAGGAAGTAGAAACTTCATTGTTAGGGCAACAAGGCATGGTGAGCAATTCATCACAAGATGTACCAATATCATGTAGAGAGGAATTGCAAGGACTAGCACATGGCAATAAGGCATTTCGAGTAGAAGATGTGCTAATATCCACATGAGACTCACATGATTTTACCTTGGTGACCATAGCCTCATGAGCTAACTTTAACCCATCATGAGAGATTAGAAGATCCTCATGAGTGCCTGAGAGCTTTTTATGAATTTCTTCCAATTTCCCATAATTGCTAGTTAGCAAATCAAGTTGAGTCCTCAGCTCAACATTTTCTTTTAATATTGATGCTTCACACAAGATAGAGTTAGTAGCACAAGAATCATTATCAATATGAGAGGAGCATGTAGAAGCTAGAGACTCCGCATGAGTAGCTTAAAGTTCCTCATGAGACTTAGAGAGTTTGGTGAGCTCTCCTTTGACCTTCTTGTAGTCAAGGTCAAGGTTCTCAAAATCCTCTTTAAGTTTACAATGAGTAACTTCAATCTCTTCTTTTAAAGACCTCAAGTTACTAAGACATTGATGAGCCATAGCAAGTTCATGTTCAAGTTGTTCACTTTTTGGTTGCTCGTAAAGAAATGTCATTACATTTTTGAAAGCAAGCAAGAACATCTTGGAACCTTTTATAAGTGCTATTTTTAGCTCTACGAAGAGTTTTCCCAATCTCATAGAGATTTTGAGTCAAGACTTCATCATCTTCCTCATTACAACTATCATCATTATCACTAAGAGAAGATGATACCTCGTCATTACCTCTTGCCATGAGGCACATGTGAACAAAAGGGGTTGATGATAATTCTTTTGGAGAAGAGGGTTCTTCATAAATCAAGTGTGCCTCATTTTTCTTGATTTCCTCTACATGGTTAGTCATAGAACAACTAGAGGAAACCAAAGTATTTCGATCATGGCAACACGGGAGAGCAAGCATATCAACACAAACATTTGTCATGGAATTCTTAGGTGATATGCATGGACTATCAACACAATAATGTATACTATTTGTGGTGCTAGATATGCTCAAGTCCATACAGGATACATCACTAGCATCTACACAAGCAAGATCATCAATAATGATCTTAACACCATCATCACAAGATATTTATTCACTCACCATGTCATTACCTTGTGGTATGCCACATGTTGGTGAAGTGGAAGATGTTGAAGTGTGCAAGTAATCGGGGGTGGAAGCAATAGAGAGCTCTTCATGATTTAAAAATGTGGAGAACTCCTCCATTAACTCCCCGAAAAGAATATGGTCTTCATCAAGATTGGACCCACCATATATATCTTCAAGTTTGGTCCAAGCCTCATGAGCCGACTTGCAAGTCAAGATTTCCTTAAACACTTCAATGGTTATAGTTTGATGAATGGCAAGAGAAGTATCACAATCAAGATACATATCCTCAAACGATGGAGAAGGACCATCCTTTGCAATAGAAATTCCTATAAGAACAATTCGCCAAGCATTTGGACCCATGGCCCGAAAGCGACAAAGCATGCGAATTCTCCACAGGTGATAATTTGTGCCATAAAAAACAAAGGTGTCGTCGTGCACTAATCCTTTAGTCGACATCGTTACTCTCTAGGCGGTTAAGCCCTAAAGAGAGACCAAGGCTCTGATACCAATTGAAAGGACCATGATGTCGCCTAGAGGGGGGGGGTGAATAGGCGTTTTAAAATCTTTTACGGATTTGGCTATATCCTAATGCAGAAATAAACTAAGCGGATACTTTTCAAGCACAAATCCTAAATATACTAGGCTCACTAAGTGCACCAACAACTTAGGATAAACAAGATGAGAACAACGAGGATATGAGTAAGCACAAGTAAGTTACACAAACTTACTCAATGTATATCACAAGATATGGAAATGAATAATACACACAACCACAAGTAAGCAATACAAGCTTACACAAGTTATGTCACAAGATATGGAAATGAATGTTACAAGCTAGCAATTCACACTAAGCACAAGATAGAACAAAAGTAGCATGTATGAATTGCGGACTATAAAGTGTTGGCCTAATTAATCTCTACGATATGGTAACCAACACAATATAATGAGGACAACAAGATATAGTGAATGCAAGGTCAAGAGACCAAAGTAAACCACAAGTAAGGAGTTAGGGTTAGGGATAACCAAAGTCACGGAGACGAGGATGTATCCCGATGTTCACTTCCTTGGAGGGAAGCTAGTCACCGTTGGAGGGATGGGTGTTACCACAAAGGCACACCAACACCACGAAGGCTCACCCTATTCTCCTTGAGATATCACCACGAAGGGGATTCCCAACAACTAGTGGTAGACCTTGAGGTGGCCTCCAAACCTTCACAAACTTTCCGGGGGACAAATCACAAGTTGATTCCTCACCGGAGCACTCCTACCGCCTAGGAGTCTCCAACCTCCAAGAGTAACAAGATCAAGGGGGAAATGCTCAAGACTTGCTCAAATCACGAATTCCTTTGGTCAAGAGAGGGAGAGGGAGTGAATCTATCACTTGATTGGAAAATCTCTCAAGAACTCTCACGAATCTCTCCAGGATCTAAGATTTGGTGTAGGAGAAGTAAGAGGGGGCCACTAGGTGTTCTTGGGATATTTTGAATGGAGTGGTCAACCCTCTACCGGATTGGTAGAGGGGTATATATAGCAAGCCAAGAAATCTAGCCGTTTTAGTGTAAGTGGCTGAGACAGGCCGGACATCTGGGCAAGGGCCGGACATCCGGCGGCTGAAGAAAAACCACACAAAGTACACAGGCGTAGTAGAAAAACAGGGGGCCCGGATGTACGGGGAAGGCCCGGACATCCGGCCAACTTTCAGGCCCCGGACATCTAGCCAAGGACCGTACATCCGGCGGACACAACCAGCAAATCAACACAGTTTCTGGACATCTACGGCCGGATATCCGGGAGGATCTCGGATATCCGGGGCGACCCGGCAGCCCGGACATCCGGCCATTTCCCGGATGTCTGGCCAATAGAAAAACAGTAGGAACCCCAAAACTAAAACATGCATAACTTTCACATCCGGACTCCGATTTTGATGATCTTGGGCTCGTTTTGAAGCTATGGAAAAAGCCCAGGTCCTAACATAGAGAACCACCCAAGATCGACGAAAATGGAGGATGCAAATTATGCAAAGGTTTTATCATGTATTTGGGAACCTATTTGGCTTTGGATTTTCTTTGCTAGATGTATAGGCATTTGTATTTGTATTGGATAGGAGTGAAATATGCCTATGTTGGAATATGATGTGAGGAAGTAGAAATAGAAGATGTTGACTTGAGAAAATCTGTCACTAACCCCTTTGATCCCTTCTTAATAGTGCAGGATCCCTATAACTCAAGAATCATAAAAGATCTACACTACATAGCTATCGAGAATCCATACTTGAGTGTATATGTTTCTTCGGTGGTCATCACTTCACAACACTAACGCCAAAGGAACTAATACCTTTGACTCGAGCCTTTCACTTGAGCTTGATGTTGATGTTTCTTCTTGGATCAAGTTGAAGGCAAGACATTGGTGAAGTCTTCAAGTAGCTCCCCCATACACAATGTGGGAAGCTTTGCTTTGTATTCATCTTCACTTGTCCATCATGTGATCATCCACAAGCTTCAAGCATGTAATTCTTTGGGATGGTTATCTTGAACTTGCCCTTGTCAGCCATGATCATGAACACTTGATGTCATCCTCTCATGGACACTTGGAATCTTTCTCTCGATGCGAGCCCATGAGAATAACCTAACCCTCATAAACATAAACAAGACATAGTATGGGTTAGTACACAAAGTGCAATTGACACTTTCTTACCATACCACAAGATCATGTGTGGTACATTATTTGCACTTCAATCTTCGAGCTTCATCTTGGTCAACCGATATCTCTACTCCATGTTTAATCTTGACGTCTTGAAGGACATATTGAATTCTTCACTATGCTTCATTTCTTCAAGACATGATTACCAATATCTCAATTATCATATGACCATATAGAGTTTATCCATGAATACCATATTGGTCATCATTTGTTCTTCTTCATGCTCCATCACAATCTCTTGAGAGGCATAATGAATTCTTCACATGAATTACTTGCTTCAAGACATAATCATCCATGACTCAACATATGAGCTCATCATGATCCTATCTTCAAGCCATATGTAAAATTCTTCTCTTTAATCATTCTCTCGAGATCATGATCCATTATGGCTCAAACCATAGCTCTAAGCATGTAATCCTTCAGATACTCCAATGAACTCCATTTTGATCATATCGATGTAATTGTTGCTTCAAAGGAGTTGTCTTCCAATATTCTTCAATCATTTTCTAATGGGACTAACCTTCAAATGTATATCTCAATGTAAACATTAGTCCATAAGGATTGTCATTTAATTACCAAAACCACACATGGGGACTACATGTACTTTCAGTAGGGTACTGAAGGTTGGATTCATGCCTATGCTACTTAACAAAATACATGCTGATGTAAAAATATAGTGATATACAACATGTACTTACATCAGCATTGGAGCATAGAGAATTCACGCAAGATACTTTCCTCGAACACGATTCTAGTTTAGAACGTCTTCTATCCTTTAAGCATATTTTACAAAAGAGAGATGCATAAGAAACATGTAGAAAATATGATCTGAATGCTATAAAATTTCATGATGCAAGGATACACACACGCTTCTTAGGAAGGAGTGGACATATTTTTGCTGGACTGGAGTGGACAAGTTCTTTGGCCACTCTAATCTTGTTATTATCTCGAGGAGTTGGGTTTGTCTGTGCTGGAGCAGTATCTATGAACACTGGAGTTGGTTTACTATCTCCTGGAATTTGGATCTTTTGCAAAGACCTTGTTTGTAGCCCTTCAGATTCTAACATAGCTGTCTTCCCCTTGCATGCCTTATATAGAAGAATGGTGCTTCAATTATAAAACATGCTATGACAAAGAGATGGAATAGGTACTGAAGAATAGAAAGGCATGACATATTGACATGTATTCCCTCCATCCGAAAATAAATGGATGTGTCTAGGTGTATTTCAGTTCTAGATACATCCATTTTTGCGACAAGTAATCCAGACAGAGGGATTATGATGTAAGAGCTAGGGATACGACAGGACAACAGAATAAAAGAAACAATAGTTGAATGTAAAACTGTATGATAGATGGAATAGGTACAGAAAAACAGGAAGGCAACATATGCGTGTATGATGGGGAAACTAAGATGGCATTGCCACAGACCAGTAAAACAACACTTCAATGTAAAAAAACATGGTATGGTAGACGGATGGAGTACATATTGATGAATAACAATGCATGAGATATCCAGAAGTATGATGTCCAAACTAAGCAGATGGCATTGCGGCAGAGTAGAATGACAGTACTTGAATTTGAAACATGTTATCAAGAATGGAATAGGTACTGAAAAACTGGAAGGCATGACATATTTACATGTATGATCAGCAGGTTAAGCACATGGCATTGCAACAGAGTAGATGCACTGCAGGACATTATATGCATGATGCTACCCATATCACGGGCCAAGTTTGAGCAAGGACCTTGTGGGGGAATAGGAATCATTGTCTTTCTGCAACTCTTCTGAAGAACTACATTTAACTGTTCCATCATATTGGATATCATTGACGTTGAGTTTGTTGGCCGTTACATTTCTCCGCGAGGTTCTTCTAGTGGATTTGTTCCGATATTCAATATCAGTGTGTGCAATTATATCTGACATGCATGGAAGATAACTAGTAGTGATATTACATAATGGGTGCATGTAGGAGACGACTTAAATAGTAGGACTGGACTTAACTAGCAACAACAGGTCTCAAAAACTAAAGAGAGAGCACAGATGATGGTTATAGAATATGTATTGTTTGTACTCGAGATTAACTAGATGGCACACAAAAGTATCAAAGAACAACAACATAGGTAATACTAGAAGTGGTATAATCACCAGCCTGTGGGATAGCATTGGCTAATGGATGATAACTATGGAACAACCTTAACTCCTGAACAAGTCTCTTATCTGAAGTAAGACTTTTAAGAGATCAACATGAATGTACAGTGACATGTGATAATCTATTTTCCATGCTTAGATGAATAACGAAGCCATAAATGTTGCACACAAGTAAGATGAGGTTGTTGGAAATGTGCCCTAGAGGCAATAATAAATTGGTTATTATCATATTTCCCTATTCATGATAGAATTGTATTGACCGGAAACTTAGATACATGTGTGAATACACAAACAACACCGTGTCCCTAGTAGGCCTCTACCAGACTAGCTCGTTGATCAAAGATGGTTAAGGTTTCATACCCATGGACATGAGTTGTCATTTGATAACGAGATCACATCATTAGGACAATGATGTGATGGACAAGACCCAACCGTAAGCTTAGCATATGATAGTATCACTTGAAGTTTATTGCTATAGCTTTCTTCATGTCAAGTATCTATTCCTAAGACCATGAGATCATGCAACTCCTGGATACCGGAGGAATACCTTGTGTGCTATCAAACATCACTTCATAACTGGATGATCATAAAGATGCTATACAGGTATCTTCGAAGGTGTCTGTTGGGTTCGCATGGATCGAGACTGGGATTTGTCACTTTGTATGACGGAGAGATATCTCTGGGCCCTCTCGGTAATACAACATCATAAAGAGATTGCAAGAAATGTGGCTAATGAGTTAGTCACGGGATCTTGTATTACGAAACAAGTAAAGAGACTTGCCGGTAATGAGACTGAACTAGGTATGGAGATACCGACGATCGAATCTCGGGCAAGTAACATATTGCTAGACAAAGGGAATTGCATACGGGATTAACTGAATCCTCGACATAGTGGTTCAACCAAAAAAAGATCTTCGTGGAATATGTAGGAACCAATATGGGCATCCAGGTTCCGCTATTAGTTATTGATCGGAGAGATGTCTCGGTCATGTCTACATGATTCTCGAACCCGTAGGGTCCTCACGCTTAACGTTCAATGACGCTAGAGTAGTATTAGGATATGTACATTGGTGGCATAATGTTGTTTGGAGTCCCGAATGATATACCAGATGTCCCGAGGAGCTCCGGAATGGTCCGGAGGTAAAGATTTATATATGGGAAGTCCTGTTTTGGTCGTCGGAAAAGTTTCGGGCATTGCCGACAGTGTACCGGGAGTGCTGAAAGGGGTCCGGGGGTCCACCCGCCCGGGGGCCCACATGGGCTATAGGGGCGCCCTGGCCTATATGGGCTCGGGGCACCAGCCCCAAGAGTCCAATGCGCCAAGAGATAGGAAAAGGGGAAGAGTCCTAAGGAGGGAAGGCACCCCCTAGGTGCCTTGGGGAGGGAGGAGACCTCCCTAGGCCGACGGCCCCTCCCTTGGAGGAGGGGCCAAGGCTGGCGCACCCCTTCCCCTTGCGTCCTATAAATAGTATAGGAGAGGGGAGGGCTAAACACACCAACCCCTACGCCCCGGTGGCAGCCCTACCTCTCCCATTACTCCAGTTTCTCCTCAGATCGTTTTCGGCAGCGTTTGGCGAAGCCCTGCCGGCACTATACCACCCCCATCTCCACCATGCCGTCGTGCTGGTTGAGATCCCATCTACTTCTCCTCCCTTGCTTGCTGGATCAAGAAGAAGGAGACGTCATCGAGACGCACGTGTGCTGAACGCGGATGTGCCGTCCATTCGGCGCTAAATCGGATTGGATCGTGAAGAGTACGACTACATCAACTGCATAATATATGCTTCCGCTTAACAGTCTACAAGGGTACATAGACACATTCTCCCCTCTCATTGCTTTACCTCTCCTAGATTATATCTTGGGTGTTCATAGGAATTTTTTTGATTTTCATGCTTCGTTCACCATCAGTGGCATCATGAGCTAGGTCTATGTGTAGATGTATATGCACGAGTAGAACACAAAGTTGTTGCGAGCGTTGTTGTTCAAATTGCTTACTTCCCTTTTCTTATTTGGATTCGGCGGTATTATGGGATGAAGCAGCTCGGACCAACCTTACATGTCCTCACACATGAGACCGATTCCACTATTTAACATGCAACTAGTATTGCATAAAAGTGGCTGGCGGGTGTCTGTCTCTCCTACTTTAGTTGAATCTGATTTGACAAAGGTGGTCCTTGTAGAAGGTTAAAAGACAACTTGAATATTCCCGTTGTGGTTTTGCGTAGATAAGAACACTTCTTATAGTTTTCCCTAGCAACCACGTAAAAATTGCAACAACAAAGTAGAGGACGTCTAACTTGTTTTTGCATGACATGTTGTGATGTGGTATGGCCAAAACATGATGTGATCTATGTTGATGTATGAGATGATCATGTTTTGTAATAGGCTCATGAGTTGCATGTCGTGAGTATGACAACCGGCAGGAGCCATAGGGTTGTCTTTAATTTATTGTATGACCTGTGTGTCAACTAATAACGCCATGTAATTGATTTCGTTTATCGCTATGCATTAGCAATGGTTGTAGAAGCAATAGTTGGTGAGGCAACCACGTGACGACACGATGATGGAGATCATGGTGTCATGCCGGTGACGATGGAGATCATGCCGGTGCTTTGGAGATGGAGATCAAAAGCACAAGATGATAATGGTCATATCATGTCACATATTTTGATTGCATGTGATGTTTATCGTTTATGCATCTTATTTTGCTTAGGACGATGGTAGCATTATCAGATGATCCCTTCACTGAATTTCAAGATAAAATGTGTTCTCCCTAAGTATGCACTATTGCGAAAGTTTATCGTTTCGAAGCACCTCGTGATGATTGGGTGTGATAGACTCTATATTCGCATACAATGGGTGTAAGCCAGTTTGACACATGCAAAATACTTGGGTCAAACTTGACGAGCCTAGCATGTACAAACATGGCCATGGAACATGGAGGACCGAAAGGTCGAACATGAGTCATATGGTAGATATGATGAACATGGAGATGGTCACCATTGATGACTACCCCATCCCACGTGATGATCGGACATGGGTTAGTTGATATGGATCATGTAACACTTAGACAACTTGAGGGATGTTGATTTAAGTGAGAGTTATTTAGTAATTTGATTAATAGAACCAATTATCATGAACTTACTCTAATTGTATTTGAAAAATTAATGTTGTAGATCAATGGCTCACGCTGTAGCTCCCCTGAATTTTAATGGGTTCCTAGAGAAAGAAAACTTGAAAGATGATGGAAGCAACTATGCGGACTGGGTCCGTAATTTGAGGATTATCCTCATTGCTGCACAGAAAGTGTATGTCCTTGATGCACCGCTTGGTAATGCACCCCCTCAAGAGTCGCCTGAAGATGTTATGAATGTCTGGCAGGCACGTTCTGATGACAACTCGATAGTTCAGTGCACCATGCTTTACAGCTTAGAACCGGGGCTCCAAAGATGTTGTGAGCACCACGGAGCATATGAGATGTTCCAGGAGCTGAAATTGGTATTTCGGGCTCATGCCCGGGTCGAGAGGTATGAAGCCTTCGTCAAGTTCTTTAGCTGCAAGATGGAAGAGAACAACTCCGTTAGCAAGCACATACTCAAAATGTCCGTGTACTTCAACTGCTTGAATCAGTTGGGAGTTAATCTTCCAGATGAAGTAGCGATTGGCAGGGTTCTTCAGTCACTACCACCAAGCTACAAATGCTTCCTGATGAACTATAATATGCAAGGGATGGAGAAGACGATCCCGGAGCTCTTCGCGATGCTTAAAGCCGCAGAAGTAGAAATCAAGAAAGAGCATCAAGTGTTGATGGTCAATAAGACCATCAGTTTCAAGGAGAAAGGCAAGGGAAAGAAAGGGAACTTCAATAATAATGGCAAGCAAGTTGCCGCTCCCGTGAAGAAGCCCAAGGCTAGACCCAAACCTGAGACTGAGTGCTTCTATTGCAACAGGAATGGTCACTCGAAGCGGAACAACCCCAAGTACTTGGTAGATACGAAGGTTGGCAACGTCAACAAAGGTATATTTGATATACATGTTATTCATGTGTACCTTACTAGTGCTCATAGTAGCGCCTGGGTATTTGATACTGGTTCGGTTGCTAATGTTTGTAACTCGAAACAGGAGCTGCGGACTAAACAGAAACTAGCTGAGGACGAGGTGATGATGCGCGTTGGAAATGGCTCCAAGGTTGATGTGATCGCCGTCGGCATGCTCCCTCTACGTCTACCTTCGGGATTAGTTTTAAACCTAAATAATTGTTATATGGTGCCTGCGTTAAGCATGAACATTATATCTGGATCTTGTTTATTGTGAGATGGTTATTCATTTAAGTCAGAGAATAATGGTTGTTCTATTTATATGGATAATATCTTTTATGGTCATGCACCCCTTATGAATGGTTTATTCTTGTCGAATCTCGATCGTAATGATACACATGTTCATAATATTGAAGCCAAAAGATGCAAAGTTATTGATGATAGTACCACATACTTGTGGCACTGCCGCTTAGGTCATATTGGTGTAAAGTGCAAGAAGAAACTCCATGCCGATGGACTTTTGGAATCACTTGATTATGAATCATTTGAAACATGTGAACCATGCCTCATGGGCAAGATGACAAAACCCTCGTTTTTCGGTACAATGGAGTGGGCAAGTGAATTATTGGAAATAAAACGTACCGATGTATGTGGTCCGATGAGTGTTGAAGCACGCGGTGGATATCGTTATTTTCTTACCTTCACGGATGATTTGAGCAGATATGTGTATATTTATTTAATGAAACACAAGTCTGAAACTTTGGAAAAGTTCAAGGAATTTCATAATGAAGTGGAGAATCATCGTAACAAGAAAATAAAGTTTCTACGATCTGATCATGGAGGTGAATATTTGAGTTACGAGTTTGGCACGTATTTAAGACAATGTGGAATTATTTCACAACTCACGCCACCTGGAACACCACAGCGTAATGGTGTGTCTGAATGTCGTAATCGTACTTTATTGGATATGGTGCGTTCTATGATGTCTCTTACAGATTTGCCACTATCGTTTTGGGGTTATGCATTAGAGACAATCGCATTCACTTTAAATAGGGCACTGTCTAAATCTGTTGAGACGACACTGTATGAGTTATGGTTTGGCAAGAAACCTAAGTTGTCGTTTCTTAGAGATTTGGGGATGCGACACTTATGCCTGATAAGCTTGAACTCAAAGCGGAAAAGTGCATCTTCATGAGATACCCTAAAGCAACAATTGGGTATACCTTCTATCACAAATCCGAAGGCAAGTCTTTGTTGTCAAGAATGCATCCTTTCCAGAGAAGGAGTTTCTCTCAAAAGAAGTGAGTCGGAGGAAGGTAGAACTTGATGAGGTAATCGTACCTTCTCTCAAATTGGAAAGTAGCACATCACAGAAAGTAGTTCTCGTGATGCCTAGACCAACTGGAAAAGAAGCTAATGATGATGATCATGAAACTTAGGATCAAGTTACTACTGAACTTCGTAGGTCAACCAGACACACTCCGCACCAGAGTGGTATGGTAATCCTGTCCTGGAAGTCCTATTGTTAGACAACGGCGAACCTATGAACCATGAAGAAGCAATGATGAGCCCGGATTCCGACAAATGGCTTGAGGCCATGAAATTCGAAATATGATCCATGTATGAGAACAAATTATGGACATTGGTGCACTTGCCTGATCACTGGCAAGCCATTGGGAATAAATGGATCTTTAAGAAGAAGACAGACGCCGATGGTAATGTCACCATCTATAAAGCTCGACTTGTCGCAAAGGGTTTTCGACAAGTTCAAGGGGTTGACTACGATGAGACTTTCTCGCCCGTAGCGATGCTTAAGTCTATTAGAATTATGTTAGCAATTGTCGCATTTTATGATTATGAAATCTGGTAGATGGACGTCAAAATAGCATTCCTTAATGGGTTTCTTAAGGAAGAGTTGTATATGATGCAAGCGGAAGGTTTTGTCGATCCTAAGGATGCTAACAAAGTATGCAAGCTCCAGCGACTAGTGCAAGCATCTCAGAGTTGGAATATACGCTTTGATGAGGTGATCAAAGCTTTTCGTTTTATATAAACTTACGAAGAAGCTTGTATTTATAAGAAAGTGGGTGGGAGCTCTGTAGCATTTCTGATAAGTATATGTGGATGACATATTGTTGATTGGAAATGATGTAGAATTTATTGAATGCATAAAGGGTTGTTTGGAAGGAGTTTTTCAAAGGAAGACCCGGGTAAAGCTGCTTGCATATTGGGCATTAAGATCTATAGAGATAGATGAAGACGGCTGATAAGACTTTCACAGAGCTCATACCTACAAGATTTTGAAGGAGTTCAAAATGGATCAGTCAAAGGAGTTCTTTCCTGTATTGTAGGGTGTGAAGTTGAGTAAGACTCAGAGCTCGACCACGGCAGAAAAAAGGAGAAAGGATGAAGGTCATCCCCTATGCCTCATCCATAGGCTCTATAATGTATGCCATGCTGTGTATCATACCTGATGTGTAGCTTGCCATGAGTCTGGCAAGGGGGTACAAGAGTGATACAGGAGTGGATCACTGCACAGCAGTCAAAATTATCCTTAGGTACATAAAGATGAATGAGGAAATGTTTCTCGGTTATTGAGGTGATAAAGAGTTCGTCATAAAGGGTTACGTCGATGCAAGCTGTGACACCGACCCGGATGACTCTGAGTTACAAATCGGATACGTATAGTGGCACAGTCATTTGGAATAGCTCCAAGTGGAGCGCGGTAGCAACATCTACAGTATGACATAGAGATTTGCAAAGTACGCACGGATCTGAACGTTGCAGACCCGTTGACTAGAACCTCTCTCACAAGCACAACATGATCAAACCCCAGAACTCATTGGGTGTTAATCACATAGCGATGTGAAATAGATTATTGACTCTAGTGCAAGTGGGAGACTGTTGGAAATATGCCCTAGAGGCAATAATAAATTGGTTATTATCATATTTTCTTATTCATGATCCAAAGGAGCTCTGGAATGGTCCAGAGGTAAGGATTTATATATGCAAAGTCCTGTTTTAGTCGCTGGAAAAGTTTCGGGCATTACCGGCAGTGTAACGGGAGTGCCAAAAGGGGTCCAGGATTCCACCGGGGGCTCCACCTGACCCGAGGGCCCACATGGGCTGTAGGGGGTGCCTTGGCCTATATGGGCCAGGGGCACCAGCCCCAAGAGGCCCATGCGCCAAGAGATAGGAAAAGGGGTAGACTCCTAAGGGGAGAAGGCACCCCTTAGGTGCCTTGGTGTGGCGCCCAAGATGTAATTCTATCCCGATCACGTGATGAATTCATGATTGGGGCAGAATCGTATTTCGAGCACATAGCATGGTGGATATCATTACAACATACCATGTACTGAATAGATGAGAATACCAGATAAAGGCTTACACTTGCCACAAGCTACAGCATGAATACATCAATACATAGCAATCATCATACAGAAGAGCAGGATCCGGCTACGGATGAAACCAAATGAAAAATAAGAACGACATCCACCCTGCTAATCCTAGGCTCCCGGCCGGGATCCCATCGTATGATCGATGAAGAAGAAGCAGAAGAACTCCAAACGGAACAAGCAGGCATCGCTATCACGCCAAAGCATTGCTTTACCTGTACCTGCACCTGTTGTTGTAGTAGTCTGTGAGCCATGGGGACTCAACAATCTCATTACCATGGGTATCAAAACTAGCAAAGCTTAATGGGTATGGAATGGTTAAGTGGTGAGGTTGCAACAAGCACTAAGCATTTGTATGTGGCTAACTCAAGAATAAGAAGAGTAAACTATGCATAACGGTCGCAACTATTAATGATCAAGAAATGATTCTGAACTACTTACGAGTCAAACATAAACTCACTGTGTTCTCTTCCCGATCTCCCTCGAAAAGGGACGGTCATGGTTAGGGGTGGGCATTTTAACCGAAGTGCCGAACCAAAAAAACCGAGACCGAAGCCGAATAAACCGAAACCGATAAATTCGGTACTACGATCGGTTAGCATCATGAGAAAACCGATCTTAATTCGGTGAATTCAGATTTGACCCGTGGGTACCCAAATAGACCAAAGACCGAGTAAAAAAAGCTCTGCAGGCCACAGCTCCTTATTCCCCCAGGCCTAGGTGTTCCTTATTTCCCCCAATTACGCTCAACCTGATTCGCTGTCATGACCTACCTTAGCTATTCGATTCTCCACTTACTGCTCGATTCTTTGCAATCCGTAATTTCAGGCCCTTCCCAGTATTCCTGTATGGCCAGATCCTTTATATGTCGCCATTGCTGCCCCGACGGCGAATCACTAACCGGAGACGACGCACTCCAAACCCTAGCAGGCTCGCCTGAGCCCAGAGACGGATCCTTGGGAGCTCCACGGAGCTCAAGCACCGTTGGCCGCGCAACCGCCCTGCCGATTCACTGCTCTTGAGAACAACGACGGGTCGATGGCCACAGGAAGCTCGTGCCTCCTGCAACGTAAGTCCATGTTTCTCATCCTGACTAGTATTATTGATTTAATAATTTTAAGCTTCGCCTAATTTGACGGTGTGGTTAGCTTAGAAAACAAAAAAATTGCTGATTTAATCATTCATGCAAGATGACTTTGTTGCATTTTTGGTCGATTTTTTTACATCTGAACTTCTGAAATTTGTACGCATGTGTAGTTCAGATGTTCTAGTTGTTTTTCGATCTGGACAGTGAGAGGTAGCTGATTTAATCATTCACACAAGGTGACTGTCATTGATTTAATCACTCATACAAGGTGACTGCCGTTCAAATGTTCTAGTACAGAGATCTGAATAGTTCCACTGATGCTCTAGTAGTAGTTTTTACATCCGTACAGTGAGTGGTAGCTGTTGTTCAGATGTCCTAGTACAGAGATATGTGGAACTGTTCTTCTTGTTTTTATTCTGGTCTGGACAGCCTTGCAGTCAAAACTAAATGTACAGATCTTGTATAGTTTGTATGTTCTAGTTGTTTTCTGATCTGGACAGGGAGAGATAGCCACCGTTCATTTGAATATCAGTTGTCTTGTTCGGGCATGATTAACCTGCTTATCATGGGCAAAAGTGGTCTATTTTAGGATGAACCATCAAGTTGGTTGGCATCTGTTCATATATCCATGAGAAGCAGATCTTATCAGTGGAAACATTCTTTTTTTTTACATTTTGTTAATCTCACAAGAGATTTCTCAGTTAGATACTTAGATATCATATACAAAACTAGCACACCATGAATTTATATTCATTGTATTTGTACGACCCGGCTGCTGGGAATCATGTAGTGAACTTGGCATACAATGATACAAACCACATGTAGATTTTATTTTGTTTTCAAATAAAACTTGCATACGTATGTGATACGTCAGTCTAGTCCATAAATAACTTTTGTAGGCCTAAAATATTTGTTTTACTATGTTCGCGCTTGTTACTGCCAACTGCTTCCATCTTTTCATGAGGGAATCCTAATTGATCAATGCAACTTTGTTTGATTGTAGATGTCGTCCGAGCCTTGTGAGATCATTGGGACAGAAGCTATTATGCTTACTTCAACTCTGATAGTTGGTGGTACAGTACCTATGGACAAGGAGAAGGCTAGTAGCTGTGGTGTCGCTGCTGAGGTGCAAGCAGCAGAAGCAGAGAAGGAGGGTGACGGAAAGGGGACGGGGAAGGGTGAAGTTGTGGAGGTTGAAAAGAAATATGTCCGAAAGCGGATGGCTTCAAGATCAGAGATGTGGAACCACTTTGAAAAGGTCATAATTGATGGTGTCTTGCAGAAGGGAAAATGCAAGTACTGCAAGAGTGACATCAGCACTCATCCCGTGATTAATGGTACATCTGCTTTGCGCAAACATTTTAATGTTTGCAAGCGTAATCCCCATAGGAATATTGGTGATGATAAGCCAGCTGTGCTACATGTTAATCAAGGTGATAGTGTACATGCTTAGAAATTTGATCCTGATGCTATTAGGGCTGCTTATGCTGAAATGTTAATAGAAGATGAACTCCCATTTGCATTTGGTGAAAAATTTGGGTTTAAAAAGTTCATGTCTAAAGCCTGCCCACGTTTCTCAGTTCCATCTAGGAGAACATGCACTAGGGATGTTGTTCACGCATATTTTGAACAGAAGGCTAAACTGAAACTTTTCCTTAAAGAACAATGTGAAAGAGTGTGTCTCACAACTGATTGTTGGACTTCTGAACAAAAAGATAGCTACATGACTGTTACTGCTCACTTCATTTGTAAAGAATGGAAACTTCACAAGAAAGTCATTAGCTTTTTCAAGGTTAAAGGTCATAAAGGAGATGATATTGGGAAACACTTGCAGAAAACTTTGATTGATTGGGGGATAGAGAAGGTCATGACCATTACTGTTGATAATGCTAGTAATAATGATGGTGGTATTGGTTACGTGAAAAAGGAACTGACTAAAGCTAAGACTTGCATAGCTGGAGGCAAATATCTCCACATGAGGTGTGCTGCCCACATTGTCAACTTAATAGTTACCGATGGTCTAAAAGAAGTTGATATTTCAATTAAGCGTGTGCGTGCAGCTGTTAGATATGTGAGGAATAGCCCAAGTAGATTGACTAAGTTCAAAGAATGTGCTGACCTTGAGAAGCTTGACACCAAGGCCTTCTTGATTCTTGATGTGAGCACTTGGTCGAACTCCACGTACTATATGTTGAAGGATGCTATTAGCTATGAGAGGGTTTTGACAAGGTATGCAGATGAAGATCCTTACTTTGCAGTTGATCTACTTACTGATAAAGGTAAGGAGAAGGGCGTTGGAGTTCCAGATGAGGAGGACTAGGAGAATGTCAGGAAGATGGCAGATTTTCTTGCATATTTTGTTGATCTAACAACTCGTGTTTCTGCCTCATTGTATGTGACTGCTAATAGCTTTTTCCATGAAATTGGTGAGGTGAATATGTTAGTGAAAAGTTGGATGGAAAGTGGGGATGGTTTGCAAATTGCAATGGCAGAGAGGATGAAGGATAAGTTTGATAAATGCTGGGGCAATTGGCATGAGCTCGATACCAGCAAAAAGGGGAAAGAAAAGGAGAACTTCAACTTGCTGATTTTCATTGCAACGGCACTTGATCCAAGGTATAAAAGTACAAGTATTGTAATATACTATTTTTCATTAGGTAATGCTTTCTTATATCGCAACACCACAAATTAAAGTTTTAACCTTCTTGTTGCGTTGCAGGTACAAGCTTTCGGAATACACACAAATTGTCATTCTAGAAGTGTATGGGGAGGAAAAGGGGCCTAAGGTGTGGACTGCAGTCAGTACTTGTCTTCGAGATTTGTTCGAGGAATATAGGGTGATGTATGCTCCAAATGTTGCATCAGCTGAAAGTAGTGCTTCCCAGGAAGTTGAATCAAGCGGAGGGCGTGCAAGCATGATGAGGTCCTTGATTGCCAAAAAAATGAGGCTGAACAGTGGTGGTAGCAGTAGCAGCAAGTCTGAGCTGAACAAGTTTCTTGCTGAGGAGCCTGAAGATGATGACCCAAAATTTGACATATTAGATTGGTGGAAGTTTAACTCATCTAGGTTTCCTATATTGGCATGCTTGGCACGGGATGTTTTGGCTGTCCCCATCTCCACCGTTGCATCTGAGTCAGCATACTCTACTAGTGGGCGTATTCTTGATGAATTCATATCTTCTCTGACACCATTCATGGTTGAAGTCCTTGTGTGCAGTCAGGATTGGCTTCGCTATGGTACTCATGTCAACATAGTAGAGAACACTGAAGAGTTGTCCAAGATCGAACAAGGTAACTTGATTTAATTAAACTTGCATTATGTGATATGTGTTCATTTTCTATAATGTAATTCTTACTTCCACCATTGTTGTTTTCAGAGTTAATTGCGGAATATAAGGACAAAGCCAAGCTCCAAAGCAATGCCAAGCCCCCCACCACTGCAAAGCCTACTTCTTAAGGATGGTGAGCTTTCACTTCTCATCTATAAGAATTCATCTTGTTGCTGCAATTCATATCGAAATCAGAATCTATTTATAAGTCTATTTATGAACTACTCAACTGAATTATTGTTCATATTTCAGATGTTCTTTTTGGTTGGTTGCGATTCTCAATAAACTACTGTTTGTCGCTGGGGCAGAAGCAATAAAGTTTGAACTTTAGAGATTCGAGATTGCAGCGATACTGCTACTGTACGTTGCATGTTGCGTTCATTTCATGTTTTATTAAATTTAAGTCCTCATAACTAAATGTATGTGTCACCAAAAATTTACCAGTTATGTCCTGTGTTGAGACTTAATTCGTGTATGCGCTAAACTACTGTTGGATGGTCATGATATGCTTATGTATCTGTGTTAAGTCTGCAGTGTGCTGTTATATTTTATTACTTGTTTGCTGCTTCCTGCTTGTTAAGAGAAGATGGGAAATGGGAGTATTTTTGGCAAAAGGTACCTGGAGAATAGTACATCGATACCTGCATTAATTAAATAATGATCAGGGCTGTTCAATGCTTCCTGCCATTAAATATTCGGTGCTATTCGGTCAGAACCGATGACTGGACCGAAATCTCGGTGCACAAAAGCATCAGTTAGTTCTTTTACTATTGACCGATCGGTCATCACTTTTGCACAAGCGAATTATTTTAAAAACCGAAGCACCGACCCGAACGGTTCGGGGGAATCGAATGCCCAGCCCTAGTCACAGTTACACACACGGTTGGTGTATTTTATTTGAAGTTTAGCGTCAACTTCTCTACAACCGGATATTATAAATTTCCAAGTCGCCACATAAGCGCGGGCACAACTTCCGAAAAGATTTAACCCTGAAGGGGTACTCCAAGTAGTCCATTATAAATTACCATGTGCATCCGATGAAACATCCTCACACCATGATAACACGATGCTTACGATAAGGAATCCCGGTGGACAAGCCACTCAAGCAAAGATAAAACTAAACCAGCAAGACCTCCCGACGTGTCGACTATCCCGATAGGAGCCGCGTATCTCGTTCTCAGGACACGACGGATGAGCACAGCGTACAGCAACTGAGACCCGAGTTGCCCCGAGGGAAGCCGCAAACGACTTTGTTTTGGACAAACACTCATGAGGAGCACTGGCCCGAGTTGTTGATTAATTATCCTCGGGTGCTAGCCGGTCCCTATGTAAGTTTTAGTTGTTATTAGGCAAATGGTAAAACCAAAGTTGGGCCTTGCTAGAGGAGTTTTAGCCTAAGCGAATGGTCAGGGGGTCCCCATACACCACACATGTTAGGAGCGCTCATCAAGGAACATAACACCGGTATGACGGAAACTATGGCGAAGCAAAAGACCGAGCCTTCCACCCTTACTAATTATATAGATGCATTAATTAAATAAGAGATATTATGATATCTCATGATATCCATGTCCCAACATGGAACAATCTGCACTGCACCTGCAACTAGCAACGCTATAAGAGGGGCTGAAATTATGGAAAAAGTTAAAGGTCGTATCATGGCAATTTGGGAGGCTTGAGAAACAAGTGGTAAGTAGCGCGACATTGCGATAGCATCGAGATAACTAGCAAAGCAAAGATAGTAGTGATATTCAAGTTAATGATCATCTTGCGTGGGATCCCGCTAGGAAGAAACCGAATCCATGAAGTAGACGAACGGGCGTAGTCAAACAAATCCTTACAATCGCAACGATACCGAAACTATCAAGAAGAATCACAACCGGAAAAAAGCAAACAACGTGGTAAACAACCATCACATAAACATGGCATGATGCACAATCAAGTATGATGCATGCCCGGTTTAATGAGTCATGGCACGGCAAAGTGCAACAATCAAATACTACAAATTAAGTGGAGCTCAATATGCAACGAGTATGAAACTTCACGTTCGAATTATTTAGTTCACTCTCGTTAAATGTTGGTTAACATGGCTAGAGGTGAAGCATATGAAAACTACCTATTTAGGCAAGTTTAAATGAGACTGGAAACAACAAATAACAATTCCGAAACATCCCCATATGCAATTTTCGAATTTGGTACTGTTCTGACCAAAACACAATTTTAATGTTGTTAAACATGCAAAGTAAGTGCACCATGATAATGTAGACATTTTTCTACCCAATTTACTTATAAAGTTTCTTTAATTCAGAAAGACGGTTATTTAGTTATGAAATAAACCATTTTAACATGGCATTTATGCAAATTAATGCAAATAATAATTTTAAACATTTTTAACATGGATGAAAGTTGGATATTATGGAACTAGATGAAATTCTAAGTATTTTACATATATGACATGTTTAATTCCGATGCACAGTTATTTAATTGTGGGCAATGCAAATTAGTGGCATTTTTCTGAAAATATGCAACGTCCTGGGAATAAGCTAAATTCGCAGACGAAAAACAAAACGTTCTCGGGCCGAATCTCTGGGCGATGGATACTACACTGCGCTCACAGGCGCTGGATAGGGAAAAGGGGTGGCCGGGTGCTAACCCATGGGACTCGGCCCGGTCGACTGGAGGCGGTGCTGGGCCACTGCGCGCTTGCGGCCCAGGCGAGCGAGGCAGGGGAGATCGCTCCTCGTTCCCCTCGTGCTCCCGCACGAGCAGGAGGAGGGAGGCGGCCATGGCAGGGGACGGCGGCGGCTCGACGTCGGGGAGACCCGGAGGAGGCCCTGAACAGGCGGAACTCGGCGCGGGAAGCACGGATCTGGGCGCGGCTCGCCGGATCGGGCGGTTGATGTGGAACTCGTCTCCTGGACTTGCTCGATCTTGGGAACAGGGGCACAACGGCGGGACATGGCAGCAGGGCGACAGCGCTCCTCGAGGTAGCCGACGGTGGGAGGGTAGCAACTACGATAGAAAATGAGGTTGTGATGCAAAAATAGAAAAACAGTTCTGGACCGATGGATTGGAGATGGAAGGCACAGATTCTGGTGGAAGGATCCCACGCCACTTAAGTGTACATTTTACAGAAAACCCTAACTTAAGAGTAGATATAAAACCAGACTTTTGCAGTGAACACCTCAAGTCTCTCAAATCAGCAGCGTTGATGCCCCATCTTTGTAGTATCTGGTTATGTGGTAGTACAATCTTGGCTTCTACTGCATATACTTCTGCCATGAAAAAGTTTATGCAATATCTACCATAAAATATTTGAGTGCATGAGATAATTCAGCCATCCCCTTCAAGCATAACTAAACATACTTCTAAAATTGGAGCACACATGTACATTTCCATAAACACAACTTAACAGACATATGTACATGTCAAGTGATATGACCGGCAAAATCATGAGAGGATCATTTTCAGTATATGACCGGCAAGACTGAGTATTGTAAACTAAAATGATCACCACTCAACAAGCATTGCTATTAATAATTTCATCAAACTTTTTTTCCTCCAGTTCTAGTGCTTCCAGATGGTACATGGCAGAAAAGTTGGACCTCCTCTGTCTTCAATAATAATGCTTCATGTAACGTGCCTCTGATTAAAAAGATTAGGACGAGGGGCTCTAGACCGCTTTATGGGAGGATCGGTCCAAACATTGCTCAAGAACATGCAACGAAGTTGCAAACGTGCTGGTTAACATCTTCAAACATCAACTTTTAAGAGCAAGGGAATTATTTGAATCATCATGTAAGGACTTGAGCAAGCTGAAAAAATGAAACTGAAATCCCCATTATCTGAGAACAAGAAGATACTTTGGGTCTGACATTATCCTACACTCACACTGGAAAAAGCACCCCTTGTTTTGTTCACATAAACAACCTAATGTCAAACACAAAAGTGTTGGTAGTATATGACGATTGTATATTTATTGATGAAGGAAAAAAGGGACAAGACATCATTCTCTCTCCATGAGAGGGCCACAATTACTCTCAGGAGCACAGTATGAGAAAGACAAACTATATCTTATTAAGATTTTATCGGTTAAGTTGCCACGAACAGAGACACATCCCTGCAAACTGAAAATCAAGTACTTGCATTTCATAAGATCATGGAATAAATGGCACAAACCTCTCGGCACAACTACAGCCTCCATTAACCCAATACCAGCACTAAACAAGTCATCGCATTTTTAAAAATGGTCCAGTGTGATAGCAAGTTCATAATCGCTACTCAACTACATTACCCAGTAACCCAATCCAGCCAATGAGCAGTTCACCCAATTTTGAACATGGTACGCTGTGATAGCAAGTTCATAGCAACAAAACTGGTTCTATGTGAAAACATCAATTACCTACGAGTCCATTCAGCGATAGAGTGCCTCTGCATATATCTTTGATTCAGCCGACGGTGCCTGCACAAGACATGCAGAAATCCTATGCACAAGCTTCACTTAGAGGGCCTAGATATGGAAATCCACTTAGGGAGAATTGCAGGTTTGTGATGCTATCCAGATCATACGGATAATCTCAATGGTGAACATCACAGCACAATGCAACACAATGGTACGTATCTTGCTCCTCGAACGAAATGAACAAATACTTGCTTCATATTACTTTATGTAATATGCACGACATCTGTACGTATTTCTCAAGGATCAGATTTTTTTTGTCCTGCTAGTTGAAATATTTTGATACTGGATTGCATAACACATGTTGCAAGCAAAATAAAAGGAGCAAAAGCCTTTAAACCGCTGTCTTCATGACTCAGAACAAAATTAGGACATCTAAATTTCCACTTGAAACTCATCTCTTGTCCTATGATCCAATATAAACTGACGCCCTTACTTTTTTGGGGGGGGGGGGATCTTCCTCATTATTGCATTGTAAAAAAAATCCACCGGATTATATAGAGCAAGTTAAAGCAGTTTATACAATTTTGGTGTTACCGAGCAATAAATACATCAAGAAATCTAATTCTCTCTGTAATGTCTTGTAATTTGTATGGACTAAGACAACTAGTGCATGAACAGATCTTGGCACGTGAAATTTTTTGATGCATGGATAAGCCACGGTTGAAGTCCAACATAGAAGGCTGAGTACTGCACAGAACATATGTTTTCAGAGAAAGACCAAAATCAGTTGGATCTGACTGAAACTACTATGAACAGATTCAACATGCACATGTACAAGAAAATAACAAAATAGAGATGTAGTATAAATCGACTAGCTCATAATGCTTTAAAAAAATAGCGGAAGAAATGACCACCGTGGCAGTGACTTCTAGGTTCGCACCAGTGGCTGGTCGGGAAGGAGGCGAGGAGCGCTCAAGCTACTGCTAGATCTTGAGAGGAGGAGGTAGGGAGGATGCCCACGAGTAGCTCCTAGGGCTTGAGAGGGCGAGGAGACGATGATACCACCACCGGCTTGTCGTACGTCGATGAGCTTCGATTTATTCCGCCTCAAACTGGGTCGCGGGAGCCGTCGAAGCGGAGGCAGAATGGCGCCATGAGTGGGCGTCATCGTCCAGCTTGGCTCCGGATCTAGGTCGTCCACGAGTGAAGAACGCCGCCGCCCGGGAATTCTTTGGGACTACGCTGCCACCGCAGCCGGAGGGGAATCGGTTTTTGGACGAGGAGGACATCGGGCAGAAATTAGCTAGGAAGGAGGGTCTTTTTTGCACATAAACTTGTAATTTTGCGCTTGAAGCACCTGTGCCATCCATCTCCAATCTAGCGGTCCAGAACTGGTTTTTCTATTTTTGCATCACAACCCCAACTTCTATTGTAGTTGCTCCCCGGTGGGGGACGCGTGGATCCAGGCCGCAGGGATGGGATCCGGTGACGTGCGCCTCTGGCGGCTCGTTGCTCTCCGATCAAAGGCACCATGGCCTGGGTTCCCTGTCCATGGCGGCGAGCAAGAGAGAGAGGGAGTGAGGAAACAAGCGGGGCAAGGAAGGAGAGGATATGGAGAAGGCAGGGGCGTGGCCTGGTCTCGTGGACGCCGGCGGCGGTGGGGTCGGGCACCGGGTGGCACGCCCTGGTGAAAGCACAAGTGCTCCCTGGGTGATTTTGGTAATTAATGTCAACATATCTCTTGTTGGACTAATATTTTCATCTAGTATATTTCAGATGAGTTCAACAGTGGAATGGCAAAACAGGAGGATGTGGAACCCCTTCAAGATGCTAAGGACACATATTGGCAAAAGCCCAAGACTCTTCATTTTCATTTTAGTGATCCAAGATCACATTGAGTCCATAGGAAAAGCCAATACTATTAAAAGGGGATGAGGTGTTGCTTAATGGCTTGCTTGCTCAAAATGCTTAGTGATATGCTCCAAAAGCCCTCAACCACTTTCTCATTTCCACATATGTCCTAATCCTAAAGTCAAACACGGCCCCACCGATTTGATCTATCCGGCGCCACCGAGTTCACTTGACATAGCCACTGCCAGAAACTCTAATCAGTTCGGTCTAACCGATGGGATCTCGGTCTCACCGAGATGGCCCTGCAAACTCTCTGTTACCTATTGCAGTTACTTCGGTCTCACCGAGATACGCAGTCGGTACCACCGAGTTTGCTTGACCAAGTCTCTGTTTGCTTACCGCTGAAATCGGTCTCACCGAGATGAGGTTTTGCCCTAACCCTAGCACATCGGTCCCACCGAGTTGACCATGTCGGTCCCACCAAAAAGTCTAACGTTCACATTTTGAACCAGGTCGGTCTCACCGAGTTTCACTATTCGGTCCCACCGAGTTTGGTAAATTGTGTGTAACGGTTAGATTTTGTGTGGAGGCTATATATACCCCTCCACCCCCTTCTCCATTTGTGAGAGAGCCATCAGAATGTGCCTACACTTCCACTACTCATTTTCTGAGAGAGAACCACCTACTCATGTGTTGAGACCAAGATATTCCAATCCAACCACAAGAATCTTGATCTCTAGCCTTCCCCAAGTTGCTTTCCACTCAAATCATCTTTCCACCATATCCAAATCTGTGAGAGAGAGTTGAGTGTTGGGGAGACTATCATTTGAAGCACAAGAGCAAGGAGTTCATCATCAACACACCATTTATTACCTTTTGGAGAGTGGTGTCTCCTAGATTGGTTAGGTGTTGATAGAGGCGAGGGTGTCCCGATCTTTCGATGAGATGATAGCTATCGTTTTTGGTGGAGTAGACTTTGACGATCCGACTACGAACGTGCGAGGACGTCGCGCCTTAGCAATCGCTAAACCAACTCCGAGAGGTTATTAACCACGCCGGAGCACAATCAACCTGACCACGAGGGTCTATCTCCTGCAAGCAAACGAAGAACAAGCAAGAAACTAAGATTTGCAATCTGGATATTGCGAATATAAGATGAAAGCTTTATTGATCAAGGTGGGGTTCTGTGACGTCTTGGTCTGGTCGTTGAACACAAACGAAGTACGCGAAGTTGCAGCTATGGCGAAGTTTTAATCTAAACAAAACCCCAAAGTCTAAACGGTGCCCTAAGGGCTGTATATATGGAGGAAGAGGGGGGGATTTCGTGGCCCTTGATGGAGGGGTCCGAAACCAACCCTATCTCTTGTTTCCCCACACATACGGACTCTAAAAACAGCCTATACTCAAGTATTTCGAAATTACATGGGCCTGGCCCAATAATAAGGTGACGCAGCACCTATAATAGCCTCTGGACGAAATTTATGAAGTGGCATCTTGTATATTTCGTCCAAGGCTTCGTGCACTCATTATCGTGGCTTCAAAGTCCTGAAATCATCACTTGTAACTCCGTTCTTGTTCCCCTTGCGCATGCCATCATCTCCATGCTTGAACTTGCTCCAAGGTTCCTCTTTCTTGTCCAAGCTAGGCCCTTCATTTGTAAGCAAAACAAATATATCCAATTTAGGCAGCATCATATTCTCATGAACATTAGAATCATTACCAAGAAACGAAAGTACCTGACAATTTAATTGGCGTGCGCGAGCTCTAGTAATTGGTCCAGTATGTATAGCAGCAGGGGCTGTGGGTGTAACAATGGTATTGATGTCCTCATCATCCTCCCCTTCTTGAAATGAAGTCGTCCTCGACGGAAGCTCATCTTCCTCACCCAAATAAGGCTTCAAATCTGCAATGTTAAAAGTGGGACTAACCCCAAAATCTGCAGGCAGCTCAAGTTTATATGCATTATCATTTATTTTCTCTAACACCTTAAAATGACCATCAGCACGTGGCATTAGCTTTGATTTGCGCAAATCAGGAAATCTATCCTTACGCAAATGTAACCAAACAAGATCTCCAGGTGCAAACACAACATGTTTTCTACCCTTATCTCCAGCAAGTTTATATTTAGCATTCATACGCTCAATGTTCTCCTTAGTTAACTCATGCATTTTTAAGATCAATTCAGCACGTAAATGTTCCAAATGTTCCTCCAAAGATCTGCTATAAATCAGTATATCATCAAAATAGACTACCACAAATCGTCCAATGAAAGCACGTAAAACTTCGTTCATTAATCTCATGAAAGTACTAGGTGCATTAGTTAACCCAAAAGGCATGACTAACCACTCATATAATCCAAACTTTGTTTTAAATGCTGTTTTCCATTCATCCCCCAATTTCATACGAATTTGATGGTATCCACTACGCAAATCAACTTTGGAGAATATTGTAGAGCCACTCAATTCATCAAGCATATCATCTAGTCTAGGAATAGGATGACGATAACGAATAGTAATATTATTACTGCCTCTACAATCAACACACATACGCGATGTACCATCCTTTTTCGGCACTAGAATAATAGGAACAGCACAAGGACTAAGGGATTCGCATATATAACCTTTGTCGAGCAACTCCTGGACTTGACGCATAATCTCCTTCGTCTCCTCTGGATTAGTACGGTATGGTGCACGGTTGGGTAGCGATGCACCGGGAATTAAGTCAATCTGATGCTCAATCCCTCGAATAGGTGGTAATCCCGGAGGCACATCTTGTGGAAAGACGTCGGCGAACTCCTGCAAAATGTTAGTAACAGCAGGAGGCAAAGAGGAAGGCATGTCCTCGAATGAAAATAATGCCTCTTTGCACACAAAAGCATAGCAAACAGATTTGCTGAAATCTAGATCATCAATATCAGATTTGGTGGCAAGTAAACATGCACTTTTCAATTTAATTTCAGAAACAACACTAGATGGTTTATTATTAGGATTCATTTGTTGCTCAAATTCTTTTGCCACAATCTGATTTTCACTCTTATTTTGCTCCTGTTTTGCCTTACTAGCTCAATTAATATCATCTTTCAAAATAGAATCAGGAGACATAGGAAGCAAAGTAATATGTTTATCCTTATGAACAAGAGTATACTGATTGTTTCTACCATGGTGTACAGAACTTTTATCAAATTGCCATGGTCTACCAAGTAATAAGGAACATGCTTGCATGGGTACCACATCACAATCAACAAAATCAGCATACGTAGAGATACTAAAATGCACACGAACAGTACGTGTTACCTTAACCTTGCCGCTGTTGTTGAACCATTGGATATAGTAAGGATGTGGATGTGGTCTTGTGGTGAGAGAGAGCTTCTCCACCATCTCCATGCTAGCCAAGTTGTTGCAGCTCCCTCCATCTATGATGACGCGAACAGAACGTTCCTTCACAACTCCCTTTGTATGGAACAAATTATGCCTCTGATTTTGCTCAGCTTGTGTGACCTGCACACTCAAAACACGTTGAGCAACTAAACATTCATACCTGTCAGCGTCTTCAGGAGCCATGTATTGCGTCTCTTGTTCAGAATCATCTCCACCGTGTTCTTCACGTGTAATGAGAGCCAAAGTGTCCTCATCATAGTCACTAGTGGACTCATACCCACCATCCTCGGTAGCAATCATCACACGCTGAGATTTGCATTCTCTCGCATAATGACCTCTTCCCTTACAACGACGACAAATAATATCACTTGTGTGCCCTGTTGATGCCATGGAAGAAGAAGAACTCTGTGCAGGCCCGGTAGGTGTGCTCTTGGCAGATAGTGGTGGTTGTGCCTGCTTCCTTGTATCACGGCTGGAGGTGGCAGCTGATGGAGGTGTCGGTGCAATAGAATGTGTGGAAGTAGAGGATGCACGCGGTGTCCACGATGAAGGTCGACCTGCAGAAAAGTTAGTCCGCGCCAATGCCTGTCGATCCTGCACTTCACGTTCAGCTTTACAAGCAAGATGGAATAAACGAGTGATATTATTATACTCCTTATACTCTAGAATGGTCTGAATCTCTCTATTTAATCCACCCATAAAACGTGCAAGCATAGCTTCATTCTCCTCAACAATACCACATCTAATCATGCCAGTTTGTAATTCCTGATAATATTCTTCTACAGAATTTTTTCCTTGTCTTAAGCGCTACAATTTTTGAAGTAATTCACGTTGATAATATGGTGGAACCCAACGAGTACGCATAGCAGTTTTCAAAGCAGCCCAAGTAGTTGGAATAGGATATAATCTACAATGTTCAGACCACCACACACATGCAAAACTAGTAAAAGCACAAACAGCAGCAGCAACACGTCTCTCCTCGGGGTATTGTAAACATGTAAAACGTTGTTCAGTTTCTAACTCCCAAGTAAGATATATATCAGGAACATATCTACCCTCAAATGGTGGAATATTCAATTTCAGTTTAGGAAGATGGTCATGATCTCGTACCTGAGCTGGGAATGCAGCCCTACCATTGCGATTATTTGCATGTGGACGACCTGGTGCTGGTACGTAGTTTTGATTTTGATCAACCTCATCCTCGTAATCGCCCGCATAATCGTCCTCCTCAGCGGCAGCGGGAGCCATAGAAGCATCAACAGTAGGTGCAGCGGCACCAGAAGTTTGACCAGGCTCAAGGGGAACGCGCTGTGCTCGTCCCACTTGATTTGGAAGGCGATGTTGTTGTTGTTGTAGAGGTGCGACAGGTGCAGCCGGCGGTGGTTGTGGAAGACGTGCGAGCAATTCATTAAACTTGTTATCGAGCTTTGTTTCGAACGTCTTCTCAATTCCATCTATTTTCTCCATGGCCTCTTCAAATCTGTTTAGCACATCTTGCACCTGTCCACTCATCATTTGCTGAAATTTATCATGTAGCTGTTTGTTCGTCATGTTCTCCCAATCAGTCTCATCGGCTTGTGATCCTGCCATGGTTAGCAGCAATAGAAACACACAAGAATATGATCCTACAGACTACTAGGAAGTGGTGGTGGTGGTGTATCACAAATCCGTCAAGCGAATCTCAAATGCTTACCAGTTCTTACCCAGCAGCAGGTGGTGATCGGCCACCGTTGTAGTCAAAACTCTCAAAGATTGGACAGAGCGATTGCCAGGTGGTGTCAAACGCACGACGTAGATGTATGTGGAGCTGGGAAGGCTTATGATATGGTAGCAAAAATGTCAGCAATAATCAATTCAGAGATGCAAAGTTGAATAAACGCTCAACGACGGTACGGTGCTGGTCCTAGGCTAGACCGTACTAGAGACGCGAGCCTAGAACACTAACAAAATCACGGCGCGGCACGTAAACAAGGGAAGAGCACACTCTAAAAAAAATTCGTTTTTTTTGCGCTCCTTTTTTTTTTGCAAAAAAATCACTATAATGGCGAGTGTCTCAAAACTCTTCCCAAGTCAAACTAACAGGATTGACACGAAAAATTTTTTGACAAATTTTTTTTTCGGAAATCAGGGCAGCGACGACGAAAAAGTGCAACAAAAAATCACTATGATGGCAAGTGTCTCAAAACGCTCCCTGGGACCTAAAAATAGGATAGGGAAAAAAAAAATTGACTGCCAAAATTTTGGCCTAAAAACTGCCTGAGGGTCTCCAGACTTTTTTTTTTCCGAAACCTACTCCGACAAGGAAACACGAATCGGAAACTAGATGGATCTCGAAAACAAACCTAATATGAAAAGAACTCGGATTGGTGGTGGATATATGGTGGTGGTATATGGATACGGATCGGTGGTGGTATATGGATACAGATCGGTGATGGTATATGGATTCAGAGCGGTGGCGGATAAGCGGTGGTGGTTGATGGCAGGGGCGATGATGATGGTGCGACGGCGGCGTGACAACTTATGAACAGAACTCGAAACTCTAAAGGACTAGACGCTAAGACCAGCAACTTGACACGACGATGCAACCGCAAATTCAACAAAGCAAATACAGAAAAGATTATGCAAAGGCTCAGATTGGTTCGGATATGATGAACTAACCCTAATTTTTTTTTTGTCTTTTTCATGGACTCTAGGTATGAAGAACAGACTCGATCTAAACTACGAAAAACTGTAAAATCTCACTGAGCAACCTGGAAATCTGATACCACTTGATAGAGGCGAGGGTGTCCCGATCTTTCGATGAGATGATAGCTATCGTTTTTGGTGGAGTAGACTTTGATGATCCGACTACGAACGTGCGAGGACGTCGCGCCTTAGCAATCGCTAAACCAACTCCGAGAGGTTATTGACCACGTCGGAGCACAATCAACATGACCACGAGGGTCTATCTCCTGCAAGCAAACGAAGAACAAGCAAGAAACTAAGATTTGCAATCTGGATATTGCGAATATAAGATGAATGCTTTATTGATCAAGGTGGGGTTCTGTGACGTCTTGGTCTGGTCGTTGAACACAAACGAAGTACGCGAAGTTGCAGCTATGGTGAACTTTTAATCTAAACAAAACCCCAAAGTCTAAACGGTGCCCTAAGGGCTGTATATATGGAGGAAGAGGGGGGGATTTCGTGGCCCTTGATGGAGGGGTCCGAAACCAACCCTATCTCTTGTTTCCCCACACATACGGACTCTAAAAACAGCCTATACTCAAGTATTTCGAAATTACATGGGCCTGGCCCAATAATAAGGTGACGCAGCACCTATAATAGCCTCTGGACGAAATTTATGAAGTGGCATCTTGTATATTTCGTCCAAGGCTTCGTGCACTCATTATGGTGGCTTCAAAGTCCTGAAATCATCACTTGTAACTCCATTCTTGTACCCCTTGCGCATGCCATCATCTCCATGCTTGAACTTGCTCCAAGGTTCCTCTTTCTTGTCCAAGCTAGGCCCTTCATTTGTAAGCAAAACAAATGTATCCAATTTAGGCAGCATCATATTCTCATGAACATTAGAATCATTACCAAGAAACGAAAGTACCTGATAATTTAATTGGCGTGCGCGAGCTCTAGTAATTGGTCCAGTATGTATAGCAGCAGGGGTTGTGGGTGTAACAATGGTATTGATGTCCTCATCAGGTGTCACTTGGGAGCCTCCGTCAAGATTGTGGAGTTGAACCAAGGAGTTTGTAAGGGCAAGGAGATCGCCTACTTCGTGAAGATCTACCCAAGTGAGGCAAGTCCTTCGTGGGCGATGGCCATGGTGGGATAGACAAGGTTGCTTCTTCGTGGACCCTTCGTGGGTGGAGCCCTCCGTGGACTCGCTCAACCGTTACCCATCGTGGGTTGAAGTCTCCATCAACGTGGATGTACGATAGCACCACCTATCGGAACCACGCCAAAAATCTCCGTGTCTCCTATTGCGTTTGCACCCTCCAATCCCATCCCTTTACTTTCTTGCAACTTGCATGCTTTACTTTCCGCTGCTCATATACTCTTGTCATGCTTGCTTGAAATGTATTGTGAATGTTTAAACTTGTGCTAAAACTCCACCTTAACTTGAAGAAATTAAAAACTGCTACTTTTCTTTGTTGAGGGTCTAATCACCCCCCCTCTAGACACCTCTTCTCGATCCTTTCAATTGGTATCAGAGCTTTGGTCTCCATTGCTTTGGTTTAATCACCATTAGAGGAAGATGGATGAGTCTACGATGGGGAGTCTTAGACATAGAGTACCCATACTTGATGGAGAGTTCTTTAATGCTTGGAAAAATGAGATGCTTGAGATTTTCAATGAATATCACTTGAACAAGTACATTACTAGCTCTTGTGCGCCCCTTGTTGATCCTTTGCATCCTACCCCCGATGAGTCTCTCGACATGATTCACAATCTTAGAACTATCAATCTTATTACTAGAGGTTTGCCTAGAAATTTGATAGCATGCTTGCCTACTCTTGATTGTGCTTACACCATGTGGAGATTCCTTGAGGAACGCTTTCCAGACTATTCCTTAAAAATCTAGATGTGATTCTTCAAAAGTCCATTGCTTTAAATAAGATGAATCCTAAAGATCCTATGTTTGGTGATTGTCTAGTTGAGCTTCATGACCTTATGCGTGCCAAAGGAGATGTTGGAATCATTAGTAATATCATCTCGGAAGTCATTAGAATTCATAAAGATGAACATTGTCATAATCATAAATCTAATGAATCACTCTCTCTAGGTGATGATCAGTCACAAGACGATGTCGAACATAGATACTATGATGAGGATGATGATAGTGACTTTGATATCGATGAGTCTATGAGACACTTTGGTCTTATGGCTAATCTTCGCGGCTACATGGCTGGAGGAAAGGAATGGGTTCTTGATAGTGGATGTACCGATCACATGACCGGAGATAAGGATATGTTTCATGAGCTTGCTGAAAACAATGGCCCTCGAAAATATGTCACTTTTGGTGATAACTCAAAGGGTAAGGTGGTTGGCCTTGGTAAGGTGGCCATCTCACATGACAGCTCCATCCAAAATGTTATGCTCGTTGAATCTCTTGGGTATAATTTACTTTCTGTATCTAGACTAGCCGATTTTGGTTTCAATGTCCTATTTACTGAAGTAGATTGTCAAGTGTTTCGAAGAGATAATCATAAAATGGTCTTTATCGGTATACGTAGAGGTGATCTATACATTGTTGATTTCACTAAAAAGGCTCAACCTAGAACTTGCTTAATTGCTAAATCTTCTAAAGGTTGGTTGTGGCATAGAAGGTTAGGTCATGTGGGCATGCGAAATCTTGATAAGCTTATTAAAGGTGATCATATCCTTGGAGTAAAAGACGTTATATTTGACAAGGATAGATTGTGCAGTGCTTGTCAAGCAGGAAAACAGGTCGGAGGAAGCCATCCCGTGAAGAACATCATGACCACGAGAACACCGCTCGAGCTGCTTCATATGGATCTTCTTGGTCCAAACGCCTATAAAAGTCTCGGTGGAAATTCGTTTGGTTTAGTCATAGTCGATGATTTTTCAAGATTTACGTGGGTGTTCTTTCTTGATGATAAATCGCAGGTCCAAAAGATCTTCAAGAACTTCGCTAGGAAGGCCCAAAATCAATTTGAAGTGAAGATCAAGAAGGTTCACAGCGACAAAGGAACGGAGTTCAAGAACGCAAATGTGGACACCTTTCTTGACGAAGAAGGGATTACACATGAGTTCTCGGCTACGTACACGCCTCAACAAAATGAAGTTGTTGAGAGGAAGAACTGGACTCTTATTGAGATGGCGAGAACGATGCTTGATGAGTACAAGACGCCAAAACACTTTTGGGCGGAAGCGGTTGAGACAGCTTGTCATGCAACAAATCGTCTATATCTTCACAAGCTACTCGGCAAGACGGCATACGAGCTGCTCACCGGTAACAAACCCCAAGTTGGATACTTTCGAGTATTTGGCTCAAAGTGCTACATTCTTGATAAGCATCTTTGTTCGAAATTTGCTCCTAAATCTCATGAAGGTTTCCTACTCGGTTATGGCTCAAACTCTCACACTTACCGTGTCTACAACAATTTCACCCGAAAGGTTGAAGAGATGGTAGATGTGAAGTTTGATGAATCAACGGCTCGCAAGTAGAACAATTGCCAACTAATGTAGGAGACAAAGACCCTTTGGAAGCAATCCAAGACTTGTCTATTGGCAAGATTTGTCCAACGGAGGTGAAGGAGAGTACCTCGTCCGTCCAAGTGGAAGCTTCTACTTCACGACAAGGTGAATCACGAGTTGACTCGGAGGCATCCACAAGTGGGACTCGCCAAGATGAAGGAAACGAGGATGTACACCAAGATGAACCTCATCGACCTCCTTCTCCACCTCCACAAGAGAACATCAACGCCAACAACAATTAAGAAAGACAAGAGGAAGAACAAGATGATGAAGAGGATGTTCTACCCCGACCTAAACAAAAGCTCTCATGAGTTAGAGCAAGAGTCTCAAGAGACCATCCCGTTGAACAAATCTTTGACGATATCCAGACCGGGAGAATTACTCGCTCTAAAACTCGTTTGGCTAACTTTTGTGAACATTACTCATTCATTTCTAGTATTGAACCTATGAAGGTTGAAGATGCTCTTGATGATCCGGATTGGGTGAACGCCATGCATGAAGAGCTACACAATTTCGAGAGGAACCAAGTGTGGACATTGGTTGAAAAGCCCGATGAGAAGCACAATGTCATTGGTACCAAATGGGTGTTTCGGAATAAGCAAGATGAAGATGGACAAGTTGTACGCAACAAGGCCCGTCTCGTCGCTCAAGGCTGCACTCAAGTCGAAGGTATGGACTATGGTGAGACATATGCCCCCGTTGCTAGACTTGAGTCCATACGCATCTTACTTGCTTATGCCAACCATCATGATATCACATTGTATCAAATGGACATTAAAAGTTCTTTTCTAAATGGTGAAATTGAGGAGGAAGTTTATGTAAAACAACCTCCCGGCTTTGTTAATCCCAAGAAACCCGACCATGTTTACAAACTTCACAAAGCCCTTTATGGTCTTAAACAAGCTCCTAGAGCGTGGTATAAATGCTTGACCAAGTTCCTTATTGAAAAAGGCTTTGAGATTGGAAAAATTGATTGAACACTTTTTACTAAAAGGGTTAATGGTGAATTATTTGTGTGCCAAATTTATGTTGATGATATCATATTTGGCTCGACTAACCCTCATTTGAGTGAAAAGTTTGGAAGACTAATGTCGGAGAAGTTTGAGATGTCTATGATGAGTGAACTCAAGTTCTTTCTTGGTTTGCAAATCAAGCAAACTAAGGAGGATACCTTTGTTTCTCAAACAAAGTATACCAAGGACTTATTCAAGAAGTTCAACATGCAAGAATGCAAAGGTATGAATACACCCATGCCTACTAGTGGACATCTTGACTTGACTAAGGATGGCGAACCGGTTGGCCAAAAGGTTTACCGCTCTATGATTGGTTCATTGTTATATCTATGTGCCTCCCGTCCCGATATTATGCTAAGTGTGTGCATGTGTGCACGATATCAAGCGGCCCCCAAAGAATGTCATCTTAAGGCTGTGAAAAGGATAGTGAGATACTTAATTCACACACCAAACATTGGAATTTGGTATCCTAAGAGGTCTTCTTTTGATCTTGTTGGCTACTCCGATTCGGACTATGCCGGAGACAAGGTTGATAGAAAGTCCACTTCGGGTACTTGTCAATTTCTTGGTAGATCTCTTGTGTCTTGGTCCTCCAAGAAACAAAACTTGGTATCCTTATCCACCGCCGAAGTGGAATACATTGCCGTCGGTTCATGTTGTGCTCAATTACTTTGGATGACCCAAACTCTTAAAGATTATGGGATCTATGTGAAACATGTTCCATTGCTTTGTGATAATGAGAGTGCTATTAAGATTGCTCACAATCCCATGCAACATTCTCGAACTAAGCATATTGAAGTTCGTCATCATTTCATTCGAGATCATGTTGCTAAAGGAGACATTGATCTTAAGCATGTTCGTACCGATAAGCAATTGGCGGATATATTCACCAAACCGCTTGATGAGAAAATATTTTGCCGTTTGAGAGGTGAATTGAACATCATTGATGCCTCAAACTTGGAGTAGAAACTCCATTTGGATGCATGCAAGGCATGAGCCATTACATGACTAATCCTTGATATTTCTCTTATGATGATGATCATATGTCTTGGATCTATACTTGTACCCTTGCATGTTATCTAACCCTTGTAGGTACTTGGATGAGCCCAACTCTATGAGATTCCAACTCACTCACATTCTAAGCAATCTCTACATCACCAAGTCTCTACAATATGGTGGTTGGAGACAAGGAAGCATGAATCCTTTCAATATATCCTTTGACAATATATCGAATTTCATTTGGTATCAAGTTTCATGATTGTCATTTTGGACACACAAGTGCTCTTTCTTGCAAGACTAACCCATGTAGGAAGGTGAACTCAAACTACAAGTGGTGCTCCCAACTCTTGATGAACTACATCAACCTTGAGCATCCAACACAAGTTCAACTACATGATCAAGATCAACACCACCACCCAAGGTATGTTATTCCATCTTAGAGAAGCTTTACCCCAAGACATGGGTCAAAGCAGCTCAACAAGATGTGAATACATCAAAATGCTTAAATGAAAAATGGCAACCCCATTTTGAGCTTAAACGATGAGTATGACCTATGATCAAGTATCTTTACTTGACTCCTAAGTCAATATACTCTAACATAGGTGACTTTGTCGCCGACCAATTCTAGATGAAGTTCTCTAGTGTTTCTCTGTGTTCTTGCATTTATCTCTTGCATACTTCATCTAGATTTCTTTTCTTTTCTCTGTTATTTTCTGCATTCTCTGCATTTAATTCATTGCAAATCCTTCAGTTAATTCCCTGCAAATCTTTGTGAGATCTTATTTGCCTAGTGAGCTGAGATGACAATTTTTTTTCTCTGTGTTAAATTCGGCCTCACCGATTTCTTTCTTATCGGCTAAACCGAAACAACTCGGAGCCACCGAAAGAAAAATTCGGTGTTACCGATTTCACTACTGAGGAAATGTTTTGTCATTGGCATCCTGCATATCCGTTCCAGCTCCACTCGATGATTCTTGTCCTCTACCAGCATCTTAAATTACATGATGCTTTGTAATGTGACTCAAGGACCAAACCTACTTGACTCATGCTCCAGAAGATCCCTTCTTGGAAATTGATGTCAAAGGGGCAGAGAGAGCACATCAAAGCTTAACCACATCAAAGGGAGAGGGAGACTTCTTAGCCATCCCAGATGCCTGGTATTTAAGGAGGAGAGAAGCCACATGTCTTTAAGAGGGGAAAGACATGTTAGTAGATGTTTCTTTGTGTCTTTTGCTTGGATTTTCTTTGCTTTGATTTTCTATTCCCTATCTTCTCCCACTATCCAATATCAAATTCAGGGGGAGAAAGACTCTTAAGGGAAGAAAATCTTTGGAATTCATTGCATATCTTTATCCCTTGGGGACATGTCAATATCCAAATAGAGTACTAAGTACTCACTCACTACATGTCATCCCAGTCTTGGTACTCTTGTGGTTTCCTGTTCTTGCTCTGTTTAGTAGATGTTCCTGTGTTATCTAACCCTGTTTTCTCAGGTTCATCTCTTCCAAAGCCAGCTCAAGGCCACAAGGTAAGTATATGCATCACACTCATGTGCATGAGGATCTCTTGCTGATGTACATATTGTTTGCAAGAAGGACTCATGAACATGTAGGTATATTTTCTGCACTTCACATCATTTGCTCTGATGCATATAGCCAAGATACATGTAACTCATTGCTTGCTCTGACATGTTTATGCATTCACATACTTTTATAATCTATCTTCATATGATTGCATACATGTAGGGGGAGCCAATGCATGTTGCATGTGTCGGGGTACGACACCTATGGGATCCTAAAGGACACCTTTACGATTCGGCGGGGGGAGAGGTATGCGCAAAGAGCAGAACCAACGATCGATGCGGGAAGATTTTACCCAGGTTCGGGCCGCTGATCAGCGTAAAACCCTACTCCTGCCTTGTTTTATTATTGATGTTCTTGAGCCCAGCCTCCAGGAGCGCTCGCGGTGAACAGTACGTTCAAAGAGCAGCTACGCATGCAGAATGGGCCAGAAGATCTCCTCCCTCTGTAGCAGTTGCCATGGGCCTCCTTTTATATCACAAAGGGGTCACCACAGTGGCAAAATGTACATACATTGAGGTGTAAAGTAGCTACAGGGTTACCATACCTAACCCCTGACAGACTAGGACGAACGCATTTAATGCACCGTGAGGTGTCCTTACTTTCTTGGGGATGAAAAAGGGGCCATCCCATCAGCACCGCTTAAGCTCTCCTCCACTGGAGCGTCGCCACGCATCCAAAGAAGGACTCAGAATGTCAGGTTTGTAGCTGTGCTAGAGCGGTGGCACAGCAACAAAACCTTGCCGGGCGCCGAAACTTGCCGGGCGCCAAGCCTTGCCGGGCGCCGATCCTTGCCGGGCTTCGCAGGCCACCCCGGCAAGATCTTGCCGGGGAAGCCGGCCTTCGGATTCCAGCTCTTCTTATCTGCTAATCCTCAGATCTCTGACTTGAAGATTTCTTTGGTGGCCTGAGCCAACCTTGAACTGTTCCCCGACAAGCCTTGCCGCGAGTACGGCTACAACTGCCGTGCACAAGTACGGGGTACTAATGGCCCAATACTTAGTACACCGACAGGAGCCCCCGGGCCTAGGCCATACACGAGTGCGAGGCGTTGTTGGGCTAGGCCCAAACAGTGCACGGGCACACGTGGAAGGGGATTAACTGCTCGTAAATATCCCGTTTACTGTGCCCCCCACTACGCGCACCGAACGCGCGACGTGGGAAGCGTGCCTCAAAAGCTGCAACTGCAACGCGCCTGCAGAGGCACATTAACATTGGGGAGTAAAAGAGGCGGCCCCGCTCCTTCCCCATAAAAAAGGAGAAGCCGCAGAGGCACAAGCCTATTTACCCCCCTTTTCTTCTCAATCTGACCGTCGCCATTGCCTTCCTTCTCTCGAGCTTAGAGCGAAGTTTTCCCTCTTCCGCCCGTTGCCTCCACGCTCGCTTCATCCCCGGCTTCCGCCCTCGCAGCCGCCATGCCGCCCAGGGCCAGCAAAGGCAAGAGCAAGGAGGCGAAAGCCGACGTCCCGGAGAGCGAACTGGTGAAGATGCGGAAGAAGTATGTCGTCTTCACCCCGTCGCTCGATGCGGAAGCTTTGAAGAGGCAGTACCAGTGCATGTGGGCAAAGGAGACGCAGGCTCACCTCGCCACACGCGTGATTCCAGGTTCTTGCTCCAAAAGTGGGTCGGACAGATACCCCTTTTTCGCCGCATATTTCTATTGCGGGCTCTGCCCTCCGTTTTCCGACTTCTTCAATGACATCATGTACACATACGGCTTTCATCTTCTCGATTTCACGCCGAATGCGGTACTGTGCATGTCCATCTTTGCCCACCTTTGTGAGAATTTTGCCGGAGTGGTTCCCAACACTACCCTCTTCCGCCACTACTTCTTCCCTCGTATCCAAAAAGGAGAGGCCCTCTCTGGTTCTATTGCCTGGATTCCAAGGGCTTGGAATAAGGAAATATACCCAGAAGGAGTTTATCGAGAGAAGTGGGACGGCTGAATGGTGCTGGATCAAGGAAGTAGATCCCCATCCGTTTTGTCTACCCCGACAATAGAAAGCGGTCCGCGGCAGTGGCTGGAGCAGTCTTGCCACTGACGACGAGAAGCTCACAATCGCCGCTACCAGGATTCTTCGCCTGAAAGCTGCCGGGCTAACAATGGAGATGATTGGCTTCGACTTTCTCCCTCGCCGCATTGCCCCCTTGCAGAATAGAGGAAGGCCAGCTTGGGAATACCAAAACGCAGCAAATATCATGAGATTGCGCCTCGGGTTGAATAACAATCTGACTGCTATGCAACTTGGCGCTCTCCGTCAAAAGCTGTTCCAGTGCGACGACAAGCATCGGTTGCCGGCAAGGATTGTCCCTCTGTGCAACAACTCTGCTTTGGGGTCAATCATCGCCTTTATGCCGATGTTCAACGCCCATGGTCTCGACGCGACTTGGGTCGAGCCAGCCGAGGAGGAAGCACAGAAGTTTTTTGACAACTTGACGGAGAGGGCCGTCCGGGAAGAAGCAAACTTCATCCGAGCCACCACCGACCAAGAAGTGGCATACATCGCCACTAGGGTGGAGGAGGCAAATCTTGCCGCAGAGGCCGACAGTGCTGGCTTCACAGAATGGGAAACCAGCGGCGCAGAGGTAGTAGTGGAGGTAAAACCTGCCGGGAAGGACAAAGCTGCCGGGGAACAGAGCAGCACAGCTGCTGAGAGCTCGTCCGACGAGGGCACGGCTGAAGAAGAACCGCAAGAAGAGCTCCCAGCCCCGAAGAAGACGAAGCGTGTTCTTCAAAAGGCTGTGTCTGTTATCCCGGCAAGCCAGCCTTCTTCGAGCGGCGAGGCTCCCAGCAAGAAAGTGGCCAGCAAGACTGCACTGTGGCAAGGGGTTGTCAGAAACCTGCGCGGCGCGCGAGAACCACACCAGCGGCCACTGCTGAGGCGGCGGGGGTGTCTCGCACTTCTGCACCAGAAGCTGAGGCGACGAAAGCTCGTCAACCCCCGGCGCCTGCCACAGCCAAGCGACCTAGGACCCCTCCTCCGCCTCCCCACTCAGACATCGCAACAAAGGCCGATTTCGACATCTCCGGCTTTAGTCCGGAGCGAGAAGAAGAAGAGTGAGTGCTTTGCCACAACCTTTATTTTCCAATCTTGGATCAATCTTACTGACTTGCTCGTATTGTCTCTGCAGTGATGCAGAAACCTTGATGGAGAGGATGGCGAAGAGGACAAAGACTTCCAATGGGCGACGAGCCCCCGGCAGGCCCCACAAGCGTGCCAGAAACCGTCATCGTCAGCCCGGAGCTCAGTCCTCAATGCAGCGCCCAGCACAGCCCCCAGCGCAGCCCCCAGCGTAAGTTCACTATTCTTTTTCCGCTGGCGGGTGCTGAGGCTTCCATTCTTGCCGCTGATATCTTTGGGCTTGCAGGAGAAGAACGGCAACAAGGAGAGTTGTCGGAAGACGTCCCCGTCGTGCCACCTCCATCGACCATGCCGCCCACAAGCACGTCCCCGGCAAGAGATCCTACCGACGAGCCCATCTTAAATAAGGAGGAGCCGGCAAGCATGGGCACCGGCAACCTTCCCCCGGCAATCGAAGTTGCCGGGAGGGGCGAGGCCACCTCTCAACAGCTCGACGCAGGTAATCGATTGCCTCAGAATGCTTGTTACTCTTTCCCTTATCTCTCTGTCTTTGGTCCCTTCGAACTTCAATTTTGATCTTATTCTGTTTCCCTCCTTCATCCTCCAGAGTTCCCTGTGATGGAACACATGGACGTCGACGTTGTCATCGAGGAGACCGCCAGGGACGCCGCTACCGAAGCAGACAGGATCGCTGCCAGCGAGGCCGCCAAGGATGGCACTATCAAGGACGGTGGTGCTCTTGGCGAGGAGGCTGCCAAGACTGCACAGGAGGAACCCGCCAAGGAGTCTACTGAAGGGGGCGGCAGGGAGGCTGATGACCGCACTGACGGCATTCCTGCCGCAGGAGCGCCAGGTGCTGCACCGGCCACGGAGCCCCCTGCCACTGGTGAGACGGTTACTGAAGACCAACCGTCAACATCTGAAGGCCCCCATCCAGCAAATATCTCAAGGTTGGCGAGAACTTGTTTGTCAACTTGCCGGGGAAGGCAAGCATTGGGGCACCAGCCGAAGGAGAAGTCTTTGATGAAGAAATCATCGCTGCTGCCGGGCTCGAGGTTGTTGACGATCCCAGCACTAGCAACGGAAAATCTAAAGAGGATCAGCTCCTTCAGGCCATGGCGAGAATTTTCGCAAGCTCCAGGCTCTCCACCGCGCCCGGAAAGAGAAAGCGGATTCCAGGATGGCAGTTGTCGAGGCGGCCGAAGCAGATTTTCAGAGACGCGTCGAACAAATGCAAATCTGGTATGCCGAGGCCCTCCAAGAGTTGACCGCCGGCCGGGAACATGTGAGCCAACAGTGGACAGAAATCCTCTTGAAGCAATCTGATATGGAGAAGGCGCAGGATGAAGCTACTCAAAGAATTGCTGCTGAAGATGCCCTCCTGATGGGGCGCCGCATCGCACTTGATGCTCACGAGGAAGATCTCACCGCACGTGAGCAGGCGCTCGCCGCCAAGCTTCACAGCAAAGATGAGGATATCAAGAAGCTTGTCGCACGGCGGACCCAGGAGCTGGAGCAGAAACACAAAGAGGCGCTCGAAGCTCTGACTGTAAGCCACGCCGGCAAGCTCAAGGAGGCCGTCGATGCTGCCGAGGTTGCAGAGGCCGCCAAGAACGAGCTGAGCGACAAAGTAAAGAAGCTGGAAGTAGATCTCAAAGAGCACGGCAAGGAGCTCTCGACGCTCAAAGGTGATAGGGAAAAAACCCTCCACACCTTGGCGGAGATGCAAGTTGCTCTGTCTAACAAAACCAAGCAGCTCTCCTCTGCAGCTGATGCTATTGCAGTTCTGGAATTGAAGCTGACCACGTTGCAGAAGTCTCTCGAGGCCGGCAAGGCCCGTGAGAAGGCTCTACTCAAGGATCTCCGGGGAGAGAGGAACCTGCTCAAGAGCGCTGCCGCCGCCCAAATCGATTACGAGAAGGGGGTGGAGATCTGGACTGGATGTCTCATCGCCACTGCGGAGAAGCTTACGGCAGAACTGTCAACCATGGGCCTGTCAAACTTCAGGTATTCTTCCGAGGAAAGGATATCTTCATGTGCCAGGTTGACGATGTTCTTTGAAAGCATCATCGATGCCTTGAGGCTGCTTCAGTCTAGCCGGGTGACCCAATTAGCCAACGAGACTCGCCGGCTTTGCCGGGCCATCCTCCGCAAGGTGCTTATCAAGGTGGTGCACAGCAATCTCGACATCGACCTCTCCAACGCACTCGGCCATCTACCAAAGGACGCAAATGTCGAGGTGCTCGAAGAATGTATCGCGCCTATCCTTGAGAAGGTGGACTCCATCAAAAGGATCGAAGGCCAGCGTAGAGATTAAGTGCTCCACCCTTTCTTGCCGTCGTCATTCCATGTCAAAGACAATTAAGTCTTAAGTTAGAATTGCGGCAACTCATTAATGTAATATAACTTGCTTATGTTTGGGTCTATGCATGCTATTTCTCTTGTCTGATTCCTTTATGTATGGAGTTCACCCTACGCTTACTGAAAAACCTTGCCGGCGCGCAACCTGCCGCGAGCGCTGGGTGCGGGACTTCAGCAGCCTGTCGGAGGCGCAGCGGCCAGCAAGACTCCTTGGCGTTCTCAGTGCAGCCGCTTAAATCGTTGAGCGGGCTCGAAACAAAATAAGGGCGCAACCGATTACGGCAAGGGTTCCTTCACGTGCAGATTTTCCATACAAAGGTCGGAATCGTCCAAGGAAATAATTTTGCAATAAAGTAAACTTGTCCCAAGTTTTAGAACTTAGCTTTCTGTCGCTGTCTTTTCTCCGGCAAGGGTCGATTCTGAACATCGCCAACTGGTACTCATATCTTCCTCCCCCCCCCCCCCCCAGCAAATGTGCACGCGAGGAATCCTTCTGTCTTTTAAGAAAAAGAAAGAAGAGAAAATAAAGATATGAAACCTTGGCGGTTCGTTGGAACTTACCGGGAGCAAGTGTCATACAACATCTTAGACAATCATGTATATATAAATATGAACATGGAAATCAATAAGGAAATGCACAACACTCAAGTTTATTCATCTGTGCTCAGGGTCTGCGCCTGGCTTTGTACAAAGGATCACATGCCTTGTCGGCAAGACTTGTACAAAAGAGTGTTTGCCGGGAGCCCCTGGCAACCGCGCCTTATGGGTAGAACTTGCGAAGATGTTCGATATTCCAGGAGTTGCTCACTGGAATGCCATCTTCGGTCTCCAGGCGGACAGCGCCGGGCCTGGTGACTCGTACAACCCGATAAGGGCCTTCCCACTTCGGCGTCAACTTGTTTGAATTCTTGGCGGACTGAATCCGCCGAAGAACAAGGTCGCCTTCCTCAAGGCTTCGGGCATGAACTTTGCGGCTATGGTAGCGGCGCAAAGCTTGCTGGTAGCGTGCAGCTCGCACAGCAGCCTGAAGACGATTCTCCTCAAGGAGCCCAACGTCATCTTGCCGCAGTTGCTCTTGCTCAAGCTCATCATAAGCGAGCACTCGAGGTGATCCATACGTGAGTTCCGTGGGGAGAACTGCTTCCGCTCCGTAGACCAGAGAGAAGGGTGTCTGGCCGGTGGCTCGATTTGGTGTCATTCTGATTGACCAAAGAACCGCCGGCAACTCATCAATCCAGCGTCTTCCGCACTTTTTCAGCCTGTCAAGGGTTCTAGTCCTGAGACCGCGCAGCACTTCAGCATTGGCCCTCTCTGCTTGGCCGTTGCTTCTCGGATGAGCAACGGAGGCAAAACAAATTTTGCCGCCAAGGTCTTGGACGTACTGCATGAAGGTGCGACTTGTGAATTGCGTGCCGTTGTCGGTGATGATCCTGTTGGGTACACCAAAACGGCAAACTATCCCTTTAAAGAACTTGACGGCTGATTGTGCTGTTACCTTCCTCACTGCTTCCACCTCCGGCCACTTTGTGAACTTGTCGATAGCGACATACAAGTACTCAAAGCCCCCGGTAGCACGGGGGAAAGAGCCCAGTATGTCGAGCCCCCAGACCGAAAATGGCCAGGAGAGAGGGATTGTTTGAAGAGCTTGAGCTGGTTGATGCGATTTCTTCGAATGAAACTGGCACGCTTCACACTTAGTTACTAGTGCAGTTGCATCCTGCAGAGCGGTGGGCCAAAAGAAACCTTGCCGGAATGCTTTCCCGGCAAGTGCTCTTGATCCTATGTGAGAACCACATATGCCTCCATGTATCTCCGCCAATAGCTCTAGTCCATCCTCCCGAGGAATGCACTTTAATTTCACACCGTTTGGTCTCTTTCTGTACAGGACGTCATCGATGAACTTGTACATAACAGACCGACGGGCTACTCTTTCCGCTTCTTCCTGTTCCTCCGGGAGTTCTCCTGTTTGAAGGAAATGGACAATGTGTTGCGCCCATGCTGGAGCCTGAGGCTCGACGGCTAGGACTAAAGGCATCTCCTCCGCTGGGGGAATGTTTGTCTCGACAGCAAGGGCCTGAGGCCCTGCTGGAGCCTGTTGTTCCCTGACAGGCATGTCGTCGATCCCGGCAACTTCCTTGCCGGCGGATCCCGGGAGCTCTGCCGGGAAGTACTGACCAGAGTTCAACTTTCTTCTCTTTTCTTGCCGCATTGATGGCGCCACGGATGGTTGAGTCAATTGGAGCACAAAAGTTCCTGGTTCCACAGGCAACTTGAGGGCGGCACGCTTTGACAGGTCATCAACAATACTGTTCTCGGCACGAGGAACGTGCTCCATTTGTAGACCGTCAAAGTGCTCTTCCATTTTTCTCACTTCATCCACGTAGGCTTGCATCAATGGACTCTGATAACTCTTGTTAACTTGCCTGACGACAAGCTGTGAATCGCCTTTGATGACGAGCTTTTTGATACCAAGGTCTGCCGCGATCCTATGACCGGCAAGCAAACCCTCGTATTCTGCTGTGTTGTTGGTCGAACTCTCCCGGGGAAAATGCATTTGGATTACGTACTTGAGGTGCTCTCCGGTGGGTGCGACAAGCAGCACGCCAGCACCGGCACCTTGCAGCGAGAAAGCCCCGTCAATGTACATAACCCATTGCTGATCGATTTCCTTGCCGGGGAGAGTTGTTTCTTGAACCTCTTCGTCCGGCGTTGGGATCCATTCTGCAATGAACTCCGCCAAGGCCCTGCTCTGAATTGTCGAAGTGCTTTCAAACTTGAGGCCAAAGCTCGACAACTCCAACGCCCACTCCACGATCCTGCCGGTTGCTTCTGGATTTTGCAAAATCCGTTGCAACGGAAAGCGAGTGACGACGGTGATTTCATGTGCTTGAAAATAATGGCGCAGCTTCCTCGAGGCCATAAGAAGGCTAAAAAGCAACTTCTGCATGCCAGAATATCTTGACCTACCTCCTTGTAAAAGAGAGCTAACAAAATAAACTGGGTGCTGCACCACCTTTTTCTTCTGCGATGGTTCTTCTGACTGCACAGATCTTGTCTTGCCGGGATCAATCCTTGCCGGAGGAGATCCTGCCGCGTCATCTGACGGTCCTTCCGCTGTTGTCGCTTCCTCATCGGCCTCTCTCTACGCCACTAGCGCAGCACTAACCACTTGATTTGTTGCTGCCAGATACAGCAGCAACGGCTCTTGTGGCTTAGGCACGACTAGCGTCGGCGGAGAGGAAAGGTATTTCTTCAAATCTTGCAGCGCAGCCTCCTCCTCCGGAGTCCATTTCATTGGACCTGCCTTCTTCAAAATTTTGAAAAAGGGCAGGGCGCGCTCAGCGGATTTGGAAATAAACCTGCTTAGAGCAGCAACACATCCGGCAAGACGACGCACATCCTTGACGCGTCTCGGCGCTTCAATCTGCTCAATAGCTTTGATCTTGTTGGGGTTTGCTTTGATTCCCCGGCAAGATACAAAGAACCCGAGGAGCTTGCCGGAAGGAACACCGAACACGCACTTCTCAGGATTGAGCTTTAAGTTGATCTTGCGCAGATTTGCAAATGTTTCTTCTAAATCTTGTATGAGCGTCGCTTTGTCCTTGGTTTTGACCACTATGTCATCCATGTATGCCTCCATATTTCTATGGAGTTGAGGCTCAAAACCAATTTGGACTGCTCTCACAAAAGTAGAACCAGCACTTTTCAACCCGAAAGGCATTCGTATAAAACAATACGTACCACATGGGGTGATAAATGCGGTCTTTTCTTCATCTTCCTTCGCCATGAAGATCTGGTGATACCCTGAGTAGGCATCAAGGAAGGACAGGAGGTCACCACCAGCGGTGGAGATCACGCTACCGGTAACACTCGGTAGCGAGCTAAACTACAGGACCGAGAAGGTAGTGTTTGATGTCGCCAAGATCCCCATGTCATACAATGGGATCCTTGGTCGGCCAGCGTTGGCTAAGTTCATGGCGGCATCACACTACGCCTATAATGTTTTGAAGATGCCTGGGCCGTTGAGTGTCATTACTATCTATTCCGATAAGAAGGATGCACTCATCTGTGCCGACCAGCTTTACCGGGAAGCAGTTGCAGCACCTGCCGTCAAGACATCTGCTCCTGCCGCTGGAACTCCCGGGGGGAAGAAAAAGAAGACTGGTGAGAACCTTGGCGCGAACTCCGGTAAGCACGCCTCCTCGGAGTGCTGCGCTTCCGTCAAGGATGCACCAGAGAGTTCCACCGGCAAGAACAAGAAATCCAAGGCTGCTCCGCCGGAGACCAAGAAGGTGCCTGTCACGGAGGACGGAACGGGGGGAACTTTCACCATAAGTTCCACCCTAGATGACAAATAGGAAAGCGCGCTCGTTGCCTTCCTGCGGGCGAATGTCAACGTGTTTGCATGGAAACCGTCTGACATCCCCGGTGTTCCCAGGGAGGTAATTGAGCACCACCTTGCTGTCTGTCCTCACGCGCGGCCCGTCAAGCAGAGGGTCAGGAAGCAAGCCTTGGAGCGGCAAGAATTCATTGCTGAGGAATCAGAAAACTGGAGGCGGCAGGATTGGTCAGAGGAGTGCTTCATCCAACCTGGCGCGCCAAAGATGTCGGGATACGACACCTATGGGATCCTAAAGGACCCCTTTACGATTCGGCGGGGGGAGAGGTATGCGCAAAGAGCAGAACCAACGATCGACGCGGGAAGATTTTACCCAGGTTCGGGCCGCTGATCAGCGTAAAACCCTACTCCTGCCTTGTTTTATTATTGATGTTCTTGAGCCCAGCCTCCAGGAGCGCTCGCAGTGAACAGTACGTTCAAAGAGCAGCTACGCTTGCAGAATGGGCCAGAAGATCTCCTCCCTCTGTAGCAGTTGCCATGAGCCTCCTTTTATATCACAAAGGGGTCACCACAGTGGCAAAATGTACATACATTGAGGTGTAAAGTAGCTACAGGGTTACCATACCTAACCCCTGACGGACTAGGATGAACGCATTTAATGCACCGTGAGGTGTCCGTTTAGGTGTCCTTACTTTCTTGGGGATGGAAAAAGGGGCCATCCCATCAGCACCGCTTAAGCTCTCCTCCACTGGCGCATCGCCACGCATCCAAAGAAGGACTCAGAATGTCAGGTTTGTAGCTGTGCTAGAGCGGTGGCACAGTAACAAAACCTTGCCGGGCGCCAAGCCTTGCCGGGCGCCGATCCTTGCCGGGCTCCGCAGGCCACCCCGGCAAGATCTTGCCGGGGAAGTCGGCCTTTGGATTCCAGCTCTTCTTATCTACTGATCCTCAGATCTCTAACTTGAAGATTTCTTTGGTGGCCTGAGCCAACCTTGAACTGTTCACCGACAAGCCTTGCCGCGAGTACGGCTACAACTGCCCGTGCACAAGTACGGGGTACTAATGGCCCAATACTTAGTACACCGACAGCATGTTCTTCCAAAGCTTTACTTGCTACACTTCATATCTTTATCTAAAAGCTTTGATGTATGTTGTCATCAATTACCAAAAAAGGGGAGATTGAAAGCACAAGTGCTCCCTGGGTGATTTTGGTAATTAATGTCAACATATCTCTTGTTGGACTAATATTTTCATCTAGTATATTTCAGATGAGTTCAACAGTGGAATGGCAGGACAGGAGGATGTGGAACCCCTTCAAGATGCTAAGGACACATATTGGCAAAAGCCCAAGACTCTTCATTTTCATTTTAGTGATCCAAGATCACATTGAGTCCATAGGAAAAGCCAATACTATTAAAAGGGGATGAGGTGTTGCTTAATGGCTTGCTTGCTCAAAATGCTTAGTGATATGCTCCAAAAGCCCTCAACCACTTTCTCATTTCCACATATGTCCTAATCCTAAAGTCAAACTCGGCCCCACCGATTTGATCTATCCGGCACCACCGAGTTCACTTGACATAGCCACTGCCAGAAACACTAATCAGTTCGGTCTCACCGATGGGATCTCGGTCTCACTAAGATGGCCCTGCAAACTCTCTGTTACCTATTGCAGTTACTTCGGTCTCACCGAGATACGCAGTCGGCACCACCGAGTTTGCTTGACCAAGTCTTTGTTTGCTTATTGCTGAAATCGGTCTCACCGAGTTCATGCAATCGGTCTCATCGAGATGAGGTTTTGCCCTAACCCTAGCACATCGGTCCCACCGAGTTGACCTCGTCGGTCCCACCGAAAAGCCTAACGTTCACATTTTGAACCAGGTCGGTCTCACCGAGTTTCACTATTCGGTCCCACCGAGCTTGGTAAATTGTGTGTAACGGTTAGATTTTGTGTGGAGGCTATATATACCCCTCCACCCCCTTCTCCATTTATGAGAGAGCCATCAGAACGTGCCTACACTTCCACTACACATTTTCTGAGAGAGAACCACCTACTCATGTGTTGAGACCAAGACATTCCAATCCAACCACAAGAATCTTGATCTCTAGCCTTCCCCAAGTTGCTTTCCACTCAAATCATCTTTCCACCATATCCAAATCTGTGAGAGAGAGTTGAGTGTTGGGGAGACTATCATTTGAAGCACAAGAGCAAGGAGTTCATCATCAACACACCATTTATTACCTTTTGGAGAGTGGTGTCTCCTAGATTGGTTAGGTGTCACTTGGGAGCCTCCGTCAAGATTGTGGAGTTGAACCAAGGAGTTTGTAAGGGCAAGGAGATCGCCTACTTCGTGAAGATCTACCCAAGTGAGGCAAGTCCTTCGTGGGCGATGGCCATGGTGGGATAGACAAGGTTGCTTCTTCGTGGACCCTTCGTGGGTGGAGCCCTCCGTGGACTCGCGCAACCGTTACCCTTCGTGGGTTGAAGTCTCCATCAACGTGGATGTACGATAGCACCACCTATCGAAACCACGCCAAAAATCTCCGTGTCTCCTATTGCGTTTGCACACTCCAATCCCATCCCTTTACTTTCTTGCAACTTGCATGCTTTACTTTCCGCTGCTCATATACTCTTGCCATGCATGCTTGAAATGTATTGTGAATGTTTAAACTTGTGCTAAAACTCCACCTTAACTTGAAGAAATTAAAAACTGCTACTTTTCTTTGTTGAGGGTCTAATCACCCCCCCTCTAGACACCTCTTCTTGATCCTTTCACCTGGATCGGGAGCTCCTCTCTCGATCTGGAGCACTCGGGGCTAGGGGCACAGAGGTGGCGGTGTACGGGCGGCGGTGGGCTCGCGCGGGCCCGCGATCGGCCTGGCGGACCGCGGCGGCTGGGGCCTGGGGGAGTGGGGGTGGGAGGCTGTGGGCGAGGTGGCACCTGGTGGTTGGGGCGGCACAAAAAATGAGGGAGGCTAGGGCTTGACAGAAATGGAAGGGGAGGTCGTCCATTTATAGCAGGAGAGCTAGAAGGACGGGTTTGGGGCTATTTTTTAGTCCTCTGATCGCAGTCAGATGACTCCGGTCGAGGGGGGTTAGGGTTACTTGATAGGTGGGCTGTGTATGGATGGTTGGGCTCGAGATGAGATGGAAAGAAATTGCCCGGTGGCAAGTTTACAAAACTGAAAACGTCTACGATTTGACCGGCTATAGTGCCGCTATAGTATAATGGTTGCAGTATCAAACGACCTCTGAATGCGACGAAATTTGGCAGGCAGTCTACCTACAATATAACAAGACCGCACGCCAACTTTCAACCCATTCCGAGAACGTTTTATTCCCGCTTATAAAATATTATTTTAACGATGCCGCGGGCGTGTGCAAGTGTGTTGTTGGATTCGGAACAGTCAACGAAGAGAACGGAGAGAAGCGGCAACTACGAACGGATGCAAGTTTTGAAAACATGACAGCAACAAAGTGCCGACGCAATGCAAATGATGCGATGATGACTACAATAAACAAATAAATCACACGGCGACAACGAAATAACTAGAAGGCATCTGGAGCGTTGGTCGCGGGCTGTCACACTTGGGGAAGGAGGAGACCTCCCTAGGCCGGCGCCCCCTCCCTTGGAGGAGGGTCCAAGGCTGGCGGACCCCTTCCCCTTGCCTCCTATAAATAGTAGAGGAGAGTAGAGGGCTTAACACACCAATCCCTACGCCCCGGCGGCAGCCCTACCTCTCCCATTACTCCAGATTCTCCTCAGATCAGTTCAGGGCAGCGTTTGGTGAAGCCATGCCGGCACTGTACCACCACCATCTCCACCATGTTGTCGTGTTGGTTGAGATCTCATCTACTTATCCTCCCTCGCTTGCTGGATCTAGAAGGAGGAGACGTCATTGAGCCGCACGTGTACTGAACGCGGAGGTGCCATCCGTTTGGCGCTAGATCGGAGTGGATCGCGATTGGATCATGAAGAGTACGACTACATCAACCACGTAATATACGCTTCCACTTAACAGTCTATGAGGGTACGTAGCCACACTCTCCCCTCTCATTGCTTTACATCTCCTAGATTAGATCTTGGGTGTTCGTAGGAAATTTTCTGATTTTCATGCTTCGTTCACCATCAGAGGGTAGAACCTATCTTGCCGCCCTCCATAGGAGTGAGCATCATGTGCTGACTTGTCGATGGCACTGCGGTTTTTATGGCTGTCCATGTCGGGCATGCACATTCGAGGCAGGGAACTCTTGAGTGGGGACTATAGCTCCCTTCTGGTGTATGCTTCCCTTGTTGGAGAAGCTCCGGCGAGAGGGAAGACAGTGTGGCTGAAGATGCAAAAAACACACAATGTTAAGAACGACACATATCTCTGAACTGAAGAAATACCCTAAGAGATCAACAATAAGGTACGAGACTGGTCACACATCAGTTGATTGAAAACTAAATTGGGGTCACACGCTTTTTTTGGTACTGTCCGATCTACGCCGGATGGCTAGATGGCTATCTTGTACCTCCTGTCTGACACTATTCATGATCTTCCCCGAACAGCCAGCGACCATCGACAGAGCAGCCTGCCTCCGTCGTCCCTGGCCGTGACAGCTCCGACCATGACCCCCCCCCCCCCGCCCCACCGCAGTGTCGTGGTTGCGCCGCCCCCGACCATACCTCAAAGACTCACCGTCATCCAGATCCGGCAGCAGCAGTACCTTGACCCCACGCCAACCTAAGATAGGCACCTAAGCGTTGCTTCCGCGGAGAACCTGCGCCCCCACACCCATACGATAGACACCGAGGCACTGCTGCCCGGCCAACCAGTAGCCTAGGAGCTCCGCTGCCTCGAGGGGTGTTGCTTCCGTCCATTGGGAATCGACTGACCTAGAATAAAAATTCAAGCAACTAACACCTAGATAAAGTGATTTAAGATGAGTGTACGACCTATCTTGCGACCCAGTGAAGTAGATAGCTCCAGCTGCAGAGTCAGTGAAGCCGACGCGGTTGCGGTGGCTCCCTGCGGCGGGAAAGCAGATATGTGGCGGTAGTCGAAGGCTATGGGGGACCAGTGCTGGGGTAGAACTTACGGAGATGCTCAATGTTCCATGAGTTTTGCAACTGAATGCCATCTCCGGTCTCCAGACGGACTGCGCCAGGTCTAGTGACTCGTACTACCCGGTAAGGGCCTTCCCACTTCTGCGTCAACTTGTTTGTACCCTTGGCAGACTGAACGTGCCTAAGGACAAGGTCGCCTTCCTCAAGGCTCCGGGCATGAACCCTGCGGCTGTGATAGCGACGCAGGGCTTGCTGGTAGCGTGCAGCACGCGTAGCAGCCCGGAGACGGTTCTCCTCAAGTAGCACAGCGTCCTCACGCCGGTGCTGTTCCTGCGCTACTTCATCGTAGGCAAGCACTCGAGGTGACCCGTATATGAGTTCCGTGGGGATCACTGCTTCTGCCCCATAGACTAGGGAGAAGGGAGTCTGGCCGGTAGCTCGATTTGGTGTCGTTCGGAGGGACCAAAGAACCACCAGCAGCTCGTCGATCCATCGCCTGCCACACTTCTGCAGCCTATCAAATGTTCTTGTCTTGAGTCCTCGCAGCACTTCAGCGTTCGCCCTCTCAGCTTGTTCGTTGCTTCTGGGGCGAGCAACAAAGGCAAATGAGATCTCGCTTCTGAGGGCCTGAACATATTGCATGAAGGCGCGACTTGTGAATTGGGTGCCATTGTCAGCGATGACTCTGGTGTGTACTCCGAAGCGGCACACCAATCCTTTCAAGAACTTGATAGCTGACTGTGCGGTCACGTTCCTCACGGGATCCACTTCTGGCCACTTTGTGAACTTGTTGATGGCGATGTACAAGAACTCAAAGCCCCCGGTAGCACGGGGGAAGGGGCCCAAGATGTCGAGCCCCCAGACAAAAAGGGGCCATGACAAAGGGATCGTCGGGAGAGCTTGAGCAGGTTGATGGATATTCTTGGAGTGGAACTAGCAGGCTTCACATCTGGTGACTAGCTCGATTGCATCTTGGAGGGCCGTGGGCGAGTAGAAACCTTGCCGGAAAGCTTTTCCAACCAAGGCCTTTGATCCAATATGCGAGCCGCACATGCCTCTGTGTATCTCTGCCAACAGTTTCTTTCCTTCTTCCCGGCAAATGCACTTCAATTTCACACGGTTGGGCCTCCTTCTGTATAGTGCGTCATCGACGAACTGATACATACTGGCCCTCCGGGCTACTCTTTCAGCTTCTTCTTGCTCTTCGGGAAGTTCTCCTGTTTGGAGGTAACGGACTATATGTCGCGCCCAAGTTGGAGCCTGAGGCTCGACAACAAGGATCATCGGCACCTCCTTGTTCGTGGGAGCGCATGCCTCAACCGCGAATATTGGTAGTTCGGCGGGAGGGTGCTGCTCGCCAAGCGAAGTGGAGTTGTTCTCGCCAACCTCTCTACCGGGGGCTTTTGGAAGCTCTACCGGGAGAGGCTTGCCAGAGTCCAGTTTCCTCCTCTTTCTGGCCATTGTTGCCGGGGATACGGAGGGCTGACTCAGGTGGAGAACAAAAGTCCCTGGTTCCACAGGAAGCTTTTTGTGCAGCACACTTTGACAGATGATCAGCAATGCTGTTTTCCGCACGAGGTATGTGCTGTGTTTGCAATCCGTCAAAGCGCTCCTCTAGCTTTCTCACTTCCTCCACGTATGCCTCCATCAATGGACTTTGATAATCCTTGTTTACTTGCCTCACCACAAGCTGTGAGTCTCCTCGTATGATCATCTTCTTGATTCCTAGTTCTGTTGCGATCCTGAGCCCGGCAAGGAGTCCTTCATATTCTGCATTTGAACCACGTACTTGAAGTGCTCCCCAGTGGGTGCGACGAGAAGCACGCCAGCTCCTGCACCTTGTAGGGAGAAGGCACCATCAAAGTACATGACCCATTCTTGGGGCGCTTCCTTGCTGGGGATAACTGTCTCTGGCATCTCTTCATCTGGAGTTGGTGTCCATTCTGTAATGAACTCCGCCAATGCCCTTCTCTGAATAGTTGATGTGCTCTCAAACTTCAAACCAAAGCTTGATAACTCCAAAGCCCATTCCACTATTCTGCCATTGGCCTCAGGGTTTCTCAATATGCGTTGCAAGGGGAAGCGGGTAACAACCGTGATCTCGTGAGCTTGGAAGTAGTGGCGCAGTTTCCTTGAGGCCATGATGAGGCCAAGGATCAACTTTTGCATGCCAGAGTACCTTGATATAGCCCCCTGCAGTAGGGAGCTGACAAAGTACACTGGCCGCTGCACCACCTTCTTCCTTGCCGTGATCCTGGAATTGTTTCCACTGCCCTGCTCCTCTTTGTTCTGATCTGTAGTTGATCTTGCCGGGACGAGTTCACTTTCCTCTCCGAAGGGGACGATAGTCACGGCTGCTCCTTCATCTACTTCCCGCTGGGCCACCAGTGCTGCACTAACCACTTGATTGGTTGCCGCTAGGTACAGCAGCAACGGCTCTCGTGGTTTAGGAGCGACTAAGGTGGGAACAGAGGAAAGGTAGGTCTTCAAATGTTGTAGTGCAGCATCCGTCTCTAGGGTCCACTCCATGGGCCCTGCCTTCTTCAAGATTTTGAAGAACGGCAAGGCGCGCTCGGCAAACATGGAAATGAACCTACTTAGTGCAGCAACACATCCAGTCAAACGCCTCACATCTTTAACTGTCTTGGGTGCTTGAATCTGCTTGATCGCCTTGATCTTATCGGGGTTGGCCTCTATCCCCCGATGGGACACAAAGAAGCCAAGTAGCTTGCCGGAAGGAATGCCAAACACACACTTCTCTGGGTTCAACTTCAAGTTGATCTTGCGCAAATTTGCAAAGGTCTCTTCCAAGTCCTGAATGAGAGTTGATTTGTGCCTGGTTTTTACCACTATGTCATCCATGTAAGCTTCAATGTTCCTGTGCAGCTGAGACTCAAAACCAATTTGCACTGCTCTTGCAAAAGTAGATCCAGTGCTCTTTAACCCAAAGGGCATCCATACAAAACAGTACATGCCGCATGGGGTTATGAATGCGGTCTTCTCTTCATCTTCCTTGGACATGAAAATCTGGTGGTACCCGGAGTAGGCATCCAAGAAGGCAAGCAGGTCACATCCGGAGGTGGAATCCACAATCTGATTGATGCGCAGCAAGGGGAATGGGTCCTTCGGGCATGCTTTATTCAGATCTGTGAAATTTATGCAAAGCCTCCACTTCCCATTCGCCTTGCATACCACCACTAGATTTGCCAACCATGTCGGATGCAATACTCCTCTGACCAAACCAGCAGCTTCAAGTATCTTGATCTCGTCGGCAATGAACTGCTGCTGCTCCAAGGCTTACTTCCGGACCTTCTGCTTGACGGGCTGGGCATGAGGGCAGACAACGAGGTGATGCTCGATTACCTCCTTGGGAGCACCGGGGATGTCAGATGGTTGCCAAGCAAACACATCGACATTCGCCCGCAAGAAGGCAATGAGCGCACTTTCCTATTTTTCATCAAGCGTGGAGCTGATAGTAAATGTACCATCAGCGCCAACCAGCCCTGCCGGGACCTTCTTCACAGCAGGTGCAGCAACCTTGGATCTTTTGCTAGTGGAACTCTCCGGCAAATCATCGACGGGTGCAACGCACTCCGGAGAGGTGCGCTTCCCGAATTCCTTGCCGGCATCCTTGCTAGCTTTTTTCCCTTGCTTGTTTCCCTTGGCGGGGACTGCGGCTTCCGCGGCCTCGGCAGCGACCACGTCCCGGTACATCTTGTCCACGCATATAATTGCGTCCTTCTTGTCTGATGGGATAGAAATAACGCCCATTGGTCCTGGCATCTTCAGGGTGTTGTAGGCATAGTGGGATGCCGCCATGAACTTTGCCAGAGCAGGTCTTCCAAGTATCCCATTGTACGGCAACGGAAGCTCAACCACATCGAACACGATCTTCTCAGTCCGGTAGTGCAATTCACCTCCAAATGTCACTGGCAGCGTGATCTTCCCCTTCGGACGGCTCCTGCCGGGGTTGAGTCCTTGAAAGGTGCCAGTAACCTTGAGCTCTTCTTTTGTTATCTGCAGCTTGCTGATGACCTTGGGAGAAATCAGATTCAACCCGGCCCCGCCGTCAACCAACATCTTTGTGACCTTGAGGTTGCGGATCGTTGGTGAAACCAACAATGGCAAGCACCCTACCGCGGTGGTGCAGTCAGGGTGATCATCCTCATCAAAGATGATGGGCGTGCGGGACCACTTGAGTGGTTTCCGAGAATCTGCCGCTGGCTCCACATCATTGACCTCACACGCCCACTGTTTAAGTGGGCGGTGAGAGGAGTGCAAGGATGCACCTCCGTCAATGCACAGGGCATCAGTGGCCCTCTGGAACTCCTGCTCGCTGGTTTCCTCTTCATCCCCTTCATTGCTCTCGTCATCGCATTCCTTCCTTCCATGGCCTCTGGCAGGCTTCCCTTGATGCTGAGGGACCTTGCCGGGGCGACTTCCTTTGCCACCTCGGCCCTTCCCACCAACGCCATCTTGGTCTCTCTCTTTGTCACGCTTCTCGTACTCAGCCTTCTACTTTTTGACGAGTTGCTCAACTTGATGACACTCTTGGAGATCATGGCCCTTGGTCCGATGGATCTTGCAGTACGGCCCGTCAGCCTTCCCAGCCTTCTCGGCCGCCGTAGCTTCCCGGCAGTCATTGCATGCGGCAACTTCCTTGCCGAGAGCTTCGGCCTTGGCCTTCTTGCCGGTACTCAGAACGCCAGACCCTTCGATAGCCAGAACCGTCTTCTCCTTGCGCTTCTTGTTCTTCTTCTTCTTCTGATTAGCAGCATCGTCATCGTCCTTTGAGTCGATGTCGATGCCGTCTTCTTCTCCGGAGAGTCGCCTCCCCTCCTCTGTTCTGGCACACTTATCCCCCAAAGTGTACAGCTCATCCACAGTCCTGGGCAACCGGACGTTCATCTTTGAACGTATCCTGTGGTTGCATACGTTAGACTGGAATGCAGCTATCACAGCTGCCGGGTGGATGTCCGGAATGTTCCTGTGCACCCGACTGAATCTCTGCATATACTTCCGCAAACTCTCCCCTTCCTTCTGTGGGAGGAGCTGCAAGTCGATGGGCCACCCTGGTTCTTGATGGCCACCCGTGAAGGCGCCAACAAACTCATTGCACAGGTCAGCCCAGGTAGAGATGGAGTTCTTCGGTAAGTGCATCAGCCACGACCTCACATTTGGCTTGAGTGCCAAAGGGAAGTAGTTGGCGAATACCTTCTCATCTTTTCCTTCGACGGCTTGAACAGCAATGGTGTAGATGCTCAAGAACTCTACCGGGTTCAGTCTTCCATCGTACTTTTCTGGTATCTCTGGCTTGAACGTACGGGTAGATGGCCAACGGACTTGCCGCAGCTCACGAGTGAAGGCAAGACACCCAACCTCGAAGGGTAGGTACCCGTATCCACCGGGCGCAGGTTCATTGACGTTGGGGCCATTGCGCCTGTCGGACTGGCGGTGGGTTTCGCGGCGCCATTCTATGGTGACGCGCGCGTCTTCCCTTCGCCTGTCTTCCAGGACCCGCCGCTGATCTCGACATGCTCGAGGATCAGACGAAGCCATTGATACCTCGTCGGGTTCTCGATTGCGTGACTCTGGTCGTGGCCCCCGTGCTGGCTGCCGTGGAGGGGACTACACCGTAGGAGTGGCCCCTTCGGTGTGGACAGCAGCTCGGGCCTTTGCTGCTGCCGGTGGAGGCTGCGACGGGCTTGCTCACTGTGATCCTCCCACCTCAGCAAAACCAATCAGGCTCTGAATGGTGGCTCTCCACTCATCCATTTGATCGGCCACTGGAAAGAATCTCAACAGGAGTTGGGCCCACGCCATGGGTTCCGAAGCAGTGCTTGGCATAGATGACGACGCGGATCGTGACGTCGCTTGACTTCTGACGGTGCTGGTAGTGACGGCGCCATGCTCTCGTTGCCGCGAGCCGGTCGCCAGGGTGGCATGGCGGCGAGGCGGATGTGCTTGGGGATTGGCAACCCCATTCGGCGCATCGTCTTGGCCAGTTTGCCCTTGGGATAGCACGTGCCCTGCAGCCGCACCCGCAGCGGGGGCAGCTGGAAGGTTGCGATTCGCACCAGAGCGAGCGCCATCACTGTGGCTGCGTCCTTCAGCGAGGCGGAGATGGAATGTTCTCCCCACCCGCATCTTGTGGAGCATGGCCACTAGGATGCTGTTGATGTTGTCCTCCTCTGACGCCTCCTGCTCCCGCTTCGGCCGCAGGGGGAATGGTGATGGCGCCACCTGCGCCTGTCACGTCCCCCGCGTGTTCATGTCCCCGTAGCCCCCATGGCATCTGTGGGTGCATGCGAGGGGTCCTTAGAGGTGGACAGGTGAGCTGCAGCGCCGGAATTTTTCTTGGGTGCCATGGATGATGAAGCCGTCGATGAAGAAGACGATGATGAAGATGACGCGCTGCTTACACCCTTGGATTCGCACAAGCGCTCCCCCCTACCTGGCGCGCCAAAGATGTCGTGGTTCAACACGGCCACCTATGGGGCCATCGGCCCCTTTTGGTTCGGCAAGGGGGAAGGGCGTGTTGCACAAAGAGCGGAGACCATAGAGCAGCACAGCAGTGATGACACGGGCAGTTTTTACCTAGGTTCGGGCTGCCGCGAGGCATAAAACCCTACTCCTGCTTTGGTGGATTGATGAAAGGATCGTGGTGGAGGCGCAGCGCTCAAGCCCGGCAAGGTCGCCTTGGGACGAGAGCAGCTACTCGTGTATGAGTGTACAAGGGTCCAAATCCTCGCTAAGGTTGCCACGGCCCTCCTTTTATAGGTCAAGGGGTTAGCACAATGGCAAAACAGTCATTATCCAGTGATTAGATAGCCATAGTGCTATCATACCTAACTCTGCAGGCAGGACATGGTGCATTAAATGCACTGCTTAGTGTCACATCACGGGGTAGCCCGACAAGCCTTGCCGTGCTATCCTTCCACCTTCTCGCCTACCTGCATGACACGCCTCTGGACGGGTGTCATTTGGGGGTGATCTTCCTTGGAAATGGCTGCCACGTGCCATAGAACAGCCACTAAATCACTTGGGGGCTCGACTCCGCATTGGGAGGTGACTTGCGTCGCTGTGAGGTGGAGCGGTGGCGTCCTGGCGGGGCGATCCGCCCTCGGTGTCCCCGGCAAGTTTGTCGGGGAAGTCTTGGGACTTGTCTTCGGGGTGACCTCGACCTTGTCAGGCTCGCCTGCCTGGCAAGGGAGGTTTTTCCTTAGTGATATCTTGCTCATTTGGCTTGTCTTGGTCTTCTTGATTCCCCCTTTGATTTCTCAAAGAGCTATATCCTCTGCTTGGCCTTGTCTTGGATGCTGTAATCTTGCCCTTGAGCCTGTGTACAGTCCGGGCAACATACACCAGGGTTTGTTGCACCGACACCGAATCATGGCTTATATCAGTCTTCGATGCATAAACGCGACCTCTCCCCTCTCCCAAACTCCCATTCTCTCTCTAGCTGACAATCTTTGATTCTATCGCACGCATACAAACACAATCCTTGTCGGTCCCTCTCTCTCTATATATATATCTCTCTGTCTCTCTCTCTCTCTCCTAGTCTTTCTAGTTCGCATGCACTCTCCATGTATAGGTCTCTCTCACACACAATATATGACTCTCTAGTCTAAGCTAAATATCTAGAGTGTACTCATCGTACTCACACAAATTCTCTTGTTGGCTATCCGTAACTCTCTCACGCACCACTCCGCCGTCTCGGGGCTCTTCCCTCTCTCTCTCTCTCTCAAACTTTCTATCTCCCTAGGTCACACATAGACATATCTCACTCACACTAGATAGACCCATCTAAAACCCTCTCTCTCTCTCCCTCATTCTCTCTCTATCTCACACGCGCGCGCGCACACACACACACACACACACACAATCTCCCGGCTAGCTAAGTACGACTATCTCTCGCTCCATTGTAGGCACACGCAGTCCTCCTAGGTATATGACTATCTCTCAGTCTCCATCACAAACACACACACTCTTTCCCTCACAGGGTCTATCTCGATCTCTCTCGGGGCATCTTTCTATCACACACACACACACACACCTCGTCTCTCGATATCCCACCCATATAGTCCCCTCACGATCTCGAGGGGATCTCTCTATCACAAACACACCCTCTCTCCCTCCCCATGCCTCCATTTTCTCCATACGCCCCTCTCGACCTTTGTCCCTTATTGGCCAGACCTCTCTTGGACATGTGCTATAGGGGTCTCTCTCTGCATTGTAAACAACCACACACTAGCTATCTCTGTGTATCTCCTCACCTCACTTTCTCTCTTGGAGATGCATGTGTGATATGCTTGCATAAGACACGCAAACTTTCTCTCTATTTTATCGTGTGTTGTCCCTTTCTCTTTCACACACACTCTTTTTGCACACTCACTCTTTCTCCTTCACACACACTTGATCTCTCTCGACTTAGGTACTCTCTATTGGTCCATAGCATATAGATTTTTGAAAAGTCAAACCTCACAAAGTTTGACGAGGTATGTGGAGAAAACATTTACATCTAGAACGACAAACATATATCATTAGATTCATCACAAGGTGTAGTTTCATATGATGTATCTTTGGTATTGTAGATATAAATAATTTTCTCTATGAACTTGGTCAAAGTTTCCAAAGTTTGACTTAATCTTTTTATATGCACTACATTATCGAATGGAGGGAGTATCTCTTTCTCTCTCAACTCTCCCACGCACCACTCAGCTGTATCGAGGCTCCTCTCTCTCTCTCTCTCAAACTTTATATCTCCCTAGGTCACACATACACATATCTCGCTCGCACTAGATAGACCCATCTAACACTCCCCCTCGTTCTCTCTCTATCTGACACGCACCCCCCTAAGTACCATTATCTCTCGCTCAATCATACGCACATGCACTCCCCCCTAGGTATGACTATTTATCAATATCCATCACAAACACACATATTGTCTCCTTCCATCCCTAGGTCTATCTCGATCTCTCTCGGGGTATCTTTCTATCGCGCACACACCTTGTCACTCGATCTCCCACCCATATAGTCCCCTCACGATCTTGAGGGGATCTCTCTCTCAAAAGCACACACTCTCTCCCTCCCCATGCCTGCATCCATACGTCTCTCTCGACCTCTCTCCCTTGTTTGCCGGACCTCTCTTGGCCACGTGCTAGGGGTCTCTCTCTCTCCTTGCAAACAACCACACACTATCTCCCCACCTCGCTTCCGCTCTGGGAGATGCATGCATGATATGTTTGCATAAGACACACACACTTTTTCTCTACTTTATCGTGTGTTGTCCATGTCTCTTTCACACACACACACATGCACACACTTTTTGCACACTCACTCTTTCGCTTTCACACACACTTTCTCTCTCTCTAGTTAGGTACTCTCTCAGGTCCATAACATATGGATGTTTTGAAAAGTCAAACCTCACAAAAGTTTGACCAAGTATATATGGAGAAAAACATTTACATCTGGAACGATCATTAGATTCATCACAAAATGTAGTTTCATATTATATATCTTTGGTATTGTAGATATAAGTAATTTGTTTATAAACTTGGTCTAAGTTTCAAAAGTTTGACTTTTCAAAAAATTATAGGCACTACAGTATCGAACGGAGGGAGTATCTCTTTCTCTCTATCTATCTCTCACGGACCTCCCCTCTCACTCGATCTCTCTTTACCGAGGGATTATACGGTCACTGGCTCAGCGTATAGCTCCGTATATTGTCTAGTTGACCGGTCAACCAGTCTACATGGTGCCTTGTCAGCTCATGTTCTCTATCTGGGTGTGCTGGCCCATGTGGCAGTGGGTGAAAATAAATAAACTAGAGGCCCATCTGCCACGGGGTGAAATAAACAAACTAGAAACTACTCGAGGTAGCACCCCGCATGCTACTAAATTGAGTGCACACTTCTTCCGTGTTAATACACATACTATGACAACACACATACACCACTATGCGGCATGCACACAAGGACGCACTCGCACACACTTAGCACACAATATACACCAGCACACGTGTACACCGGCGTCACTGACAGCTGAGATGGACGACGAGGCAACCAACAAGCAAAGGCGCTCGAGCCAAAACCGCATACGGCGAGCCTGGACTTCATCAACAGCCTCCCCGACGACATGCTACTCGTCATCATTGCCCTCCTCCTCACCAAATCTGTCGTGCGGACCACCCTGCTCTCCCGACAGTGGCGCCCCCTCTGGCGCTGTGTCCCCCTTAACCTCACCGTCGATAGCTGCCTCTGCGATGGGGATTGCAAATGCATGACCGCAGTCTCCAAGATCCTTGCATCGCATCCTGGGCCAGCCAGACTCCTTGACATCCGCATGTTCAGTACCAACTGCAAGGTCCAAGCCAAGTTCGATGATTGGTTCTTATCCCCCGCCATAGATCAGCTCGAGGAGCTCAGGTTTGAAGGTGGACGATGTCGCTCTCTGCCGCAGTCCGCGCTCCACCTCGCACCAACACTGCGCCGCGCCAGGTTCAGCTCGTGCTATTTTCTCCAAATTAATGCCGTGCTCTCTCTTCTTCTCCCTCAACTCAAGCAGCTCGACCTCTTTGACATTGGCATCTCGAAGGAGGCTATGGAGCACCTGCTCCGCGGTTGTACTGCGCTCGATTACCTTTGTCTTCGGCAGATCCATGGGTTCATTAGCCTCCACATCACCACGACGAATCTCCAATGGATTTATGTGTATTTCAGGCCCTGCAACAAACATTACTTGGGAAGAGATCAGTTGAGCTGTTTCACTATATGGTCATTGATAATGCGCCTTTCCATGAGAGATTGCTTGTATCTGATCTAGAAGGTCCAACAAAAATAAGGATCATTGACACGCCCAAATTGGCAGCGTTGGCCTACTCATCTGCCAAATTCTCCGAACTTGGTATTGGATGCATAATCGTTCAGGTACAACACTCTTCTTCTTCTCCTTCTTCTTCTTCTTGAAATTCACATTTTTAAAATTTTCTTGATGTATGTTCGAGTGCCATCCAAAAAATGATTCCCACAAGCTTGACCCAGTCTATGCGCACAGTGAAGATCTTGGCAATAAAATCTGTCGGCCCCAATCTGGATCAAGTTGTTGGATTCCTTAGATGCTTTCCGTGCACGGAGAAGCTACTCATCGAGGTGAAACACCTTTCCTACTAAATGTGAACCACAACAGAGCTCAACTTTTTTCGTAATTTTCCCAAGTTACAATGACAAGTGTAGTGTTCAAAACTACATCTAGGCACTATACTGAAAGAAATGTTTTAGTATTTTTGTCTCACGTGATCACCTACGTCGTTTTGTTGTTGTTATAGGCAAGGCTAGTCATAGTGTGAAGTAACTTAGACTAGTAACACTATGGTTAGCCTAAGAGCAAGTACTACCTCCGTCCTGGTTTACTAGTCCCCTTCATATTTTGTAGTATCAAATTTTGACGATAGATTTAACTAACAAAATGTTAATGCATGTCACTAAAACTTATATCGTTGGATTCATACTTGAACATAATTTCCAATGGTATAATTTTTGGTGACATGCATTGATATTTTCTTAGGTAAATCTATGGTCAAAGTTTTACACTAAATACGAAGGGGACTGATACGTCTCCATCGTATCTATAATTTTTGCTTGTTCCATGCTGTTATATTATCATTCTTGGATGTTTTAATTTATTTTATAGCAACTTTATATCATTTTTTGGGACTAACCTATTGACATAGTGCCCAGTGTCAGTTGCTATTTTTGCTTGTTTTTTACTTCGCAGAATATCAGTACCAAACAGAGTCCAAATGCAGTGAAACTTTTTGGAGATTTTTTCTGGACCAGAAGACACCTAGTGGGCCAAGAAAGCACTAGAGGGGAGGCCCGTGGGGAGCACAACCCACCAGGGTGCACCCAGGAGCCCAGGCGCGCCCAGGGGGTTGTGCCCCCCACGGAGACCTCCTGCACCGCCTCTTCGCCCTATAAATTCCCAAATATTCCAGAAACCCTAGGGGAGTCAACCAAACACAATTCCAGCCGCCGCAAGTTCCAGAACCATGAGATCCAATCTAACACCATCACAGAAGGGTTCATCATCCTCATTGGTGCCTCTTCGATGATGCGTGAGTAGTCCACCATAGACCTAAGGGTCCGTAGGCAGTAGCTAGATGGCTTTTTCTCTCTTTTTGATTCTCAATACAATGGTCTCTTGGAGATCTATTTGATGTAACTCTTTTGCGGTGTGTTTGTTGGGATCCGATGAACTTTGAGTTTATGATCAGATCTATATTCATGAATATTATTTGAGTCTTCTTTTGATCTCTTATATGCATGATTATTTATAGCCTCATATTTCTTCTTCGAATCTTTGGTTTAGTTAGGCCAACTAGATCATTTTTTCTTGCCATGGGAAGAGGTGCTTTGTGATGGGTTCGATCTTGCGGTGTTCTTTCCCATTGACAGAAGGGGCAGCAAGACACGCATGTATCATTGCTATTAAGGATAACAAGATGGGGGCTATTCCTACATGAATAGATCTCGTCTACATCATGTCATCATTCTTATTGCATTACTCCGTTTCTCCATGAACTTAATACACTAGATGCATGCTGGATAGCGGTCGATGTGTGGAGTAATAGTAGTAGATGCAGGCAGGAGTCGGTCTACTAATCTTGGACGTGATGCCTATATATTGATCATTGCCTTAGATATCGTCATAATTATTCGATCTTCTGTCAATTGTCCAATAGTAATTTGTTTACCCACCGTGTGCTATTTCTGGAGAGAAGCCACTAGTGAAATCTACGACCCCCGGGTCTATTCTTTATCATATTTGCTTTGAGATCTATTTTTATTTGCTTTTATTTTCAAATCTATTATTCCAAAAACCCAAAAATACCTTGCTGCACTTTTTTATTACTTATTTTATGGCGCGTTTTATCGAGAGCTATTTATCCAATCTATCACAAATTTATCTATCTTTTTACTGGGGAGGATCAAATATTCTCCCGTCAACTTGCCATTTTCTGGCACCGTTACCTAGGACGGATTGACAACCCCTCTTACGCGTTGGGTTGCAAGTATTTGTTCTTTGTGTGCAGGTACCGTTTACATAGTGTTTCTTGGTTCTCCTACTAGATTGATACCTTGGTTTCATAACTGAGGGAAATACCTACCGTAGCTGTACTGCATCATCCCTTCCTCTTTGGGGAAATACTGACGCAATTTCAAGCGACATCAAAAGGAATTTCTGGCGCCGTTGCCGGGGAGACATCATCAACATCTATCAGGTTCCTAATCACAAATCTCATCTCCTTACAATTTACATTATTTGCCATTTGCCTCTCGTTTTCATCTCCCCCACTTCACAATTTTTTTTGTCGTTTTATTCGCCCTCTTTTTCGTTCGCCTTTTTCTCGTCAGATCTCTTATTTGCTTGAACTAGTCATCATGAGTGATTTTGGTATGGCAGAAACAGATGATGGCCTAACTCCTAAAATTGGACGATCTGGCAATTTGGATGCTAAAACTTTTGTTTTGGGGCAAGGAAATTTTATGGGAAAAAAACATATCCAAGAATTTTTCAATTGTGTTGGAAATTTGACTCTTGATGATGCTCCTATACTTAAAAGAATTAAATCTTATGTGGAAGCTATTTCAGTACTAGTTCTGAAACTTAAAAATAGATTTATCCGTACCCACCCTACCTTGCAGAGATTGTTTTATGAGCTACCCGTTATAAAGGATCCTAAACCAAAAAAGTTAACTACCCTTATTCTTATGAATGAATTTGACTACATAGTACGGGAAGCTAGGGAATTTTTTGATTTTTATGGTATGAGCCGTGAAAAACCTGTGATAAATGAGATCCTTTATAATAGTGATTATATGTTAAGACATTTTCTTGGAAATAATCAAATTTTTTATGAGAACCTTAAAAAGGAAATCCCCGTTTTAGATATAATCCAACAAGTTTTCAATGATGTTAATCAACAATATTCTTGGATTGTGGCCGAAAATCAAAGGGGATACGTAGATGGGAAACTTGATAATGCTAAAATTTCTATGGATAATGTGTTTCAAGTTATTTTTGCAAAACCTCCTGACAAGAACACATCGATGGAAAGTAAGAAGAAAGATGATAATACTTGAATCTTTGCATTATGCCTAGCTAGGGGCATAAAACGATAGCGCTTGTTGGGAGGCAACCCAATGAATACAATTTATTTTTTCCTTTTTCTTTCTGTTCTTGAGTGTTTGCACAATTATGCCTCTTTTATGATTGTGTTTTTTATGTTTTAATTAGTATCTGTGCCAAGTAAAGCCTTTGGGATAGCTTTGGTGATAGTTGATTTGATCCTGTTGAAAAGCAGAAACTTTTGCGTCCAGTAACAGAATTGTTTAAATTCACAGAAGCTACCAAAAATTCTGAATTTTCTACACAGGATTTATACACAAATTTTATCTGTTGTACTAATGTTTCAGAATTTTTGGAGTTACATAAGTATGAGAACAATTCGCATCGTTACAGACTGTTCTGTTTTTGACAGATTCTGTTTTCTTTGCATTGTGTGCTTATTTTGATGAATCTATGGATTGTATTGGGGGGTATAAGCCATGGAAAAGTTAGAATACAGTAGATATAATGCAATAACAAAATTTTAATGGGTTTGCAACAGTACTTAAAGTAAAGATTGGTTTTCTTATACTAACGGATCTCACAAAGGTTTTGTTAAGTTTTGTGTGATTGAAGTTTTCAAGTTTTGGGTGAGATCACGATGGATGAAGGAATAAGGAGTGAAAAGAGCCTAAGATTGGGGATGCCCCATGGCACCCCAAGTTCATATTCAAGGATAAACAATCAACTAAGCTTGGGGATGACCCGGAAGGTATCCCCTCTTTCTTCTAATGACCATCGGTATTTTACTTGGAGCTATATTTTTATTCGTCACATATCATGAGTTTTGCTTGGAGCGTCTTGTATTATATGAGTCTTTGATTGTTTTGATTTTTAGTTTCTCACAAGTATCCTTGCTGGACACACCTATTTGAGAGAGCCAAAATTATGCTATGATTTGTTAGAATTGCTCTTTACGCTTCACTTAAATTTTTTGAGCTATGGAATTGCTCTAGTGCTTCACTTATATCTTTTTGAGCACGGTGTGCTTTAATATTTTTGAAGAAATGCTCTCATGCTTCACTTAGATTAATTTGAGAGTTAGTAAATTTTTTAAGAAATTCTCTCATGCTTCACTTATATTATTTTGAGAGACGAAAATTTTTATGCTCATGTTCTTCAGTTAGATTTATTTGAGCTTGTCAAAAGCAATTGCAATATATGAAACTAGTCCCAAAGTGATAGATATTCAAGAGGGATATAATAAAAACTTTCATGAAGATCATTGGACAAAATAAACTTGATTCTTTTTAATAGTTTTGAGATATGATGATAGTTATATGTGAGTCATGTTGGTGAGTAATTATGCTTTAGTAAGAATATTGGTGTTAAGGTTTGTGATTCCCTATGCAAGCACGAAAGTCAATAGTTATGCAATGAAATTACATCCTACTTGTGGTGCATTATTCGGTGTTAGTTATTCTTAATGCTTGCTTTTGTGAATTTTCGTTTCTTGGTCGGTTGCTTCTCAATCTTTTTGCTAGCCTCCACTTGTACTAAGTAGAAATACTACTTGTGCATCCAAAATCTTTAAACCCAGTTTTGCCATATGATTCCACCATACCTACCTATATGTGATATTTCCTTGCCGTTCTAAGCAAATTTGTATGTGCCATCTCTAATTTTCAAAATGAATTTCCTTTTTGTGTGCTTGTACCGCTCATGAAGCGGCAGGGGGTGGCCAATATTTTCCATGCTAGATGTGTTATTCTCAAGATGAGTGTTTATTCACTTGTCATTGCATGAGAGTACGGCGGTAATATAGATGCCCAATCCCAAAATGAAAAATAAATTTACTTTATGTTGTCAAATAATAAATTCCTTGGAAATTGTTGGTATGGAAGGCACCCGTGGATACGGCTAGCCATGGATTGTGAAAGAATGGTGGAAAAAGGAATAAACTTTATTTTATGTTTGGGAACCGCCTATGATATATCTAGCATGGAAAGTGTTGGGAATTACTCGGTCGTTTTCGTTGACGGGAAAAGTATGCCTCTCAAATTTTTTTATCTCTCAATTTAAGCTTTGAGCTCTGGCACCTCTACAAATCCCTACTTCCCTCTGCGAAGGGCCTATCTATTTACTTTATGCAATTTTTATTTTTATTTGAGTCCCCATCTTCTCTTATAAAGCACCAACTAGGGAGCACTATGATCATACTTGAGCATTGGATGTAGCTAATATGCGAGTGTGTTTCATGAATGGATCAATGATTGAGCATGATGGGCTAGGGATAACTTTCTTTAGTGTTGATATTTTGAAAGACATTGTTGCTTGTTGATATGCTTGAGTACTGAAATCTTCATGTAAAAACTAGACTATTGCTTTGAACCATATAAAAGTCCAAATGTTCATGCTACAAAAGAAAATAATATGTGATGTACATGTTAGGAAGCATTCCACATCAAAAATTCTGTTTTTATCATTTACCTACTCGAGGACGAGTAGGAATTAAGCTTGGGGATGCTGGTACGTCTCCAACGTATCTATAATTTTTGCTTGTTCCATGTTGTTATATTATCATTCTTGGATATTTTATTTTCATTTTATAGCAACTTTATATCATTTTTTGGGACTAACCTATTGACATAGTGCCCAGCGCCAGTTGCTGTTTTTTGCTTTTTTTACTTCGCAGAATATTAGTACCAAATAGAGTCCAAACGCAGCGAAACTGTTTGGAGATTTTTTCTGGACCAGAAGACACCTAGTGGGCCAAGAAAGCACCATAGGGGAGGCCCGTGGGGAGCACAACCCACCAGGGCGCGCTCAGGAGCCCAGGCGCGCCTAGGGGGATTGTGCCCCCCACGGAGACCTCCTGCACCGCCTCTTCACCCTATAAATTCCCAAATATTCCAGAAACCCTAGGGGAGTCGACCAAACACAATTCCAGTCGCCGCCAGTTCCAGAACCACGAGATCCAATCTAACACCATCACGGAGGGGTTCATCATCCTCATTGGTGCCTCTCCGATAATGCGTGAGTAGTCCACCATAGACCTAAGGGTCCGTAGGCAGTAGCTAGATGGCTTCTTCTCTCTTTTTGATTCTCAATACACTGGTCTCTTGGAGATCTATTTGATGTAACTCTTTTGCGGTGTGTTTGTTGGGATCCGATGAACTTTGAGTTTATGATCAGATCTATATCCATGAATATTATTTGAGTCTTCTTTTGATCTCTTATATGCATGATTATTTATAGCCTCGTATTTCTTCTTCGAATCTTTGGTTTAGTTAGGCCAACTAGATCAATTTTTCTTGCCATGGGAAGAGGTGCTTTGTGATCGGTTCGATCTTGCGGTGTTCTTCTCCAGTGACAGAAGGGCCAGCAAACACACATGTATCGTTGCTATTAAGGATAACAAGATGGGGGCTATTCCTACATGAATAGATCTCGTCTACATCATGTCATCGTTCTTATTGAATTACTCCGTTTCTCCATGAACTTAATACACTAGATGCATGCTGGATAGTGGTCGATGTGTGGAGTAATAGTAGTAGATGCAGGCAGGAGTCGGTCTACTAATCTTGGATGTGATGCCTATATATTGATCATTGCCTTGGATATCGTCATAATTATTCGATCTTCTATCAATTGCCCAACAGTAATTTGTTTACCCACCGTGTGCTATTTCTCGAGAGAAGCCACTAGTGAAATCTACGGCCCCCGGGTCTATTCTTTATCATATTTGCTTTGAGATCTATTTTTATTCGCTTTTATGATCTATTATTCCAAAAACCCAAAAATACCTTGCTGCACTTTTTATTACTTATTTTATTTCGCGTTTTATCGAGAGCTATTTATCCAATCTATCACAAATTTATGTATGTTTTTACCGGGGAGGATCAAATATTCTCCCGTCAACTTGCCAATTTATGGCGCCGTTACCTAGGAGGGATTGAAAACCCCTCTTATGCGTTGGATTGCAAGTATTTGTTCTTTGTGTGCAGGTACCGTTTACATAGTATTTCTTGGTTCTCCTACTGGATTGATACCTTGGTTTCATAACTGAGGGAAATACCTACCGTAGCTGTACTGCTCATCCCTTCCTCTTTGGGGAAATACCGACGCAATTTCAAGCGACATCAGGGACCTATAAACTAAGATGGAGGTGGTACAATAGTGGGCTATAAGCCCTTTTTGGTGTTGTAGCCAAGGCTAGTCATAGTGGGAAGTGGGCTGTAAGAGCATCCACATGCAAGTTTGCCTCTAACCTAGGACCCACTAACCTGCCTCTAAGCTTATATGAAAGCTTCGCAGTGTGCTGCCTCTAGTATAGTTTTAAAGTTGGACCCACAACTGAATAAAATGAAGTACTAGTACTAGAGTACTCCTATCCTATGGCTTATTAGGGGCAAGTATAGTGGCAACAAAGGCTCACACTATGGCCAATCTCTTCACATGCTCCTAGGTAAAATGAGTAAATGAGAGGAAAGAGAAAGAGAGAGTGAAAAATTATCACTAGCCTTAGAGCCAACCCTATCGTATGAGTGAATATTGGTAGCTCTTGATGACACGGCAATCTTATATAGCCAGCTGCTCTAATATGTTCTCTTCTTTTGCAGATAAAAAAGACCCGAAAGTGAAAGATGTGCTGCAATATAACAATCTCATCAAATGCCTTGATCTCCATCTTACTGAAATTGATTTGATCGACTATCGAGGCACCACATCTGAGATTAAATTGGTCAGGTTCTTTGTTCTAAAGGCAAGTGTGCTCAAGGTAATGAGGTTTCGCATTCTCTGGCTCAACAATGCATGGTGTGCTGATCGGCGCAAGCGTCTAAAGCTAAATGACAAAGGCTCTGCATAAGCTGAATTTGTTTTTGAAAGATCAAGTGACGAGAGATTCGAAAGTTTATTTGCCCATTAGTGACTTGTCAGGGGCGGTGGATTTTCGTTTGTATGACAATGCTGCATCCACCTAAAGTAACAAAAGTTATTACATAAACTTCCTAATAATTCCCTCTTCGTAGGTGCAACATTACTCCTAGCATTTGTAATATCAGTTTGCACCTTGTAATATTACGACTATCCAGCATGAGGTACTACGTTATGATAAATGTCCGCGTGAATAGGTGCGACAACGATAGAACCATTATAATATTTATTATTACTCGTGGCAACGCACGGGAAATTATCTAGAACACGTCTAGTTGTAAGCAGGGTAGCTCTACAGCCTTGATGATAGTGACTGTTGAAAGCACAAGTGCTCCCTGGGTGATTTTGGTAATTAATGTCAACATATCTTTTGTTGGACTAATTGTTTTATCTAGTATATCTCAGATAAGTTCAATAATGGCGTGGCAAGGACAAGAGGATGTGGAACCCTTTCAAAATGCTAAGGACAAGGACTGGCAAAAGCTCAAGACTCTACATTTTTGTTAAGTGATCCAAGATCACATTGGGTCCATAGGAAAGCCAATACTATTAGAAGGGGATGAGGTGTTGCTTAATGATCTATTCGCTCAAGTGCTTAGTGATATTGCTCCAAAACCCTCAGCCACTTTCTCTATCCAAATATTTCCAAACCCTAATTCCCAACTCGGCCCCACCGATATTTCCCATCCAGAGCCACCGAGTTCATATGGATTTAGCCACTACCAAAACCCTAACAGTTCGGTTCCACCGATATGGATCTCGGTCCCACCGATATGGATCTCGGTCCCACCGAGATGGCCTAGCTAGTGCTCTGTGACTTGTTGCAATTACTTCGGTCACACCGAGATGTTGCAATCGGTCCCACCGAGTTGGCTTGACCGATTCTCTATTGCTTGTTGCTTCACTTCGGTCCAACCGAGATGATGCATTCGGCGCCACCGAGATGAGGTTTGCACTAAGACCTTGCACGTCGGTCCCACCGAGTTGTCCCGGTGGTCCCACCGAGTTGTTCCTGCCGGTCCCATCGAGATTCCTAACATTCATATTTTTACACAGATCGGTGCCACCGAGTTTTCTAACCGGTGCCACCGAGATGGGTCAAAAGTGTGTAACGGTTGGATTTTGTGTGGAGGCTATATATACCCCTCCACCCCTTCTTCCCCATTGAGGAGAGCCATCAAAACGTGCCTACACTTCCACCATTCATTTTCTGAGAGAGAACCACCTACTCATGTGTTGAGATCAAGAGTTTCCATTCCTACCATTTGAATCTTGATTTCTAGCCTTACCCAAGTTGCTTTCCACTCAAATCCTTCTTCCACCATAGCCAAATCTGTGAGAGAGAGTTGAGTGTTGGGGAGACTATCATTTGAAGCACAAGAGCAAGGAGTTCATCATCAACACACCGTCTATTACCTTTTGGAGAGTGGTGTCTCCTAGATTGGTTAGGTGTCGCTTGGGAGCCTCCGACATGATATGGAGTTGAACCAAGAAGTTTGTAAGGGCAAGGAGATCGCCTACTTCATGAAGATCTACCCGAGTGAGGCAAGTTGTTCGTGGGCGATGGCCATGGTGGGATAAACAAGGTTGCTTCTTCGTGGACCCTTCGTGGGTGGAGCCCTCCGTGGACTCGCGCAGCCGTTACCCTTCGTGGGTTGAAGTCTCCATCAACGTGGACGTACGATAGCACCACCTATTAGAACCACGCCAAAAATTGTCCGCATCTCCATTGCGTTTGCACACTCCAATCCCATCCCTTTACATTCTTCCACTTGCATGCTTTACTCTTTCCGCTGCTCATACTCTTGCTATGCTTGTGTAAAATGTATTGTGTGCCCTTTTAACATGTGCTAAACTAAACCTTAACTTGAAGAAACTAAAAACTACCACTTTTACTTGTTAAGGGTCTAATCACCCCCCTCTAGACCCCTCTTCTCGATCCTTTCAATTGCACACAGTGAGGCTGACTTTGGTAACCCGAACACGCCGCCTACACTCAGGTGTCATCTCCGGCGCAGGGTCTTGTCACTTCACTGTGAGGAGCAGCACGTAATAATTTGACCAACGGGTAGTACATTGGTAGTACTACTACTACCACCGTCTGGATTTAGTAGTACTACCACCTCCGTCTGGATTTAGTATTTGACTAGCAATATCTACTAATGCATGTCACAAAAAATATACTACTCCCTTCGTAAATAAAAACATGGAGTATTGTTTTATTCGGTTCTGAATGTAGTTTCTGATGATATTATACACTCTCGCTTCCGGTAGACGGCTCAAATATGAAATCTCATCAATCAGCCTACTACTTGTACTCCCTCTGTACTGGTGCATTAGTCACGTTACAAAAACCAAAGAATCCAAAAACTCTTAGGTGCAGTGAATTAACTACCCACCTTGTTCCCTATTTTTTGCCATGAAAAAAGAACTCCGCCAATAGGAGACGTGGAGCGTGCATGCATTCAAAGACTTGAGATTACTTAGCACAACATGTAGTGGTCAATTCTCTGCATGCAATGACATTTAATTACCAAATAAACATCAAGTTCTCCTATTTTTTCCCCAACTTGGTGTCGGTGCACATCCTAAGATGACTATAATGTACCGGTACGGAGGGAGTAAGGACCGAGGAGTAGATGGCCAACGCACACGTGAATGCAACACAGTCTGCACTTCTCATATAAATGCTCCCCACCAGTCCAATCCATCTACGAAATCCTACGGACCTACGCACCCTAACCAAGGGCAAGAGTGATCACTCCAATCGCAAGATCAATTGACTAGAAGCTAGACCCATGGAGGCGATGAGCGCGAGCATGAGCCGGCTGTGCTGGATGGTCCACGACGGCGGCCTGCAGCCCGGCACCAAGGAACGTCTCCAGGTCATGCTTGAGGTCGCTAGAGTGAGAGGCCTCTTGGACGACAGCTTCACCTCCTTGTTCGACGAGGACCTTGTCAGCTTCCTTGACAAGTTCACCATTGTCAAGAAGTTTGCAGACGACCTTAACCTATGCCTCAAGCCCACGCGTAGGCTCTGTGCACCCCGCCACCCTAACCGGCTTCTATGGTGACAACCTCTTTGACGGACTGGTGGCCCTGCGATTACCCATCGTCCCGCCGGAGAATGTCCACCTCGAGGTCGCGCTCACTGCACAGCGCCTCGCGCAGCAAGACACCATCGACAAAATCACCCACGTCTACAAGAAAATTGTCCAAAAGGGCCACTACATGCCAGAGGAGGACAATAGGACGATGGCCTTCTTGGACCGCAGGGCAACCTTGGACGGCATTGTTTAGAAGCATGTTAACCTCGCCGCCAATGCCACTGCTCCTCACCCACCGGTTAGTGGCCCGGCGCACTAGGGCGAGAGGATGTCGTTGATGGATCCGTATGCATCGTTATTTTTGTGTCAATTCCATGTATACTGTAATTTTATTACCTTTTGCATCAACTTCATATTTTTTGTACATACCATGCATGAACCACGCCACTACCAAACTTCTTATTAATATTGACATGCAATGGGAATGTTTAGGTCCCATGCAAGAAATGGGAATGAATTTCAAACTTCTGGGCATGGTGGATCGGCCGCAAACATTGAGGAACTTGGTTTTTAAATTCATGTAAATCCTAAACTCGTCTGAAAATCATGAAACTTGGCATGGAGTCATGACATGGCACCAATATGTTGTGGTATTTTTTTGTCCAATTTGCGAAGGTGCACACATTAACAACCAACAAAGTCATTTCGGAACAAAGAGCTGCCACATTACAATCGAGAACAAAAGTATTATTGAAACCTTGGGAGTTCTACTAACCATTTACGTGCCGCCACGCGTCCCTCTTTTTATTGGCTAGGAGGCGCCGTGCGGGGTACTACCTCCGTCCTAGTTTATTGTTCCCCTTAGTATTTTGTGCCAAAATTTGACTATTATTCAATTAACAAAATGTTAATGCATGTCACAAAAAATAGTATCATTGGAAACTATGTTCAAATACGAATCCAACGATATAAATTTTTATAACTGCATTAAAATGTTGTCAATTAAAGCTATGGTCAAATTTTGACAGAAAGTACGAAGAGGACCAATACATCAGGACGGAGGTTGTAGCTATTTGAGTACACGGGAGGCGCGTGAGCAGACCACTACGCAGGCTCACCGGGAGTCGAGCCCTTTGACCTCCATCCGCCGCCCACCTCTATCCCAACTTCTCCATTAATGGTGCCCGAGCCCCTATTTAATATGAGCTTAATGGTGTGGCTAGGTCTCAGTCAAGTGACATAACATGTATTAAGAGAGAAAAAAGAAAAATTTACACGAATCTTGATGTAAGATCTCACGGATATTAGCATCGACTGAGACTTAACAAAGTCTCAGTCAACTGAGACTTAGCAAGACAGATATATATATATATATATATATATATATATATATATATATATATATATATATATATATGATGACGATGGCAATGGATTATAATTGTCTTACATATTCAAGAAGATAATTGAAAATGCCACATGCAGCAACTTACCTAGTACAAGTTCAAAAGGAAAAGCCTGCCATGTTCGCGTCGCACCCCCACAGGGTTGATCCAGCACACCGCTCAAGGGGGGAACGCGTGCTGTCTTGCATGTTCACTTACAAGTGGACCGCTGAGGGAGTCATGGACTAAGGGGTCCTCGGGGTGACGGCCCATTATACATGGGCTGGACTGGTGGAGCCGTATAGTGACAGGAGATCTATGAAGCCGTGGTGTGCCCTCCAAGTCAAGAAGGCGCGGGATACCTTTAAACCCTTATTGTAATCTATCTTCGGTAACCCTAACCCTACCGGTGTCTATATAAACCGAGGGTTTTTAGTCTTTAGGGCTAGAGCTACATTCATCACCTCATCGCCTTAGGGTTTAGCTCATACGGATCTCGAGGTAGATCCACTCTATAAACCATATTATACATCCAATACAATCAAGCAGGATGTAGGGTATTACCTCTTCGAGAGGGCCCGAACCTGGGTAAACACTGTGTTTGTCGTCCCTTGTTCCCCATCGATCCTAGATCCACAGCTCGGGACCCCCTACCCCGAGATCTGCCAGTTTTGACACGGACATTGGTGCTTTCATTGAGAGTTCCGTTGTTGGATCGCCAGAAGAATCGATGGCCCAACCGGTCGTTGGAGACCACACCCACACCGAGGGCTTCCCCGCCCTGGTCATCTCTTCGTCTTCGGCAGCATGTTAGTGCGCACCGATCCCACTGGTCGCCTCGACCAGATCCAAGGCTTCACCCCCGTTGAAGGGTTCATTAGTTCAGGGGCATCGACCCCAGGACCAGCAGACTCACAAAAATCTAGTATCTCTCAGAGTCCGGCCCTAAAGCCCGACTCCGACAGACCGCCCACAAGATCTCCCGCCGAATCGCCAGAGTGTCCGGCACCCCCATGTGGCCAGCCAGTAGACCACTTGGCGAGACTTTTCCGTGCAATGGGAATCTCTGTTATTAGGCCTACGGCCTACGATCGGATCGGGCTTAAACCCGACGATCGAGAAATCAACACCCCTCCGGTCACGCACCTCATCGCCACAGTCGAAGAGGCCCAGGAGGGGCCACAGCCCTGCAAGCTAAGAACAGTGTACACTCGAATCTCCAGCTCGGAGTCAGACACCAGCTCAGATGTACGGCCGGACTCGAGCCCCAACGCTAGATCCGGCCTTGAGCTGATCCAGCCGCACACTAGTCCGGATCCGAGCCCTGCATGACCAGAACCAGACATGACTCAACAACCCATCAAGGATAGTCCGGGTCCACGGCAGGAGGGAATTCTCGAAATTTTCCCACCCACCCACCACACGGAATACTCTCCGGATTCGGGAAACCCAGACATATGGGACGTCATGTATATCAAACAGCTGCCAAACGAGACAGTCCACCATTATTGGGCTAGATTTCTCCTGGTAAAGAACAGGATGGCACCTTGCCATGACAAAGAAATAATTAAAGCCTTCCAGTTTAACTGCAGGGACGAGGGCCTCTTAAACGCCCTCACGCATCGCCGACTTCAAAGCTTCACCGAACTATCAGACATGGTACGCAAATATTGCACCATGGAGAACACGTGGAGGGCGCAACAGGTGAACATGGGGCCACAGCCCGCCGTGCATCATGGAAAGCCTCGCTTTAAACGAGCTTACACAAATTGGTCGCCGGAGCGCGAGCCTAATGAAAAGAAAACTAGGCCCAGATCGGTGTTAGACGAGTTGCTGGATAAACCATGCCCAATACACTCGGTCTTGCTAGACGCAAACCCAACCCACAGACTTCGAGCCTGTTGGGTGGTAAGACAAGTGGCCAAATATGGCAAGCCAATCTTGGGCCTTACACCCCCAGATAAACAGTCCTCGGCTTCACCACAGGATCACAATGTCCTTACGATATACGAGACGTTCACCTCAAAGAATAAAAGGAAAAAGGCTCTTCGAGAGCTCAACCAAATATATCAAGTGACGGCCGCATAGCCATGGCCAGCCACGCCTATCACCTTCAACGAGAAGGATGAGCCAAGCCCCCGTAACAACCACGCACCGGCCGTACCGGTCCTCGACCCCATTGTCGATTGTTTCTGGCTGACTAAAGTGCTGATGGATGGAGGCAGCAGCCTCAACCTCATTTATGAGGATACTCTAGACAAGATGCAGTTCAACAGGTCTCGCATCAAATGCAGTTATACCACATTCTGAGGTATAATACCTGGTAGGGAGGCACACTGCTCGGGACGCGTAACCCTGGATGTTGTGTTCAGCACACCCGATAACTACAGACCCGAACCCTTACTATTTCACATTGTGCCCTTCTGTAGCGGATACCACGCTCTTCTAGGACGTGAGGCATTCTCAAGATTTCAGGCCATACCACATTACGGGTATATGAAACTCAAGATGCCAGGGTCCAACGGGGTGATCTCTCTTAAAAGCGACCCGAGCAAAGCCTTGCGAGCCGAAAACAAGATGGCATCCCTCGCCCTAGAGGCACTATCCTAAGCCCTCGCAGCAGAAGAGTTGATAGCGCTACGCACTACATTCGACAGGGATGATGTGGTTCTCAGTAAAAGACAAAAACCCACATCATTCAAGCCAGTAGACAAAATAGTAAAATTTCAAGTGCACCCAACAGATCCCAACAAAACGGCATCCATAGGAGCACATCTGGACCCCGCAGTCGACGAGGCGCTAAGGACATTCCTGCGTGAAAACTGGGAAATATTCGCCTGGCACCCATCAGATATGCCAGGAATCGCACGCAGGCTAGCAGAGCACAACCTCAACATTTTAAAAGGCTTAAAGCCAGTGAAACAAACCCAGCGCCGATTTTTCGAACCCAAATGGTAGGCCATGGGCGAAGAACTTGCAAAACTGCTAGAGGCCGGATTCATCCGTGAGATCAAGCACCCCGAGTGGTTAGCAAATCTGGTTATGGTACCCAAGAAGGATAAGTCCTGGCGGCTCTATGTCGACTTTAAAGACCTCAACAAGGCCTGCCCTAAGGATCCATTCCCCCTGCCAAGGATAGACCAGATCATCGACGCCACCGCCGGACACGTCTCGTTATGCTTCCTCGACACATACTCCGGATACCATCAGATTAAGATGAAGGAGTCCGATCAGGCAGCAACCGCATTCATCAACCCTTACGGGCCTTTCTGCTTCAACACCATGCCGTTCGGACTAAAATACGCGGGAGCCACATACCAGCGCATGATTCAAACATGTCTCGAAAACCAAATTGGTAGAACAGTCGAGGCATACGTGGACAACATGGTTGTCAAAACCAAACACATCGACCAACTGATAGACGACCTACGCCAAACCTTCGACAACCTGCGGACCTACGACATACGGCTCAACCCGGAGAAATGCGTCTTCGGGGCCCTTGCCGGAAAACTACTCGGATTCATCGTCTCCCATAGAGGAATCGAAGCCAATCCGGCCAAAATTAGAGCGCTGTCTCAGCTCGCAATACCAACAGAGCTCAAGCATGTCCAGAAGCTAGCGGGATGCGTGGTAGCCTTGAGCCGCTTCATATCTCGCCTCGGAGAAAAGGCATTGCCACTCTACAAGCTGCTCAAAAAGACCAAGAACTTCTAGTGGACAGATGAAGCAACCATGGCACTCGAGGAGATTAAAACACTCCTCGCCGGCAACCATATCCTGGCCGCACCCGGTGTCGGCGAACCCATGCTACTATACATTTCAGCCACCAATCAGGTGGTCAGCGCGGTGCTCGTCGTGGAGCGGGAGTCTGAGGGCCACAAGTTCCAAGTCCAGAAGCCGGTCTACTACGTGTCCGAGGTGCTTACGCCATGCAAATCACGATACCCACACTATCAAAAGATAGCCTACACAGTTTTCATGGCATCCCGAAAGCTACGACACTACTTTCAAGAATGTTCGGTCACAGTGGCGTCAGATGTTCCCTTGAATGACATAATCAATAACAGGGATGCCACGGGCCGCATCGCCAAATGGGCCATTGAGCTCCTCCCCTTCGAGATAACATACAAGCCACGCCGAGCCATTAAATCTCAGGTGCTAGCCGATTTCATAGCCGAATGGACCGAGGCCGAACTACCCCGGGAGTACTCTACATACTCACACTGGACAATGTATTTCGACGGCTCAAAGATGTTAGCCGGACTGGGGGCCGGGGTCATCCTAATCTCCCCCATAGGCGACACTGTTCGGTATGTCCTCCAAATAATGTACACGGACTCCAACAACGCAGCCGAGTACGAAGCACTACTACATGGTCTTCGCATGGCTACAACAATGGGCGTGCAGCGCCTCGAGGTAAGGGGAGATTCAAACCTGGCAATCTCTCAAGTCAACGGCGAATTCGATGCCAAAGACCCAGAGATGGCGGCATATAGAAACGCGGTCCTCTAGATATTGGCCCAATTTGAGGGCCTAGAATTTCACCATGTCGCTAGAGACAACAATCAAGCAGCCGATGTCCTCGCCCGCATGGGCGCCAAGCGCGACCTGGTTCCCAAAAACACCTTCCTCGAGCGGCTCTTTAAGCCCTCCGTGGTGTGGTAGGACGACGTCACCGGTGCACTATCCAACGAGCCCGCTCACAATGCCTCGCCCGAAAATGAACAAGATGATCACGTCATCGGCGGCTCCGCACTCGAGGAAACACCTTCCACACATGAAGTAATGGCCATAATCCCACCCTGGATAGAACCCCTGCTAGCCTACCTCACACAACATCAGCTTCTGGAGGATCAAACCGAAGCACGACGCATAGTTCGGCGCTCTAAAGCATACAAGGTCCATGAGGGTGAACTCTATAAGAAGAGTACCACAGGAGTTTTACAAAGGTGCATCTCCAAAGAAGAGGGGCAGCACCTCTTGGCAGAGATACACGCGGGCATGGGCGGACACTATGCGGCATCTCGGGCTTTGGTCAGCAGGGCTTTCCGAGCAGGTTTTTTCTGGCCTACCGGCCATGAAGATGCCCGGACATTAGTCCAACATTGCGTCGGATGCCAGCTGTTCGCAAATCAAAGCCACATGCCCCCCACAGCTCTTCGGACGATACCGATCACATGGACTTTTGCGGTCTGGGGTCTCGACATGGTCGGGCCACTCAAAGGGGGGACAAAAAAAATAAGTACCTATTGGTCATGGTCGACAAATTCACCAAGTGGATCGAGGCAAGACCCATCACTTCGGCAAAATCCGGACCAGTCGTCGACTTCTTATCCGATGTCGTACACCGTTATGGTGTCCCCCACAGCATAATTACCGATAATGGTACCAACTTCACCGCCCAGGAAGTTAAAGACTGGTGCGGTAAAATGGGCATTAAGCTCGATTACGCCTCGGTGTACCACCCACAGACCAACGGACAGGTCGAACGAGCCAACGGACTCATTATGAGCAGCATTAAGCCTCGCCTAGTTTGATCCCTTGAACAATCAGACTGCCATTGGGTCGAGGAACTTGATTATTTACTATGGGGGCTGCGCACTGCTCCTAATCAGTCAACCGGATACACACCATTTTTTATGGTATACGGTGCGGAAGCAGTTCTCCCATGCGACCTTATCCATGACGTGCCTAGAGTGCACATGTACGAAGAAAAGGAAGCCGAGCTCGATCGGCAGGATGATCTGGATGATCTGGAAGAAGAACGGGACATAGCTCGAGCTCGGTCCGCGTTCTATCAACAGCAAGCGTGACGTTACCACAACTGTGAAGTCCGAGCGAAGACATATAATGTGGGCGACCTTGTCCTTCGACTCCCTGAGAAACAGAAGAATAAACTATCTCCTAAATGGGAGGGACCGTACATCATCGATGAAGTACTCATTGGAGGAGCATATCATCTTCGCCGCCCGTCCGACGACTGCCTCGAGCTGAACCCGTGGAACGCAGCCCGGCTGCGGTGTTTTTACGCCTGAGCTTGACATACATCTCCACCTTTTCCTTCTTTTATTTTCCTTATTTCTCTCTTTTCGACATGGTGCTAGTTCGGCTAAACCGAATCATACCAATCTCATATTATATACATCATTGAATGTAACACCCCACTTCGCATGGGGCCTCACTCAGAAGAGCCGAATAAATGTATAAATCGCATTCGTACTGATTGCATCCTTCCCACACATGTTAAGCCAACACATGCACTTGTTTGACTTAAGATCTTTGCCAAGCTGGGTTGCCTGGCTCCTGTGTTTACCCCTACGTTCCCGATTGTTCGGCTAGGGAGTAAAGGGAGCACCTCTGCAATTGTTACGACCGGGTCATCCGGGACCGTACCTCAGACGGGTGAAGCCAAAAGCTAGCGTTCTTACAGAATACAATAAGTCGGCCTAAGAGAAGGCAATATAGCCTCGCGCTCATCACCAGGGTTTTCTCGCAGCCAATGGTCTCCGTTGATTTCACACATCCGGACTATAAACTTACCCAAAGAAAGGAACCTTTGGAGGAACTATTTTTGTCGGAAGATGTTTCTTACGTCAAAGTAATATAACATAACTCTCTGCACATGTTTCGTCCGTTCGAGCCAAATGGCCGGATTGCCTGGCTCCCAAAGTACTACCTTGTTTCCCTCGGCACATAGTATGGAACACTTCCCGATCACTGATCGGGGAGGTGGAAGCCGATGGCCGGTTAAGACAACATTTCTTTTAAAATATGACCGCGGATTGAGCTCGGTCAATGTACAGTACATAGATACATAGAATTGACACATCTACTCTTGATCTACATTGTCTATCAATTGCTCTAAAGCGCAATCCTTCTGAGAATGACAAGCGGTTGGCATCACATCATCATACACCAAGCTTAGAGGTATCTCTTGGCCGTCAGGGCCCACTGGACCAACCCGGGCCATATGCTCCGGGTCCAGCTTGGCGAAACGGGTCTTTACTATAGCCCATGCCTCGCGCGCACCTTCTCGGCAAGAAGAGATCTTCCACAATTCAAACCTTCGCCGGGCTCCTTTAAAGCGACTGGCTAGTTCGGCCATGCTCTCTAGCGGCACCTCCGACGGCCATAACGCCTTCGCCATACTCTTCATGGCCTTCCGGGCCCTCTCGTAGGTCTTCGACAGCTCCTTTAAAAGATTCCCGTCATAGGCGCTGACTTCTTCCTCGGGCCGCCCAGTCAGGAGACCTATCAAGCAGGTGTTGCATATCGTCATTACAACGCCAATGACACTGGACCACCATACCGGTCAGAGCAGTACTTACCAAATATGCCACCTTTTAGCTTCTGGTTCTCCTCCAAGGCTTGCGCCAGCTGGGTTCTTAAGCTTTCAATTTCCTCGGTTTTTCGCCGGTTCTCTTCCTTGAGCTCATTTTTCTCCTCCTGACTTCACATCAGCACCCGTTTGCCAGCCTCTAGCTCCCTCTGCAGCTCGCTTGGAGCTCCCGCGGCTATACAGAGAATATGGTGTTAATGCATAAAATACAACATATACCTACGCAACAAGTCTTTTCAACTTACCGGACAACTCGCTGCTGGCTTTTCGAGCCGCATCTAGTTCGGCCTTGGTTTCGACCAACTATGTCTGACTCACCTTAAGGTCCTCGGACAACTTTTCATTCTGCTCTCTTGTGGCCTACAAAAATAATATCATTAGACACCCTTAACTCGGCTGTCCTGCCCAAATTAAGGCTTGGGGGCTAGGTGGTTAGGGAACATGATCTGCTTTCAAGCCATATACCTACACCTTGGCGGCAAAAAGACCGGCGATCCCTTCAACACCTGTCCGGGCTGCTCCAAGGTACGCATCCACCGAATTAAAAGCACTAAATTCCTGTTCGGCAAAGGCAGTATGACATAATGTCTCCTTCCGGCGGCGATGATTCATTACGCTCTCGACTTCGGAGTTGGTGACTGAAACATCGTCGAAGTCCGCCGGAGGTGTGCCGGCAGCCGTGTGTTCGGGGAAGGCTCTGTCTTGTGCCGAAGACTTGGGACCAGAGCTGCGATTCGGTGCACTCGGGGAATCTTCGGATTGGTGCAGAGGCATACGCCTTCTGCAAAAGTTGAGCAAGTTTTAATAAAAGAGTGCTAAAATCAACCCTCGCTGCAATTCCAAAATACATTACCGCTGGGCCGAGGGGGCAGGTGCTTCCGCTTTGGCAGAGGCTTTCCGATTTGATCTCCCATTAGGGGCCGAAGTTGGCGCGGTTCGCACTCCTCCCAAAACGGTCTTACGCGTAGTGCGGCGACCCTTGGGAGCAGAAGTTAGCACATGGGGAATAACGCGAGATGAGCGCCCTGTTCGGGTAAGGGTCTTCTTTTCACTTACTGTGGAAGAGGGAAGAGCCCCGGGGTGATCGGCTGTCACAACAACTTTGACGCCGTCAAGGCTCTCCTGATAGAAAATCCCGTTTTCAAAATCGATCGACGTCTCTGGGTCGTCATGATACCCCGGATCGTCATCACGGGAATGATTCTCCGGTTGAGGAGGAGGGCAATTAATGGACGCAACCCGACACCTCCAGTCCTGTTTAAATACAACCAGTCAGAGTTCGGGTGTAATCTGTGAGCTCAAGACAGTGGATCGTGGCTTACCCAGTCGGCTGGATTGTATCCGAAGCAGCCCTCCCGAATACTCATGCGAGCGAACTCTGCCTCCTCTCCCTTGAAGATATCGGCCAATATTTTGGCCAGAGCCGCCTTGTTGTCTCGCCCTTGTCATTGGTAACAGGTTACATCGTTGGTCCCGTTATAGCACCATAAAGTATGACCCCGCTGCTGCAGGGGTTGCACACATCGGGTAATAGCGATGGCCATTACTTCAACCATGGTCAGCTTACTGCTGGTAAGCAGCCTGATCTTGGCCGCCAGCGCATGCACCTCTTCACTGTCCTGTTGGGAAGGGCCTCTGGGCTGCTAGTTGAACCGCTTTATAGGTGGGTCATTTGAGTATTCAGGCAACCCTTGCCGAATTGGATCGGTGAGTGGAACGACTTCAATGTAAAACCACTCTGAAGTCCATCCTTCGGGATCTTTCTGTGGGGTCCCAACTGGGTACCCTGTCCCATCTATTCGCCATACTTTGGCGCCGCCTACCTCAAATATGGATCCCTCCCGGAGGCGAGGGACAAGACAGAAATGCTTCCTCCACAAGTCAAAGTGGGTCTCACTGCTCAGAAATATCTCGCACAAGGCTACAAAGCCAGAAATGTGCAATATGGACCCCGGGGTGAGGTTGTGGAGCTGGATCCCGTAGAACTCCAACAGGCCCCGTAGAAAGGGATGAATAGGAAAACCCAACCTCTTAAAAGGAAGGGCACGAGGCATACCCTCTCCTCCTTGCTTGGGGCGGGGGAGTTCTCGGCAAGGGCGCAGCCATCGACGGAGATGAGATCGTCGCGGACTGGAACCAAATCAGCCGGAGGGAGGAAGCACTGCGTCTGCAAGCGACTCAATTGGAGGTGCGAGACTGAACAACTTGACCAATCGCCTGGGAGCGGGCCGTGAGGGCGCGAGGATGAACCTAGGAGGTTGGCCATGGCGTCGGAGAATTTCTTCGGTGTCGTTCTTGGTGAAGGGGGGAGGTAACTATTCTCAGCACCTTTTAGATCTATAAATAAGCGTCTTATCGTGAAGCTGAAAGGACGGGTGCGTGGAAGGACGGCATTGGGCTGCACGCCCTCTAGAAAGGTGTGCGAAGCCCTTGCCCTGAGGAACGGCATTAAACTTTGATGGTCCCACCGCAATCTCGACATGTCTTCGGATCCCAGAATCTTGAAACTGTCCGGACCCAAGTATATTAGAGCGTGTTCCGGATAGTGTTCGGCGAAATTGATACGGCTTCAAACGGAATGAAGGAGTAAAAGAACTCGTCTCGCAAGCCGATGATGTGAAGATTCTAGAGGACGATCCCCGGCGTTGGAGGCAAGTTCGGGGCTACTGAGGGAGTCATGGACTAAGGGGTCCTCGGGGTGACGGCCCATTATACGTGGGCCAGACTGGTGGAGCCGTATAGTGACAGGAGATCTATGAAGTCATGGTGTGCCCTCCAAGTCAAGAAGGCACAGGATCCCTTTAAACCCTTATTGTAATCTATCTTCGATAACCCTAACCCTACCGGTGTCTATATAAACCGAGGGTTTTTAGTCTTTAGGGCTAGAGCTACATTCATCACCTCATCGCCTTAGGGTTTAGCTCATACGGATCTCGAGGTAGATCTACTCTGTAAACCATATTATACATCCAATACAATCAAGCAGGACGTAGGGTATTACTTCTTCGAGAGGGCCCGAACCTGGGTAAACACTGTGTTCGTTGTCCCTTGTTCCCCATCGATCCTAGATCCACAGCTCGGGACCCCCTACCCCGAGGTCTGCCGGTTTTGACACCGACAACCGCAGTTGAGCAAACCGACTATCCGCGAACCCCCAACCCACCCACCGCGTGATGGCTAAGATAGAGGAACAAGGAGGGAGAAGAGATAGCTGTAGCATAGAGTCCAAGAAGTTTGGTGTCAGATGGGACTTGTGCTAGTGGCATGTGCCGTACTCCTGGACATGGATGCTTGTTCTGTCCCATGCCACCCTACAATATCGAGGTGCTAGTTATGTAGAGTGAACACATTAACATATGGCCCACCACACACAATGGACAAATTTCTTGGAGACTGTGCTCAGCTAAAAAGTGTCCTATGTCAGGGTGGATGGCTGGTCTCAAGTTTAAAACTTGTTGTATAATAGTACTAGTACGTAGAGATAGTGCACCAGTTTTGAAAGTTTGAATCCAAACATCAGAATGCAATTTCTAGCGTTGGTTGGACTCATCCGACGACATAGGATGATGGGATTTGCAGCTACAGTTAAAACACCCGATAGCTCATTTCTGTACATCGGTCTAGAAACATATGTGCAGTACCAGTAGCACTGTGCCCTTTCCATGCCTAAAAAAGTCACTGATGTCTACTACACAACATGTTCTTGTAGACTCGTGTTGGGCCTCCAAGCGCAGAGTTTTGTAGGATAGTAGCAATTTTCCCTCAAGTGGATGACCTAAGGTTTATTAATCTGTGGGAGGCGTAGGATGAAGATGGTCTCTCTCAAACAACCCTGCAACCAAATAACAAAGAGTCTCTTGTGTCCCCAACACACCAAATACAATGGTAATTTTTATAGGTGCACTAGTTCGGCGAAGAGATGGTGATACAAGTGTAGTAATGATAGTAGATATTGATTTTTGTAATAGGAACAATAAAAAATAGCAAGGTAGCAATTGATAAAACGGAGCACAAACGATATTGCAATGCTTGAAAAATGAGGCCTAGGGTCCGTACTTTCGCTAGTGCAATCTCTCAACAATGCTAATATAATTGGATCATATAACCATCCGTCAACATGCGATGAAGAATCACTCCAAAGTTCCTATCTAGCGGAGAACATAAGAAGAAATTGTTCGTAGGGTACGAAACCACCTCAAAGCTATTCTTTCCTATCAATCTATCCTAGAGTTTGTACTAAAATAACACCAAGTTATTCTCTCCGATCGATCTAATCCAGAGTTCGTACTAAAATAACACCATATGATACACATCAACCAACTCTAATGTCACCTAGATACTCCAATGTCACCACGAGTATCTGTGAGTTGATTATACGATATGCATCAAACCATTTCAGATTCATAATACTCAATCCAACACAAAGAACCTCAAAGAGTGCCCCAAGATTTGTACCGGAGAAACAAAGACGAGAACATGCATCAACCCCTATTCATAGATTACCCCAATGTCACCTTAGGAATCCGCGAGTTGAGTGCCAAAACACATATCAAGTGAATCAATATGATACCCCATTGTCACCACGGGTATTCATGGCAAGACATACATCAAGTGTTCTCAAATCCATAAAAGTATTCAATCCGATAAGAACGAAATCTCAAAGGGAAAACTCAATTCACAACAAGATAGAGAGGGGAACACCATATGATCCAACTATATTAACAAAGCCCGCGATACATCAAGATCGTGCCATCTCAAGAACATGAGAGAGAGAGAGATTAAACACATAGCTACTCCCTCCTCATCATGGCGGCCACCGGTGATGATTTCCCCCTCCGACAGGGTGCCGAAACAGGACCTGGATTGGTTTTTCATGGCTACAGAGGCTTGCGGCGGCGGAACTTCCGATCTAGGGTTATTTCTGGGGGTTTCTATATTTATAGGATTTTTTGGCGTCAGTTTCATGCGAAGATGGGCCTCGAGGTGAGCACAACCCACCTGGGCGCACCTGGACCTCCTAGCACGCCCAGGTGTCTTGTGCCCAACTCCTTCACCTTCTGGTGCTCCTACGAAGCTTCTAGTGCCTCTTTTGTTCCAAAAAAAATCATCAAAAAGTTTCGTTGCATTTGGAGAACTTTTATTTCTGCACAAAAAACAACACCACGGTAGTTCTGCTGAAAACAGCGTCAGTCCGGGTTAGTTCCATGCAAATCATACCAAAACCATATAAAATTGTTGTAAACATGGCATGAATACTTCATAAATTAGAGATACGTTGGAGACGTATCAGCATCCCCAAGCTTAGTTCCTACTCGTCCTCGAGTAGGTAAATGATAAAAGAAAAAAATTATGAAGTGTGAATGCTAGAAAGTGCATAAGTTTGATCAATGATAATTTCAATCACTTTTCCTAGCATCATAACAACAATTCTTTCTCATAAAACTTCTCATGTTAAAGTAGCAACCAATTCACATGTTAAGGTTCAAACAATGAATTCTCTTGAAACTCAACAACCTATATTCTTAGTCACCAAACAATTGCAATTCAACTTATTCAACAGAGTCTAAGTAAGAGCTCCATATACTCAATCATCATATAGTCTTCTACGATTGCTAGTACTGAAAGCATATTCTTAGAACAAATGCCATCCATCGATCACAGAGAAAGATAGGGGCTTAATGTTTCGCCTCCCAACTAATTTATCATAGAGATAATTGTTAACAATTATAATTCATGATCAAATATATTTGACTAGTCATATGTGCCAAGATCTTTCCCCACCACATGATGCTTGCCAACTAGAGAATGATTGAGGTTGAGATGAGAAGGCATTCTACTGACTCTTGCATAAAAGTAAATACTGAAAAGTAAAAGATAGGCCCTTCGCAGAGGGAAGCAGAGGTTGTCATGCGCTTTTTATTTTTGGATGCCCAAGCTCTTAATGTAAAGGAACATCATGTTATATTGCCCCTTATGATAGCAACCTTTATTATGCAGTCCGTCACTTTTATTACTTTGCCATCACAAGTTCGTACAACGATCAATTTTCCCTTACAATAAAAGATCAAACATATTTAGGAGCAATTTTTATTGCTGTATGCACCGATGACAACTTACTTGAAGGATCTTATTCAATCCATAGGTAGGTATGGTGGACACTCATGGCAAGAAACTGGGTTTAAGGGTTTTTGGATGCACAAGTAGTATCTCTACTTAGTACAAATTTTTGGCTAGCAAAAGATCCTAGGTAAACACCACATCATAACAATATAACTTCTATGCCAATATACACGATCATAACTCATTACGTTGTCTTCCTTGTCCAGCTTCAACTAATTTGCTCAAGTTTGAAAATAATTAATGGGTATTCACAATCATAGAAGATGTCCAAGATAATATATTTGTATGTGAAAGTTCTCTTCCTTATACTAATCATTGATGAATTGCTTGTATGACCAATATTGTGATTGTCAAGCTTCGAAAGATTTCACTTTCTAAACCCAATGTGAAGGTGCCACTAGGCATGATATAATTTCAACTTCATGATATTCAATTCATTCAACAATTTACTCATCGGATATAAGTGAAGCACAAGAGTAAATGACAAACTACTCCAAAAAGATATAAGTGAAGATCATGCGAGTAGTTAAGTAAATGGGTAGCTATTTGAGGACTCTCTCTTATTTAAAAACTTTCAAATCTAAGTATTTTATTAAAACAGCAAGCAAAACAAAATAAAATTCTAAGAATAGCACACATCATGTGAAGAAGCAAAAACTTAGGTTCAACCGAGGCTAACCGATAAGGCTAACCGATAATAGTTGATGAAGAAAAGGTGGGATGCCTACTGGGGCATCCCCAAGCTTAGATGCTTGAGACTTCTTGGAATATTATCTTGGGGTGCCTTGGGCATCCCCAAGCTTGAGCTTTTGTGTCTCCTTATTAATTCCTTTTATATCACGGTTTCCCTAAATCTTAAGAACTTCATCCACACAAAACTCAACAAGAACTCTTGAGATACGTTAGTATAAATCAAGGTATAATTAGATTTATGCCCCTACTTGTGTCCCACTCGTCTGTTTTACCCCTAGTTCCCAAAAGTCACCGGTTCTGTCCAAGTCACTTTGCTCCTCTTATGCTTTTACCCTTTGACCGTTTGATCGTCAGTTTGAAAACTTCATAACTAATTCGTACTAAATCAGAAAAATGCAAATAAGATACCAAAATGTTTGGAAAAACATCACCTATATGTCAGTGTCATTTGCATTCACGAAAAAAGTGTTGGAAAGTGCACATCCGAGTTTTAGCTCTTTTGATACCACCATGAATAGTAAAATCTAAAAAAATTCAAAAAAAAATATGGTGGCAAAGAACGACAAATGTTCTAAGTGCTTGCCAAGTTTCATCAGGGAACGACATTCGTGGAAGTCATGGCTAAAAAATAATCTATTTTGGAGTGCTGATTGTTTTTTTTGCCGCGGCACCCACGAATGTTATTCCTTGATGAAACTTGGCAGACACTTAAAACATTTGTCATTCTTTGCCACCAATTTTTTTTGAATTTTTTGAACTTTTTTAAATTTTACTATTCATGGTGGTAGCATTAGAGCTAAAACTCGGATGGGCACTTTCCAACACTTTTTTCATGAATGCAAATGACACTCACATATAGGTGATGTTTTTCCAAACATTTTGGTATCTTATTTGCATTTTTATGATTTAGTATGAATTAGTTATGAAGTTTTCAAACTGACGGTCAAAGGGCAAAAGCATAAGAGGAGCAAAGTGACTTGGACAGAACCGGTGTCTTTTGGGAACTAGGGGTAAAACAGACGAGTGGGACACAACTAGGGGCATAAATCTAATTATCCCATAAATCAATGCAACACCTTATCATTCTCTACTGTAACAAATCACTAAAATTAGTATTTAACATTTAATACTAAATGCCTCTGCATATTTAATAGTCCTATCCTCAAACAAAATCATTAAACAAGCAAACATATGCAAGCAATGCAAACATAACAGCAATCTGTCTAAACAGTACAGTCTGTAAATAGTGCAATTTTACTCACACTTACCTAACTCCAAAAATTATGAAAATTTACCACACTGTAGAAAATTTATCATAGCTTACTGTGCAAAATATTTCAATATTTTATCACATTCTTACTTTTCTTAAGAATTCACGCACTAGCATGGAACTTTCTGTTTTCAAACAGCCACATATAGACTTGCAAAATAAGCATAGCAAAGGCTATACTTGACATTTTTATTGAAGTAAAAGATACAAAACATTATTATAAATAACATAAAGCAAATCCTAATAAATAAAATGACGCTCCAACCAAAACACATATCATGTGACGAATAAAAATGTAGCTCCAAGTGAGGTTACCGATAATGTTGGAGACGAAAGAGGGGATGCCTTCCGGGGCATCCCCAAGCTTAGTTGCTTGGATCTTCCTTTATTATTACCTTGGGGTGCCTTGGGCATCCCCAAGATTAGGGTCTTGTCACTTCTTATTCTCCTCATATCGATATCTCACCCAAAACTTGAAAACTTCAATCACACAAAACTTAACGGAACTTGGTGAGATGGGTTCGTATGATAAAGACAAATCATTCACTTTGGTACTGTCAACATAAGATTCATAATTTTTTCCACATAATGCCTACTGTACTCTACAATTTCCACAATTTATATTAAGCAATATAAGCCATAGAAACCATAAAACAAGCAAACTACGCATTGCAAACAGAATCTGTCAAAAACAGAACAGTACGTAAAGATCTGAATTATAGTCATACTTATGTAACTCCAAAAATTCTTAAAATTTAGGACAGTGTAAAAAATTTGTATAACCATCAACTGTACAAAATTCAGAACTTTTCCGCATTCCAGTAAAAGATAGGAATTTCTGTACTGGACGCAAAAGTTTCTATTTTTGCACAGAATCAAGTCAACTATCATCCACACTATCCCAAAGGCTTTACTTGGCACTTTATTGAAACAAAACCTATAAAACATTATTACTACAGTAGCCTAATCATGTTAACACACAAAAACAGTAGGGGTAAATGTTGGGTTGTCTCCCAACAAGCGCTTTTCTTTAATGCCTTTTTAGCTAGGCATGATGATATCAATGATGCTCACATAAAAGATAAGAATTGAAACACAAAGAGAGCATCATGAAGCATATGACTAGCACATTTAAGTCTAACCCACTTCCTATGCATAGGTATTTTGTGAGCAAACAACTTATGGGAACAAGAATCAACTAGCATAGGAAGGCAAAACAAGCAAAACTTCAAGATTTTCAACACATAGAGAGGAAACACTATATTATTGAGATATGTAGAAGCATATATTCATCTCTCATAATAATTTTCAATAGCATCATGAATGAATTAAACAATATAACTATCACATAAAGCATTCTTTTCATGATCCACATGCATAATTTTTTTATTACTCTCCATATAAGCAAATTTATTCTCATGAATAGTGGTGGGAGAAAACTCAACAAAATAACTATCATGAGATACTAGATTGGGAAAATTGAAATCATGATGACAAGTTTCATGGTTATCATTATTATTTATAGCATAAATTTCATCACCATAATCATCATAGATAGCAACTTTGTTGTCATAGTCAATTGAAACCTCTTCCAAAATAGTGGATTCATCACTAAATAAAGTCATGACCTCTCCAAATCCACTTTCATAATTATCACAATAAGATTCAACACCCTCCAAAATAGTGGGATCATCATTACATAAAGTTGACACTCTTCCAAACCCACTTTCATCAATATAATCATCATAAATAGGAGGCATGCTTTCATCATAATAAATTTTCTCATCAAAACTTGGACTAAAAATATCATCTTCATCAAATATAGCATCACCAAGCTTGTAGCTTTGCATATCATTAGCATCATGGATATTCAAAGAGTTCATACCAACAACATTGCAATCATGCTCATCATAAAAAGATTTTTTGTCAAACATTTTATAGAATTCTTCCTCTATCAATTGAGCACAATTTTTCTTTCCATCATTTTCATGAAAGACATTATAAGGATGAACAATATGAGACCACCTCAAATCCATTTTTTTTTGTAGTTTTCTTTTATAAACCAGACTAGTGATAAAACAAGAAACTAAAAGATTCGATTGCAAGATCTAAAGATATACCTTCAAGCACTCACCTCCCCGGCAACGGCGCCAGAAAAGAGCTTGATGTCTACTACGCAACTTTATTCTTGTAGACTCGTGTTGGGCCTCCAAGCGCAGAGTTTTGTAGGACAGTAGCAATTTTCCCTCAAGTGGATGACCTAAGGTTTATCAATCCGTGGGAGATGTAGGATGAAGATGGTCTCTCTCAAACAACCCTGCAACCATATAACAAAGAGTCTCTTGTGTCCCCAACACACCAAATACAATGGTAATTTGTATAGGTGAAATAGTTCGTTGAAGAGATGGTGATACAAGTGTAGTAATGATAGTAGATATTGATTTTTGTAATAGGAACAATAAAAAACAGCAAGGTAGCAATTGATAAAACGGAGCACAAATGGTATTGCAATGCTTGAAAAATGAGGCCTAGGGTCCGTACTTTCGCTAGTGCAATCTCTAAAAAATGCTAATATAATTGGATCATATAACCTTCCCTCAACGTGTGATGAAGAATCACTCCAACGTTCCTATCTAGCGGAGAACATAAGAACAAATTACTTGTAGGGTACGAAACCACCTCAAAGCTATTCTTTCCAATCAATCTATCCTAGAGTTTGTACTAAAATAACACCAAGCTATTCTTTCCGATCGATCTAACCAAGAGTTTGTACTAAAATAACACCATATGATACACATCAACCAACTCTAATGTCACCTAGATACTCCAATGTCACCGCGAGTATCCGTGAGTTGATTATACGATATGCATAAAAGAATTTCAGATTCATAATACTCAATCCAGCACAAAGAACCTCAAAGAGTGCCCCAAGATTTCTACCGGAGAAACAAAGACGAGAACGTGCATCAACCCCTATGCATAGATTACCCCAATGTCACCTCAGGAATCCGTGAGTTGAGTGCCAAAACACATATCAAGTGAATCAATATGATACCCTATTGTCACCACGGGTATTTATAGCAAGACATACATCAAGTGTTCTCAAATCCATAAAAGTATTCAATCAGATAAGAACGAAATCTCAAAGGGAAAACTCAATTCACAACAAGATAGAGAGGTGGAAACACCATATGATCCAACTATATTAACAAAGCCCATGATACATCAAGATCGTGCCATCTTAAGAACACGAGAGAGAGAGAGAGAGAGAGATTAAACACATAGCTACTGGTACAAATCCTCAGCCCCGAGGGTGGACTACTCCCTCCTCATCATTGTGGCCGCCGGGATGATGAAGATGGTCACCGGTGATGATTTCCCCCTCCGGCAGGGTGCCGGAACGGGGTTTAGATTGGTTTTTCGTGGCTACAGAGGCTTGCGGCGGAGGAACTTCTGATCTAGGGTTATTTCTGGGGGTTTATGTATTTATAGGATTTTTTGGCGTCGGTTTCACGCGAAGAACCAACCTGGGCGCGCCTAGGCCTCCTAGCGCGCCCAGGTATCTTGTGCCCACCTCCTTCACCTTCTGGTCCTCCCACGAAGCTTCTAGTGCCTCTTTTGTTCCAAAAAAAATTGTCAAAAAGTTTCGTTGCTTTTGGAGAACTTTTATTTCTGCCCAAAAAACAACACCACAGTAGTTCTGCTGAAAACAGCGTTAATCCGGGTTAGTTCCATGCAAATCATACCAAAACCATATAAAATTGTTGTAAACATGGCATGAATACTTCATAAATTATAGATACATTGGAGACGTATCAGTCACTAGACCCTTGTACATCGCCATTTTTGCAAGACCATGGACACAAATAGCCATGTGCGGCAAGCAGTTCGATGGAACCGCGTCCATGGCCATTGTCATTGCCTAGCACGAGGCTGCCATTAATGGGTAGGGACTAGAGAAGAGGAGAGCTTGCTCAGGTTCGTCTAGCACATATTTCAATCAAGTGCACATATATACATGGTAGTCACATTTTACATGTGTGGGAACATGCGAAGCATGTGAAGCTAACTAGTACTACTATATATAACCTGTTGCAATGCACGTACAACTATGTATTCGGGGAAAAAATTGCTGCATCGCAGCACCTATTCTGAGAAGTGACTCAAAAACCATTCATAAATTAAGTAAGTTTATTTCAGACATACCATTAAGTATTACATACAACAAGTCATCAATGCACAACGACAATGAGGATACATTCTAAATACTAAAGTTTTTATCACACAACAAATAACAAGCAATGAAATGAACTTCAGGTCAACCAATCCTCGACATTGGAAACGCTTGCTTTGAACCATAAGTGAGCCTTTGGGCAGGGCCAGCTATTATCAATATTGAGACCAACGCAAGACTCATCATCCAGGCTGAAGTGACCTATATCAGGAGTACGCAAATAGCCAGCGTAGGGAACCAAAGAAATGTCCTAGGTATAGACACAGTTGCTTCTCATAAATGGTAACGCTGTGCCAACAACAGCTGGATCACCTTTCACCATCATTGGATAGTTTAGTCCAAGGAAAAGCAAGTATTCTCCAAGACTATCAATATTGAACCAGGGAGAAGGTGCTGGCGCTAGCACACTAGTATCTATCCCGAGTACCCTGCAACGGATGTTGGAATAGTTCCGGAGAGTGCTACCATGGGAGACAACTCCTACTTCCTCTGTAACATCAGCAGTGCCCTATATACATACAAGAAGAGGTGATCCATCGGAATAAGTAGCTTGGCACCACCGAGTAGGTAGGTCCTGCTCGTCTTCATGCTCGTGATTGATTGCTTGAATCAGCGTTGGTATTTCCCCTAAGAGGAGAGGATGATGCAGCACAACAAAGGTAAGTATTTCCCTCAGTTATGAAACCAAGGTTATCAATCCAGTAGGAGAACCAAGCAACACTATGTAAACAACACATGCACACAAATAACAAATACTTGCAACCCAACGCGTAAGAGGGGTTGTCAATCCCTCCTTGGTATTAAGATAGATTAAATTGTATGAGATTTGATCAATAGATCTAACTAAAACACAAAATAAAAAAAATGGAAAAAATGCAGCAAGGTATTTTTGGTTTTATATGATAGGAAAATAGACCCCGGGGCCGTAGTTTTCACTAGAGGCTTCTCTCGAGAAAATAGCATACGGTGGGTAAACAAATTACTGTTGAGCAACTGATAGAAAAGCGGATAATCATGAAGATATCCACGGCAATGATCATGTATATAGGCATCACGTTCAAGATTAGTAGACCGAAACGATTCTGCATCTACTACTATTACTCCACACATCGACCGCTATCCAGCATGCATCTAGTGTATTAAGTTCATGGAAAAATGGAGTAATGCAATAAGAACGATGACATGATGTAGACAAGATCTATTCATGTAGAAATAGACCCCATCTTTTTATCCTTAATAGCAATGATACATGCGTGTCATGTCTCTATCTGTCACTGAGATTGAGCACCACAAGATCGAACCCATCACAAAGCACCTCTTCCCATGGCAAAAAAAATCAATCTAGTTGGCCAAACCAAACCAAAATTTCAGAGAAGAAATATGAGGATATAACAATCATGCATAAAAGAGTTCAGCAAACACTCAAATAATGTTCATGGATAGAACTGATCATAAACCCACAATTCATCGGATCCCAACAAACACACCACAAAAAGTCATTACATCAAATAGATCTCCAAGAACATCGAGGAGAACATTGTATTGAAGATCAAAAAGAGAGAAGAAGCCATCTAGCTACTAGCTATGGACCCGTAGGTTTGTGGTAAACTACTCACACATCATCAGAGGGGCAATAAGGACGATGAAGAACCCCTCTGTGATTGTTGCCCCCTCTGACAGAGTGCCAGAAAAGGCCTCTAGATTGGATCTCGTGGTTCTGGAACTTGCGGTAGCGGAAACTGTATTCTCTCGACTCTCCTATGGTTTTTGGGATTTTAGAGTATTTATAGAGGCAAAGGTCGGTGGAGAAGCTTCCCGTGGGATCCACTACCCACCAGGGCGCGCCGGGGGCCTCTGGCGCGCCCTGGTGCCTAGTGGGCCCCATGAGCCTCCTCCCGTGCACTTCTTTGGCTCCCTGGGTGTCTTCTATCTAGAAAAAAATTCTCCAAAAAGTTTCATCGCATTTGGACTCCGTTTGGTATTGATATTCTTCAAAGTAAAAAAACAAGCAAAAAAACAGCAACTGGCACTGGGCACTATGTCAATAGGTTAGTCCCAAAAAATGATATAAAGTTGCTAGTAATGAATAGAGATCCAAGATTAATAATATAACAACATGGAACAATAAAAAATTATAGATATGTTGGAGACGTATCAGCATCCCCAAGCTTAATTCCTGCTCGTCCTCGAGTAGGTAAATGATAAAAACAGTTTTTTTGATGTGGAATGTTGCCTAACATATTCATCACATATTCTTTTCTTTTGTAGCATGTACACTTGGACTTTTAGATGATTCAAAGCAATAGTCTATAATTGACATTAGGACATTAATACTCAAGCATATCAACAAGCAACGATGTCTTTCAAAATATCAACACTAAATAAAGCTATCCCTAGCCCATTATGCTCACTCATTGATCCATTCATGAAACACACCCAAATATTAACTATGCCCAATGCACAAGTATGATAATAGTGTTCCCTAGTTGGTGCTTTATAAGAGAAGATGGAGACTCAATAAAAATAAAAATGGCATAAAGTAAATAGATAGGCCCTTCGCAGAGGGAAGCAGAGATTTGTAGAGGTGCCAGAGCTCAACGCTTAAATTGAGAGATAAATTTGTTTTGAGAGGCATGCTTTTCCTGTCAATGAAAACGACCAAGAATTTCCAATACTTTCCATGCTAGATAAATCATAGGCGGTTCCCAACATAAAATAAAGTTTATTCCTTTTTCCACCATTCTTTCACAATCCATGGCTAGCCATATTCACGGGTGCCTTCCATACCAACACTTTCCAATGAATTTCTTATTGACAACATACATATTTTTTTTCATTTCAGGACTGGGCATCCCTATTACCTGCCACACTCTCGTGCAGTGACAAGTGAATAAAACTCACTGTGAGAATAAAATACCTAGCATGGAAAATATTGGCCACCCCCTGCCGCTTCATGAGCGGTACGGGCACACAAAAAGGAAATTCATTTTGAAAATTAGAGTTGGCACATACAAATTTACTTGGAACGGCGCGGAAATACCACATATAGGTAGGTATGGTGGACTCATTTGGCACAACTTGGTTTAAAGAGTTTGGATGCACAAGCAATATTCCCGCTTAGTACAAGGAAAGGCTAGCAAATAGATTGAGAAGCAACCAACCAAAAAACGAAAACGATCATAAACGAGCATTACACATAACTAACACCGAATAATGCACCACAAGTAGGATATAACTTCATTGCATAACTATTGACTTTTGTGCTTCTATAGGGAATCACAAACCTTAACACCAATATTCTTACTAAAGCATAATTACTCACCAACATGACTCCTATATTACTATCTCCATATGTCAAAACTATTACAAGGAATCAAGTTTATAATGTCCAATGATCTTCATGAGAGCATCCTATTATTATTATAAGAAGAATTACCATAGGAATTGCCATAATTATTAGAGGAATTTCCACGAAAAGGCCTAGGATTAAAATTACCTCTATAAGCATTGTTATTAAAATTGTTTCACGAGACAAAATTTACATCTACGGGATCATTATTTTGCTCAATCAAAGTAGACAAAGACACATCATTAAGATCAATAGGAGCATTTTTACTAGCAACCAATTTCATAAGTGCATCAACTTTTTTACTCAAAGTACTAATTTCTTCAACAGAATTAACTTTTTACTAGTAGGTGCTCTTTCGGTATGCCATTGTGGATAATTTGCCATAATGTTATCAAGCAATTTAGTGGCTTCACCCAAAGTAATTTCCATAAAAGTACCTCCAGCGGCGGAATCTAAAAGATTTCTAGAAACAAAATTCAATCCCGCATAAATTTTTTGTATAATCATCCATAGATTTAAACCATGAGTAGGACAATTTCTTAGCATTAAATTCATTCTTTCCCAAGATTGTGCAACATGTTCATGCTCAAGTTGCTTAAAATTCATGATCTTATTTCTAAGGGAAATAATTTTCGCGGGCGGAAAATACTCAGTGATAAAAGCATCTTTGCACTTGTCCCAAGAATCAATACTATTTCATGGTAAAGATGAAAACCAAAATTTTGCACTATCCCGCAAAGAGAAAGGAAATAATTTTAATTTCACAATATCATTGTCCACATATTTTTTTCTTTTGCATATCACACAATTCTATGAAAGTGTTTAGATGGGACGCGGCATCCTCATTAGGATTGCCGAAAAATTGCTCTTTCATAACAAGATTCAACAAAGCGGCATTAATATCATAAGACTCGCACTAACGGCGGGAGGACCAATCGGAGTACTAATAAAATTATTATTATTAGTATTGGAAAAGTCACATAGTTTGGTATTTTCTTGAGACATCATGACTACGCAAACAAGATCACAAGCAACAAAAGATCGAACAAGAAAAAGGAAAACGAAAAATATTTTTGTATTTTTGCAAAAATGTTTTAGAAGTGGGGAGATGAAAACGAGAGGCAAATGGCAAATAAAGTAATTGCAAGGAGATGATATTTGTGATTGGGTACTTGATAGATGTTGATGATGTCTCCCCGGCAACGGCGCCAGAAATTCTTCCTGATTGCTTGAATCTGCGTTGGTATTTCCCCGAAGAGGAGAGGATGATGCAGCATAGCAAAGGTAAGTATTTCCCTCAGTTATGAAACCAAGGTTATCAATCAAGTAGGAGAACCAAGCAACACTATGTAAACAACACCTGCACACAAATAACAAATACTTGCAACCCAACGCGTAAGAGGGGTTGTCAATCCCTCCTCGGTATTGAGATAGATTAAATTGTATGACATTTGATAAATAGATCTAACTAAAACACAAAATAAAATAAATAAAGGATAAAATGCAGCATGGTATTTTGGGTTTTATATGATAGGAAAATAGACCCGGGGGCCGTAGTTTTCACTAGAGGCTTCTCTCAAGAAAATAGCATATGGTGGGTAAACAAATTACTATTTGGTAATTGATAGAAAAGAGAATAATCATGACGATATCCAAGGCAATGATCATGTATATAGGCATCACGTCCAAGATTAGTAGACCGAAACGATTCTACATCTACTACTATTACTCCACACATCGACCGCTATCCAGCATGCATCTAGTGTATTAAGTTCATGGAAAAACGGAGTAATGCAATAAGAACGATGACATGATGTAGACAAGATCTATTCATGTAGGAATAGACCCCATTTTTTAATCCTTAATAGCAATGATACATGAGTGCCATGTCTCTTTCTGTCACTGAGATTGAGCACCGCAAGATCGAACCCATCACAAAGCACCTCTTCCCATGGCAAGAAAAATCAATCTAGTTGGCCAAACCAAACCAACATTTTGGAGAAGAAATACGCGGCTATAACAATCATGCATAAAAGAGTTCAGCAAAGACTCAAATAATATACATGAATAGAACTGATCATAAACCCACAATTCATCGGATCCCAACAAACACACCGCAAAAAGTCATTACATCAAATAGATCTCCAAGAACATCGAGGAGAACATTGTATTGCAGATCAAAAAGGGAGAAGAAGCCATCTAGCTACTAGCTACAGACCCACAGGTCTGTGGTAAACTACTCACACATCATCGGAGTGGCAACAAGGATGATGAAGGCCTCTAGATTGGATCTCATGGTTCTGGAACTTGTGGCGGCAGAAACTGTATTCTCTCGACACCCCTAGGGTTTTTGGGATTTTAGAGTATTTATAGAGGCAGAGGTTGGTGGAGAAGCTTCCTGTGGGCTCCACTACCCACCAGGGCGTGCCGGGGGCCTCTGGCATGCCCTTGTGCCCTGTGGGCCCCACGAGCCTCCTCTAGTGCACTTCTTTGGCTCCCTGGCTGTCTTCTGTCTAGAAAAAAATCTCCAAAAAGTTTTGTGGCATTTGGACTCCGTTTGGTATTGATATTCTGCGAAGTAAAAAACAAGCAAAAAAACAACAACTGGCACTTGGCACATTGTCAATAGGCTAGTCCCAAAAAATGACATAAAGTTGCTAGTAAATGTATATAAAACATCCAATATTGGTAATATAATCGCATGGAATAATAAAAAAATTAAGATATGTTGGAGACGTATCAGTGATCATCACCATCGCCATCTCCTTCCTTGGTTATAAATTTTTCTAAGTATAGGTGGGGGAATGTTCATAGGACCTTGGAAACACAAAAGGTTAATTAGTACGGGGATACTAAGTCGTATGCATGGTGAATGAAACAATTGTAATTACGGTGGAAGACAAACGCACTGAAACAACAAGGATCCAATGCAAAAACAGTGCCAGAAGTGGTGGCAGCAAACACAAGACGCTTGTATTTAATTGCAGCACAATACACATCCGTATATAGAAACTGATTTTTGAGCAATATTCATCGAGGCGTGGAAGTAAAGACGACAACAAGCTTGTCGAAGAAAGCAACAACATGATAGTTCGTATAATTTCAAGAGCGGTTGGGAACTCAACAAATTTCTATCTTCTGTAGACGACATAGAGTATCAGCGTGCTCAACCTCTGGGCAGTCTGAGATTTTTGGAAGTGGAATCCGGTGATGAGTGTACACATTCACAAGTTCCCACTCATAGTTGTACCCAATATAAACAACCCAATCTCCATTTGCGCCTGCTCAGGCCTTAGGATTAAGCAATGGCATCTTAACATCACACGTATCATTATCAAGCGGCATCAACTTTCACAAGGTGAGCCTTCCATCGTCCCCGCGCCAGCGAGCAGGGTCATGGCGAAGAAGATAGGGGAGATCAAACCGCTCTTGAACCCTTGGGTTATTTGTAATGATCATATTTGTTGAGTCAAGAATAACCTTGAACAAACTTGCCATGCTAGCCGCGGTGATGACGTTGCACCGAATGATTTCCTTGAACGAACTTCGCCATCGAAGGGGACAAACAAAAGCTGACCTACAAACCAAAATTCATGTAGACGGTTGTGATAAACCAACACCATCCCTATCCGAGGTAGCAAATTCTATGCTCGGAACAAATCTTGAGAAGGGTGATGAGACACTGGGATTAAGGTCATCTGGATGGGAGAATTATCCCTTGACCTCTGAGCAGATAAAATATGTTGCCCTCGATGCCCGTGTGAGTTTTGAGATAGCTGCAAGGTCGAAAGATCTTGTAGCGAAGCCGTCTCCCAGAGAAAATGAGAAGACGAAGAAGAAGAAGCAGGGCATTGTAGATGAATGAACTATTTCCTCTCTTTTTCATAAAAAAATATTTCCTCTATGTATATATTGATAGATGAACTATTTCGCTGGTGTGCATGTCTTTGGAACAAGTGTAGTAGCGTAGGTCCACTTGAATATAATGAACTATTTATCCGCCTAGTTTTCTCTACTACTCCTTGCAGTGATCAATATGCAATGCATGTGTCAGAAGACATGACAGCTTGTCCACGGAAGCTGAACTACGATGACCATCATGTTTTGATCACTGCCACACGCGATTCCCATGATGTCGCTCGAACACACGACACCACATCCCCCGACGTGCACGTCACCCCTGTCGGACCCACCTCCCCTCTGCCTTTGGGTGCATGACATGTGGGCTAGCCACCTGTCGGGTCCACATGTCATGGACTCAAAGGCAGTTGTAGTAAGGCGCTGAAGCTCAGTCCTGCGTGCCCCGAGAGGGAAATGTAACTCATGCACCCAACCTTGTCGTGCTACCACTTCACGAACTCGTGCCAAACTCGAGATTTGTTTCTTACTACCACCAACATGCTGGCCCGTGCGTTGCAATGGATCCAAAGTAGTAGAATAATACTTGTTCACACACTTGAAATAAAACACTCTAGTTTTGATATACATATATCAGTAAAAATAAATAATGTTTCACTCAAATATATTCCTCGGGATGTTTTGATGAGGTGAGGGAGGGGTGTGGGCAGATAATAATAGGTTTTTAAAAAAATTGGAGTATATTTTTTTTCTAACATTTTGTAGCATGGCACGGCATCCAGTGCACTTAAGCGTCTGAAAAAATTGGAGTGCACTCTAAAGATCTTTACATGCTCTAGAGCAACTCTGCATGTGGAGAGTATGTATACAACACATTATCTATTTATTTTTCTCTAGCCTTTCCTAGCCATGCAACCATGCCACATAAGCTAGTCATGCATGCAATCCATAAATTGCAATATACTTCTGTTACTCTCCAGCAAGCAATGCTGCCACATCATCTATTCATGCCTGTTAGCCATAGATTGTTTTTTTGCATTGGTCTGAATTCTTCACATTTTGGTAGATGTCTGATTAATCCAAATATTAATTTTCCATACAACTAAACTCCAAAGGTCCACCAGAGCCGAGGCAGAGGACGTACGACGGGGGAGGTGGAGGCGTCTTCGTAGGAGGTGGAGAGCTCGAAGGATAATCTTGCACGTCCGCCACCACCTGCAAATCGGCGTGGGACTCCTCGAGCGCCCACTAGAGCTCATGCTCCTCCAGGGCGCGACAGAGTCATGAGATTTTCCTGAACCGTGAGAGGCACCATGCAATACTCCTTGTCGCCGGAGGCGGGTGCTTGCATCCCGACTCCTGGGGTACTGTCTGGAGCATGCACTCATCCACCTTGTGAGCCACGAGGATGCCATGCTCACGGCTGTGATATTGGAGCACACGCTCATGCGTCTCAGCGGCGAAGATGCAATGTTCACTGGCATGCAGCCAGAGCACGCACTCGTCCATGTTGAAAGCGGCGAGGATGCGGTGTTCGCGGGTGTGATGCCGGAGCAAGCGCTCGTCCACATCAAGAGCAGCGAGGATGCAATGTTCGCGGGCATGCTGCTGGAGAACACGCTCGTCCATGTTGTGAGCGGCGAGGACGCGATGCACCTCCTCGTGACCGACCAGGGCGTGCTGCTGGAGCACGCGCCGCTAGATCACACTATCCTCCGCATGGCCAGTGAGCGCGCGCTACTCGCGGCCATCAAGGGCATGCTCCACCTCGGCGATGCCAGAGACTCCGTCCTCTTCCCAGGTTGTGGCGCCGTCCACTTCGGCAACGACTGCATGCTCTGGTGGGTGTTGTGTGTGTATGGGAGCTTCGAGCTACAGTACCAATGGGGGCGGGGTTGACCTTTTCGTGGTTTCACATGGTCTAAGGAGAAAAATAGAATCTCAAGTAGCACAATATGTTGGAACATGTCGGGGGCTAGCTGGTAGGAGCAGTACAACAGACATCACATGTGTACAAAATTTTGAGAAGGGTTTAATGTAATTTGTGTGAATCGGGTCAGTGTACAAGTAGTACATCCATGTCATTGACATTCATGCACGCAACAAACATTTGTGTGCAAGATTTCACCCTATTTTCATATTCTGTTTGGGTGTGGATTTGATTTTTGTAATTGGAGCTCATTTTTCCAGTAGAGAATCAAGAGAAGTGTGGTCCTTTGCTTGATTTCAGTTTACACTATCCATATATATATATATATATATTCTCATAATATTAGGTACGGTCTATTCTCATAATATTACGAGAATAGTTATTCTCATAACACTTTCAAACTGCACACTAAACGCAAGTGCACGTCATTATTGAAGCAAGAGCACTGCAGTACTGATGCGAGTGCACTTCCCGTCGTAAAAAACCGCACGCGACTTTTTTGGTACTGTTTTCGCTCTAATTTTTAAACCGTTTGTTGGAATGAGGCGTGTAATATACCGTTGGAAAGCTATGGATTAGGCATAACTTCACCATGTAGAATTATTTTTGAGATTCATCATGGTTTAAGAGTAGTTTTGAAAACGGTGCGATGCACACTACAAAAAAAGACACATCCGTGACATTTTGGCCCGAACGAATTTTTTTCCAGTCATGCTTATGACACTTCTATGACGATAATTGTGACAAAAACCCGATATCATCGTAGATGTGGTGGGCTCCTACTTCTATGACAAAAAATCATGACAGAAAATGGGCTTTTCATCCTGGGCGGGCCGGAGACGCACCTGCATGACATTCTTTGGGCCGTCCATGACGGAAAAAATCATGGTAGAAGCAAGGGCGAGGAAAATTTCTAGGAGTTCCCGGTTACGGTGGGTGGTCGGGGTTGAGCGATGCGCGTTTCTCTCGTATACATACGTATGCGCGTGTGTGCGAGGCGTTGGGCTCTAACTGAACCCGAGCGAGGCATTCGCACTAGCTACATTACTGAACCCGAGCGATTGATCCCTTGGCTGTTAACTGAACCCGAGTGATTCCTTCGCTACTGCTGCTAACTGAACCCGATCGATCGATCGCTGCTGCTGCTGCTTATTGAAGCCAATCGAACCTGCTGGCTCTTGATGAACAGTGAACGTGGGGGTTGGTTGAATGAGTCGAGACGTACGTGGTTGGGGTTGGATGAACAGTTCCCTCTGGGGGTTGGATGAACAGGACCCTGTGGTAGTAGAGGCCATTACCGCTGGATGAACAGGACCTCGATCGAGGAGGTGGGGGTGGATGAACAGTAGCCGGTGGAGGGACCCCGTGGAGGGCTAGTTGAACAGGACCCCATGGAGGGCTGGTTGAACATGACCCCTTGGAGGGCTGGTTGAACAGTAGCCGGTGGAGGCTGGATGAACAGGACCCCATGGAGGGCTGGTTGAACAGTAGCCGGTGGAAGCTGGATGAACAGGACCCCGTCGATGAACAGTAGCTGGTGGAGGTAGGAGGAAGTCGACAATGGATGAATAGTAGCAGGTGGAGGCTGGAGGAAGTCGACGGTGGATGAACAGTAGCCCGTGGAGTCCTGTTTTGCGGTACGCCACACCCCTTCCGATGAACAGGACCCCCGTTTCGACCGTAGCACTCCAACACAAGTCTGTTTCCTCCGTTTTGCGGTACGCCACACCCCTCCCGATGAACAGGATGTTGTTTCGACCGTAGCCGGTCGAACAGAAGGCCGTTTCCTCCGTACTACGATACGCCAGACCCCGTTTCGGCTGTTCCGTCCAAGCCGGTTGGCTCCCGTTGAATAGACGCATTCCGACCCAGTCTGTTGCCTCCTGATGAACATGATGCTATTTCTCCGTTCCGACCCAGCTGGTTGGCTGCCCGATGAACAGGACGCCGTTGCTGCCGTCCATTGCCTCTCCATGTACACGAGCCCTGGCCGTACATATGCGCGAGTAGGCGTTCAAGACCCCGCCCGTATGTATGTACGTGGCCGTATTTTTTGGCATCTGGTTGTACGTACATGTACACGGTTTAGAAGGGACTGCCTGAACTGCTACGTCGGGGGCTCTACTACTACACGTGCCGCTGCATGCTCGACCATGGTTCATCATTGCAGAGAGACCGATCGACCAGTATGTACGTACATGTTCACGACCAGAATGACAACGCTACGTACGCTTCGACCAGGTGGGTCCCGGCTGTCAGGGAGGATAAGGAGGCTCTTCCTTGCGTGAGAAGTTATTGATGGTGGGTCCGAGCTGTCAGGGGGAGGATTCATTTTTTTCGCGCCTAATATGGAGGCACTTCCTTGCGTCCGAAGATATAGCTGGTGGGACCCAGCTATCAGGGGGGAAATGTTTTTTTTTTGCAAAATACAGAGGCCCTTCCGGTAGGTCCCCGCTGTCAGGTGGAGGAATCATTATTTTACGCGTAATAAGGAGGCACTTCCTTGCTGCGGCCGTGGACCCAGCTGTTAGCCTCTCCACATACGGTCCTCTTCCGATGTAAGTCATTCGTTAACCACGTTGACCACGCCGCGGCGAGAGCACCAAGGCGGTGGATGACGGCGAGGCCTAGGAAGGGAATGAACCGGAGCCGGGGAAGACTCGGCAGTTGTTTCCCATGCGGAGGGGAGTACGAGGGTTTACTGGTTGGGCTGCAGTGTGAGGCTACCATCGTCGGAGAATAATAGGAGGTCTGGGTGAGTACAGGGATGGCCAGGCCAGCGATGGGAGTAGGGTGGGGCGGTGAGGCCTACGCGGCAGCAGAGCCGGCCACGGGAGGCAGGAGCAGGTGGCATGACCGGCGCTGGTTTGGGTGGCTAGAGCAAGAAGACCAGAGGTTGAAGAAGCACAACGGCCGTTGGATGGACATCGTATGGTTATTGGAGCTAGAATCGTTCATATTGACTAAGTTGACAAAGCCCTCCGTCCGCGTCAACTTAGTAGGCCCACAAGTCAGCCTCCAAATATGGTGGGTCCCAGCTAGCAGGGCGAGTATTCATTTTTTTGTGCGTAATAAGGAGGCACTTCCTTGCGTGCGAAGACATAGCTGGTGGGTCCCAGCTGTCAGCGGGAGGAATGTTTTTTTCGCGAAATACAGAGGCCCTTCCGGTGGATCCCTGCTGTCACGTGGAGGAATCATTATTTTGCATGTAATAAGGAGGCACTTCCTTGCGTGCGGCTGTGGACCCAGCTGTCAGCCTTTCCACGTACAGTCCTCTTCCAATGGATGTCGTTCATTGACCACATTGACCACGCCGCGCCGAGAGCACTAGGGCGGTGGATGACGGTGAGGCCTAGGAAGGGAACGACCCGGAGCTGGGGAAGACTCGGCAGTTGTTGCCCGCGCGATGGGGAGTATGAGACTTTACTGGTTCGGCTGCCATCGCCAGAAAATAATAGGAGGTGTGGGTGAGTAGAGGAATGGCCTGGCTAGCGATGGAGTAGGGTCGGGCGGTGCGGCCTGCGCGGCAGCACAGCCGACTACGGGAGGAGGGAGCAGGCAGTCCCGTCGGCGCTGGTTTGAGCGGCTAGAGCAGGAAGAGCAGAGATTGAAGAAGCACATCAGCCGTTGGATGGACATCCAACAGTCACTGCTCACGTGTGTTGACTAAGTTGACACGGCCTTGCGTACGCGTCAACCTTTTTTTAGGAAAGCATACGCGTCAACCTATAGTAGGCGCACAAGTCAGCCTCAAATCTGTGGAAAACAACATACAGCCCATCTGCCATTATTTCTAATAATTTACAGCCCATTTGCTAATTCTTAAGGATTTTTTGGAGCCCATATTCTTTTTGTTAGCATTACAGCCCATATTGTGGCCACGGTTAAAAAATTCTACGAAATTTTGCATATTTCAGTGCGGTCCGAACTGTTTTTAATCCCGAAATTTTGAGTCACATTCAAACTAATTTGAAAAATAAATTTATATCAATATAAAATCTAAATAATTGTGCACGCATAAAAATCAATGGAATTTAAAATCTCGAAATATAAAAAAAGAAATTTGAAACTAATTGCCGGTTTGATGTGTTTTAAAAATGTACAACCCATTTCTCATTAGTGATATCCCATTTTCTGGGCAAGCCGAATGAAACTCTCCTCGTCTTGACAGATTTGCAGCCCAGCAGGGCTGACAAAAGCAAGTAGGCCTCGGTTGGGTATTCTGCAAAAGAATAAAAAAACTGGGTTAGCCATTTTCAGAAGAAAAAAACTACTGGGCTGGTCTTGTGGTAAACATAAAATAAAAGGCTGGCTAGACAGGCCAGAGTGCCCCGCACAGCCCAGTTGACACCCTGCTTCCGTCTAAAAAACAAAAAGAACTGGGCGAGCTGCTGGGTCCCTGGTGTCAGCCGCTCGTTGTGCAATTCTCTCGTTTATTGCCTACGTTGACAATGGAATGGGACCCAGATGTTAGAAATCCGTTACGAGGAACCTTTTTTTGGCTTGAAATAAGGAGGCACTTGCTTGCGTACTGCCATGACCCTGGTGGGTCCCTGCTGTCATCCTCTCCACGTACAATCATCTCCTGATTGTGTACGCGTCAACCTAGTAGGCCCACAAGTCAGCCTCTAAACCCGTGGCGGACAAATATAGCCCATTTAAAAAAAGAACAGCCCATTCCGTACATTCGAACGGAAAGTTCAACGTTCAGAGCAAAGTAACAGGTCTGATCTAGATATAGAGTACTGAACTTCCACGTTGACAACCATCATAGCCAAGTTAACTATCTACTCCCACTAATACTCTAGTAGTGTACAAGTACTAACTTACTCTTAGCTAACTAGGCGATGCCGGCCGCCATCTGCGGTACATGCTAAACGCCGGCACCGACGTCCTCCTCCTCGCCTCGGACTTGCCAGAGGTGCAATAGGGCACCTTGCTCGCGTGCGTTGGCCCTTTCCATGCCGGCGTGGTCCACCGAAGCTTCGGCTTCTAAGCGGGAAACCCACTTGACGAGCTGGTAGTAAAATTCGGCGTCATGAACACATGCGTGCCCGATAGCCTCCAGGGATATTTGTCGGGCGCCGGCCTCCACGTAGTCGGCCCAGTTGCGGGCGCTCTGCTCGTGACTCAGAGCATCGGTGCACTGCTGCTCCATGCCCCGCAGGTGGCGCAAATCGGCGATACGCTGCTCCTCCGCCAGGCGGTCGCGCTCCAACAAGTCCTGATACTCCGCATTGCCATCTAAAGATCGATAGAATGCCTCCTCCCTCCGTCTGCCTTCCGGGGAAAAATCGAACACTAGTTCCGGCGATGACCACCTCCGGCGTTGCCTATTGCGGATGGGTGGGGGCATGACGGATGTGGCGAGAGCGAGGGCAAGTGGCGATCGACATCGGGCCGGTGGGTGCTTATGAGGATAGGGCGAGTTGGGTGATGGTGCCACCGGAGAACGCCAGGAACCAGTAATTATAGGCGGAAGGTAGGTGAACCAGCGTGTCGCGGGAAACGCGACGGTCATCACGGTCATCAGAATTCAATGCATAAGCAGGCATGGCTTAGCGCGCCAGCTTGCCGTGGAAAACTAGAAAAACTGAAATTATGACTGTGTCGTCCTGTCCCGTCAGTGGTGCGTCCCGTTCGTGCTGGGTCGCACATCGGCATGACGGTCAGACGAGTGCACTCGATTCATCCAGATGAGGTACGTGCGTGATCCGCTGGTTATTCGCGTAGGATCGAGTCAGTCGGATAGTGTACGTGTAGGATTGCAATAGCTGATGAACATTCGCTGGGAGATAAGGCATTTGCGAACATTTTTGTTGGCATTTTCTTCAGAACAGCATGTCAGTTTCTTCAGACGTAGGCATTTTTATTCAAAAAACTGCCACCTTCGGATCTTGCATCACAACTAAAACTGCCAGGAGCATATTAGTAGGCTAGCTATTGATCAATTAGTAACTTGTAAACACTGAGCGAACAGAAATAAGGAACTGCTAGTAACTTGTGAACACTGAGCACACAGAAATAAGGATCATGCTGTGCACAGTAGTAAGAGCCGATCCGTTCGAAATGTTCACACGAGACTCACAGGCCTGGCATTGTAATATGTTCACATTAGTAGCCCAAATTCACAACCAACTATTATGATTCCCATACATAAGATCAACATGTTAATGCATCTCAATGATTCACAGATCATATACAAATATGTAGCTCCAAAAGCAAAGATCTAGAAAAAACATCTGTTCTTGCTACTAACATGGATGCTTCTCTGGACCAACATTCAGTACAGAGTGAAAGACAAATTTGTTTGTGAAGTCTACATTTCCTCTTGCAAACGTAAGTGGTTTCACCAACAGCTGGAACCATGAGAATGAACCACACATGATGGAGGAACATCCACTTCAATATGATTTGGTCTTCTCTTGATCACACGGCGAGACTATTTTCGAAATACAAACTTTAACTTAGGCAAAATGATGCCCATTGTATAATCAGACCAAAGCAATGAAGCACCTAGTGTTGGCCAATAAATAGTACAATACTACTTTTGTGCAGTCCATGAAGTGACTATCCAATCTTTCTATGTCTATTTTCAAATGGCACTACATGCAGTGACTATACTATTCTCTTGTGCAGTTTCACCAAAATTGAGGTCACTTTGTTTGTTTGCCAAATAGCAACGGGCAGACATCTGTCTGCACAAATATCAAGCAGCTAGTAAACATATACCGCACCTTGTATTTTCGGTTTAAACATGTTTCTTCTAGTCGTTTCCCCTTACCATCTGTCATGTTTTGCACTGGAGAATTTGATACTGTCATGTTTTCCCCTGGACAATTTCGTACTGAATTGATTTGCTGGTACAAAGCAGAAATATAGTGCCTATTGTTCATCAGACCAAGGATATCCATGTTCGCAGTGATGGAAGAGGTGAAATCGATACAACCGAAATTGAGCATCCTATCATTGAATCATGTCCTGCACCTCCAATGTAGGTCCACCCTGCCAATAAATTCACATGCAAACCACTAATATTACTATCTAATGACATTACAAAAAGAGTAGCAAGATAGTAGCAAACCATGTACCTTCGTAATGAATAGCTCATAGTGCCACCAATTGGATATACCGGTTTGGAATAAAACATGCTCATAATGTTGAACCATTTGGAATTTTGTGCAGTTCCACTAAAATTGAGCATCCCTGTTTGCACAGATATTGAAAGTGTGATTACTATAAAAGTGGCACTAGTTGAAGCATAGACTCACAAATATAAGCATTCCAATTTCTTAATGGGAAAAGGTAGCAAGACTGTTTCTAACCACCTGTTTGAAGGAATAAATAAGGCAACAGCGGCTGATGTCAGGAAGGCATACATAGTATTTTCTGAAAGACTGAACCATTCCTGACCTTTCATCTTCTTTTAAGCATATTTTGTGCAGTTCAACTAAAATAAAACGCAACCACCTTGACAATTCAGTGACACTGTACAAAAAGCAATGACTTACCATTACATCATGATGTCAGGTATGTAATCGACAGGCATTGGAGACAAACATGTAGACCTCCTCCGGTAACATAATGAACATTAATTTTAACAAAGGTGTGACTAGCTTTACCGGCGTAATTTGAGTGAACTCTACACCCTCTGTTCCTTAATATAAGACGTTTTCGCAGTTCAATTTAAAGTACCCAAACGTCTAGTATTTAGAAAAACAGGTAGTAGTTTTCTTGAGCACATATCTGGGAAAGCTTGCCACACCTTATATATGTCCATACGCTAATGCAACACTATTCAAATAGTACAAATATACACTAATCCAGTGGCTAGTGCAACAGTAGAGTAGTTTTTTATTACGGGGTACAGTACAATGGTTTTACTTAACATATTTCCATAAGCTAGCACTGGAAGATTTCTATAAGCATTAACTATACAATATGTTAAGGTAACAAGTTTCAACATTGGTATACTAGCTGTGCAACAACATTAAACCAAATACAAAAGTCTGAAGGTAACTAGCATTATTAACTAATGACAGTATACTTTTTTTTTCAAACCATCTACCTTCAAGGTAAATATCATTTCGAACTCGAGGGGACTTGAAAAATTGCTATCCCAATCTTGATAATCGATCAAACATAAAAACTTGATCAACTGAATCAAGAAAACAGCCGAAGGAGGAGGTGCCCACTCTTGACCTTTCCTCTTCTCTTCATAATTTTTTGTGCAGTTTAACCAAAATAAAATGACATCAGCGCCTTGGCATTTTGGTGACACTGTACAAAAAAATTAACTTATCTCATGAAAGTGAGGTATGTAATCTATAAGCATTAACAGTGCAAAAATCTGAAGGTAGTAACAAGTTTCATCGTTGGTATACTGGCTATGCAACAGCATTAGAATGCCTTAGCTGAAAAATCTTTAATACATCCACAACCAACAGCTAACCCTGAAATAATCCAGTGACATTAAACGGCATTGCTTAAATTTATTGGTGGCATTAGACTGAGTGCGGCATTAGTTAAATGTGGCATCACTTTAGCAGTAGCATTGCTTGACTTTACCGGTGGCGTTATACTAACAACAAAAAAGTGGCAATAAGAGCATGGGAGGCCCATTCGGACAGTGGGCGCACCAGTATGATGTACCTCCACGGACGCATAGAGTGGTGAGGGAGGGATGGTTGCCCAGAGCAACAAATATCTAGGCAGCATATGTGGATTACGTCCCATTTTTGTTCTCTTTAGCCATCTTTTTCCTATGTGAGGATAACAAACCGATCGACCTGGTCATTCTCTATTGCGTTGTCATGCCTTTCTACCCTTTTTCAACCAAGAGACACGAGACTCATTCCTTAGCTACTAATTTCCCCCTTTTCAACTTAGATGCGGGTTCGATACCTACTATCTTCGACAGTACTTTCTCCCTTTCTTTCCTTATTCAACCTAGGCATGGATTAGACTGCATGAAGTAGGGTTTCCTTTAATAGTGCAAATTAAGGTTTTCGTTTGCGTGACCAGCAGAGCAGAGGATAGCAAATTGGGGAGATGGTGGAGTGGAAAAAGATCCACATGCAACGACGTGGTAGATGGGGGCAATAGAACAAGGGTATGGTTCGAAAAGAGGTAGCATACCTGAGGGTCGGCGGGAAGTGGCTTCGCTTGTGGTCATCGTCCTCCGCACACACTACGGCAGCGAGCTTGGGGACAGAGGCCATCCCGTGCGGGCGCTAGGTCTGAGAGGATGGCCTTGTCGTCAGTGTGTCACCTCACTCGCCGACGATGAGTGCGTCAATGCTGCACGTCTTTTTCTTCCCCGGCGGACGGGATCCTGGCGGATCTGTGACCACCGGTGAGGAGGGAGAGAGAGGGGCCACTGCCATCTTTTTTAGATCTGGAGAGAGGGTGATAGTGTGAGAAGCAAGTGGGCAACCCTTAGCAAGCAAGCGCTAAGCGCCGGCCTATATATATTTTTTGATACTAGTACTAGAGGTGGAGTAGTGGTAGAGTAGTTTATATTTTCTCTGCATACAGTACCAATTAGTTGTGCTTCAAAACTGAACGGCACGCCATTAATTAAAAAAATAAAGTCGAGAAATAATGCGGCACCTCGGGCCAACGCGGCCAGATCGCATTTTGCATGAGAAATCACACCATGTTTCGTTGACATGTGGTCCCGTTCCAACATGTCAGTGAGACAACGGTGAGTCCTTTTGTACAATTTCCGAATGGAAGTCTATGTAGGCTGGGGCGCCTCTTCCTGTACCGTGGCAACCGTCCACCGCCTCTTCGTCTTTCCCTCTCAATTTGGAACTGCTGTCGCACACTCTTCCTCCCTCCATTTGCCTTCACCCTTCCTTCTGCCATTGTTCAATCATCTTCTCCATGGAGGGAACAGGCCAGAAACGACCCCGTTATTCTTGCCCCAATCTGAAAGATGACGTCGTGGAGGAACTCATTGATCGGTGCGACGTCATCACCTCGGCTAGCATGGCAAGTTCATTCAAGACCATTCTTGACTCAACAAATAACATCATTACAAAGAACCCAAGGGTTCAGGAGCGGTTTGATCTCCCCTATCTTCTTCGCCATGACCCTGCTCGCTGGCGCGGGGACGACGGAAGCCTCACCTTGTGCAAGTTGATGCCGCTTGATAATGATACGTGTGATGTTAAGATGCCATCGCTTAAGGGTAAGGCCTGGGCAGGCGCAAATGGAGATTGTGTTGTTTATATTGGGTACAACTGCGAGTGGGAACTTGTGAATGTGTACACTCGTCACCGGGTTCCACTTCCAAAAATCTCAGAGTGCCCTGAGGTTGAGCACACAGATGATCTACGTAGGTTCAAATACGATCATGGTGATTGTCGTCTACAGAAGATAGCAATTTGTCGAGTTCCCAACCGCTCTTGGAATTACACGAACTATCATGTTGTTGCTATCTTCGACAAGCTTGTTGCCGTCCTTACTTCCACGCCTCGATGGATATTGCTCAAAAATCAATTTCTGTATACGGATGAGTACTGTGATGCAATTCAATACGAGAGTCTTGTGTTTGCTGCCACCACTCATGGCACTGTTTTTGCATGGAATCCTTATTGCTTCGTTACGTTTGTCTTCCACCATAATTAGAATTGTTTCATCCACGTGCATGCGAGTTAGTATCCCCGTACTAATTAACCTTCTTGTGTTTCCAAGGTCCTGTGAACATTCCACCACCTATACTTGAAAAAAATTATAACCAAGGGGGAGATAACGATGGCGATGATCACGAGCATGAGGACGAGCAGGACCTACATACTCAGTGGCGCCTGACAACTTATTCCGATGGATCACCTCTTCTTGTATGTATACAGGGCACGCTGATGTTACTAAGGAAGCAGGTGTTGTCTCCCATGGTCGCACTCTCCGGACCTATTCCAACATCCGTTGCAGGGTATTCGGGATGGATACTAGTGTGCTAGCACCAGCACCTTCTGCCTGGTTCCATATTGATAGTCTTGGAGAAAACTCGCTCTTCCTTGGACAAAACTATCCAATGATGGTGAAAGGCGATCCAGCTGCTGTTGGCACAACGTTACTACCATTTATGAGAAGCAACTGTATCTATACCTCGGACATTGCTATGGTTCCCTACCCTGGCTATCACAATATGCGTCCTGATATAGTCCGCTTCAGCCTGGATGATGAGTCCTGCGTTGGTCTCGATATTGACAATAGCTGGCCCTTCCCAGAGGCTTACTTATGGTTCAAAGCAAGTGTTTCCAACACCGAGGATTGGTTGAGCTAAAGTTCATTTCATTGCTTGTTATTTGTTGTGTGATAAAAACTTTAGTATTTACTAGAATGTTTTGTTGGAAATAATCTATAATCCAACATGTATCCTTGTTATCGTTGTGTGTTGATGACTTGTTGTATGTAATGAATGGTACATTTGCATATGCATGTCATAAACTCAATTTATGAATGGTTTTTGAGTCACTTCTTGGAGTGTGAGTACCGTAGTAGTATAGCCAGCATCCGGTTATATGAAGTTGCCACATCACATAGAGCCAACCTAATAGTGGAGCACGCTAGTACAATAGTTAGTCCTAGTAGTAGTATACCATCAACTAGAGCTAGGTGTCGCATGGAGGCCGAGAAATATGGTGATAGCGTGAGGTGGGCTTGTACGTATGATGTAGGCACAGGGCTTGCCGTGTTTCCTACTCCTCCAGTCTAAATGTGGAGAAGATTTGGTCGAGTTCTTCCTCCTTTTGCCGACAAGTGGGACATCCAGCATCCAGGTCATGTCATGCAAGAAAATGGAGTGCTAGTTGAAGGTAGGAGTACGTGTCGTGCATCTTGGGTTAATCTGTAAATCGAATCTTACTCTTGAGTAACTACAAAAGCGGCCACCAAAGATCTTTATTGGATTTCTTTTTCATCACCAGCACGTCAAGGTGAAAGATGTGCAGGTTCAGTGGGTCGTCTTGCGTTTTCACTGACATGTGGGACCGAATGTGAGCAAACAGACGATGGGCACACTCCGTGTGTCTGCTGGTTGGTTGAGAAGAGAGAGAGGAGGGCTGAGCACGGACTCCAGGAAATTTCGCGACAATGTGAGTACTAGTACTAGTGGTGTACCGTATGGCCTAGTGGTGTTCGCTCTACGTAACCAGCAACTCGATTAATAGTGGGGTGGCATGGGCCATAACTAGCATTCACATCTAGCAGTACGACTCACGCCACCCACACAAGTCCCATCTGACACCAGTTTTCTTGGACTCCGTGCTACAACTATCTCTTCTCCCTCCTGTTTTCTCTAGCTCAGCCATCGCTCGGTGGGCGGGGTGGGGGTTTGCCGATAGTCGGTTTGCTCAACTGCGGTCCCACTTGTAAGTGAAAATGCAACACATCACAGATTCCCCCTTGAGCGGCATGCCGGACGAACCGTGTGGGGTGCGACGCGAACACGACAGGCTTTTCCTTTTTTTTAGGAACCGGCAGGAGCACTGCCTTTTTCTTATAGAAGGGATGGCGAAAAGACGCAATTTACATAGAGGCGAGGCTTTTCCTTTTGAACTTGTAACTTGTAAAATTTGGTTCTGCTCCTTGGCACGACCGATAGATAGAAATAATGATTTTCCCTAGAGTAATAAGAAGTTTGGTTTTGGCGCGGTTCATGCATGGTACGTACGAAAATTATGAAGTTGATGCGAAAGGTAAGATAATTACAATATACTACTACAGGAATTGACGGGAAGATAAACATACATACGGATCCATCAACGACATCCTCACGCCCTAGTGCGCCGGGTCACCAACCGACATGTGAGGAGCAGCGGTGTTGGCGGCGAGCTCAACCTGCTTCTGAACAATGCCGTCCAAAGTTACCCTGCGAGCCAAGAAGGCCATCGTCCTATCATCCTCCTCTTGCACGTAGTAGTCCTTGTGGACAATTTGCTTGTAGATGTGGGTGATTATGTCGATGGTGTCTTGCTGCGCCAGGCGCTGCACGGCGAGCGCGACCTCGAGGTGGACATTCTTCGGTGCGACGGCGGGCAGTCGCAGGGCCACCAGTGCGTCGAAGAGGTTGTCACCATAGAGGCCGTTGAGGGTTGCGGGCATCGCAGAGCCTGGGCGCGTGGGCTGGAGGCGTACGTCAAGGTCGTCCGCGAGCTTCTTGACGACGCTGAACTTGTCGAGGAAGCCGAGGAGGACCTCGTCGAACAAGGAGACGAAGCTGTCGTCCAAGAGGCCTCTTGCCCTGGCGGCCTCAAGCACGACCTGGAGACGTTCCTTGATGCCGGGCCGTAGGCCGGTGTCGTGGACCATCTGGCACAGCCGGCTGATGCTCGCGCTCATTGCCTCCATGGGTCTAGCTTCTAGTCAACTGATCTTGCGATTGGAGTGATCACTCTTGCCCTTGGTTAGGGTGCGTAGGTGCGTAGGATTTCGTAGATTGGACTGGCGGGGAGCCTTTATATGAGAAGTGCAGACTGCGTTGCATTCACGTGTGTGTTGGCCATCTACTCCTTGGCCCTCCCTCCGTGCCTGTGCAGTATAGTCATCTCACTGAGACCAAGTTGGGGCAAAACGAGAGAACTTTGATGTTTACTGGTTTATTGGTCCCCTTTGCACTTTGCGCCAAGTTTTGACCTTTGATTTAACTAATAAAATGTTAATGCATGTAACCAAAAATAATATCATTGGAAACTATGTTCAAATACGAATCCAATGATACAATTTTTGGTGACAAGCATTATTATTATTTTAGTTAAATCTATGGTCAAAATTTGGCACAAAATACTAAGGGGACCAATAAACCAGGACGGAGGTACGAGTAGTATTTTGTAATTAATGTCATTGCATAAAGAGAATTGAGCACTGCATGTTGTGCTAAAGTAGTCTCAAGTCATTGAATGCATACGCATCCCACGTCTCCTATTGGGTGATTTCTTTTTTCGTGGCAAAAAACAGGGAACGAGGTGGGTAGTTAATGCACCGCGCCTAAAAGTTTTGGGATTATTTGGTTTTCGTAACGTGACTAATACACCAGTATGGAGGGAGTACTATAGTAGTCTTTGATTGCAATTTTTTGTTGGTAGCTTACCAAGCTGACCGCTCGGTGAGTACAATAGTAGTCTGATTGATGAGATTTCAGATTTGAGCCATCTACCGGAAGGGAGAGTGTATAATATCATCGGGAACTACATTCAAAACCGAATAAAACAATACTCCATGTATTTATTTACAGAGGGAGTAGTATATTTTTTGTGACATTCATTACTAGATATTGCTAGTCAAATACTAAATCCAGACGGAGGTGGTAGTACTACTAAATCCAGACGGTGGTACTAGTACTAGTAGTAGTACTATACTACACGTTGGTCAAATTATTACGTGCTGCTCCTCACAGTGAAGTGACAAGACCCTGCGCCGGAGATGACACCTGAGTGTAGGCACCGTGTTCGACATACCAAAGTCAGCCTCACCGTGTGCAGTCACTATCATCATGGCTGTAGAGCTAGCCTACTTACAACTAGCCGTGTTCGACATAATTTCCCGTGCGTTGCCACGAGTATCTCTACTCTTTTCTTATACGAGTAAGATGCCCGTGCATTGCATGGAACACCAAGATTGGGGGTGGACGGCGCCGGCAGCGGCCATCACGCCATATTGTTCCATGGCCTTCTAGATGTGGTGGGGAAGAGATAAGGCTGATTGTGAGATACAAGGAGTTGTTTGTAAATAGGGAACAAGTGCGGGCATCTTTTTGCAAAACTGCAGCAGTTTGCTTTGTATGCGTCAGATCTAGATCCGACAGCTATTGGTGAAAGATGGCAGGTACACCATCATCACCAACTCAGGACCTCTTTGATTCGCAGGATTTTGAAAACGCAGGAATAGGAAAAGTAGAGGATTTGAGTGTCATGCCCACTTGAATCCTATAGGATTAGCAAGGAGCATTTGATTTCACGGGAAAAGCAAAGGAATTGTAAAAAGAGGTTAGAGTGGATGTTAGATTTCCTATGAAATGTAGTACAAAAGATTCCATTGGAAAAATTCCTATGGGATTCAATCCTATGAATCAAAGGACAAACGTAGGAAAAATTTCAAAGGATTTCAATCCTCCAAAAATCCTATAGAATTCCCTTGAATCAAAGGAGCCCTCAGGTTTTTATAGGAGTAGTATAGAGAAATAGAGAAACTCTTATAAAAACTGAGTTGGTGATGATGGTGTGCCTGCCATCCTGCAATATAGACCGTTCGATCTATATCTGACGGATAGATAGCAAACTATGGCAATTTTGCAAAAAGATACCCGCACCACTCTCCACATTTGCAGATAGGCCTTCCTTCGTTCATCTTCGTCTCCCACAAGATAAACAGCTTGTATAAATGCATCTTGATGTTCCATGCAACGCATGGGCCTCTTGCTGGTAATAATAAATATTGTACTCGAGTAATGGGTATATCATTGCCGCACCTATGCACGCGAACATTTATCCTAACATAGTACCTCGTGCTGGATAGTCGTAATATTACAAGTTTCAAACTGATATTACAAATGCTAGGAGTAATGCTGCACCTACGAAGAGGGAATTATTAGGAAGTTCATGTAAGAACTTCCGTTACTTTAGGTGGATGCAACATTATCGTACAAACTAAAATCCACCGCCCTGACAAGTCACTAATGGGCAAATAAATTTTTTAGTCTCTGGTGACTTGATGTTTCAAAAACAAATTCAGCTTCTGCGGAGACTTTGTCATTTAGGCTTAGACGCTTGCGATGATCAGCGCGCCATTCATTATTGTGCCAGAGAACGCCAAACCTCATTACCTCGAGCACACTTGCCTCCAGAACAAAGAACCTGGCCAATTTAATCTCAGTTGTGATGCCTCGATAGTCGATCAAATCAATTTCTGTAAGATGGAGATCAAGGCATTCGATGAGATTGTTATAGTGCAGCACATTTTTCACTTTCGGGTCTTTTTTATCTGCAAAAGAAGAGAACATATTGGAGCTGCTGGCTGTATAAGATTGCCGTGTCATCATGAGGTACCAAGATTGTCGTGTCATCAAGAGGTACCAATATCATTCGCTCATACGATAGGGTTGGCTCTAAGGCTAATGATATTTTTTCACTCTCTCTCTCTCTTTCTCTCTCCTCTCATTTACCTAGGAGCACGTGAAGAGCTTGGGCATTTGTTGCCTTCCACTATGTGGCCGATGCCATATTTCTCAAAAGTATGCCACATAATACGCATTGGTGTCAAATCAAAAGATTTTGGCACCGCTCTAGCAATGTGAGAGAGTTGGCACCGCCGTGCACACAGACCCACATGTATAAACAAATCAATCAAACCAACTACACCAGCCTCTCCCTCTCCCAAACAAGCGTTTTTTTATTGCCTCAGTCCTCTCCCTCTCCCACGCAAGTGTTTTTTCATTGCGTGAGTTAATTTGGCACCCGAGTAAATTAGGTGATCCAGATTGGGGCACCAAGTGAGCAATGGAGGGCATCGATGCCAAATGCATCAAAAGTGAATTTGGCACGTGTTTTGGCCTACATAGTGGAGGGCGTTATAGCCCACTTTTGTACTACCTCGTATTTAGTGTAAAATTTTGACCATAGGTTTACCTAAGAAAATGCCAATGCATGTCACCAAAAATTATACCATTTGAAATTATGTTCAAATACAAATCCAACGATATAATTCTTAGTGGCATGCATTAACATTTTTTCAGTTAAATCTATGATCAAATTTTGATACTACAAAATGCGAAGTGTAAACCAGGACGGAGGTAGTACTTGCTCTTAGGCTAACCATAGAGTTACTAGTCTAAGTTACTTGCCACTATGACTAGCCTAGGCTACTAGTACAACAAAAAAATGATGTAGGTGATCACGTGAGAAAAAATACTAAAAACATTTCTTTCGGTGCAGTGCGTAGATGTAGTTTTGAACACTACACTTGTCATCGTAATTTGGGAAAATTACGAAAAAATTGAGGTACGTTGTGATTACTGTTTACTAATAGGAAAGAAGTTTCACCTCGATGAGTAGCTTCTCCGTGCATGAAAAGCACGTAAGGAATCCAACAACTTGATCCAGATTGGGGCCGATAGATTTTATTGCCAAGATCTTCACTGTGCGCATAGACCGGGTCAAGCTTGTGGGAATCATTTTCTGGATGACAGTCATAAATACATCAAGAAGAAATTTAAAAATGTGAATTTCAAGAAGACGGAGAAGAAGATGAGTGTTGTACCTGAACGATTACGGATCCAATAAGAGTTCGGAGAATTTGACAGACGAGTACACCAACGCGTCAATTTTGGCGCGTCAATGACCCTGATTTTTGTTGGACCTTCTAGATCAGATACAAGCAATCTCTCAAGGAAAGGCGCATTCTCAATGACCATAATGTGGAACAGCTGGAGTGATCTCTTCCTTATTGATGTCTTATTGCGGGGCCAGCCAGACACATAAATCCATCGGAGATTCGTCGAGGTGATGTGGAGGCTAATGAACCCGTGGATCTGCTGAAGACGAAGGTACTCAAGCGCAGTACAGCTGCGGAGTAGGTGCTCCATAGCCTTCTTCGAGATGCCAATGTCGAAGAGGTCGAGCTACTTGAGTTGAGGGAGAAGAAGGGCGGGCGCGACATTAATCTGGGGAAAATAGCAGGAGCTAAAGCTGGCGCGGCACAGCGTTGGCGTGAGGCGGAGCGTGGATGGCGGCAGAGAGTGACATCGTCCAGCTTCAAACCTGAGCTCCTCAAGCTGATCTAGGGCGGGGATAAGAACCACTCGTCGAACTTGGCTTGGACCTTGCAGTTGGTACTGAACATGCGGATGTCAAGGATCTTGGAGACTGCGGCCATGCGTTTGCAATCCCCGTCGTAGAGGCAGCTGTCGACGGTGAGATTGAGGGGGACGTGGCGCCAGAGGGGGCGCCACCGCCAGGAGAGCAGGGTGGTCCGCACGGCAGATTTGGTGGGGAGGAGGCCGATGATGATGAGCAGCATGTCGTCGGGGAGGCTACTGATGAAGTCCAGGCTCGCCGGATGCGGTTTTGGCTCGAGCCGCCTCCGCTTGTTGGCTGCCTCGCCGTCCATCTCAGCTGGCGGCGACGCTGGTGTACACGTGTGCTGGTGTGTATTGTGTGCTGGGTGTGCGCGAATGCGTCCTTGTGTGCATGCTGCCGCGCAGTGGTGAAGTGTGCGCGAGCGCGTCCTTCACGCGGAAGAAGTGTGCCCTGAATTTACTAGCGTGCGGGGTGCTACCGCGAGTGGTTTCAACTTTGTTTACTTCACCGCGTGTCAGATGGGCCTCTAGTTTACTTATTTTCACCCACTGCCACATGGGCCAGCACACGAAGATAGAGAACACGAGCTGACAAGGCAGCATGTGGACTGGTTGACCAGTCAACTAAACAATATACGGAGCTATAAGATGACACAGTGACCGTATAATCCCTCGGTAAAGAGAGATCGAGTGAGAGGGGAGGCCCGTGAGAGATAGTAGAGAGAGAAAGAGCAACTCCCTCCATTCGATAATGTAGTGCCTATATTTTTTTTAAAGTCAAACTTTTGAAACTTTAACCAAGTTTATTAATAAATTACTTATATCTGCAATACCAAAGATAAATGATAGTATGAAGTAAGTACATGTTGTGATGAATCTAATGATCGTTCCAGATGTAAATGTTTTTCTCCACATATACCTTGTCAAAATTTTCTGAGGTTTGACTTTTCAAAACATCCATATGTTTATGGACGTGAGAGAGTACCTAACTAGAGAGAGAGAGAGAGAGAGAGAGAGAGAAAGAGTGAAATAGAAAGAGTGAGTGAAAAAAGTGTGTGTGCGTGTGTGAAAGAGACATGGACAACACACGATAAAGTAGAGAAAAAGTGTGTGTGTGTCTTGTGCAAACATATCACACATGCATCTTCGACAGCGGAAGCGAGGTGAGGAGATAGTGTGTGGTTGTTTGTAACCGAGAGAGAAAGACCCCTAGCATGTGGCCAAGAGAGGTTGACAAACAAGGGAGAGAGGTCGAGAGAGACGTATGGAGAAAATGCAGGCATGGGGAGGAAAGAGTGTGTGTTTGTGACAGAGAGATCCCCTGGAGATTGTGATGGGACTACATGGGTGGGAGATCGAGTGACATGGTGTGTGCACGATAGAAGATACCCCAAGAGATATCGAGATAGACGTATGGATGGAAGGAAACAATAAGTGTGTTCCTGATGGATAATGAGAGATAGTCATACTTAGGGGGGAGTGCGTGTGCCTATGATGGAGTGAGGGATTATGGTACTTAGGGGGGTGCGTGTCACATAGAGAGAGAACAAGGGCGGAGAGTGTTAGATGGGTCTATGTAGCGTGAGCGAGATATGTGTATGCGTGAACCAGGCAGATATAAAGTTTGAGAGAGATAGAGGAGCCCCGATATGGCTGAGTGGTGCGTCAGATAGCTGAGAGGGGGAAAGAGATACTCCATCTGTTCGATAATGCAGTGCATACAAATTTTGTAGAAGTCAAACTTTGGAAACTTTGACCAGGTTTACACAAATATTATTTATATCTACAATACCAAAGATACATCATATGAAACTGTATCTCATGATGAATCTAATGATATATGTTTGTCGTTCTAGATGTAAATGTTTTTCTCCACATACCTGGTCAAACATTGTGATGTTTGACTTTTCAATAAATCTATATGCTATGGACCGAAGAGAGTACCTAAGTCAAGAGAGATCAAGTGCGTGTGAAGGAGAATGAGTGAGTGTGCAAAAAGAGTGTGTGTGTGAAAGAGAAAGGGACAACAAACGATAAAATAGAGAGAGTGTGTGTTTGTTTCTTATGCAAACATAGCACGCATGTATCTCCGAGATAGAAAAGCGAGGTGACGAGATACACGAAGATAGCTAGTGCGTGATTGTTTGCAACGGAGAGAGACACCCCTATAGCAAATGTCCAATAGAGGTGTGGCCAACAAGGGACAGAGGTCGAGAGGGATGCATGGAGAAGATGGACGCATGGGGAGGGAGAGAGGGTGTGTTTGTGATAGAGAGATCCCCTCGAGATCGTGAGGGGACTATATGGGTGGGAGATCAAGGGACGAGGTGTATGTGCGATAGAAAGATGCCCCAAGAGAAATCGAGATAGACCAAGTCAGGAAAAGAGACAATGCATATGTTTGTGATGGAGACTAAGAATTAGTCATATACATACGGGGGACTGCGTGTGCCTACAATTGAGTGAGAGACAATCATACTTAGCTAGGCGTGAGATTGTGTGTGTGTGCGTGTGAGATGGAGAGAGAACGAGGGAGAGAGAGAGAGAGAGTTTTAGATGGGTCTATCGAGTGCGAGTGAGATATGCATGTGTATGTGTGACCCAGGGAGATGGAGAGTTTGAGAGAGAGAGGGAAGAGCTCCGAGACGGCAGAGTGGTGCGTGAGAGAGTTATGGGCAACGAGCTAGGGAATTTGTGTGCGTACGATGAGTGCACCCTAGATATTTAGCTTGGACTAGAGAATCATACATTGTGTGCCAGAGAGACCTATACATGGAGTGTGCATGCAAACTAGAAAGACCCCGCCCCCCCCCCCCACACACACAGAGAGAGATAGAGAGAAAGAGAGGGAGAGGGACCGACAAGGTTTGTGTTTGGATGTGTGCGATAGAATTGAAGATTGTCGGTGAGAGAGAGAGAACAGGAGTCCGGGAGAGGGGGAGGTCGTGTTTATGCATCAAAGACTGATATAAACCATATTTTGATATAAATTTGAATTCAAATATTTGAATTGGAGAACATGTTGTCTGCAATCCACACATGAACGGAGATATGCGTATCAAACAAGTTCATTAATTTGACTTTCAACATGTTCATGGAGTACTATAATAAAACATGCTACTCAATTGAGGTGTTCAATGTTGGATTTAGTTCGCTATTTTGACCCGGTGAACGAGCTATTTCATTGAATCGAGATATTTCATTTTGGGTTTGATTCCCGCTTTTGAGTGGGTTAACTATTTGTCATACAGTAAATCGTTAGCAACGAGCATGTAAAAACACATTAGTCCCGAGCATCATCTCACCATCTAAAAAAGAAGTAGCAAGCTAATATTTCAAAATTTGATTCGAATCGACTTTTTTTTTGAAATGGAACACTCCGATTCCATACTTAAACTGGCTCAGCCAAATTGCTGGCCATTCGAATCAACTTGGTAAGGTAGACGTGGATGCTCGTTCTCCCAAAATTTGAATGAACCGCTAAACACCCTCTGCTCGGTGGAATTCGCCCGAGCAAATAAATGGGAGACGCGAAATTACCGGCCTATGTGGGACACGCATCAATTGGCCCGTTGTACATCGAGGATAGGTTCGTAACTTCATCCAAGCGCGCCTTCTCCTTGGCCGAAATGATAGGTGCCGAATAATTCATAAACCATGGGCGGCAAAACACCCTCTCCTCGGCCGAAATTGCTCGCGCCGACTATTTCAAAACACGCCCTCCTCGCCCGAAATCGCTTGCACCCACTATTTCAAAACACGACCTCCTTGCCCGAAATCGCTCGCACCCACTATTTCAAAACACAACCTCCTCGCCCGAAATCGCTCGCGCCCACTATTTGGTAGAAGCAAAGTTACTCTACTATCCCCGACCCTCAAGACACAGACCCAAGCCCAGAAGCCTAAAGGCAGGGGTAGAACTGTAATTCCCCCCTCCCCCCTCACATTTCCAGACACTGTCGTCTTGTGAAGACATGGTTCCCCCTCCCAATTCCCCATTCATACATCATGGGCGCCAAATCACCTTCTCCCCGGAAGCTCCCTTCACCCCAGCTGCGAAACCTTAGCCCCTCCTCCATGGCGCCCCCCACCGCACCAAATTCACCGCTGCCCTCCTCCCCAATGCCGGAGATGCAGTCCGTTTGCCGTCGTGCACTGGGTCATGTTCCTCTTACTCCATGCTGCTGGAGCTGCCTCGACGACGACCGCGTGAACAGTACCGAAGCCGATTCACCCCCGCCGTTGTGCACGGCGCCGGAGCGGCTCCAACTTCGGATGCATCCAGGGCCCCGGCGCTGCTTCCCCGTAGCCGTCGACCGTCGCGACATATCTGCTTTCCTGCCACCGGGAGCCACCGCAACCGCGCCGGCCTCACCGACTTGGCAGCTGGAGCTGCCTACTTCACCGGGCCACAAGATAGGTCGTACACTCATCTTAAATCACTTTATTTAGGCGCGAGTTGTCTGAATTTTTATTCTGGGCCAATCGATTCCCAATGGGAAGCAGCACCCCTCAAGGCGGCGGAGCTCCTAGGCTGCCGGTTGGCTGGTGTCTATCGTAAGGGTGCGAGGGCGCAAGTTCGCCGCGGAAGCAGTTCTTCGGTGGCTTTCTTAGAGTTGCGTGGGTTGAAGGTACTGCCGCCGCCGGATCTGGATGACGGCGAGTCTTTGTGGATTGGCCGGGGGCAGCGTAACCACGACAGTGCGGTGGGGCGGGGAGCGGGGTTTTGGTCGGAGCTCTTGTGGCCAGAGATGGCGGAGGCAGGCTGCTCTGCCGGTGGTCGCCGACTCTTCAGGGAAGATTCTGAACAGTGTCAGCCGGGAGGCACAAGATGGCCATCAAGCCATCCGGCGTAGACCGAACAGTACCAAAATAAAAAAAATTGTGTGACCCCAATTTAGTTTTCAGACGTGTGAGCACTCTCATACCTTACTGTTGATCTCTTAGGGTATTTCTTCAAATCAGAGATATGTGTCGTTCTTAACATTATGCGTTTTCTGCATCTTCAGCCACACCGATCTTCCTTCTCATCGCAGCTGCTCCAACAAGGGAAGCATACACCAGAAGGGATCTATTGTCCCCACTCAACAGTTCCCTGCATCGAATGTGCGTGCCCGACATGGACAACCACAACAACTGGAGGGCCATCGACAAGTCAGCACATGATGCTCACTCCTATGGATGGCGGCCAGATAGGTTGTACCCTCATCTTACTTGTGCGTAACATTTATGGCTTTGTTATTCATCTAAGCATGAAAAATATATTATGACATTTCACTGTATATTCATGCTGGTCTCTTAAGAGTCTTGTTCAGGAGTTAACGATGTTCCATAGTTCAGATAAGAGACTTGTTCTTTAGGTAATGTTGTTCCATAGTTATCATCCATCAGCCAATGCTATCCCACAGGCTGGTGATTATAGTATTATACCACTTCTAGTATTACCGACGTTGTTCTTTAATACTTTTGTGTGCCATCTAGTTAATCTCGAGTACAAACGATACATATTCTGTAGCTTTCATCTATGCTCTCCCTTTAGTTTTTGAGACATGTTGCTGCTAGTTAAGCCCAGTCCTACTATTTATGTTGTCTCCTACAGGCACTCATTACATAAATCTAACTACTAGTTGTCTTCCATGCATGTCAGATATAATTGCACACACTGATATATCCACAAGAACCTCACGGAGCAATGTAACGGCCAACAAACTTGACGTCAATGATACCCAATATGATGGAACATGTAAAGGCAGTTCTTCAGAAGACTTGCAGAAAGATGATGAATCCTATTCACCCCACAAGGTCCTTGCTCTAACTTGGCCCGTGATATGGGTACAACATGCATATAATGTCCTGGAGTGCATCTACTCTGTTGCAATGCCATGTGCTAAGCCTGCTGATCATGCATGTAAATATGTCATGCCTTCCTGTTTTTCAGTACCTATTTAATACCCCTCTGATCTTGAGCATGATTATCATTTGTGAGTAGTTACTTTTGTTCTTGAGGTCACGGGAGAAATCATGTTGCAAGTAATCATGTGAACTTGATATGTGTTCGATATTTTGATAGTGTGTATGTTGTGATTCCCTTAGTGGTGTCATGTGAACGTCGACTACATGACACTTCACCATATTTGGGCCTAAGGGAATGCATTGTGGAGTAGTTATTAGATGATGGGTTGCGAGAGTGACAGAAGCTTAAACCCTAGTTTATGCGCTATTCCGTAAGGGACCGATTGGATCCAAAAGTTTAATGCTATGGTTAGAATTTATTCTTAATACTTTTCTCGTAGTTGCGGATGCTTGCGAGGGGGTTAATCATAAGTAGGAGGTTTGTTCAAGTAAGAACAGCACCTAAGCACCGGTCCACCCACATATCAAATTATCAAAGTAGCGAACACGAATCGAACCAACATGATGAATGTGACTAGATGAAATTCCCGTGTACCCTCAAGAATGCTTTGCTTATTATAAGAGACCGTTTTGGCCTGTCCTTTGCCTCAAAAGGATTGGGCTACCTTGCTGCACTTTTATTACTACTACTGTTACTTGCTCGTTACAAATTATCTTGCTATCAAACTACTCTGCTACTTACAATTTCAGTACTTGTAGACATTACCTTGCTAGAAACCACTTGTCATTTCCTTCTGCTCCTCGTTGGGTTCGACACTCTTACTTATCGAAAAGGCTACAATTGATCCCATATACTTGTGGGTCATCAGCCTACTGCCTCCTTTCTCTGATTTCTTCAATGCCGTGCTTTTACATTACCAGATCCACGCGCTGCATCTGGATCCTGGGTCCATTATCCTCCTCTCTGCTTTTGCCTTCTTGTGCGAGGCCTTCATGGGCATCGCCCCGTTCGTGGCCTTGCTCCGCCATTTCTTCGCGCTCCACTTGGTCGATGGCGGGCAACACTCAGGTTGCGTGTCATTCCAAGCGATGGCGGCGACTGTTGGCTCCAACATTGATTGACTTCACGCTCCGCCCGAAGACGAGGGGGTTCCGGAAGCACTGGGTGGATGTGGACGCCTCCGTGCTTAGCCCCCTGCTCCTTCTTCCATCGGTGCCAGCGGAGCCGAGCTCCGGCTGGGGGCACATGGAGCTTGCCGACCCACGGGTGGCGCGCATCTTTTCCAGGCTGGCCAAGCTGAGGCAAGCGGGGGTGACGATGGCGATGGTGGTGAAGGAATTCATCCGACGGCGCATTGCTCCACTTCAGCGCCATGCTCGCCCGATGTGGGCCTTCACCGGTCCCGACGACCCCATGAGGCTCCAGGTGCCTTCGCTCCCCCTCAAGATGTTGCACAGGGTGCTATAGCTCCTGACTGGTGGGGAGCCCGCTGCGCTTCCCCTTGAAGGGCGCCCTTTGTACAACTGCCAGAACGGGAAGGCCTTCGCCGAGAAGATGCTGTGCTTCAACGAGTGGGGGATTCTACCCAAGGGCCATGTGGGGCCTCGCGACAACCCCCTCTTAGTGATTCCCGTGCTCGGGGGTCTGGCAGTGCGCACTCCAGAAGTGGCCGCAAGGGGGCAGGCACCACCGAGCACGCCCGAGGTGGCCGCTAGAGATGAGGCGCCACCATGTGCTCCTGAGGTGATCGCAGGGGGACAGCCACCATATGCTCCTGAGGCGACTGCTTCTAGCTCCACAGGCGGTGGGGAAGGGGCCCCGCCTACGGATGCCGCTGCCGCCCCTGTCATGGGGGGCTACACGCCGGCCTGCAGCGCGTCCCTTCCAGATCTTGGGGTATCCCGCAAGCGGAAGGGGCTCGGGAGGCGCTGCGACCTCGTCCCACGGACCTTGAAAAAGAGGAAGTGGATAGCGGTGGATGAGTAAGTACCTTGTCCTCCTTGACCTTCGCAAGTCGCGTCCTCCTCTGACTTTTGCCCATTAGGATCCCTTCCGTCGCGGGGGTGAGCCCGCGTGGAGCGCGACCTCCGGAGGCCTCCGGCCCGGTTGTGATCCTAGGCCTCTCGAGACGGGTGGCGGCGCGCAAAGCGGTGTCTACACATGAGCCGAGGCCTCCCCTGGGGGACCGCAGGCCTACACTCCCGGCGTCCTTCTTCCAGAGCGGCCTCTGGGGCATGGAGGCTATGCCGAGGGCTCCTCCATTGGTTCTTGCTGGCGGCTGGGTGACCCGTATGATGGCTCCATCTTCAGGCAGCGGGGCCGGCCCGCGTTGTGCCCCGTCCCTGGCCCGGGGGGCGGTCGAAGGAGCTCCAGCCCCCAGCCTCCCGCCGGAGACGGGTGAATCATCACGCGCTTCTCAGGCCGACCGGGGCGTGCAGGAAGGGATTGGCCGGGGGCTGGAGCTCGCGCGCGGGCACAGTGCCGTCTGTCACGACCTTCTCCGGGAGGCGACAAGCGCGCTGGGCCGCCTTGGGACGGAGCTTGCCGACGTTGACGCGCGCCTCGAGGCGGAGGGCCTTCGCCTGGCGCGCGAATGGCACCAACTGAAAGTCACCATTAACCTTGGTCGCTTGCAGCACAAGCACACCCGGGCGGAGGCAGAGGAGTCTCTTGCGGCTTCGCGGGAAGCCCATGATCGCACCCTGGAGGAAGTCCGACCTGCGGACCGTCGGCGCGACGCGGCGGAGGCACGCGAGAAGGAGGAGCTCCAAGCTTCCAACTTCATCTTGGAGTAGCGAGTCCGGGCGCGCGTGGCCGCACTCCCCGCTTCGACGATCGGGCCGCCAACGGGCGAGGCGAAGCCTCGCACGCTCGACGACACGTTGGCGCTGGAGGCAGTGGAGCTAAGCCTAGAGCGCGAGCGGCTAGAGGGGATGGAGCACCAAGTAGCCTCTACGGAGGATGCCCTTGCTTCTCGGGAGGCGAGAATCCAGCGAGAGGTCGACCAAAACGTTGTGGGGATTCGTGAAGCCCTCATCGAGGAATATCGCCAAAAGCTAGGGCTCTAGGAGGCTCGCTTCAAGTAGCGGCGCATCAAACTGTAGGGCAAGGCTGATGCCCTCAAGGCTAAGCTGGCTGTGGCGAAGCGGTGCGAGAAGGTTGCCGAGGCAGCCCAGGCCACCGCTGAGGCCGAACTGTCCTCCCTTCATCAGCAGGTTGAAGGCATTACGTCCCTCATGGAGAGAGCCTCAGACGAGGCGGGCCGCCGCCGAACGCTGCAGCGCGAGCGCTCCTTGATGTTCGAGGACCTCAGGGTCAGGGCCAACCGGGCCCTAAGCACCATCTGCGATGAGAGCATCTCCCGCCCGTACGAAGCTGACGATGCCGGCTACCTCCACTTCTTCACCCAAGTCGTGACCTGCCTCGAAGGTGGGGCCGCGAGGGCGCGCCAACTCATCGAAGAGAAGAGCCACGACCTTCTTGGACACGCGTTCTCGCGTGTCTTCAGCCACCTCCTTAGCCTCGATCCCGACTTCCACTTCAGCGCCGCAATAGCCCCCGTGCCCGGAGTAACCCAAGGTGACCTGGCAAGTTGGGTGGACGATCATGTGGATGATCTGATCGCGGAATTTGCCCTTGCCGACGATGTGGCCGCGCTCGCAGTTGAAGAAGGCGGAGCTGATGGTGATGATGACGACAGTGATGCTGACGGTGGTGCCTCTCGCTAGGCTTGTATTTCCCTGTTTTCCTGTCAAGACTTTGAACGTGACCCGCGGGGATGCGAAAGCATTTTTTGGAAGAATTTTTCCTACGATGTATTAAGGGGTATTTGCACTTACCTGTGGTCGTCCTTCTTTTATTTGTCACGCACTCCCAACCCCAGAGTTGGGGCGAACGTCATTGTCGTGCCTGGTCAGGATGCCTGGTTCAAGGCCCAGTAGGGTTCAGGGAATGCGCGCCCGCTAGTTCGCTTGAGAGTGCCTCGCGAGGATTCAGAGAGGTGCGCGCGCGAGCAACACCATGGCTGCTGTGGCCTGGGCCCTCGGGGCATTGGCCCCGGCTGTGCACCCTGCCCAGCCCCCGCTCGCGTGGAGCGGTGGAGCAAATCACGGGCGTCCGCCATCTTCCGCAAAGATGGAGACCAAACGAAGGACAAAACAGCTAGGAGAATGAAGAACCAGGAACCACCCCCCCCCCTTTTCCAATAACACGCAAAAGCTGCAAGTTTATTCCAAAAAAGAGCACATTCGGCTACAAGAGAAGGCAAGGAAAACGGCTGCGTCCGGCGCCTACACTAATCTTCTAGTATTCCCCCCAGCGCGGAGCATGGGGCTTCCACTAGGTGTGGGCATAGCCATTGGGGGGCAGTGTCGTCCGCAAGCGCAGAGCATGGGGCTTCCACTAGGACGTGGGTGGGAGCCCCCGTGAGGCTCAGGGGCAGCGCTCAGGAGACTCCGAGGCATGTACAACCCCACTCATTATTACGTGAGAGTGTCACGAGCGGAGACTTGACGGGTGCTCCTTATCCCCTGGGCGGGGACCCCACCCCGCGCATACCTCAACCACCATTGGGGCGTCCGGAAACCAGGACAGGACCAAGGGGTAAGGGGCTATGCAGGCGGTGGTCAGGTGGCCGCAGGCCCTCGACTGGGGAAGAGCTCGCGGGCGCCTTCCCCGGTGGAGGACCCACTTCTGGATGACACGCGCCACCGTAATGGTGGTGCCTTGTGCCTCGCGATGCGGGGGGAGCTCTGGCGTCGGGCTTCCCCCGCATGACATCCCGGCGCGCCCTGCCTATCTGGGGCGGGGCCAATGTCCGGAGGTGCATCGCCATGGCGCGGTCTACCTGCGATCCAAGGTTAGCATGACATGTTCCAAAGATATTGGTTGTAGATGGCGACCGTTGCTGTCGAAGGCGCCGGCGAGGCATTGGATCGGCTCGTAGGAGGCCCCGGCCTCGCGTCATCTCGGCGATCCCGACGTCCGGGCCGATGAGGAGAAAACGCACCGGCCTCTCCTTTGCTTGTACAGCGAGCCCACCGATGGCGGCACGGAGGAACCAGGGGCCATCATCCAGAGGCCAGCCCCTGGTCCCTCCAGTCCGCCGCCTACCATCTTCGGTGCTTGGTCGCGGCGACCAGGTGGTGGTCCTTCGTTGCGGCTCCTGGAGGGGCCGCCAATCCCAATCGTATTCTGGGGGGACACGCCTTGAGTCGGGCGGGCGACGGCACGCGCGAGATTACCGCCTCGAGACCCTTCGGGTTCCCTCCGGAAGGATGAGCACACGCAGCATGGGCAAGCGCGGATTGGCGCAAAAAAGCTCCACGCCCTCATAGGCAGCATAGAGTAGCTCAGCGACTCGGCTGAGCAAGGCATCACCGCTGCCTTCCGCGAGCCGAGACCTTAGCAACTCCCGTGCTACGAGGAGCGCTGCCCGCGTGTTCATCAACCCATGGCGAGCGTGCAAGGACGACGCCGCGGCGTAGTCGAAGGACCGCGCAGTGACGCGATTGTGGTGCCACGTGGGAGAGAGCAGTGGCAGGCCCCGCCGCTGATGGCCAGCGACACCGGTGGCATCGTTAGCCGCAAGAAGCATAGGGTGATGATGAGCTCCGCGACCGGGGGTGCCGCCCGGGGGGCGCGGGTGGCCCAACGCTCAACGCAAGCTCGGGGAGCCTCTGCCATGGGCGCGACGAGGCGAGGACGGGACGTGATTGACGAAGAGGCCGAGTCTCGACACGCCCCTACCTGGCGCGCCAAATGTCGGATTCAGGGCTCCGCAGACCCAAAGAAGGTTCGAACTCTGGGGTGTGTGCGAAGAACTCAACCTATCCAACCATCCAACCCGTCGCTCTACAGCCTAGCTCGATGGATCAAGGAAGGATATGGACACGGCAGTTTACCCAGGTTCGGGCCACCTTGCGGTGTAAGACCCTACTCCAGCTTTGTGGGGGATTTGCCTCACGAGGGGCTGGGGATGAACTAGTACAAGGGAAGAGCAACCTCGCGAGGTCTGCTCTGGGGTGAGGGTGAGTCGTCCTTCGGTTCGGTCCCTCTCTACGGTGGTGGCTAGCTTATACTTATAGCGGCCTTGGTCCTCTTCCTCCAAAACGAAGGCGGGAAGGGATCCCACAGTGGCCAATTTGAAAGGGGACAAGTAGTACATCTTATCCTGACAAAAGGTGGTCTTCGCCTACAAAGCTTCTAGTCGGGATGCCGCGGTGGGCTCGGCGATGACATCCGTCCTGCCATCCTGGCGATCTTGGTCTCATTGCACTGGAATGGAAACCTTTGCCTGGTTCCTCGGGAACCCACGCCTGCGCTTGCCTCATTAGCATCAAAGAGGAAACCCTCTCTTCTACGCCTGCTGGCGCCCGCCCGGCCCTGGTTGCCATGGCCTGCATCACCGCAACCTCGTGAGGTTGGATACCTGCATAGAAATCTCCACTCCTCAGGAGGCAGCCTGGGGAGGCCGCTCCCTCGGGAGGTCCTGGCGCTGTCTGCCTTGTGAGGCTTGGCCCCTCGTGAGGGTCTTGTCTTGTTGGTGTTGAAACTGGGCCATACCAGGCCATCGATGGAGCCAGGCCATGGGCCGCAGGCAGGCAAGTCTGGGTACCCTGGTTCCCAGAACGCCGACATCTGTCCTACCGTCCTAGCGGTCTTGGTCTTGTAGCATTGGGATGGAAACCTTTTGCTAGGCTCCTTGGGAACCCACGTCTGCGCTTGCCTCCTCTGCGCCCGCTGGCGCTCGCCTGGCCTTGGTCGTCATGGCTTGTGTCATCGCAACCTCCTGAGGTTGGGTACCTGCATAAAAATCTCCGCTCCTCAGGAGGCAGCCTGGGGAGGCCGCTCCCTCGGGAGGTCTTGGTGTCGTCCGCCTCACGAGGCTTGGCCCCTCGCGAGGGTCTTGTCTTGATAGTCTTGTAGATGGGCCGTACCAGGCCGTCGAAGGTGCCACGCCGTGGGCCGCAGGCACGCAAGTCTAGGTACCCTGGTTCCCAGAACGCCGACAGTAGCCCCTGGACCCAAGGCGCGCTCAGACTTGGCTTGGAGGCGAAGCCAAAGGGCAAGGGCGAAGTGCCGCGGGCCCCAATCGCCTGTGGGCCAGGTTGATGCGTGGCGCTTGACAGGATGTGGGCGCCTCCGCTTCCCACGATGCCTCGGCAACTGCCCAAGCTGACAAAAGGCTGGCGCCTGCTACCGAGCCATCATTGCTCCCCCTTCGCCTTGCTCCAGATCCCCTTTCTCCCAGCCAAGAACATCTCTAGATCCGGCCACGCTCTTCCCCCTTCCTTCAAGATCTCACAAATGGTGTCCGGGAAGGCGAAGCCTACCACGCTGGCCGCAAGTTCCTCCTCCTCTCCTGCGCCGGCCCTCGTCACATCCTCCATCACTGAGAAGAAACACCTTGCCGCCGCGCTCCCACTGACGGTGAGCGACGACAATGAGTGGAACAAGACCACCGTCCGGGTCGGCTGCGCCGAGCAAAGGACCTTGGCGCAGACGTTCTACCCCTTCTTCCTCCATAGTGTCTTCGCGGGGCTCGTCCCTCCTTTCTCCGGATTCTTCATCGCCGTCCTCGACCACTACCAGGTTCAAGCCATGCATCTTCAGCCCAACTCCATTCTACTCCTGTCCATCTTTGCCTTCTACTACGAGGCATTCGTGGGCGTGAGGCCCTCCGTTCCACTCCTCCGGCACTTCTTCTACCTGCGACTGCACGATCCGGCCTAGCGCTCCGGCTGTGTGTCCTTAGTCGCGGTCAACAAGAACAACCTGCTCATGAGGGCCGGAAAGAAGGTGGACAACTTTCGGCGCTGGTGGGTCTTCATGGACGCCAAGGGCCTCCACGTGTGGCTAGAACTGCCAACCCAGCTGCTAGAGAAGCTTGACGGGTGGGGTCACGACAAGTTCTCCGACCGCTGTGTTGCGCCTGTTCTGAGGAAGATGACCACCCACATGGAGGCTAGGGTGCTGACGGGAGGCATGCTCATCAAGGAGTTCCTGACACAGCGTCTGGCCCCGCTCCAGGCGCACACGCGCCCCATGTGGGAGTTCCAGGGCGAAGAGGACGACATTCGACTACGCTTGGGGAGCTTGACGGGCGAGGAGCTGGACAAGGCCATGAACACCCTGCTCGAGGGCGAGTCGAGGGACCTCCCGGAGGCCTACATACCACTGTACCATCGTGCCGACAGGGAGGCGCTGGTCGCCGCCATGCCCGTCTTCGACGAGCTGGGGCTCATGCCGCCTGAGCTCCCCAACTCCCCGGTGCTAGTGTCTTCTGGCGACAACGCCGACGAGGAGGACTCCGAGGCGACCAAGGATGACGTGGCGGAGATCTCTCCCCCGTCCTAGAGCGAGCTCTTCCACGGCCTCACAGATGACGACGATGCCGCCGAGCCCCCGGCCGTGGAATCCCCATGCTCCACCGGGGTCATCACGAGGTCCGGGGCGACTCCCCGGGCCCTCCAAAGGCCAGGCCCGGCGACACCGAAGAAAGGCGGGGCGGCACCCCTCCCTCAGGGCGGTGCCTCTGCCTTTCCATGCAGTGATGCCACACCGAAGCCGGCCGAAGAGCGCCCCGCCCACTCCCCAAGCGCGACGAAAGTCGCGCCCAGCAAGATCGGGGGTGACCCTGCCCCGGCCAGCAAGAGGGCGTACATTGCCCCTGACGAGTAAGTACCTTACCTTGTTTTTGTTCAGCACACCGTACCATGCTCACATCGCCTCCCCCCTGGTGGCCAGGATGGGTGCCGTGGTGAAGAAGAGGAAGGAAGGACCTCAAGCTCTGGAGGCGCCAATTCTTGCTGCAGCCGCTGCGCCTTTGGTACAGGCGGGGGAGACCATCCCTTGTCTCCTCGTGATGGAGCGTGCTTCTCAGGACGTGATGAGGCTGCCTCGGGAGGAGCTGGTCCCAGCGGGCCAGCAGGCCGCGGAGCCGGCCGCGCCCGTTGTGCCGCCAGGCTTTGCAGTCGTGGCGACCCAAGCCGACCTTGCCAGCCCCTCCGAAGCCGCAGAACATCCCACTGCGCTTGTGGCGCCTTCTCCTCCGATCCTCACGCTCGCGAACTGCGGCCCTTTGGTCAGGCCAGAGGCTCTGGATGAGGCCTACGTTGCGCTCGACTGTCTCCGGGCGGACCTTCAAGACGCCGACAGGTGCCTCACGAGGGAGTGCATGGGGCTCCTCTCTGGGTGGCTCCAGGCCGACACATCCATTAAGACGACCTGGGGTCGGGCCGAGGCTGCTGCCACCGAGGGCAGGAAGGAGGCCGCGGAAGCTAAGGAGGCTCATGACGCAGCGTTGGCGAGTGCCGCGTCAACCGAAGAGCGCCACGCTGAGGCGGAGGCCAAGCTGAAGGTCCTTCAGGAGGAACAAGCCTCGCTCAGCCAAAGGCTCCAGGAGCAGAAGGAGGACCTGAAGGGCCACGAAGCGAAGCTCGCCAATCGCGACGCCGAGCTGGCCCAAGTGGCCACTGACCAGGCCACGACGCGTGGCCACCTTGACGCATTGAAGAAGGAGGTGGCCGACGCCCAGGAAGCCCATGCCAAGCACGCCTCCAAGGTGGCAACCCAGCTGGAGGTCAGGGAGAGAGCCCTCATTGCCTCAGAGAAGAAGGTGGCCACGGACCGCGAAACCTTCCTAGCCCTCGAGCTCGGGTTCCACAAGGCGCTGCGCTCCATCCACGGGGGAGGGTACAAAGAGCCGCTGGCGATTCCCGAAGACGGTCTTGCAGGGCTCCTCCCCAAGCTTGCTGAGGCGCTCAAGGGTGCCGCCGCTGCGGTGGACTCTTTCCTGGAGGTGGAGTGCCGCTCGCTCTTCACCGCGGCCGTGACGCGCGTCTTTAGCCACCTCTACCTCCAGGACCCCGGCTTCGACCTCAACGCCCTGATCGACCCGGTGGCACTTGAGTCGCGCGATGCTACCTCAAAGGCCGTGAGGGGCCAGGTGGACGCGCTGCTGGGGAAGTTCCTCTGCGTTCCAATCGTTGAGGCTCCAGCAGCAGGAGTCGAAAGCGTTGAGAATGGTGTCAGCGTTGTCGACGAGGGGCTTCCAACGAGCGGGGCAGGTGGCGGCAGTGGCGTTCCTTCTTAGTTTTACCCTGCAACATTTACCGTGCCTCGTGGAGGCGTAAGACTTCTATTTAAGCTTGTGAAACAATTTGTGCTTGTAATAATTATTAGGACTCCGTGGTCTCCTTATTGCGCCAAATTTCCTTCGTGCTTGCTTTTGTGCTCTGCGTCGGCAGGGCCCAGCCCCGCGCATACCTCGACCGCCGTTGGGGCATCCGGATCACTAGGATGACACCAAGGGGCGAGGGGCTACGTGACTAGTGAGGCCCCTGAGTCGCGATGCTCAGGAGGTCCCCTTTGACGTGCGACCCGCCTTGAGGTAGGGCCTTGTGAGTCCTGCGCTCACTCACAAGTGCCCAGATACACCTCCTCCAGTTCTGCCGTGCTAACCACGTGTACGAACGGGGCTGTACACGCCCCGGAGTCTCCCCCAGCGGGAACTCCCACCCATGTACCAGTGGAAGCCCCATGCTCCGCGCTGGCGGATGACACGGTCGAGGAGCGACTATGCCCACGCACCAATGGTAGCCCCATGCTCCACGCTGGCGGACGACACTGTCGAGGAGCGACTATGCCCACGATAAAGTGGAAGCACCATGCTCCGCGCTGGTGAATAAACAACTGAGGGCGCCCTCGCGGCCGCACCAACCTCAGGATAGCCTCTCGACTCTACGACCGGCAACACCTCACAGCTTTCCCCTCCGGAGGATCGCGCGAGGGGGCTGGACACGGGGCTGTGCTCAGGCCCCGCCTGGCACACACTACCCTACCAGGTCCGGGTACCTGGTCTTCTCGCATTCCCCCCAGGCGAAAGCTGGTGGTCAAAGGTATGAGGGCTGCTCGCTCGTCAAGGGGGACCTCCTGAGCATCGCGACTCAGGGGCCTCACCAGTCACGTCGCCCCTCGCCCCTTGGTGTCGTCCTGGTGATCCGGACGCCCCAACAGCGGTCGAGGCATGCATGAGGCTGGGCCCTGTCGACGCAGAGCGTGAAGTCCTACACCCCGGCATCCACGTTTCCTTCATGAGGGCTGCTCGCACGTCAAAGGGGACCTCCTGAGCATCGCGACTCAGAGGCCTCACTAGTCACATAGCCCCTTACCCCTTGGTGTCGTCCTGGTGATCCGGATGCCCCAACGGTGGTCGAGGTATGCATGGGGCTGGGCCCTGCCGACGCAGAGCACAAAAGCAAGCACGAAGGAAATTTGGCGCAATAAGGAAACCACGGAGTCCTAATAATTATTACAAGCACAAATTGTTCCACAAGGTTAAACAGAAGTCTTACACCTCCACGAGGCACGATAAATGTTGCAGGGTAAAACTAAGAAGGAACACCACTGCCGCCACCTGCCCCGCTCGCTGGAAGCCCCTCGTCGACAATGTTGCCACCATTCTCACCGCTTTCGACTCCTACTGCTGGAGCCTCAGCGATGGGAACGCTGAGGAACTTCCGCAGCAGTGCGTCCACCTGGCCCCTCAAGGCCTCCGCGGCCGTGACGCGCATCTTCAGCCACCTCTACCTCCAGGACCCCGGCTTCGACCTCAGCACCCTGATCGACCCGGTTGCACTCGAGTCACGCGATGTTGCCGCAAAGGCCGTGAGGGGCCAGGTGGACGCGCTGCTGGGGAAGTTCCTCTATGTTCCCATCGCTGAGGCTCCCGCAGTAGGAGTCGAAAGTGGTGAGAATGGTGGCAACGTTGTCGACGAGGGGCTTCCAGCGAGCGGGGCAGGTTGCGGCAGTGGCGTTCCTTCTTAGTTTTACCCTGCAACATTTACCGTGCCTTGTGGAGGAGTAAGACTTCTGTTTAAGCTTGTGGAACAATCTGTGCTTGTAATAATTATTAGGACTCCGTGGTTTCCTTATTGCGCCAAATTTCCTTCGTGCTTCCTTTTGTGCTCTGCGTCGGTAGGGCCCAGCCCCGCGCATACCTCGACCGCCGTTGGGGCATCCGGATCACCAGGACAACACCAAGGGGCGAGGGGCTACGTGACTAGTGAGGCCCCTGAGTCGCGATGCTCAGGAGGTCCCCTTTGATGTCCGAGCAGCCCTCATGAAGGAAACATGGACGCCAGGGTGTAGGACTTCGCGCTCTGCGTCGGCAGGGCCCAGCCCCGCGCATACCTCGACCGCCACTGGGGCGTCCGGATCACCAGGACGACACCAAGGGGCGAGGGGCTACGTGACTAGTGAGGCCCCTGAGTCGCGATGCTCAGGAGGTCCCCCTTGATGTGCGAGCAGCCCTCATACCTTTGACCACAAGCTTTTGCCTGGGGGAACACGAGAAGACCAGGTACCCGGACCTGGTAGGGTAGCGTGTGCCATGCGGGGCCTAAGCACAGCCCCGTGTCCAGCCCCTTGTGCGATCCTCTCGAGGGGAAAGCTGTGAGGCGTTGCCGGTCGTAGAGCCGAGAGGCTATCCTGAGGTTGGTGCGGCCGCGAGGGCGCCCTGAGTTGTTTATTCACCAGCGCGGAGCATGGTGCTTCCACTTTATCGTGGGCATAGTCGCTCCTCGACCATGTCGTCCGCCAGCGCGGAGCATGGGGCTACCACTAGTGCGTGGGCATAGTCGCTCCTCGACCGTGTCATCCGCCAGCGCGGAGCATGGGGCTTCCACTGCTACGTGGGTGGGAGTTCCCGCTGGGGGAGACTCCGGGGCGTGTACATCCCCATTCGTACACGTGGCTAGCACGGCAGAATTGGAGGAGGTGTATCTGGGCACTCGTGAGCCAGCGCGGGACTCACGAGGCCTACCTCAAGGCGGGTTGCGCCTGATTTTTGCGGCGCGGGGCACGCGTAAAAAACCTGCAGGGTGATGGGTGGTCCTGCGCCGAATGCCCCTCCGGAGGTTATCGCATGAGAAGGCCGGACACCACTGACCCAAGGAGGTGACGTGAACGGGACCGGCCTGCCAGACACAGCTCAACCATTGGTTTTATCGACGCTGCAGGGACGGACCCGAGCACAGATGCCATGCAAAGTCTTCTCATGCAACGATCCCACGAAAAAATAGCCGGCGCACAGCTCCCGCACTTGCCCACATGCGATTAGCTCATGCGAGAATAAGGCACCAAGGACCACAGGAGGTGACGCGCACGGGAGCTGGCCCGCGGGACAGAGCTCGGTCGCTTGGGTTTGTCGACGCTGCAGGGATGAACCCGAGCACAAACGTTGTGCCAGTCCTTAATCATGAGGTGGTCGCGGGCGGGTTCGCGAGGGCGCAGCGACATCATAGTGAAGAGGCATCGAATAGGCAGTTGAGATACTTCGGAAACTCATGAAGGCGAAGCCAGTTCTGATACATGTGCAGAACGATACAACTGCGGGGTCGGGCCCTAGCAGCCTGAGGATGATGCAGCCCGAGGGGCGCCCTCAGTTGAACAAACCAAAAAGTCACCTGGCACCATTGTTGTGGAAGCGTTGGAGTAGCTGAAGATGCGTACTGTAGGGATCGCTCCTCATGAGCCGACTGGCTCCTAAGGCCCGGGAGGCTCTGGAGGTCCGGGGGGCTCGCGAGGATCCGGCACCTCCTCCATCAGGACCGCCCGGCGCCTGGCTTCGTGAGCCGCCGAGGCTCCCTGCATGAGGCGCTGGTACGAGGCGGCCACGTTCCGCAGGCCGAACGGCATGCGGACGTAGCTACAGGGGTAGCCCCCGCTCCGGCCGACGCGAGACGGCCAGAAGAGGTCCTGCGAAGCAGCCCTGTTGAGGCCCGGGATGTTTACGCAGACGCGCAGCTCACCGCCCGCATCAGGGGCGGCAGCTGCACTGGGTGGTGCGGGGAGACACTCGCCACGCATGGCTCGTGCCTCCTGAAGCTCCTCGATTCCCTTGGTGATGAACTCCTGAGCGTCCGGCGCCTCGCACCTTGGTCACGGAGGCGCGCGTCGAAGCACATCTCCACGTGGTGCCCGAACGCCTCCCTCATCACGCTGGCCAGGTCAGAGGCCCTCCAGAGGAGAGCCCCTGAGCCCATCCTGAGGGGGGCATTGGGCACGCCTTCCTATGCAAGAGGGAAAGACGCCCCAGCAGAGGGCGCGGGGCCTGAGGCACGACCGTCGGGTGCCCCAGCCTCCTGACGGCCCTTTGGGAGGAGCTGCTTCTTCTTCTTGGGGATGGCCTCAGGAGGCAGGATGGCACCCTCGACATCTGAGTTCTCGACCGCCGCAGCCTGGCAGGCGCGCTCGAGGGAGCACACCGCATCCTTTTTGTCGCAGCCGACCGTGATGATGCCGCCACTCCCTGGCATCTTGAGGACATTGTAGCCGTGGTGAGTTGCTGCCATGAACTTGGCGAGAGCCGGATACCCGAGGATAGCATTGTACGGGAGGAGGATGTGGGCGACGTCAAAGTCGATGAACTCGGTGTGGTAGTTGTCGCGCTTGCCGAAGGTGATAGGGAGGTGAATCTGAGCTATGGGAACGATGGAGCCATCGGTCACCCCTGAGAAAGGCTTAGTGGGCAGAAGCTGGTCATATGGTACTTGGAGCGTCTCAAACGTCTTGACGGAAAGAACATTGAGCCCCGCGCCACCGTCGATGAGGGTCTTCATGACAAGGATGTTGCTGATGGTTGGCGTGCAGAGCATCGAGAGCATGCCAGCGGCGGCCGAGCACTTGAGTTGGTCCATGGAGTCAAAGGCGATGCCGTGCTTGGACCACCTGAGGGGGCGCGATGCCTCGAGCTTTGGGAGGGCCGCGTTCACCTCACGAGTGAACTGTTTGAAGATGCGATGAGAGGCGGGAGCCTGAGTGCCGCCCAGTATGCAGGCGATCGCGCGAGGCTCTTGGAAGCCCCCAGCCCCATCATCTTGGCGGTTGTCGTCGTTTCTCCTTGGCGGTGGTGGCAGCGGAAGGAGGCCGGCATTGCCCTGGGGGCGATCCTCACGAGGCTGGCCCTGCCAGCGGTCCTCGCGGAGTTGGTCACGCCACTCCTGGCGGGGTCGCAGTTGTCCCAGCGGCCTCTACCACGGCCTCCTCCGCGGCCATAGCCACGGTCCCTGCGCTTGGGGCAGCGGCCAAGGCGCCCGTCGGGGATTGCCCTGAGCTCCTGGCAATCGTTGGTGTTGTGGCTGTGGACGTTGTGGAAGACGCAGAATGGGCAGTTGCCCCTGGGAGGCTCATCATGGTCATGGCCGCGCTTCATCTCAGGCTTCGCGGCCAGCACGGCGGGACCCTTACGCTTCACTTCCTTAGCCTTGGCCTTCTTGTCTTCAGGATCGACCTCCGGGAGCTCCAGGAGGGAGAGGCGACCTTCCTCGGCCCTCGCGCATATGGTTGCCATGTTGAATATCTCCAGAGCCGAACACAAGTCCTCGTGGATGGCGACCTCCTCCTTCATCTTGACGTCCCGGACACCATTAGAGAACGCCGTGATGATGGCCTCGTCCGACACCTTCGGGATCTTGAGGCGAACATTCGTGAAGCGTTGTATGTACTTGTGCAAGGTCTCGCCTGGCTGCTACTTTATGCACCACAGGTCGCGTGCTGCAGGAGCGCAGTCGCGAGTGCCCTGGAAGTTGACGATGAAGCGCTCGCGTAGCTCGTCCCAGGAGGAGATCGACCCCACTAGGAGGTTCAGCAGCCAAGAACGCGCGCCATCCTTGAGGGCCATGGGGAACCAGTTTGCCATGACCTTATCGTTGCCGTTCGCCGCCTCGATGCTCAGCTCATGGAGCTGGAGGAACTCAACGGGGTCGGGGGTGCCGTCGTAGCATGGAGGCAGATCCGGCTTGAACTTGACGGGCCAAATGACGTGGCGCAGCTCCGGGGTGAAAGCACGGCAGCCTGCCGCACTCACAGGTGCCGGTCGCATGGGGGGAGCTTGATCTTGGCACCCGCACGCTACTGCCTCCAGCGGCACGCGGTCTTGACGCGGCGGTGCTGGAAGCGCGCGCGCTTCTCCTTGGGGCCGCTGCACCACCTGGCAGCTTTCTTCATCGCGTGCCGGCGCCCTGCACGGTGGGTCGCGTTGGGGTGTCTCTTGCCTGGGCTCGGGGTCTGCGCCATGCAGAGGAGGAGGAGGAGGCGCACCGTGAACCACATCGCCCGCCAGGGACGGCGGGGGACGGGGCGAACGGGACATTGCAGGGGCCTCACCAGCGGCGTTGACGAGTTCGGCGATGCGGCCGAGCCAGTCATCGTAGAGATCGTTGGTCGGGCGATAACGCAGAAGCTCTCGCGCCATGAGCAGCACAGCCTGCGCATTTGCCGGCCCGCGATGAACATGAGAAGACGACGCTATGGCCGGAGTGGGTGATGGAGTTGCGGTGCGGATATCGCGTCGCACGGATGGTGGCAGCGACGAATCCTACTGTTCACGAGCAGCAGGGTTAGTGGTGGCGTTAGCCGCCGGGGAGGCAGAGTGGCGAGGAGCACCATTGCCAATAGGCGCCGTCTGGGCGACGCGAGCGGCCCGGCGCTCGGCACGAACACGGCGAGCGTCGGCCATAGGAGCGACAGAATGGCGGTGGAACAAACGGTGGAGGAGAGGCTTCGACACGCCCCTACCTGGCGCACCAAATGTCGGATTCAGGGCTCCGCAGACCCAAGAAGGTTCGAACTCTGGGTCGTGTGCGAAGAACTCAACCTCTCAAGCCTACCTACTCGTCGCCCACAGGCCTAGCTCAATTCAGTCGAACAAGGAAGAAGATGAACACGGCAATTTACCCAGGTTCGGGCCACCTTGCGGTGTAAAACCCTACTCCCGCTTTGTAGGGGATTGGCCTCATGAGGGTCTGAGGATGAACTAGTACAGTGGATGAGCAATCTCGCGAGTGCTCGGGGATGAGGATGAGTCGACGAGGTTCGGATCGGGGGGTGTGTCCCTTCTACGGTGGTGGCTAGCCTATATTTCTAGTGGCCTCGGTCCTCTTACCCCAAATCGTAGGCGGGAAGGGATCCCATAGTGGACAATTTGAAAGGGGACAAGTAGTACATCTTATCCTGATGAAAGGTGGTCTTCGCCTGCAAAGCCTCTGGTCGTGACGCAGCAGTGGGCTCGACAATGACATCCGTCGTGGCGGTCTTGGTCTTGTAGCACTGGGATGGAAACCTTTTGCCAGGCTCCTTGGGAACCCGCGTCTGCGCTTGCCTCCTTAGCACCAAAGAGGAAACTGCCTCCTCTGTGCCCGCTGGCGCCTGCCTAGCCTTGGTCATCATGGTTGTCGTCATCGCAACCTCCTGAGGTTGGGTACCTGCATAGAAATCTCCGCTCCTTTGGAGGCAGCCTGGGGAGGCCGCTCCCTCGGGAGGTCTTGGCGCCGTCCGCCTCACGAGGCTTGGCCCCTCGCGAGGGTCTTGTCTTGATAGTCTTGTAGATGGGCCGTACCAGGCCGTCGAAGATGCCACGCTGTGGGCCGCAGGCAGGCAAGTCTGGGTACCCTGGTTCCCAGAACGGCGACAAAGAGACATCATAGAACGCACAATATCTAATAAAGTACGGTTATGACTTTCGGACACACCATTATGCTGTGGTGTTCCAGGTGGCGTGAGTTGTGAAACAATTCCACATTGTCTTAAATGAAGGCCAAACTCGTAACTCAAATATTCGCCTCCGCGATCAAATCGTAGAAACTTTATTTTCTTGTTACGATGATTCTCCACTTCACTCTGAAATTCTTTGAACTTTTCAAATGTTTCAGACTTGTGTTTCATCAAGTAGATATACCCATACCTACTCAAATCATTTGTGAAGGTTAGAAAATAACAATACCCGCCGCGTGCCTCAACACTCATTGGACCACATACATCGGTATGTATTATTTCCAATAATTCATTAGCTCGCTCCATCATTCCGGAGAACGGAGTTTTAGTCATCTTACCCATGAGGCATGGTTCGCAAATATCAAATGATTCATAATTAAGTGATCCCAAAAGTCCATCCGCATGGAGTTTCCTCATGTGCTTTACACCAATATGACCTAAACGACAGTGCCACAAGTATGTTGCACTACCATTATCAACTTTGCATCTTTTGGCATCAATATTATGAATATGTGTATCACTACGGTCGAGTTTCAACAAGAATAGACCATTCATCAAAGGTGCATGGCTGTAAAAGATATTACTCATATAAATAGAACAACCATTATCCTCTGATTTAAATGAATAACCGTCTCGCAATAAACAAGATCCAGATATAATGTTCATGCACAACTCTGGCACCAAATAACAATCATTGAGGTTTAAAACTAATCCTGAAGGTAGATGTAGAGGTAGCGTGTCGACGGCGATGACATCGACCTTAGAACCATTCCCGACACGCATCATCACCTCGTCCTTAGCCAATCCTGTAGCTCCTATTTCAAGTTACAAATATGAGCAACCGAACCAGTATCAAATACAAAGGCACTACTATGAGCATTAGTAAGGAACACATCAATAACATGTATATCAAATATACCTTTGTTCACTTTTCCATCCTTCTTATCCGCCAATTATTTGGGGCAGTTCCACTTCTAGTGACCATTTCCTTTGCAGTAGAAGCACTCAGTTTCAAGCTTGGGTCCAGGTTTGGGCTTCTTCACAGGAGCGGCAACTTGCTTGCCATTCTTCTTGAAGTTCCCTTTCTTTACCTTGCCCTTTTTCTTGAAACTAGTGGTCTTGTTAACCATCAACACTTGATGCTACTTCTTGATTTCTACCTCCGCTGATTTCAGCATCGCGAAGAGCTCGGGAATCGTTTTCGTCATCCCTTGCATATTATAGTTCATCATGAAGCCTTTGTAGCTTGGTGGCAGTGACTGAAGAACTCTGTCAATAACACTCTCAACTGGAAGATCAATTCCCAGCTGAGTCAAGTGGTTATGATACCCAGACATTTTGAGTATGTGTTCACTGACAGAACTGTTCTCCTCCATCTTATAGCTATAGAACTTGTTGGAGACTTCATATCTCTCAACCCGGACATTAGCTTGAAATATCAACTTTAGCTCTTGGAGCATCTCATATGCTCCGTGGCGTTTAAAACGTCTTTGAAGTCCCGGTTCTAAGCCGTAAAGCATGGCACACTAAACTATCGAGTAGTCATCAGATCGAGCCTGCCAGACGTTCATAACATCTGCATCAGCTCCTGCAGCAGGTCTGTCACCTAGCGGTGCATCAAGGACATAATTCTTCTGTGCAACAATGAGAATAATCCTCACATTACGGACCCAATCCGTGTAGTTGCTACCATCATCTTTCAACTTAGCTTTCTCTAGGAACGCATTAAAACTCAAGGGAATGGCAGCACGGGCCATTGATCTACAACATAGATATGCAAAAACTATTAAGACTAAGTTCATGATAAATTTTAGTTCAAATAATCAAATTACTAATGAACTCCCACTTAAATCAACATCCCTCAAGTTGTCTAAGTGATATATGATCCAAATCAACTAACCCATGTCCGATCATCACGTGAGATGGGGTAGTCTTCAATGGTGAACATCTCTATGTTGATCATATCTACTACATGACTCATGTTCGACCTTTCGGTCTCCAGTGTTTCGAGACCATGTCTGTACATGCTAGGCTCGTCAAGTTTAACCCAAGTATTCTGCATGTGCAAAACTGGTTTACACCCATTGTATGTGAACGTAGAGTCTATCACACCCGATCATCACGAGGTGCTTCAAAACGACGAACTTTAGCAACGGTGCATACTTGGGGAGAACACTTTTATCTTGAAATTAAGTGAAGGGATCATGTTATAATGCTACCGTCGTTCTAAGAAAAATAAGATGCATAAAGGATAACCATCACATGCAATCAAAATATGTGACATGATATGTCCATCATCATCTTATGCTTTTGATCTCCATCTCCAAAGCATCGGCATGATCTCCATCATCACCGGCACGACACCTTGATCTCCATCGTTGCGTCGGGGTCGTCTCGCCAACTATTGCTTCTACAACTATTGCTAGCGCATAGCGATAAAGTAAAGCAATTACATGGCGCTTAAGTGATTGACACGCAGGTCATACAATAATTAAAGACAACCCTAAGGCTCCTGCCGGTTGTCGTACTCATCGACATGCAAGTCGTGAACTTATTATAAAACATGATCATATCATACATCAACATATATCACATCACATCTTGACCATATCACATCACAACATGCCCTGCAAAAACAAGTTAGACGTCCTCTACTTTGTTGTTGCAAGTTTACGTGGCTGCTACGGGCAACTAGCAAGAACCGTTCTTACCTACGCATAACCACAATGGTGATTATCAAGTTGCTATTTAACCTTCTGCAAGGACCGCCGTAGTCAAATAAGATTCAACTAAAGTGGGAGAGACAGACACCCACTAGCCACCTTTATGCAAAACAAGTTGCATGTTAGTCGGTGGAACCGGTCTCATGTGCATGGACATGTAAGGTTGGTCCGAGCCGCTTCATCCCACAATACCGCCGAATCAAAATAAGACATTGATGGGAAGCAATATGAACATCACCGCCCACAACTCCTTTGTGTTCTACTCGTGCATATCATCTACGCATAGACCTTGCTCATGATGCCACTGTTGCGGAACGTTGCATGGAAAACAATTTTTTTTCTACGCACATGCAAGATCTATCCATGGAGATGCATAGCTACGAGAGGGGGAGAGCATCTACATTCCCTTGTAGATCGCTAAGCGGAAGCGTTTATCAACGCGGTTGATGTAGTCGTACACCTTCACGATCCGTACCGATCAAGCACCGAACGCACGGCACCTCTGCGTTCAGCACACGTTCAGCTCGATGATGTCCTCGCCTTCTCGATCCAGCAAGAGGCGAAGTAGTAGATGATTTCCGGCAGCACGATGGAGTGGTGAAGGTGGTGGTGAAACTTCTCCGCAGGGCTTCGCCAAGCACAACAAACGTGGATGGAGGAGGAACTAGAACTAGAGGGAGAGGGGGCGCCACACACGGCTTGGGGATTCATGGTGTCTGTTGCCCCCTCCTCTCCTCACATATAGATAGGTGGAGGGGGAGGGGAGGCTGCCTAGGCGAGCCCCCAAGGGGGCCGGCGGCCGCCCTGGGCGCCTGCCCTAGGCGCCTCCCCCTTTCCTTCTTTAGGGGTGGAGGAGATGGCAGGGGACGGACCGGCAACTGCCCTGCCTTGGTGCCCCCCTTTCCTTCCTTGGCACATGGCCAGGGGAGGTGGAGCACGCCCAGCCCCCTAGTGGGCTGGTGCACCTCCCTCCTTTGGCCCATGAGGCCCACCAAGTACCGGTGGCCTCCCGGAACCCTTCTGGCACTCCGATAAAACTCCGGTGCATTCCGAAATCTTTCCGGAGACTAAATAGTATGGCCCTATATATCAATCTTTACCTCTGGACCATTCTGGAGCTCATCGTCATGTCCGTGATCTCATCCGGAACTCCGAACAACATTCGGTCACCAACATACATAACTCATATAATACTATATCGTCAACGAACGTTAAGCATGCGGACCCTACGGGTTCGAGAATGATGTAGAGATGACAGAGACGCTTCTCCGGTCAATAACCAATAGTGGGACCTGGATGCCCATATTGGTTCCTACATATTCTACGAAGATCTTTATCGGTCGAACCTTTATGACAACATACGTAGTTCCTCTGTCTGTTAGTATGTTACTTGCCCGAGATTCAATCGTCGGTATCTCCATACCTAGTTCAATCTTGTTACCGGCAAGTCTCTTTACTCGTTCCGTAATACATCATCTCGTAGCTAACTCCTTAGTCGTTTTGCTTGCAAGCTTCTTGTGATGCTGTTTTACCAAGAGGGCCCAGAGATACCTCTCCATCATATCGAGTGACAAATCCCAATCTCGATTCATGCCAACTCAACAGACACCTTTGGAGATTCCTATAGAGCATCTTTATGATCACCCAGTTACATTGTGACGTTTGATAGCACACAAGATGATGGAGGCAAAGGTGTCCCGTCTTTCAATGAGATGGTGGCTATCTTTTTGGTGGAGTAGACTTTGATGATCCGACTATGAACGTGCGAGGACGTCGCACCTTAGCAATCGCTAAACCAACTCCGAGAGGTTATTGACCATGTCGTAGCATGATCAACTTGACCACGAGGGTCTGTTTCCTGCACGCAAATGAAGAACAATCAAGAATATAAGAGGAAAGCATTATTAATGAATGTGGGATTCTGTAACGTCTTGGTCTGGTCGTTGAACACAAATGAAGTATGTGAAGTTGCAGCTATGTCAAACTTTTAATCTAAACAAAACCCAAAGTCTAAACGGTGCCTTAAGGGCTGTATTTGTAGGGGGAAAGAGAGGGGATTTCGTTCCCCCTTGGCAAGGTGGGACTAAAACCACCCCTGAGTCATTTCCCTACAATACAGACTGTAAAAAATAGCCTATATGTAGTATTTCGAAATTACATGGGCCTGGCCCAAAAATACGGTGGCGCAGCACCTATATTAAGCTATCGATGAAATTAATGAAAGGGCATCTTGTATATTTCGTACATGCACTTGTACGTCATCATGGTGGCTCCAAAATGCTGAAAACTCCACCAGAAACTCCGTTCTTGTTCCCCTTGCACATGCCATCATCTCCATGCTTGATCATACTCCAATGTTCATCCATCTTGTCCACACTAGGCCCTTCATTTGAAAGCAAAACAAATGTATCCAATTTAGGCAGTATCATATTCTCATGAACATTAGAATCGTTACTAAGAAACGAAAGTACCTGGTAATTTAATTGGCGTGCGCGAGCTCTAGTAATTGGTCCCATGTATGAAACAGTAGGGGTTGTGGGAGTAACTGTGGAAGTGATGTCCTCATCATCCTCCACTTCTTGAAGTGAAGTCGTCCTAGAAAGAAGCTCATCTTCCTCACCCAAGTAAGGCTTCAAATCTGGAATGTTAAAAGTGGGACTAACCCCAAAATCTGCAGGCAGCTCAAGTTTATATGCATTATCATTTATTTTCTCTAACACCTTAAAAGGACCATCATCACGTGGCATTAGCTTTGACTTGCGCAAATCAGGAAACCTATCCTTACGCAAGTGTAACCAAACAAGATCTCCACGTGCAAAGACAACACATTTTCTACCCTTATCTCCAGCAAGTTTATATTTAGCATTCATACGCTCAATGTTTTCCTTACTTAACTCATGCATTTTTAAGATCAATTCAACATGTTGTTTAGCATCAAAATTAACCTTCTCCAAAGATGGAAGAGGCAACAAACCAATAGGTGCACGAGGTAGGAAACTATACAAAACTTCAAAAGGGCACATCTTAGTAGTAGAATGCAGCGATCGATTATAACAAAATTCAATATGAGGCAAGCATTATTCCCACATTTTCAAGTTATTCTTCAAAACAGCCCTAATCATAGTAGACAATGTTCTATAGACTACTTCAGTTTGTCGATTAGTTTGGGGGTGATATGTAGTACTAAAAAGCAGTTTAGTCCCCAACTTGGCCTATAAACATCTCCAAAAGTGGCTAAGAAACTTAGTATCACGATCTGAAACAATAGTATTTGGCACACCATGCAAGCGAATAATTTCACGAAAGAACAAATCAGCAACATAGTAGCATCATCGCTTTTATGACATGGCATAAAGGGTGTCATTTTCGAAAATCTATCCATGATAACAAATATACTATCCCTCCCCTTCTTTGTTCGAGGTAAACCTAAAACAAAGTCCATAGATATATCTGAAAGCACAAGTGCTCCCTGGGTGATTTTGGTAATTAATGTCAACATATCTCTTATTGGAGTAATAGTTTTATCTAGTGTATTATAGACAAGTTCAACAATGGCGTGGAAAGGACAAGAGGATGTGGAACCCCTTAAAGGTGCTAAGGACTAAGATTGGCAAAAGCTCAAGACTCTTCTTTATTTTAGTGATCCAAGTTCACATTGAGTCCATAGGAAAGCCAATACTATTAAAAGGGGATGAGGTGTTGCTTAATGGCTTGCTTGCTCAAATGCTTAGTGATATTGCTCCAAAACCCTCAATCACTTTCTCCATCCAAATATGTCAAAATCCTAAACTCCAACTCGGCCAGACCGATTCTTTCTATCCAGCGCCACCGAGTTCATATGACATAGCCACTGCTAGAAACCCTAACAGTTCGGTCTCACCGATATGGGTCTCGGTCTCACCGAGATGGCCCTGCCAACACTCTGTGACTTGTTTCATTTATTTTGGTCTCACCGAGTTATGCAATCGGTCTCACCGAGTTAGCATGGCAAATTCTCTGTTGCCTTATTGCTTCACTTTGGTCTCACCGAGTTGATGCAATCAGTGCCACCGCGATGATGCTTGCCCTAAAGCCCTAGCACATCGGTCCCACCGAGTTGTCCCAGTCGGTCCCACCGAGATTCTTAATGTCCACATTTTGAACTAATCAGTGCCACCGAGTTTAATCATTCGGTCTCACCGAGATGGGTCAAATGTGTGTAACGGTTGGATTTTGTGTGGAGGCTATATATACCCCTCCACCCCCTTCTCCATATGTGAGAGAGCCATCAAAACGTGCCTACACTTCCACCATACATTTTCTGAGAGAGAACCACCTACTCATGTGTTGAGATCAAGATATTCCAATCCTACCACAAGAATCTTGATTTCTAGCCTTCCCCAAGTTGCTTTCCACTCAAATCATCTTTCCACCATAGCCAAGTTTGTGAGATAGAGTTGAGTGTTGGGGAGACTATCATTTGAAGCACAAGAGCAAGGAGTTCATCATCAACACACCATCTATTACCTTTTGGAGAGTGGTGTCTCCTATTTTGGTTAGGTGTCGCTTGGGATCCTCCGTCAAGATGTGGAGTTGAACCAAGAAGTTTGTAAGGGCAAGGAGATTGCCTACTTTGTGAAGATCTACCTGAGTGAGGCAAGTCCTTCGTGGGCGATGGCCATGATGGGATAGACAAGGTTGCTTCTTCGTGGACCCTTCGTGGGTGGAGCCCTCCGTGGACTCGCGCAGCTGTTACCCTTCGTGGGTTGAAGTCTCCATCAATGTGGACATACGAAAGCACCACCTATCGGAACCACGCCAAAAATCTCCGTGTCTTCATTACGTTTGCAAACTCCAAACCCACTCCTTTACTTTCTTGCAACTTGCATGCTTTACTCTTTCCGCTGCATATACTCTTGTCATGCTTGCTTGAAATGTATTGTGAATGCTTAAACTTGTGCTAAAACTCAACCTTAACTTGAAGAATTAAAAAACTGCTACTTTTTTTGCTTGTCAAGGGTCTAATCACCCCCCTCTATACCCCTCTTCTCAATCCTCTCAATTGGTATCAGAGCATTGGTATCCATTGCTTTGGTTTAATCGCCATTGGAGGAAGATGGATGAGTCTACGATAGGGAGTATTAGACGTAGAGTGCCTATGCTTGACGGGTAGTTCTATAGTTCTTGGAAGAATGAGATGCTTGAGATTTTCAATGAATATGATTTGAACAAGTATATTACTAGCGCTTATGTGCCTCCTATTGATCCCTTGCATCCTACCCCTGATGAGTATCTTGACATGGTTCGCAATCTTAGAACTATTGATCTTATCATTAGAGGCTTGCCTAGAAATTTAATTGTGTGCTTGCCTACCTTTGAATGTGCTTATACTATATGGAAATATCTTGAGGAACGCTTTCTGAATTATTCCTTGAAAAATCTAGATGAGATTCTTCAAAATTCTATTGCTTTTCATAAGATGAAGCCTAGTGATCCTAAGTTTGATGAATGTCTATTTGAGCTTTGTGATCTTATGCGTGCTAAAGGAAATGTTGGTGTCATTAGTAGCATCATTTCACAAACTATTAGAATTCATAAACTTGCACATTGTCATGGTCATAAATCTAATGAATCACCTGCTCTAGGTGATGATCACTTACATGATGATGATAGTGAGCATGACTATTATGATGAAGATGAAGATAGTGACATTGACTTTGAGGAGACTATGAGAAATCTTAGTCTCATGGCCAACTTTCATGACTACATGGCCGGAGGGAAAGAATGGATTCTCGATAGTGGATGTACTGATCATATGACTGGAGATAAGGACATGTTCCGTGAGCTTGCTAAAAATGACGGCCCACGCAAGTATGTAACTTTTGGAGATAACTCCAAGGGTAAGGTACTTGGCCCTGGTAAGGTGGCCATTTCCAATGATAGCTCTATCCAAAATGTTATGCTCGTTGAATCCCTTGGTTACAATCTCCTTTCAGTATCTAGACTAGCCGACTTTGGTTTTAATGTTCTATTTAACAAAGTAGATTGCCAAGTGTTTCGTAGAGATAACCATAACATGGTCTTTACCGGTATTCGTAGAGGTGATCTATACATTGTTGACTTCACTAAGAGAGCCCAACCTCGTACTTGCTTAATTGCTAAATCTTCTAAAGGATGGTCATGGCATAGAAGGTTAGGTCATGTGGACATGCAAAATCTTGATAAGCTTATTAAAGGTGATCATATCCTTGGTGTTAAAGATGTCATATTTGACAAGGATAGACTTTGCAATGCTTGTCAAGCAGGAAAACAGGTTGGAGGGAGTCATCCTGTGAAGAACATCATGACCACGAGAAGACCGCTTGAGCTACTTCATATGGATCTTTTCGGTCCCAACGCCTATAAGAGTCTCGGTGGTAACTCGTTCAGTTTTGTCATTGTTGACGACTTTTCAAGATTTACGTGGGTGTTCTTTCTTGATGACAAATCGCAGGTCCAAAAGATCTTCAAGAACTTCGCCAAGAAGGCCCAAAACCAATTTGAAGTGAAGATCAAGAAGGTTCGAAGCGACAATGGAACGGAGTTCAAGAACACCAATGTTGATACCTTTCTTTACGAAGAGGGGATTTCACATGAGTTCTCGGCTACGTACACACCTCAACAAAATGGAGTTGTTGAGAGGAAGAACTGGACACTTATCGAGATGGCAAGAACGATGCTTGATGAATACAAGACGCCAAGACATTTTTGGGCAGAAGCAGTTGAGACAGCTTGTCATGCTACGAATCGACTATACCTTCACAAGCTTCTCGGCAAAACGGCATACGAGCTACTCACCGGTAACAAACCCCAATTTGGATACTTTCGATTATTTGGCTCAAAATACTACATTCTTGACAAGCATCGTCATTCAAAATTTGCTCCTAAATCTCATGAAGGTTTCCTACTTGGTTATGGCTCAAACTCTCACACTTACCGTGTCTACAACAATTTCACCCGAAAGGTTGAAGAGATGGTAGATGTGAAGTTTGATGAATCTAACGTCTCGCAAGAAGAGAAATTGCCAATTGATGTAGGAGACAAAGATCCATTGGAAGCAATCCAGGATTTGTCCATTGGAAAGATTCGCCCAATGGAGGTGAAGGAGAGTACTTCATCCATTCAAGTGGAAGCCTCAACTTCACATCAAGGTGAACCACAAGTTGACTTGGAGGCATCCACAAGTGGAACACGTCAAGACAAAGAAAATGAGGAAGTACAACAAGATGAACCACCTCGACCTCCTTCTCCACCTCCGCAAGAAAATGACAACACCAGCAACAATGAAGAAGAAGGGAAGATGATGAGGATGTTCCACCCCAACCCAAGCAAAAGCTCTCATGAGTTAGAGCAAGAGTCTCAAGAGATCATACCGTCGAACAAATCTTCGATGACATTCAAACCGGGAGAATCACTCGCTCTAAAACTCGTTTGGCTAACTTTTGTGAACACTACTCATTCATTTCTAGTGTTGAGCCTATGAAGGTAGAAGAAGCTCTTGAGGATCCGGATTGGATAAATGCTATGCATGAAGAGCTACACAACTTCGAGAGGAATCAAGTGTGGACATTGGTTGAAAAGCCCAATGACGATCACAATGTCATTGGAACCAAATGGGTGTTTCGGAATAAGCAAGATGAAGATGGACAAGTTGTATGCAACAAGGCCCATCTCGTCGCTCAAGGCTACACTCAAGTCGAAGGTATGGACTATGGTGAGACATAATCCCCCGTTGCTAGACTCGAGTCCATACGCATCTTACTTGCTTATGCCAATCACCATGATATCACTTTATATCAAATGGACATTAAAAGTGCCTTTTTAAATGGAGAAATTGAGGAGGAAGTTTATGCTAAACAACCTCTCAGCTTTGTTAATCCCAAGAAACCTAATCATGTCTACAAACTTCATAAAGCCCTTTATGGTCTTAAACAAGCCCCTAGAGCTTGGTATAAATGCTTAACTAAGTTTCTTATTGAAAAAGGCTTTGAAATTGGAAAAATTGATTCTACACTTTTTACTAAAAGGGTTAATGTTGAATTATTTGTATGCCAAATTTATGTGGATGATATCATATTTGGATCTACTAACCCCCATTTTAATGAAAAGTTTGGAAGGCTAATGTCGGAGAAGTTTGAGATGTCTATGATGAGTGAACTCAAAATTTTCCTTGGATTACAAATCAAGCAAACTAAGAAAGTTACCTTTGTCTCACAAACAAAGTATACCAAGGATCTTTTCAAGAAGTTCAACATGCAAGAAAGCAAAGTTATGAAAACACCCATGCCTACTAGTGGACATCTTGACTTGACTAAGGATGGCAATCCGGTTGACCAAAAGGTTTACCGTTCTATGATTGGTTCATTGTTATATCTATGTGCCTCCCATCCCGATATTATGCTAAGTGTGTGCATGTGTGCACGATATCAAGCGGCTCCTAAAGAATGTCATCTTAAGGCCGTGAAAAGGATAGTGAGATACTTAATTCATACACCAAACTTTGGCATTTGGTATCCTAAGAGGTCATCTTTTGATCTTGTTGGCTACTCCGACTTGTACTATGCCGGTGACAAGGTTGATAGAAAGTCCACTTCGGGTACTTGTCAATTTCTTGGTAGATCCCTTGTATCTTGGTCTTCCAAGAAACAAAACTCGGTATCCTTATCCACCACCGAAGCGGAATACATTGCCGACGGATCATGTTGTGCTCAATTACTTTGGATGACCCAAACTCTTAAGGATTATGGGACACGTGTGAAACATGTTCCGTTGCTTTGTGACAATGAAATTTCTATTAAGATTGCTCACAATCCCGTGCAATATTCTCGAACTAAGCATATTGAAGTTCGTCATCATTTCATTCAAGATCATGTTGCTAAAGGAGATATCAATCTTAAGCATGTTCGTACCGATAAGCAATTGGCGGATATATTCACCAAACCACTTGATGAAAAGATATTTTGCCGTTTGAGAGGTGAATTGAATATCATTTATGCCTCAAACTTGGAATAGAAATTCTATTTGGATACATGCAAGGCATGAGCCTCTCTATGACTAATCCTTGATATTTCTCTTATGATGATGATCAATTATCTTGGATGTATTTCTTGCACCCTTGCATGCTATCTAACCCGTGTAGGTACTTGGATGAGCCTCAATCTAGGAAATTGCAAGTCACTCAAATCCCAAGAAATTTCTACATCACCAAGTTCCTATAATTTGGTTGTTGACCTCAAGGAAGCAAGAACTCACTCACCATCTCCTTTGACTATTTCAACATATCAAATTTCATGATTGTCAATTTGGATACACAAGTGCTCTTCCTTGCCAAACTAACCCATGTAGGAAGATGAGCTTCAACTCCTAGTGGTGCTCCCAACTCTTGATGAACTTCATCAATAATGAGCATCCAACACAGGTTCAACTACATGATCAAGATCAACAGCACAACCCAAGGTACGCCATTCCATCTTAGAGAAGCTTTACTCCAAGTCATGAGTTAAAGCAACTCAACAAGATGTGAATACATCAAAATGCTTAAACGAAAAATGGCAACCCCATTTTGAGCTTAAACGATGAGTATGACCTATGATCAAGTGATTTCACTTGACTCCTCAGTCAATATACTCTAACATAGGTGACTTTGCCACCGACCATTTCTAGATGAAGTTCTCTAGTGTTCTTTTTGCATAGTTGATTTTCCATTTGCATGTTCTCTTGCCTTTATGTCTCTTTTCTAAATAAAATAAAACTTCATCTAGATCTTTCTTTTATTTCTGTGTTTCTGTAGTTAATTCATTGCAAATCTTTATGAAAATTCCTTGCAAATCATTGTGAAATTTCATTTGCCAAGTGAGCTGAGTTGATTTTTTTTTGCTCCTTGTTGAACTCGGTCTCACCGATCCAAGCCCAACGGCTAGACCGAAATACAAGGTTCCCTTGTACATAGTTCATTGGTACAACCGACAAGGACTAGCTCGGTCTCACGGATGAGCACATCCTATGACTCTGCTATCTCGGAGTCACCGATGGAAACAAATAGCCGTCAATGATTTCAACTCTGAGAAAACATTCTGTCATTTGACATTGCCTATTTCTCTTCAGCTCCACTCAATGATTCTTTTCCTCTATCAGCATCATAAGCTACCTTTTGCTTTGTAGTGACTCTCAAGGACCACACCTACTTGGCTCATGTTCCAGAAGTACCCTTCTTGGAAATTGATGTCAAAGGGAGCGAGAGAGTACATCAAAGCTTATCAAATGAGCACATCTAAGCTCTTCTACAGATGCTTGTTAACAAAGAGGAGAGAAGTCACATGTCTTTAAGAGGGGAAGACATGTTAGTATGATTGATTCTAGTTTTGCTCTTTATCTTTGCTCTGATCTCATTGCTCCGATTTTATCTCACCCTACCTTCTCCCATTACCCAATATCAGATTCAGGGGGAGAAAGAGTCTTTGTCTATGGGGAGAAAAATCTTTGGAACCTATTGCACATCTTTAAATCTTTGGGGACATGTCTATATCTAAATGAAGTACTCATTTTTTAGTACTCACCCATTACATGTCATCCCAGTCTTGGTATTCTTGTGGATCCTTAAAACTGCTTTATTTGGAGTGTTCTTGTGTTATCTAACCCTGTTTTCTCAAGTCTACTGCCTCAAAGGTCAGCTCAAGATCACAAGGTAAGTATATGCATCACACTCATGTGCATGATGATCTCTTGCTATTGCACATATTGTTTGCAAGAGGAAATCATAAACATTAAGGTACATTTCTCAACAACATTATTTACTCTGATGCATATAGCCAAGATACATGTAACTCTCTGCTTACTCTGTCATGTTATGCATTCACATGTTCTTATATTCTATCTTCACATGATTGCATACATGTAGGGGGAGCTTATGCATGTTACATGTTCCTCCAAAGCTTTACCTGCTACTCTTCATATCATTTACTTAAAGCTTTGATGTATGTTGCCATCAATTACCAAAAAGGGGGAGATTGAAAGCACAAGTGCTCCCTAGGTGATTTTGGTAATTAATGTCAACATATCTCTTGTTGGACTAATAGTTTTATCTAATGTATTTCAGACAAGTTGAACAATGGCGTGGAAAGGACAAGAGTATGTGGAACCCCTTCAAGGTGCTAAGGACAAAGATTGGCAAAAGCTCAAGACTCTTCTTCTTCTTTATTTTAGTGATCCAAGATCACATTGAGTCCATAGGAAAGCCAATACTATTAAAAGGGGATGAGGTGTTGCTTAATGGCTTGCTTGCTCAAATGCTTAGTGATATTGCTCCAAAACCCTCAACCACTTTCTCCATCGAAATATGTCAAAATCCTAAATTCCAACTCGGCCCCACCGATTCTTTTTATCCGGCGCCACCAAGTTCATATGACATAGCCTCTGCCAGAAAGCCTAACAGTTCGGTCTCACCGATATGGGTCTCAGTCTCACCGAGATGGCCCTGCCAACACTCTATGACTTGTTGCATTTATTTTGGTCTCACCGAGTAATGCAATTGGTCTCACCGAGTTGGCTTGGCAAATTCTCTATTGCCTTGTTGCTTCACTTCGGTCTCACCGAGTTGATGCAATCGGTGCCACCGAGATGATGCTTGCCCTAAAGCCCTAGCACATCAGTCCCACCAAATTGTTCCCGTCGGTCCCACTGAGATTCCTAACGTTCACATTTTGAACTAATCGGTGCCATCGAGTTTAATCATTCGGTCTCACTGAGATGGCTCAAATGTGTGTAACAGTTGGATTTTGTGTGGAGGCTATATATACCCCTCCACCCCCTTCTCCATATGTGAGAGAGCCATCAGAACATGCCTACGCTTCCACCATACATTTTCTGAGAGAGAACCACCTACTCATGTGTTGAGATCAAGATATTCCAATCCTACCACAAGAATCTTGATTTCTAGCCTTCCCCAAGTTGCTTTCCACTCAAATCATCTTTCCACCATAGCCAAATCTGTGAGAGAGAGTTGAGTGTTGGGGAGACTATCATTTGAAGCACAAGATCAAGGAGTTCATCATAAACACACCATCTATTACCTTTTGGAGAGTGGTGTCTCCTAGATTTGTTAGGTGTCGCTTGGGAGGCTCCGTCAAGATGTGGAGTTGAACCAAGCAGTTTGTAAGGGCAAGGAGGTTGCATACTTCATGAAGATCTACCCGAGTGAGGCAAGTCCTTCATGGGCAATGGCCATGGTGGGATAGACAAGGTTGCTTCTTCATGGACCCTTCGTGGGTGGAGCCCTTCATGGACTCTCGCGGCCGTTACCCTTCGTGGGTTGAAGTCTCCATCAACGTGGACGTACGATAGCACCACCTATCGGAACCACGCCAAAAATCTCCGTGTCTTCATTGCGTTTGGAAACTCCAAACCCACTCCTTTACTTTCCTGCAACTTGCATGCTTTACTCTTTCTGCTGCATATACTGTTGTCATGCTTGCTTGAAATTATTGTGAATGCTTAAACTTGTGCTAAAACTCAACCTTAACTTTAAGAATTTAAAAACTGCTAATTTTGCTTGTTAAGGGTCTAATCACCCCCCTCTAGACCCCTCTTATCGATCCTATCAATATCCTCCCAAGGAACACTAGGTATAGGCAAAGGCATATATAAACCATGAGGATTGAGTCGTGACTTAGCTTTTGGACATGTAGTGCAGCGAGCAAGAAAACACTCGACATCCCGTCTCATCTTTGGCCAAAAGAAATGTGTAGCAAGTACGTCCTCCGTCTTCTTCACACCAAAGTGTCCCATTAATCCTCCTCCATGCCCCTCCTGCAACAACAAAAGATGAACGGAGCTAGCTGGAATGCATAGCTTGTTAGTAGGAACACAAATCCATTGTTAACAACGAACTTGTTCCATGTTCTTCCTTCTTTACAATTCTGCATTACATCTCTAAAATCAACATCATGCACATATTGATCTTTGATGGTCTCCAAACCAAATATTTTAAAATCAAGTTGTGAAAGCATAGTATAGCGATGAGACAATGCATCAACAATAACATTTTCTTTACCCTTCTTGTGTTTAATGACAAAAGGGGAAGTCTCAATGAATTCAACCCATTTAGCATGTCTACGATTCAGTTTAGCTTGACTTTTAATATGTTTCAAAGATTCATGATTAGAATGTATAACAAATTCTTTGGGCCATAAATAATGTTGCCATGTTTCTAAAGTCCGAACGAGAGCATATAATTATTTATCATAATTAGAATAATTCATACTAGGCCCACTCAATTTTTCAGAAAAGTATGCAACAGGTTTGCCATCTTGTAATAACACACCTCCTAATCCAATTCCACGAGCATCACATTCAAGCTCAAAAGTCTTATTAAAATCAGGAAATTGGAGTAATGGAGCATGTGTCAACTTATTTTTCAATACCATGAAGGCTTCTTCCTATGCGGTACCCCAAACAAAAGGCACATCCTTCTTTGTAAGCTCATTGAGAGGTGCAGCAATGGTGTCGAAATCTCTCACAAAACGCCTATAGAAACCAGCGAGGCCAAGAAAACTCCTCACTTGTGTGACTGTTTTGGGCTGCGGCCAACTCTCAATAGCTTCAATCTTGGCTTTATCAACTTCAATTCCCTGCGGATTAACAACATAGCCAAGAAAAGATACTCGGTCGCTGCAAAAGGTGCACTTCCCAAGGTTACCAAACAAACGTGCATCACGTAGAGCAATAAAAACATCACACAAATGTTCCAAATGTTCCTCCAAAGATCTGCTATAAATTAGTATATCATCAAAATAGATTACCACAAATCGTCCAATGAAAGCACGTAAAACTTCGTTCATTAATCTCATGAAAGTACAAGGTGCATTAGTTAACCCAAAAGGCATGACTAACCACTCATATAATCCAAACTTAGTTTTAAATGTTGTTTTCCATTCATCCCCCAATTTCATATGAATTTGATGGTATCCACTATGCAAATCAACTTTGGAGAATATTGTAGAGCCACTCAATTCATCAAGCATATCATCTAGCCTAGGAATAGGATGACAATAATGCAATGTTTTTTTTTTAGGGTACAATAATGCAATGTTGGGGATATCACTTATCGGTCGCCCCAAGATATGGGGTAAATCGGTCAGTTTATCGGCATATCAGTCTATTTATCGCCATATCGGCCGATTTATCTTATTGGTCGAACACCGATAAGAGATAAATCGGACGATTTATCAGCATATCGAAAGATATCTCGAACAGTGCAATAATGAATAGTAATATTATTAATGCCTCTACAATCAACACACATACGCGATGTACCATCCTTTTTCGGCACTAGAATAATAGGAACAGCACAAGGACTAAGGGATTCACATATATAACCTTTGTCGAGCAGCTCCTGGACTTGACGCATAATCTCCTTTGTCTCCTCTGGATTGGTACGGTATGGTGCACGGTTGGGTACTGATGCACTGGGAATTAAGTCAATCTAATGCTCAATCCCTTGAATAGGTGGTAATCCCGGTGGCACGTCTTGTGGAAAGACATCAGCAAACTCCTGCAAAATGTTAGTGACAGCAGGAGGCAAAGAGGAAGGCACGTCCTCGAATGAAAATAATGCCTTTTTGCACACAAAAGCATAGCAAACAGATTTGTTGCAATCTAGATCATCAATATCAGATTTGGTGGCAAGTAAACATCCACTTTTTAATTTAATTTCAGAAGCAACACTAGATGGTTTATTATTAGGTTTCATTTGTTGCTCAAATTCTTTTGCCACTATCTGATTTTCACTCTTATTTTGCTCCTGTTTTGCTTTACTAGCTCGATTAATATCATCTTTCAAAATGGAATCAGGAGTCATAGGAAGCAAAGTAATATGTCTATCCTTATGAATAAGAGTATACTAATTGTTTCTACCATGGTGTACATAATTTTTATCAAATTGCCATGGTCTACCAAGTAATAAAGAACATGCTTTCATGGGTACCAAATCACAATCAACATAATCAGCATATGTAGCGATACTAAAATGCGCATGAACAGTATGTGTTACCTTAACCTTGCCGCTGTTGTTGAACCATTGGATGTAGTAAGGATGTGGATGTGGTCTTAAGAGATAGCTTCTCCACCATCTCCATGCTAGCCAAGTTGTTGCAGCTCCCTCCATCTATGATGACGCGAACAGAACACTCCTTCACAACTCCCTTTGTATGGAACAAATTATGCCTTTGATTTTGCTCAGCTTGTGTGACCTGCACACTCAAAACACGTTGAGCAACTAAACTTTCATACCTGTCAGCCTCTTCAGCAGCCATGTATTGTGTCTCATGTTCAGAATCATCTCCACCGTGTTCTTCCCTTGTAATAAGAGCCAAAATCTCCTCATTAGTCACTAGCAGACTCATGCCCAGCATCCTCAGTAGCAATCATCACATGCTGAGATTTACATTCTCTCGCATAACAACCTCTTCCCTTACAACGATGACAAATAATATCATGTGTGTGCCCAGTTGATGCCATGGATGAAGAAGAGCTCTGTGCAGGCCCGGCAGGTGTGCTCTTGGCAGATAGTGGTGGTCGTGCCTGCTTTCTTGTATCACGGCTGGAGGTGGCAGCTGACAGAGGTGCCGGCGCAGTAGAATGTGTGGAAGTAGAGGATGCACATGGTGTCCATGATGAAGGTCGACCTGCAGAAAAGTTAGTCTGCGCCAATGCTTGTCGATCCTGCACTTCACGTTCAGCTTTGCAAGAAAGATGGAATAAACGAGTGATATTGTTATACTCCATATACTCTAAAATGGTCTGAATCTCTCTATTTAATCCACCCATAAAACGTGCAAGCATAGCTTAATTATCCTCAACAATACCACATCTAATCATGCCAGTTTGTAATTACTGATAATATTCTTCTACAAAAAAATTCCTTGTCTTAAACACTGCAACTTTGTAGTAATTCACGTTGATAATATGGTGGAACCCAACGAGTACGCATAGCAGCTTTCAAAGCAGCCCAAGTAGTTGGGATATTATTCGGATATAATCTACGATGTTCAGACCACCACACACAAGCAAAACTAGTGAATGCACAGAGAGCAGCAGCAACACGTCTCTCTTCGGGATATTGTAAACATGTAAAACATTGTTTAGTTTCTAACTCCCAAGTAAGATATATATTAGGATCATATCTACCCTCAAATGGTGGAATATTAAATTTTAGTTTAGGGAGATAGTCAGGATCTCATACCTAAGGTGGTGGTGTACCCTACCGTTGCGATTATATGCATGTGGACGACCTGGTGGTGGTGCTGGTGGTTACACGTAGTCCTGATTTTGATCAACCTCATCCTCGTAATCGCCCTCATAAACGTCCTCCACCTTAGTGGTAGCAGCAGCGGCGGCGGCACCAGAATTTTGTCCTTCCTCAAGAGGAACACGCCTCGCTCGATGGAGGGCTGGATCGCGACATGGAGGTGGTTGTTATTGGTGGTGTTGTTGTTGTTGTTGCAGCGGTGCAACCGGTGGAGCTAGACGCGCAAGCACTTCAACGAACTTGGCATCCAACTTGTTGTCAATTGTCTTCTCAATGTCATCAATCCTCGCTAATGCCTTGCCAAAACTGGTCATCACGTCTTCTACCTGTTGACCCAACATTTCCTGGAATTTATCATGGAGCTCCTTGTTCGTCATGTTCTCCCAGTCCAGCTCATCCGCTTGTGATCCTGGCATGGTTAGCAGCAAGAGAAACACACAATAATATGATCCTACGGACTACTAGGAAGTGGAGGTGGTATTGTGGAAAATTACAAATCCGTCAAGCGAATCTCAAATTCTTACCAGTTCTTACCCAGCAGCAAGCAGTGATCAGCAACCGTTGTAGTCAAAACTCTAAAAGCTTGGATAAAGTGATTGCCAGGTGGTGTCAAGCGCACGACGTAGATGTATGTGGAGCTGGGAAGGCTTATAATATAGTAGCAAAAAGGGTCAGCAATAATCAATTCAGAGATGCAACGTTGAATAAACGCTCAACGACGGTACTGTGCTAATCCTAGGCTAGACCGTGCTAGAGACACGAGCCTAGAACACTAACAAAATCACGGTGCTGCACGTAAACAAGGGAGGAGCACACTCTGATTTTTTATTTTTTTTCACTTTTTTTGCACTTTTTCCCTCTCTTTTTTTTTGCCCCGCAACATTTTTTTTTTGAAAAAGTCTACAAATGGCCTAAAAACTGCCTAGCCAGAATTTTCAGACTTAGTTTTTTTTATAGTTTGGAACTATTTTTTCTTCTGCGGGCGGCACGGAAGTTGGGGAGTCTGACTTGGTCACGACTCGGAGTATGGCGTGCTCTGGAAATCTAAAACAAAGAAACAAATACTAGACTCAGACTAGGAATGGTGGCAGAGATGAATCTGGTGGAAACTCGGACTGGTGGCGGATATATGTAGGGCGGTGGAACACAGACTGGCGGCGAATCTGTGATGGAAGTGGACTCGGATTAGCGTGATGGTGGTGGATATGTGGTATATAGCAGCGGTGATGATGATGGTGGTATATGGCAACGGTGACGACGATGGTAGTATATGGCAGCGATGAGGACGATGGTGGTATATGGCAGCGGTGATGACGATGGTGCGGCGGCGGCGTGACAACTAGTGAACAGAACTCAAAACTCTAAAGGACTAGACACTAAGACCAACAACTTGACACGATGATGCAACCACAAATTCAACAAAGCAAATACAGAAAAGATTATGCTATTGCTCAGATTGGTTTGGATATGATGAACTAACCCTAATTTTTTTTGGCTTTTTCATGGACTGTAGGTATGAAGAACAGACTCGATCTAAACTATGAAAAAACTAGAAAAATCTTAGCGAGCAACCTGGCTCTGATACCACTTGATGGAGGCAAAGGTGTCCCATCTTTCGTTGAGATGGTGGCTATCATTTTTGCTGGAGTAGACTTTGATGATCCGACTATGAACGTGCAAGGACGTCGCGCCTTAGCAGTCGCTAAAACAACTCTGAGAGGTTATTGACCACGCTGGAGCATGATCAACCTGACCACGAAGGTCTGTTTCCTGCACGCAAACGAAGAAGAAGAGAGAAACTGAAATTGCAATATGGATATTGCGAATATAAGAGAAAAGCTTTATTAATGAAGGTGGGGTTCTGTGACGTCTTGGTTTGGTCGTTGAACACAAACGAAGTACGCGAAGTTGCAGCTATGGCGAACTTTTGATCTAAACAAAACCCAAAGTCTAAATGGTGCTTTAAGGGCTATATTTGTAGGGGGGAAGAGAGCGGATTTCATCCCCCCTGGCAAGGTGGGACTAAAACACCTCCTGAGTCGTTTCCCCTACAATACGTCTCTAAAAAATAGCCTATATGTAGTATTTCGAAATTACATGGGCCTGGCCCAAAAATAAGGTGGTGCAACACCCATATTAAGCTATGGATGAAATTTATGAAAGGGCATCTTGTATATTTCATCATGCACTTATACGTTATCATGGTGGCTCCAAAATGCTGAAAACTCCACCAGAAACTCCGTTCTTGTTCCCCTTGCACATGCCATCATCTCCATGCTTGATCATACTCCAACATTCATCCTTCTTGTCCATGCTAGGCCCTTCATTTGAAAGCAAAACAAATGTATCCAATTTAGGCAGTATCATATTCTCATGAACATTAGAATCATTACCAAGAAACGAAAGTACCTGGTAATTTAATTGGCGTGCGCGAGCTCTAGTAATTGGTCCCATGTATGTAACAGTAGGGGTTGTAGGTGTAACTGTGGAAGTGATGTCCTCATCACAAGGTATTCTTTCGGTATCGGGGAGTTGCATGATCTCAAGGTCGAAGGAATATGTATTTGACATTAAGAAAGCAGTAGCAATAAACTGAACGATCATATGCTAAGCTAACAGATGGGTCTTGTCCATCACATCATTCTTCTAATGATGTGATCCCGTTATCAAATGACAACTCATGTCTATGGTAAGGAAACCTTAACCATCTTTTGATCAACGAGCTAGTCTAGTAGAGGCTTACTAGGACTTGGTATTTTCTTATGTATTCACACATGTATTTAAGTTTCCAATCAACACAATTATAGCATGAATAATAAACCTTTATCATGATTAAGGAAATATAATAATAACCACTTTATTATTTCCTCTAGGGCATATTTCCAACAGGCCACATGTCCGTTCATGAGAGGGTCAGAATTAAACGCAACGCCGGCCGAGCTCCCTCTATTTAAATGAGGCCTGACGCTGACCAAGCTCCTCCCGTCCGCCCTGTATTTAAACAAGGCCAGACGTTGGGCAAGAATCACACCCCTCCGCCGCTCCACTATCTCCTCCTTCACCATTTTCTTCACTCTCTCGATGGCCTCCGGATACGAGTGAGGCAACTCACTGCTCCACCTTCCTCGCCCAGCCCGACAGAGCCAGTTGCCGCCCCAAGCTGGCGTGTGGTTCAACAACTCGCTGCTCCAGGACAACTCGATGAGGAGTGGAGAGTTGCTCCACGCCGGCATGGAAGGGAGCACGATGGCACGGGCGTCGTCGCTGCCATCGACAATGTTGCGTCGTACCACGCCACAAATGTCTGCGGCCGCGCCTCCCGTGTCTGCGGTGGCGCACCTCCCATGCCCGCGGCAGCACCATGCAGACAGAGACAGAAGCCAGGTGCGTGGAGAGAGACGAGTCAGTGGCCAGGGCCTCCGTGTCTGCCGCCATCACCTGTTGAGGAGAAGTAGAACACGGGAGGCCCCCGCCGCTTGGGTCCCATGAAGGCCACCGCCGAGGCGACGACTGCGTACACAAGCGGTGTCTTGCCCGGTTCGCCTCTTGTAAGGACCTTCGTTGACCCCGCAAGTGTCTGCCGGACATGAGGAAGACAAAGGGATCTGCGGCGACCATTCAGAGTAGGTATTAATTATACCTCCAGAGCCAGACTAGCACTGCTTAGTTGATGTAAATGTAATGAAATCCGTCATGTTTATATGAAAAATCCGGTATTTGTATATGAAATCCGTCATGTTTATACGAAATCTGACCGTGTTTGCATGAATTTCATCTGGTTGGTTTGAGTTGTTGTCAAAATGTATGCCGTTGGCATTGGATGTTGTCCTCCGGCATCAATGTCCGCGGACTAGTCCCCCGCTGTCCGCGGGAGGAAATTTGCTGGCTACCGTTGGAGATGCTCTTATGCTGGAAATAATAGAGTCGCGTCAAATCCATTTGAGTTAATTGCATGTATGGTTCTCAAAAATAAAAAGTTAATTGCATGTACAGTACATGACTTGCAGAGTGGATACAGATTCATACAAAAACTTAAAAATGAAACATATCAATCCTTAATCTTGTATTCTAAGTACTCTGTGGGTTCCACTGTCAGTAGAGTAGAAAAAGAAGTATATATAAAAATATATATAAAACTAAAGATTCTGACAGAATTCGAACTCAGGTCATCGCGTTGTGAGCATCGAGAGCTAACCAGTCCACCAGATGTTCCTTCTTGAGGAAGTAAGAGATATCTGTCTTTTTATATAGTTACTGTGATAATTGGTTTAAAGTGATATATTTTATGTCTGCCTTGAATGATCTCGAATTCATTAGCAGTAACAAAGGATAAGGTTGCCTAGTTAATTAACATAAAACTGGGCAAAAACCGTCACATCAGGCATGTAAAAACAAGACACACTGGGCGAGCTGGCTACACACACAAGAACACACACATATTTTTGAACATAAAAGCGTCTTCGAGGTTGCAATTCGGCGTCATTGTCACTACACCTGTGCGCATGCGACTCCGACCCCACCATCAACGACCACAGAGAAATCGACATATCGAGGCGGGCTACGGAGAGAAATATGTATCGAGAGTGTGTGAGCGAGGCACAGAGACGCAACTAGCGAGTGTGTGTATATGTGTGTGTGTGTTTGAGAGAGAAGCCAGTAGATAGATTAAGATCAAGATCGAGGTGTCACCCTGCTCCTGTCTTTTTGGGGGGGGAGGGAGAGAAAGACGTATCGAGAGTGTGTGTGTGTGTGTGTGTGTGTGCTAGGCACAGAGACACAACTAGCGAGTGTGTGTGTGTGTGTGTTTGAGAGAGAAGCCAATAGATAGATTAATATCAAGATCGAGGTGTCACCCTGCTCCTTCAGTGTCAGGAAGGTGGGGGGGAGGGTGCCTGTGACACTTAGAGAGAGAGAAAGAGAAAGGGAGTTTGTGTGTTACATATCTATAGCAGGGGATAGGTAGATAGCATGTGTGCGAGGCATACTTGAAGTATCAGGGAGATAAACAAGCGTGTGTGCATGCAAGTGCCGGGAAAAAATGAAGAGAGAAACAATGTGTGTGTGTGTGTGTGAGCGAATTCTTCTCGAAATCTAAAAACAAAAGGTGCTCTACTGGAATTCCATTGTATGCATTCATATGGTTCTGGGACTCAAGTTGACAAAGAGAGCGTATGTGTTTTGTTTGAGAGACTTTCAAGACGAGGTAGAAAGACGAATTCTAACCTAGATGGAGGGAGAGAAATAGACAAAGTGCGTGTGTGTGACTGAGATGACCACAAAGAAAGGAGATTTGTATGTGTGTGTGAGAGAGAGAGATTGCACAATTCATTCACGTATCACTATCTAACGGTCGAGGATGTGCCTCACCTGAATATAATCCATAATGTATCGTGGTTGAAGATACAATATCGATTCAATGCTATAAAGATTGGACACTCACATATCGCATAAGTTATTTTTTCAAATAGCCTTTTGCAATTGTGCATGCCAAAGTTATAGTGATATTTCTTCAAACAACCACTGTAGTTACCATGTACATGCACCATTGTTAGTGTTGCATTCAAATTTATTAGTTTTGGATGATTTAAGGTTCTATTATGAAGTAATATATGTAATATTCATATATGAATTCAACGGGTACTGCAATTTATGAAATGGAGGCCATGTAATCATATGAGGTAACACTTTTAAGTAGCGGACTATAATATCCATTTCTTTTGTGCATCTATAGTATCCATTTGTTACTGTCCAATATAATTAAAATTAACACGTCAATGCATTGTGTTTACAATAAATAACCAATGGCACAAAATTATATATTTACACGAGAAATACATAGGCTGAGCGTTTACTCCGTTTTTATGAACGCGCCTCAGATACACCCGTACGGTCAGCCACGCCCGTGTGATCGTAACAAGTTATCGGTGCATCATCTGGAGTTATTGTCTTTTATTCTGGGGTGTACTTCATACTAGTTATTAAATACTCACGTGTGCCCCGTGTACACAGTCTCGCATGACCAGCTTCCCGCTAGCACTGTCCAAAATTAGTTGAAAGTGGATACGAACGATCCCGCGGGCGGCAAAATCTCCCGCCTCCTTCTAAAATTTCCGCGACCAAGTCTATAGCATGCGAAATTCCCCTTTTGTCCTTGGTACACGGAGAACAATACGACCCTCATTTACATAATAGGTCGGGTTTGCTTTGGTAACTTCCGGTTCCCCTGACCACAAGGCACCCCTATTTACTCTCCCCTCCCGCAAAAATGACTACTCCACAACACCAGAGCATCTTACATCACACCGTCCTTACTTCATCGACGGTTCTATCCCTTCCCTCTCAAAATCCTAGACTACTCATCCACCGACGTACCAGAGCCCATTCACTGCTGGTGTCGTCCACCTCGCCGGATCTGCTTCTTCGGCCGCATCTACCGCTCCCACCTCCCCTAGAAACAACAGACTGCTCATCCACCACTGTACCACAACCCATTCAGTGCCGGCCTTGTCCATCGCAACGGATCTTCTTCTCTGGTGCTTCCATCAACTACAGCGCATCTACAACAGCTCCTTCCTACACTGCGCCGAAGCCGCTTCATCCACACCCCCGGAGCCGCCTCACTGACGCCCCCGTCGACGGCCCCAGATCCACTTCATCGACACCACCCTCAACCCTACCGGAGCTGCTTCGCCGACACCATCCTCAATCCTACCGGAGCAGCTTCACCGGCACCATCCTCAACCCTGCCGGAGCCGCTTCGACGACTCCCAAGTCCATGGCCTCAGATCCGCTTTGTCAACACCCTCATCCACCCTACCAGAGTAGCTTCCCGATGCTCTCGTCCACGACTGCGGATCCGCATTGTCGGCACCATCCTCAACCCTACCACCGGAGCAGCTTCACCGACGCCCTCGTCCACGACCTTAGATCCGCTTCGTCCACACCATCATCAAAACTACCAGAGCCGCTTCACAAATACCCTCGTCCATGGTCCTAGATATCCTTGCTGGACCTCGACAGCCACCGCAGCATCATCACCCTTCACGTTTCTAACCTGACTCCCACCGTCTGGCATGATGCCAAGCACCCGCCGCGACCTAGTTACTGGTGAAAGTGCATTATATTGACTAGAGGGGGGTGAATAGGCAATTTTTACAAATTCGTCACTGAGGAATTTCTACTTGAGGGATTTGCTAAGTGACGAAATACAAGCAGCGGAAAAAGTACTCAAGTGCATGCATAACAAGGTAGTAGCATAGTCATCATAATGAAATGAAACATACACAGAGCACAAGTAGCATGTAAACAGGATAAGCAGGCAGAAGACAAGGTGACTGAAGAAATAGGGTTGAGGAAATTGAGAAAGTCTTCAGTCAAAGTCTTCAAACAATAACGATCAAGTTCAACAAAAGGTAAATGAGGAATTGAAAGGGTTGAGGAAATAGAACCAGTAGCTCAGTGAAGACAATGATTTGGTAGACCAGTTCCAACTGCTGTGACAGTTGTACGTCTGGTTGGAGCGGCTTGGTATTTAAACCAACGGACACACAGTCCCAGGACACACGGTCCTTACCGTATTCTCCTTGACCTAAGGTCACACAGACCTCGCCCAATCACTCGTGGTAAGTCTTCAAGGTGACTTCCAAACTGTCACAAACTCGGTCACCCGGTGATCCACAATTCCTCTTGGATGCTCTAGACCATGATGCCTAACCATCTGGAAGATGCACAGTCTTCAACGGTAAAAAGCGTTGGCTCCACACAGGAACAATCTCTTCAGTGATGTTCAATCACTTTGGGTTTTAGGTGTAGGGGTTTTGGGTTTTTCCTCACTGATGATTTTCTCTCGAAGTCCTTGGAGGATGGGATGCTCTAAATGACAAGTGTCAATCTATATCTGAGCAGCCAACCAACTAGTGGTTGAGGGGGCGGCTATTTATAGCCAGGGAGCAACCTGACATGATAAGTCATAAATGCCACTAATGATATGACCATTATGTGGATAAGATATTTGGACAGCTGGCGCAAGGCACACCAATGGTCGAAAATTCGAACCATGAAATTCCTCAGGGATATCATGTTCCTCACTACAGGCAATCACATTGGCGAAATCCTAACTCCTCAGTCAGAATAAATTACTCAGAGACCAGAAGAGCTTCGTCTCTGTCATTGAACAAGTTGACTAAACTGCAAGAGATTTCCAAAGGCTTCACTCGAAGGATTGGGTATGTGTAGTGATACGTCTCCGTCGTATCTATAATTTTTTATTGTTTCATGCCAATATTATACAACTTTCACATATTTTTGGCAACATTTTATATGATTTATTGGACTAACCTATTGATTCAGTGCCCAGTGCCAGTTCCTGTTTGTTGCATGTTTTTTTGTTTCACAGAAAATCCATATCAAATGAAGTCCAAACGCGATAAAAATATACGGAGAATTATTTTGGAATATATGTGATTTTTGGGACTTGGAATTAACGCAAATGGGGGCCCACAGCCCCCACAAGACACCAGGGCGCGCCCCAGGGGCCAGGCGCGCCCTGGTGGGTTGTGCCCTCCTCGGATGTCGGTTGGAGCTCTACTTCGGGTACAAGGAAGCTTATATCCGGAAAAAATTTATGTTAAAATCTCAGCGCAATCGGAGTTACGGATCTCCGGGAATATAAGAAACAGTTTTCGGCCAGATATGGAGAACGCGAAACAGAAGAGAACAGAGAGGGAGATCCAATCTCGGAGGGGCTCCCGCCCCTCAGCCGCCATGGAGGCCATGGACCAGAGGGGGAACTCTCCTCCCATCTAGGGGGGAGGCCAAGGAAGAAGAAGAAGAAGGAGGGGGGCTCTCTCCCCCTCTCTCCCGGTGGCGCCGGAGTGCCGCCGGGGCTAGGATCGTGATGGCGATCTACATCAACATTCTTGCTACCGTCAACACCAACTTTCTCCCCCTCTATGCAGCGGTGTAACACCTCTTCTCCCCGATGTGATCTCTACTTAAACATGGTGCTCAACTCCATATATTATTTCCCAATGATCTATGGTTATCCTATGATGTTTGAGTAGATCCATTTTGTCCTATGGGTTAATCGTGATCTTGGTTGGTATGATTGTATATTTTATTTATGGTGTTGTCCTACGGTGCCCTCCGTCTCATGCAAACATGAGGGATTCCCGCTGTAGGGTGTGGTAATATGTTCATGGTTTGCTTATTGTCAGTGTTGCGGGGGTGACAGCTGCCTAAACGTGGATGAGTGGGTTATGGCGTATGGGAGTAAAGAGGACTTGATACTTAATGCTATGGTTGGGTTTCATGACCTTAATGATCTTTATTAGTTGCGGATGCTTGCTAGGGGTCCAATCATAAGTGCATATGATCCAAGTAGAGAAAGTATGTTAGCTCAGGCCTCTCCCTCATATAAAATTACAAGAATGATTACCGGTACTTGTTATTGATTGCCTAGGGACAAATGAATTCTTGTTGACAAAAGCTATCCACTTTTATTGCCTTGCAATTTATTCATAGTTTTATTCTCGCAAAGTACTCGTAGTTTTATTCTTGCAAAATAGTTTCATACTTGTTCTAGGTAAAGCAAACATTAAGTGTGCGTAGAGTTGTATCGGTGGTCGATAGAACTTGAGGGAATATTTGTTCTGCCTTTAGCTCCTCGTTGGGTTCGACACTCTTATTTATCGAAGTAGGCTACAAATGATTCCCTATACTTGTGAGTTAACATGTAGGCTTTGAGATGAGCATCACTTGGAAAAGTTTCCTTAGTATTACCTCGACCCCCTTTAACAGTACTGTGTTTCCTATGACTCAAAAGAAGGAAATGGAACTATGAAAACAAAAGTCTTCATGCTTCATAGTCCTCGCATCAATATCTTCGAGGTCACACCAATTTCCTCATTTTCAAAGTCTTCAAGAAAAGCAGAAAGTCTTCAGATGAAGAAATTCATTTGTAGGGGTCGACATTCATCGGATATATCAAACTCCTCAGATGCACTTACAAACACATTAGTCCCTTAACCTATGGTTCTTTAATACACCAAAATCACTAAGGGGCACCAGATGCACTTACAATCTCCCCCTTTTTGGTGATTGATGACAAATAGGTTAAGTTTTCAATGGGGATAAACATATGAAGTGTAAATACTGATTTTGAGGAAATTGCAAGATATAGAAGAACTTCCCCTGAAGATGTGCATATTTGAGGAATTTGCTTTGGATTGCAAATGCACATGGTAGGATAAAATCATGGAGATCTCCCCCTATATCTTGTAATCCATTCACGCATTTAACATATAGTATGAAGAATTTGAACTGCATGATGGAAAATGGTGTCTGACGAAATTCAGCATGCGTGCATTAAGGAACTTGAGGAAATAAGCATGCAGAAAGCAGTTCAAAAGTGTCAGACCACCATCGGACTTAAGTTTACAACTCATCAAACAAATACTTTAGAAGAACGAGAGTTATAACTTAAACAAAAACAACCCATATATAGAGACCCGCTTGAAGACTAACTCAAATTTCTCCCCCTTTGTCATCAAGTGACGAAAAAGGGATGAAAATTAAGGACTAACGCCCCTGAAGAATATCACCTTGAAGGTGGTGGAGGAGCGCTAGTGTTGTCGGGGTCTTTTGTCGGAGTAGGGCCTGCCGCAGTGTCGTCGAGGTCCTCCGCTTCATCCGTCGCACGTGATGAAGAATATGAACTTGTGACCAGCTGAGGAACTTTGACTTTCTTGAATTTCTTCGAAGGAGGATGTGACCAGTCAAAGTTCTGTTGAAAGCCCATTTGCTTGAGGTCTTTGTCCATGTAAAGTTGGGAAAGTATGGCCCAAGTGCCGTCGAAGATTTCATGCACATAGTAATGGTTCTTCTTCACACTGTTCTGAGTGACAGTCATGTTCTGAAGAATTGAACCAAATTGACACTTTACCCAATTGTGATTTCAATCGAGTTTCTAGTGAAGACTTAGAAGAAGTTCATGATCAGTCATCACACGCGGGGCAGTGGCTTGAGGATTTTGCCCTGTGGCTTTTGCAGTGGAGACTTGTGTGGCAGAGTCGCCATTGGTGGAGTAAGATGGAGCCTTACGAAATTGACCATCCAATGGACGAGTGCCTTCATCAATGACAACAACCTTTCCTTTTTCATGAACTGAGGAAATTGTCCTTTTGAGGACTTCAATTGGAGGCAGAAAACTGAGGTGATTCTGAAGGTCAGCCTTGTATGGAATTGAAGACCTGATACGGATAAATTTCATAAGCCAGGGAGCATAGGGCTTCAAGTCAAAAGGTGACAATGCAACATTGGCCAAAGTCCTCATGAAGAAATCATGATAGTTTATGGGAATCCCATGAATGATGTTGAGCAGCAGATTCTTCATGATGCCAACAACTTCTTCTTCAGAATTGTGGCCTTTGATAGGACTGAGGGTTTTGGTCAGGATGCGGTAGACTATTCTGGGCACATACAACAAATCGTTCACAAGGAAGGTGTTTCTGGGAGCTTGGCCTGGACGCAAAGGCTTCATCAACACTTGCATGCGATAATTTGGAAGTTTAGGTTCCTCATATATGAGCCTTGCACCTTCTGATGGAGGACTAACTGGAATGGCATGAAGCAATTCAGTCGCTGGAGCTTTGAAGTGAGTGTTATCAGCCATCTAGTCCAGTATCCATGAGTTGACGTCTGAGACATTTCCAGAGATGTGCAGGGTTGCATAGAATCGAAGAATTAGTTCTTCATTCCAATCACATATGTCGGCACAGAAGTTAAGGAGTCCAGCTTCGTGAAGAACATTTAGTACTAGAGTGAAGCATGGAATGGACTTCATATCCACATGAGGAATTTGCCTGTGTTGGAAGACTTTCTCCTTGCCAAATAAAATTGAGGCATAGAAATTCATCTGGCTAGCAGTCCAGAACCTCTTGAACCTTAATCTTGCTGAGTCATAAGGATTTCCATCAGTTAAGAAATGATGCTCAATGAAGAATTCGACATTGTTGAATTTCGGCCTTCTTGTGCCAGAGTGAGGATTTGTGGGCTTGGGCTGAAGATTTGTAGTAGTAGGGCCCACAACCATGTGAGGCATAACTTCAGGAGCAACAGACTAAGGAATTGAAGCGACAGTTTCGTCAGCAACAGTCTTGGTATTCATTTCTTCAACTAATGCAGCTAGAATTTCTTCAGGAATGGACTTAAGTGAAGATTGACGACCTTCAGATCCAGTCAATATTTCTTCAGTCTGTACAGGGGACTGAGGAATTTGTTGGAGAGGTATGGAAATTGGTGAATTGGGGTGGAGTGTTTCCCAATAATCATCATTGAGAAGTGGAGTGATCGAACCAATGTCCACATCCTCATCAATTTCTTCAATGCCAGCCTCTTCAGCAGTGAGCTGAGGCTGGGGCGATGATACTAGTGGGGTCGAAGCATTTCTTCCATCTCTATTTCTTCATCAATCTGCTCTGTGGAAGTAGCAGAATGAGTCTCTTCTTCATTGTCATCATCTGGAATGACATATTCTTCACCATATGGAACTATCTCATTTGATGGCACAACAGAAATGGGGATTGCATCAATTGGTTCACTTGAGGAACTTGTCAAAATCCTCATTTTCTTGGGAGCTGAGGATTCTGCAGATGTTGATGCTTTCCTTTTCTTCACGGCTTCCTTCTCCACAGCCTTGGTTTTCTTCACTTCTGATGCAGAAGGAAGTGTGATTTTCTTCACCCTTAAAGATTTGCAAGAGGAGCAGAGGATGAAATTGGTGCAGATTCTTCAGGCACGACTGATGCATTCACCCTGGCATTCTCAGTTTCTTCAGGCTCAGCAGATTCTACAGCTGGCCTTGGTTGTTCTTCAGGGGCAACATTGGGTGTTGCCCTAGCAGTTTCTTCAGAGGCAGGAATTTCTTCAGCTGCCCTGGTAGATGCTTCAGCAGCCTGAATTTCTTCAGTTGCACTTGCAGTTTCTTCAGCAGGCTGAGCAGAAGTTCCAGCCTGAGGAATTTGTGGTTGCGATTGATCAGCAACACTTGACTTGTGGTCCTGGATGGTCTTGTTGGCAATGTTGGCGAACCTGACCTTGGCACCTAGCCAATCAGCATGATAGCGGTCAAATTCTTCACCGAGGCCTTTGATTTCTCGTTGCATAGTCACAAGTTCTTCAGGAGAAAAGGTAAGAACATTGTTCCTCAGAAAGCGCTCTTTCTTGTACTGGTCCTTCTTGACCCTTCTGGCCTTTTCAAATTTCCTTTTTTTTTGCGTATGAAGGCGATCAGCATATGACTTTGACTAGGAGTCAGGTTTAGGTCAGGAAGTGGAGTAGTTGGATCCTTATGCCAAATGTCGATGAAATCGAGGATCTTCCTCAGATCCAGCATAAGAGGAACAGAACTGCCTTTGGCTCTTATAGCCCTTTGTTGCCTGTCTCTGATGATTTCAGCGAGTTCATCATCATCTGCCTCATCATCAGTTTCTTCAACTGAAGGCTCTTTGAAAGATACTTGTTTCTTGTGAGGACTTGGCCTCTTATCACGCCCAGTAGTGGACTTGACCTTCAGCAATGTTGGACCACTTGAGGAATATGGATGGGCTAAGGAAGTTGCAGATGCCCCTGAGGCAATTGAAAATCCAGCAGTCCGCTGAGATATTGCGAGATGCATGGGTGTTGAGGACATGGCAGCAGCACCTGAGGATTTTGCAGCCACAGAGGGCATAGGAGCTGCCCATGAGGAAGTTGCCTGAGGAATTTTCTTTGAGGGCTTTGCAGTTGAGGAACTTGGCCGTGAGGGCATTGAGCTTGAAGACTTTGGCTTCACAGCTGGTTTCTTCTGCATAGCCTTCTTTGGTGCAGTTTTACTTGCAGAGGCCTCAGCAACCGTAGCAGCTTGAGAATTCTCATTGAATTTCTTCACTGCCTCAGCTGCAGCTTTTCAAAGCTTTGCTTGTCTTTTAGCCCATTCTTTGGGAAATTTCTCACCATGCCTGATGCTAGTAGGATCAGTTCTTTGTCCAGCAGCTAGTGGTGGTCTTGGGCATGGAGGATTTACAGCGAATTTCTTCATGTACTTTGGAGTAACATAACGATATTCGTTCCATTCCTTAGCCCATCTCCTCTCAATTCTCTGAATGCGCATTTTGCGCTGCTTCTTGGTCTCTTTACCATGAGTTTCTTCATCTGGTGTGCAGTACTCATCATAGATATCCTCAGAGTTTTCAAACGCAGTGTTTGTCTCAGGCTTCTTTCCTCCTTTCTGAGGTCTTTTCCCTCCTACCATTTTCCTCACTTGAGGATCTAGAACTTTTGAAGATTCTGAGGAAGTATGCAATTTGTCTTTGAGGAACGCTGCAGATGAGTTAAGTTGATAAGAACCTAGAGATTCATCAGCAGCCATTTGTACCTGTGAACAAAGTATAGGTGCGAAGAATTTGAAGAGGTCATATGTGTTCTCAGAATTTTTTCAAAAATATCAAGTTGAGGAATTTGACCATAGATGTCTTGAGGAATTTCACTGAGTGTTCTTGACTCGGGTTCTAGAGTTGTACAGATTTGATAATCCACACAATTGAGGAATCTTGAGGAAAATCATAGCTTAGAGAAATAAATCAAGGAAAAGAAGCTTTGCGGTGTTTAAGAAGTAGATTGTGGAAGAATAAACACCTTTTGATGATTTTGTGAAAAAAAGAGGATCAAAGTAGGGAAGTAAAATCAGATTTTAATTACCCTTGATGAAGAACATGACGAATTGGGAGTTAGAGCTTGGAAGTTTGTCTGTCCAGATCTCCCACGCCCTAACTCGGCGGCGGGAGACAACTACGGCTGCGGCGGAGTGAAGATTTCCACGGCCGGCGCGAGTACGATGGCGAGGAGGTCGAGGCAGCGAAGCTCTTCCTCTCCAACGGTGATGAAGCTTAGCGGCAGCGCTAGGTCAGAGCTCGAGCGAGGAGAAGTGAGGTCGAGCAGAGTAAATGAGGGCAGTGGAAGGGAAGGGGTATTTATAGCGGAGGTGAAAAACTAAACGCCCGAAGATTTTGGACATTCATACCCCTGACCCTTGCTATCCCATCGACATGTGTCACCCACGTACTGAGTAGTTGAGATCGTGGGTGAGTATTATAATCCTGTCGTGGGAAGTGGGAAAGGTTTGAGCGGCAACTGCCAAAAATTTGATATGAAAATTTTAATGTTTCGTTCGCAAATTCTTCAGTTGTCAAGGACAGAGTGAAGACTTTGAATGGGTTTCATATAGAACGCATTTGAAGAATTTGTGAACAGTCTGGGTTGAGTTTAGCATAGAGGGGGAACGGGTCCGATCACATTCACTTAGAAGAAAAACCAACTTGAAGAATTAGCAATAAGTGAATGATGTTGAGGACATTGAAAACTCAAATATAAATATATATATATATATATATATATATATATATATATATATATATATATATATATATCTTTCCCTAATAATAAATCAGCTAATGCTTCTGGTCGTCCGTCATGGCATTTTGCAGAAAAGTCCCTCTGTTTCAGAGAATTCAACCCGCAGTCCTGTTTTAAGTAAGAACGAATCGTTTTTTGCATTTTACATAAAAGCCCCTGTGTTTTCTTGAAATCAACCCGGAGTCCGGATTTAAGTCACGCCCGAACCGTTATTTTACATTTTTCAAAAAAACCCTGACCTTTTAGGTAATTCATCCGCGGATCATATTTAAGTCAAACAAATGCTTTTCTAAAGCATCCATATCTTTTAAACCGTAACTCCGATTTGAACATGTTATACATGAAATTTGATTAGAAAAATATGTAGAATATGAATATGAGATTATTTTTACCTGTTAAGTATTTTTAAATATTATTTTGGAAGATATTTCAGTCAAACAAATGATTTTCTAATTTATCCATATCTTTTAGGCCGTAACTCTGATTTTAACATGTTATATATGAAATTTGATTACAAAAATGTGTGGAATCTGAATATGATGTTAATTTCACCTGTTAAATATTTTTTAAATATTGTTTTGGAAGCAAACTTATAATTTATAGCGCACGATCCGTTTTTCTTTCGTACCGACGGTGATCCGGGTTGCAAATAAACACCCCACTATAACCATATAGGGAAAAGAAAACATCGATAACTACACATGCATACCTCTGAAAAATGTTGCAGGGAAAAACAATAGATTTCTCATCGCGAGAGTGAGAGAAAGCGAGAGAGAGAGAGAGAGGGAGAGGGAGGAGAGAGGGAGAGAGAGACGCCTTAGGATTAACCATATTCAAACACGTTTTGTTTTGTGTGAACACTGAGGCCATCGCCGGCGAGGATGAGAAGGAGGATAAGCGGCAAAACAAATATGATGCCTCGCTAAAATAAAGGAGATTGACCTATTGTGGTCTTGAGTGATGGTTGTTGGGTTAAGAGCGTGTGTTATGTTTTTTCTCCCGTTGCAACGCACGGGCTCTTTTGCTAGTGTGTGTGTGTGTATATATATATATATATACATCTGGGCTATTCTGTTTCGCGTAACAGAATATTATTCTGTTACTATTATTGAACTGATGAATTCTAGCGGTTGTACTGATGAATTCGAGCGGCTGAACTGATGCTTTCATTTCTGTTGAACAAACCGTCTTCTTTAGTTCAAATTTTCTTTGCAATTTTTTTGTCGGAACGGGGCGTGTAATATATCGTTGGAAAGCTCTTGACAACTATATTTCAAGTATATTGAACGTTTTTGCAAAATCGTCATGGTTTAAGAGCAGTTTAAAAAAATCATTTTTTTCAAAACCGAAAACGGGAATCGTATTTTGGACTTAATTTTCAAACTGTTTGTCGGAATTGAGCAAATAAGATGGCGTTGGAAAGCTTGTGAAAATCCGCTTCTTCCATGTATCTAATATTTTTTCAAATTCTATACGATTTAAAAGTAATTTGAAAAACGGTGAAATTCTGGGCGAAACGTATTTTCGGGTTTTTTGCAAACAGTTTGTCGCAAATGATACTGCGTTGGAAAGCTATGGAAAATGCGCAACTTTTTCATATATAAATGTTTTTCTAATTCCTTACGGTTTAAACTCGAAGTCGAATACGGTCAAATTTGATTTCGAATGTAATTTTTTTAAAATTTTGTCGAAATGGGGCAAATAATATACCATTGGAAAGATATTGAAAATGCGAAAGTTAGTCATGTTGAACATTTTCTCAAATTCACAACCGTTGAAGTGTAATTTGAAATACGGTGAGATCCATCGTGTTGTTTTCCCGTCAGAAAAAACAGAGTACTTGTATTGATCTATGTATGTGTTTGTACTGATGTATTTTTCAGAGTAGTTTTGAATGGTTCCAAAAAAAGAGCACTTGAACGGATGCCCGTATGGTTTTGTACTGAGCGTGTTTTTCATATACTAGACTTTACTCTGTTTTTTCGGTACCATTTTCCTCGTAAGTTTTCAACGGTTTATGATATCATCGTCCCCGAACTTGCATGGTTTTTTATCGTTGAACTGAATGACATTTTATTTAAAGAAAAATATTGTGTGTTTCTTTTTTTCAACTCTAACATTTTTTTCAACGTTGTTCTAGACTTCTCTCATTCCACGAATTGAACTTTTACCATTTGAATTTCTGTGGGGTTTCTTTTTGTTTTAGCTTTTTCCTAAAACTTATCTGGGACATCATGTTGAACTTACAACTTTTTAAATTGTGAACTTATTGTGTTTTTACAATTCCAAAGCTAGCAAGTAGTAGGAGATTCACCCAACAAAGGGGCTAATTGCTAATTACATGGAGCAGTCACAGTAATACCAGTCTGATCGATAGCTCGGAGCAATAGCAGTGATCACCAATACACATACACATGAACTGATAACAAACTTGCACACGACCTGACAAACAAGAAAATACATTAACCGACAAAAAGAACACAATACACATGAACTGATAATCCCCACGGCTAATGGCAGAGCTTTGTTGCATCTAGGTTCATCCGTTTACTGAAAGTAGAACTTCTCAGTTCTATTAATTCGGGCTGATGTTTAAATGCTCACCATTTTGGCCTACATCAGAATACTCAGAACACAACAATATTTGCTAAAGGTCCTGCAAATGCAGAGTTACAGAACAAATTCTTTGTCCAATGACAACGTAAGAGTCACGACCAGTAATCACAAACAACAATAGCTCGACCGCCCGGCATGTGTGTGCGGTAAGGGGAGGAGATACTCTGATGCTAGATGTGTAGAGACAGCAAGCTCACGCATAGAAGACGATGAACGACTCACGCAGGAGGCCTCAAACTGCTCGCCTGTTGCCACCGATGGCTATGGATCATGCAAAATCCTGACCAAAAGATCACATTTATTTTCACGAAACTAATCTCTTGAACTTGCTCCACGATAATCTTCGAACCTCCTACAAGAACAGTCATTATTTTAAAGTCCACATGAATACCTACAAGCAATGATCACAAACATTTACGGAACATTCTTTTAAAGAGGTATGCATCAATAATTAGAACCAAAAAATAGAGTGAAACTATGGTATCTACATTAAATATCATCTAGATTCTAGCAACAACCGTTTTGCATGATCATTGCCATTTGGAATAGCATCCAACAACTATCAGAGTTCGATAAGACCGCATTTGTACTTACTATGACGATGTAGTTGTGCTACCCAAAAACATACACGGAAGCACAAAATAAACATTTAAATACATTGGTGCTCACAGGAATAGTCACAATCACCTAAATACATTGGAGTTCACATCTTCCCAACTACTCAGTTAGCAAAATACCACATCTATGCACATCTATGCATTTTAATAGCAGGAGCAAAGAAAGAGAGAGAGATTGTTGTGTAGAGTGCCATTGATGCACGCAGAGGACTACCATCAGTGCTCAACTTGGACGGCTGCCAGCAACCGTTGTGGATGGGCCGGTGGTGGTGCGGCCCAACCAGAGGAGGTTGGTGGCTGTGCGACGCGTTGCTGGGACGACATATAAGAATTGAACTGAACGGATTTTAGATTTTAACGTTGGAAATTTAGGGTAAGCCAGTCAGTTTATACGAACTAGTTCTGCTTGGACTGATGTCCGAGTTCCACTTGGACGGCTGCCAGTCACCATGGTGGACGAGCTCGTGGCCAAGTGCAGCCAAGGAGACCACCGGGGGACTGTAGGCGCTTGTGCTTATTCTCAGCAGCGAATTCACACAAGGTGGAGGTGATTAGGGGAAGCAGGGTTCACGGGTGACCTTTCATCTTGCCGCCGGATACGGGCTGCTCGCGCTCATGGACGCCGTCGACCAGACGCGAGGCAGCACCACTCGTGGACGGAGATCATAGAGCCTGACATGCACTACAACCCAATCCAATCCTGTCATATAACAACAAGGAACAAATAACAATTTATATTTTGTTAATTTCTGAAGGCATCTGTACAACAAATTAGAACTTCAGAGAGGTATTTTTCATACAAACTGTGTCCATGCTATAGGTTTGAATAAATTGAGAGAGAGAGAGAGAGAGAGTATTATGTACTAAATTCGTGTGGAGAGCAGAGCAGCTGCGCGTCTAGGATGGGCCTGCCCCGGAGCAAAGCTCACTCTCCCGCTGTTGGATGACTTAACTTGGACGCCACCCAATGCTCGACCTGGACGGCGCCCAGCGCTCGACTTGGACGGCGCCCAGTGCGACAACTTTGCTACTCGACTTGGTGAAGAATGTACATCTGTGAAGAAGGAAACAGCTCTTGAACTTTGGTTTGAGCTTTGTTTGTTGAGATTTTTGAACTCCTGCAGCAGTTATACCTGAACTTGCGCGACACACTTTTTAGTCAGTTGAGAGCGTCTGATATTTTTGCAGAATATGCTTCATGAAAATAGGAAGGGGGGAGGCCAGACCTCGTTGTTGCATCGTTGAACGGCCTCAGATGCGGCAGTGAATGGACTGTGGTGCCTAAGTTTATCTAGTAACTCATCATTAGTCTGCAAGAAGCTCACAAGTTATACTGTTTTATAGATGACCTTTCTTTGAACTCCCATGGTAGTAATACATGGACTTTTCTGACGACATGAATGTAGGGTAGTAATACATGTAGTAAATAGATTTGTGATTTACCTAGCAACTGTGAAATCTATCATTTATTTCATGGTGAAAGGAGAAGCTTGCATGCTAATTCGGTCAGCTAGGGCACATGGCATTGGACTCATGCATTTTTACAGTATTGGGTGGAGCTGAATAAACACATAAATAAACTATTAATCTTCTTGCTGATCGTTTGCGTGATAATTATCTCACAGAGGCAATGTCATTTACCTGTAGTGTGAAACTGCTACCTGTATTGCTGGGCAGTGCAACCTCAGTCACAATTAGCACATGCTTGATGGTTGCACGGTAGGGAATGACAAGCTACAGAAATCATGCGATATCAATCAGAGAGGGAGATGTATCAGACAATAGCATCCATGGAAGCGCACGGGGGTGGCATGCACTCACCTCCTTGAGTGACCAGCGGCCGAGCAAGCAGTTGGACTATCGAACTGGACATCCTTGACCCCGCGGCTCCCCCTTCAGGCTCCATTGTTTGCTGCTGAAGCCCAAGCCATGGCGTTGGAGCGTGGCGCGTCCAAGACGTCGACATTGAACGGCCTGAGGTGGCGGCGATGAACTTCCTGTATGCGCGGCATCGTTGCCCCATCGGGAAGGAGGCAGAGTGGTGGCGGGAAAGCATCACCGGCAGCTAGAGGGCGGTGCACGAGATCTCCCAGCAGGATGAAGGAGGAGTGCGGGGATGGCGTGGATCTGCACGATGGAGGTAGGTGGCCAGCGCAGGGGAAGGAGGAGGGCGGCGTGTGGTGGAGGCAGGCGGCCGGCGCCGGGGAAGGAGGAGGGCAGCGCGTGGTGAAGGGAGGTGGCCGGTGCCAGGGAAGGAAGAGCGGCGCGTAGTGGAGGGAGACGGCCGGCGCCGGGGAAGGAGGAGGGCGGCGCGTGGTGGAGGTTGGCGGCCGGCGTCGGGGAAGGAGGACGGCGGCGCGTGGTGGACGGAGGCGGCCGGTGTCGGGGAAGGAGGAGGGCGGCGCGCGGTGGAGAGAGGCCGCCGACGTGGGGGAAGGAAGCGGCGGCGGTGGTTACAGTGCGGGGTGGGGTTGGTTTTCTTTTTCTCTTTTTCAACCACACCGCTGCGGGCTTTTTGGCTGGACTTGTGAAATTGTGTGACGCGCGCCTATATAGCGCCGAGGGGTAACAGAATATTATTATGTTGCTAGTAACAGAATAGTCTAGCCTTATATATATATATATATGGTCAATGAAGAACACCAGTTGTAAAGTTTGAAGAAAATGTAAACTTGAGGAATTTGAAAATTTGAAGAATTTGCAAAATGATAAAAAACTCAATTTTGAAGATTTTCAACTATGGTTCGTGGCGTGATCCACCGTATAAGAATGATGATTTTAGACACCGCGTACAATTGTTGTAGGGTTCTGATAATCAAATTCTTCATTAATTTCTTCACACTTAGAGGGTAAGTCTTCATTGATTGAAAATAATGTTACTTCGTGTGTTGCACATCAAAGTTATGAATTTTGCATAAGTGTTAGGATGTGTGTCGTTTCAAAGAACATTCGAAAATTCTAAGATATTTAGCTCACACCGCAACTTGCAAAATCTCTTTTCATACAAGGGCTTTGTGAAGATATCACTCAGTTGTTCTTCAGTCTTCATGTGGTCGATGAAGATGTCGCCCTTCAACACATGATCTCGAAGAAAATGATGATGAATCTGGATGTGCTTAGTCTTCGAGTGCTGAACTGGGTTGTGAGCAATCTTGATGGCACTCTCGTTGTCGCAGTAGAGAGGCATGTTCTTCACATTGATGCAATAATCCTTGAGGGTTTGCTTCATCCACAGCAATTGAGCATAGTAAGAACTAGCAACAATATACTCAGCTTTAGCAGTAGAAAGTGACACGCAGTTCTGCTTCTTCGAGGACGAACATACTAAGGATCATCCGAGTAAATGGCATGTGCCTGATGTTGACTTGCGATCACCCGATCACCATCATAGTCAGAGTCAAAATATCCAATGAGATCAAAAGTCGAGCCCTTGGAATACCATAATCCAAGTGTTGGAGTGTGAGCTAGATACCGAAGAATATGTTTGACAACCTTATGGTGTGATTCCTTTGGTGTAGCTTGAAAACGGGCACACATGCAAACACTAAGCATAATATCTGGCCTAGATGCACATAGGTACAATAAAGAACCAATCATGGAGCGGTATACCTTTTGATCGAAATCTTTACCATTTTCGTCGGTGCAGAGTTGCCATTTGTGGGCATAGGGATTTTGGCGCCTTTGCAATCTTGCATGCCGAATTTCCTCGGGACATCCTTGAGGTATTTCTCTTGAGATATGAAGATGCCATTGCGTTGTTGACGAATTTGAAGACCTAAGAAGAATTACAGTTCTCCCATCATAGACATTTGATATTCTTCACTCATCATGTAAGCAAATTCATCACTGTAACGTTTGTCAGTACAACCAAAGATAATATCATCCACATATATTTGGCACACAAATAATTCATCATCGTAAGTTTTTGTGAAAAGAGTTGGGTCAAGTGAATCGGGTTTAAAGACTTTCTTCATGAGGAATTCCTTTAGTGTGCCATACCACGCCCGTGGGGCCTACTTGAGGCCATAGAGGGCCTTGTTGAGTCTGAAGACTTTGTCAGGATGCTTACGATCTTCAAAACCTGGGGGTTGAGCGACATATACTTCTTCCTCAAGCTTACCATTGAGGAATGCACTTTTCACATCCATTTGATATAAGATGATATTGTGATGGTTAGCATAAGCAAGCAATATGTGAATAGCTTCAAGTCTAGCAACAGGTGCAAAAGTTTCATCAAAGTCAATTCCCTCAACCTGTGTGTAGCCCTGAGCTACAAGACGAGCCTTCTTCCTCACCACTAGGCCATTTTCGTCTTGCTTGTTGCGGTAGATCCTCTTGATACCTATGATATTGTGCTTGCGAGGATCTGGTCACTTGACAAGTTCCCACACATTGTTGAGCTCAAATTGATGCAATTCCTCTTGCATTCTTGAATCCACTCAGGCTCCAGAAATGCCTCATCAACTTTGGTGGGCTCTGTGATAGAGACAAAAGCAAAGTGCCCACAAAAGTTAGACAAATGTGAAGCTTTTGAGCGAGTGAGGGGACCTGGTGCATTGATGTCGTCGAGGATTTTGTCAATCTGCACTTCATTTGCCACGCGAGGATGAGTAGGTTGACGAATTTGATTGGGCTGAGCATTTTCTTCAGTGTCATTTTCCTCAGGTGCACCAGCATGAAAGTCTTCATTATCTGGAATAACTTCTTCAGCAGGTTCTTCAGTGGGTATGATATCCTTAGTAGCCTTGAGCTTAATGGATTCCTCAGGATGCATGTCATCTAGCACAGGAGGTAGGTGCTCTCTTTGCGAGCAGTTAGTCTCATCGAATCGCACATCTACAGTTTCAACAACCTTGTGGTGATAGGAGTTGAAGACATTGTAGATGTGCGAGTCCTTTTCATAACCAAGCATAAAACCCTCATGTGCTTTCGGTGCAAATTTGGAATTGTGATGAGGATCTCTAATCCATCATTTAGCATCGAAGACTTTGAAATAACTTACATTGGGATTTTTGTTAGTGAGGAGCTCATATGAGGTTTTCTTGAAGAATTTGTGAAGATATACCCTGTTGATGATGTGGCATGCAGTATTAATAGCCTCAGGCCAGAAGTGACGAGGCGTCTTGTATTCATCAAGCATTGTGCGAGCCATCTCAACAAGAGTCAGGTTCTTGCGCTCCGTGATGCCATTCTGCTGAAGAGTGTATTGGGCAGATAGCTCATGAGTAATACCAAGTTCATCAATAGTCATCAAGACCAATGTTCTTGAACTCGGTCCCATTGTCACTCCTGATATGCTTGATCTTCACACCGAAATTCGTCGAGGCCCTTGAAGAAATCGTCTGAAGACTTCCTGCACTTCAGTTTTGTACGTGATGACATGCACCCAGGTGTAACAAGAATAATCATCAACAATAACAAAGCCATATAATGACATGGGTCAGATTGTCCTCAATGCTAAGAGAAACTTTGCACACCCTTTCTTTGCTGAGGTGGTCTTCACTGCTTGCTGGAATGTCTGGATCATCAGGAATGGGAAAGTCTTTAGGCAGGAAAGACCCAGTTTTAACAGATGGAGAGGGGCTTTTGTAAATGATATGCTTTTACTATCACACAGGATCAAGGTGAGATTTAAGGAGGACTTGGTTAGATGGGTCTCCTTTCTCCCTCCATAGATGTAATTTTTCTTTCCTTTTTTCTAGTTGTACATTGTTAGATACTCCTTTCTTTGGGTACCACTGGTAGCCCTTGTAACCCTTGTAATTCTTTTTTTATATATCAATAAAAGGCTGTGGGGGCTTTCCCTACAGTGGTCAGTCAAAAAAAAAACAAAGCCATATAATGATGCTGCATTTGTTAGTGTGGCATAATGAGTTGGGCCAAAGAGGTCCATGTGAAGCAATTCAAAAGGACGAGTGGTAGTCATGATAGTCTTCGAGGGATGCTTGGATCTGGTCATTTTTCCACACTCACAAGCCCCACAAAGATGATCTTTGAGGAATTTGACACCCTCGATGCCGATGATGTGCTTCTTCTTCACAAGTGTGTGCAAGTTCCTCATGCCAGCATGACCAAGTCGTAGATGCCATAGCCAGCCTTCTGAAGCTTTTGCAAGTAGACATGTGGCAGGCTATGGTCCTGCAGAGAAATCAACACTATACAAGTCTCCTCTCCTAAAGCCTTCGAAGACTTTGGATTTTTCAGATTCCATAAGTACTATGCAATGATATTTGCCAAAGATGACAACCATATCAAGATCACAAAGCATTGAGATACACATGAGGTTGAATCTGAGAGATTCGACAAGCATGACTTTGTCCCTGTGTCGATCCTTTGAGATTGCAACCCTACCTAGACCCAATACCTTGCTTTTTTCCTTTGTCAGCGTAGATAATATGCTTGAGATGCGATGGAGATAGTGCAGAGTCCATCAGTAAGTTCTTGTCACGAGTCATGTGATTTGTACATCCACTGTCGAGGACCCACTCAGTAGCTTTGAGAGATTCATCCTGCAAATGAATTAGTGCATCTTACGACCTCATATACTTCAGAGTGAAGAATATGACATCAAATTCGTCAGATAGAATTTCATCAAGTAGTAAAATAGATAGAGCAATATAAGGACGTGAGAAATTAGTAATTAATTTCTTCATGATTAGCTTGCGTCCATTCAAGCACTTCTCATGTCTCTAACAAATTCTTCAAACGTTCAAGTTCGTCTGGAGACCTGACCCTGCATAAGAGATTAATTATTTTTCTTCACCACCCACATCTGGAGGGGTGGCAAAGAGTTCATCATTCTGCGAGCTCCATATGAGAAAGGTGGCATTGAAGCCAATGCACTTCGTTTCACAGAAGAGGGGTTAGAGTATGCATATCAGTAAGTAGAGAAATTCTTCGAGGACTTATGAACATAATGGTTTGAAGAATAATGCACATATTCATGACCCTTAGATTTTCCCTGCGAAACAGAAGCATTAGCACGAGGATAAGTGTACTTTCGACCATATGAGGAATTTGATCCATGTGAAGACTTTGGTCCTGTTGGTAAATGTTGCATGGAAAACAAAAAAAATTCTACGCACACGCAAGATCTATCCATGGAGATGCATAGCAACGAGAGGGGAGAGTGTGTCTACATACCCCCGTAGAGCATAAGCAGAAGCATTTAATAACACGGTTGATGTAGTCGAACTTCTTCGCGCTCCAACCGATCAAGTACCGAACGTACGACACCTCCGCGTTTAGCACATGTTCAGCTCGGTTACGTCCTCCGCCTTCTTGATCCAGCAAGATGGCGCGGTAGTGGATGAGTTCCAGCAGCATGATGGCATGGTGACGGTGATGGTGAAGCTATCTCCGGAGGGCTTCGCCTAAGCACTACGAAAATATGACCGGGGGTGTAAACGGTGGAGGGGGGCGCAGCACACGGCTAAGCAATTGTTGCCGTTGTGCTAGGTGCCCCCTCCCACATATATATAGGTGGGGGGGAGAGGGGAGAGGCCAAGGGGTGCCCCAAGTAGGTCTGAATCCTACTTGGGCTCCTGCCCTAGGCCGGCACCCCTTTCCTTCTTTTGGCGCCAAGGGGAAGGAAGGAGGAGGTGGCGCCCCCCTCCTTTCCTTTCTCCCACAAGGAGGGGAAGGCAGGAAGAGGTGGCGCCCCCTCCTCTCTTTCTTCTAAGGCCGGCGGCCAGGGAGAGGGCGCGCCAGCCCCTCTGTGGGCTGGTGTGTGCCTCTCCTTGGGCCATTAGGCCCATAGACCTCCCGGGGCCTCCCGGAACCCCTTCCGGTGATCCGATGACTACCCGGTGCACTCCGAAACTATTCTGGTATCCGAATACCATCGTCCTATATATCAATCTTTACCTCTCGACCATTTCGAGACTCCTCGTCATGTCCGTGATCTCATTCAGGACTCTAAACTACATTCGGTCACCAAATCATATAAATCATATAACACTATATTGTCACCGAACATTAAGCGTGCGGACCCTACGGGTTCGAGAACTATGTACACATGACCGAGACACCTCTCCGGTCAATAACCAATAGCGAAACCTGGATGCCCATATTGGTTCCCACATATTCTACGAAGATCTTTATCGGTCGAACCGTTATGACAACATACGCAATTCCCTTTGTCCATCGGTATGTTACTTGCCCGAGATTCGATCGTCGGTATCTTCATACCTAGTTCAATCTCGTTACCGGCAAGTCTCTTTACTCGTTCCGTAATACATCATCTTGCAACTAACTCATTAGTCACTTTGCTTGTAAGGCTTCTTTATGATCACCCAGTTATGTTGTGACATTTGATAGCACACAAGGTATTCCTCTGGTATCCGGGAGTTGCATAATCTCATAGTCGGAGGAATATGTATTTGACATGAAGAAAGCAATAGCAATAAACTGAACGATCAATATGCTAAGCTAACGGATGGGTCTTGCCCATCACATCATTCTCCTAATAATGTGATCCCGTTATCAAATGACAACACATGTCTATGGTTAGGAAACCTTAAACATCTTTGATCAACGAGCTAGTCTAGTAGAGGCTTACTAGGGACACAGTATTTGTTTATGTATTCACACATGTATTTAAGTTTTCGATCAATACAATTCTAGCATGAATAATAAACCTTTATCATGAATAAGGAAATATAAAATAACAACTTTATTATTGCCTCTAGGGCATATTTCCTTCAGTCTCCCACTTGCACTAGAGTCAATAATCTAGATTACATAGTAATGAATCTAACACCCATGGAGTCTTGGTGCTGATCATGTTTTGCTCGCGGAAGAGGCGTAGTGAACGGGTCTGCTATATTCAGATCCGTATGTATTTTGCAAATCTCTATGTCTCCATCTTTGACCTTTTCACTTGAAGCGTCTCTTGATGTGTTTGGTTCTCTTGTGAAACCTGGATTCCTTCGCCAAGGCAATTGCTCCAGTGTTGTCACAAAATATTTTCATTGGACCCGATGCACTAGGTATTACACCTAGATCCGATATGAACTCCTTCATCCAGACTCCTTCATGCGCTACTTCCGAAGCAGCTATGTACTCCGCTTCACACGTAGATCCCGCCACGACGCTCTTCTTGGAACTCCACCAACTGACAGCTCCACCATTCAATATAAATACGTATCCGGTTTGTGACTTAGAGTCATCCGGATCAGTGTTGAAGCTAGCACCGACGTAACCATTTACGACGAGCTCTTCGTCACCTCCATAAACGAGAAACATATCCTTGGTCCTTTTTAGGTACTTCAGGATGTTCTTGACCGTTGTCCAGTGATCCACTCCTGGATTACTTCTCCCTGCCAGACTTATGGCAAGGCACACATCAGGTCTGGTACACAGCATAGCATACATGATAGAACCTATGGCTGAGGCATAGGGAATAACTTTCATTTTCTCTCTATCTTCGGAAGTGGTCGGGCTTTGAGTCTGACTCAACTTCACACCTTGTAACACAGACAAGAACCCTTTCTTTGACTGGTCCATTTTGAACTTCTTCAAAACTTTATCAAGGTATGTGCTTTGTGAAAGTCCTATTAAGCGTCTCGATCTATCTCTATAGATCTTGATGCCCAATATATAAGCAGCTTCACCGAGGTCTTTCATTGAAAAATTCTTATTCAAGTATACTTTTATGCTATCCAGAAATTCTATATCATTTCCAATCAATTATATGTCATCCACATATAATATCAGAAATGCTACAGAGGTCCCACTCACTTTCTTGTAAATACAGGCTTCACCGTAAATCCGTATAAAACCATATGCTTTGATCACCTCATCAAAGCGTATATTCCAACTCTGAGATGCTTGCACCAGTCCATAGATGGATCGCTGGAGCTTGCACACTTTGTTAGCACCTTTAGGATCGACAAATCCTTCTGGTTGCATCATATACAACTCTTCTTTAAGAAATCCATTAAGGAATGCAGTTTTGACGTCCATTTGCCCGATTTCATAATTATAAAATGCGGCAATTGCTAACATCACTACAAAAATTAGCTTAACGGAAAGCGGACGACAAACCTCTTTGCTGTCAGCCGCTGACGGCAAAGCTGTCCGGCAATGTAAGCTACGGTAAACAGCTTCGTTGCCCTTCTGCTTTCTCCAAGCGGACGGCAAAGAGCTTGGACAACAAAGAACAGGCGTTAGCCACGTTAGGTGGCTAACGGGAGGCTTTGCCGTCCACCAGCTAACGGCAAACATGCCCCACCTTTTGCCTTCTGCCACAGACGGCAAACTGCCCAAGCCTTTGACGTCTGCCACAGACGGCAAAGTGACCAAATGGGTCAGCTCCCAGGTTGCATAGGTTGCTGCCATGTGGACACTTTGCCGTCTATGGCAGACGGCAAAGACCCCTTTGCCGTCGGTGGCAGACAGTAAAGAGCCTTCATTACCTCTTTTTATTCTATTTTTTCTTATATCCAAGTATTTTCACAGCAAATATATGATATATATATATATATATATATATATATATCACAGGGCAATTTCACAGCAAACATATGAGATATCCAACACATACATAGCAAGTTTCATCATACATATGAGATATCCAATACATAGCAAGTTCCACATACATAGTTCATCCATACATATTACAAGTTCCACATTGTTCCAAAATGAAAACAGAAAGGGAAAACAAGCACTCCATCAATGCAAGGTTTCGTGAAGTGAATGAAATCTGCAAAATGGGAAATAAGAAAGTTAGAAGAAGACTGGAAGAAGAAGAAGAAAATGAAGAAGAAGAAGAAGAAGAAGAACAATAAGAATAAGAAGTATATGACATTTATGAGCTAACTTACATAAAAAAGATATTTATGAGCTAACTTAGGTAAAATGGATCATTTATGAGCTAACTTAGCTAAAATGGATCATTTTGGAGCTAACTTAGCTAAAATGGATCATTTTGGAGCTAACTTAGGTAAAAATGACATTTATGAGCTAACCTAGGTAAAATGGATCATTTATGAGCTAACGTAGCTAAAATGGATCATTTATGAGCTAACTTAGCTAAAATGGATCATTTTGGATCTAACTTAGCTAAAATGGATCATTTTGGAACTAACCTAGGTAAAATGGATCATTTTGGAGCTAACTTAGGTAAAATGGATCATTTGGAGCTAACTTAGGTAAAATGGATCATTTTGGAGCTAACCTAGGTAAAATGGATCATTTTGGAGCTAACCTAGGTAAAATGGATCATTTTTGGAGCTAACCTAGGTAAAATGGATCATTTTAGAGCTAAATTAGGTAAAATGGATCATTTTGGAGCTAACCTAGCTAATTATGCCATTTTGAGTTAACTAAGCATATTATGCCATTTTTGACATAAGTATGCTAAGTATAGGTCTTTATTGAGCTAACCTAGGCAACTAAGCATTTTAGAGCTAACTGAGGTCATTTTGCAGCTAACTTAGGTAAAATTGATCATTTTGGAGCTAATTAAGCTTATTATGTCATTTTGGAGGAAAATAAGCTAAGTATATGACATTTATGAGGTTACCAAGGTTGTTATGCCATTTTTTACCTGAGTAAGCTAATCATGCCATTTTTGACATAAGTAAGCTAAGTGTATGTCATTATTGGGCAAACCTAGATAACTAAGCATATTAGAGCTAACTTAGCATATTAGAGCTAACTTAGGTCATTTTGGAGGAAAAAAAAGCTAATTGTAGATCATTTTAGAGCTAACTTAGGTAAAATGGATCATTTTGGAGCTAAGTAAGCTAAGTCTAGGTCATTATGGTAAGAAAATTGGAGGAAATAAAGCTAAGTCTAGGTCATTATGCATTTGTTAAGGAAAACACTATATAAAACTTACCGTCATCACGGAGGTGAAGCACCGGGGTGGCTCGTGCCGGTACCACCTGGAGAAGGATCATGCGATGCTTGTCTGGAGTTACGCTGCACCAAAGATCATTTGCAATGTCTCGTTAGCATGATGACACTGAAATGTTAAGACTAGTAACTAATGACCATTCAAATTATACTCACCGTGGTCCCCGGAGCAATCTCTGGCATCGGCGAAGGGGTCTGACCGGCCTTCTCGCACATAGACTGCACATTTGGTTTTGACGAGCCAGTCATACTAGTTAGTAATGAAACGAACATTACGTGAATGATTTGGCTAATATGCAGAAGAAACTTACCACGAGGAGCTCGTACATGGCCCGGTTCTGCATGTCATTCCGTGCCCTCTCCTCCTCCAACATCTTTGCCATCTTCTCCTCCAACTCCCGCTGCTTCTCCGCCGCCTGCCGGTCCCTCTCCGCCAGAAGCGCCTGGGTTCTATCTCTCTCACTCTAAAGAGCAGCCTGCAACACCACTCCTCGTTAGCATTGTAATCATCGATGGTCGCACACACAATGTAATGGAGGAAAGATAGCTGAGTCCGTATAACTAACCTCAAAGGCGAGCTCGACTAGCCATTGACGATGCCTCATCTCAGGAGCGGAGCTCGACTGGCGCGCCTTGATCTCCGGGAGAGTGCGAGGGCAACGGATAAGTCCATCTCCAATGGCTATCGAGCCATGGGACCTCCCGCCACCAGATATCATCACCAGCTCTGGATCAAACTGCTGGCTCGGGTTAAAGTCTTCCCCTTTCCTCGCCTTCCCCTCATCTCTGTACCTCACGAGCTTGTTGTGGGAGGAGATGTTGGTGAAGTTTTCTGGATGATCAAGGTCAGACGCAGAGAATGCCTTGACCTTCTTGTACGAGCCAGTATGGGCCATGGCATAGAGGTCATACACCTCTGCCTTATTGTGTTTCGCTTGAAAGAGAGGAACAGAGTAAATTAGTAATTAAAGGGCTCAAGCTAGCCTGAAAAATGAATTGCATGAATCATGAAGCAAACCACATACCCAGTTCCGCCCGAACTGAAATAAGTTGGCGCTGCCTTGATGGTGTGGCACACCTTCCATTTGGGAACACTGGTCCTTGGCATTGTTGTGGAGGGCGTGCCATTGGTCTGAGCACCACTCATCCACCAACACCTCCCAATAATCCATCTGATCTGCACACCATCTCGGGGGCACCTAAGTTAGTAAAGAGAAACTTGAGCGCTACACCTACGAATCAAATCAAGGAAACTAAGTACAAGGCCTTAAGAATAGGTAATTACCATCATGTACTACTCCTTCTTCAGAAACTTTTCATGGCATGCCGGCTTGGGCTTCTTAATACCGCGCGAGGCGTAGTAGTCTCGAACAGCCTGCACCCGAGCCTCGTGCCGTAAGTTTTGTAGTAGGCTCTTGCACTCGGCATCAATAACCTGTGCCGCGGCCTCCTCGTATCCCTCCTCACACCTGTAGAAGGTCTGCAATCAAAAGAGACAACATTGATTAGTACAATAACTAGCTATTTGAAGATTTTTAATTGTGTAAAGGAGAAATTACCCAAAACTTTCTGAACACCATCTCTACCCTCGTGTGGCACAAGACACCGTCGACCATCTCCTCTGGCAGCACCGGGGCAGCCAGGTAGTGCTCCCAGCTCAATCCTAGCTCTGGAACCTGACCCTCACCGGGCAACATGACAAACCCCGGGAAGTTTTGTCGGCAAATCACACCAAGGACGGTGTTGGGCCTGCGGACATCATTAGCGTGGTGCCAACCCCTGCAGTATGACAAGGCCAACACATTAGATATTTGAAGAAACATGAAGGCAAATGGTACAAAAAGAGTAAATGCACTTACTTCTCCCCATCAGGGAAAATCAACCACCTCTGCTCGCGGGTCGCTGGCATGGAGGGGAGCCGTGTACAACCACGCTGGTAGACGGTGGCCCCCTCAACCACCTCGCCCTCGCTATCAGCCGGATCGCCGCCACCATCAGCATGGCCACTCGGCCCCTCGCGTGGATCCGTCCAGGTACCCCATCCGGACGTCTCCTGGGACGTACCCTGGTCCGGAGTCTCGTGGGCCAAAGGCCCGTCGACCCGAGGCTCGTGGGCAGGAGTCCGCGTAGCCTCCTCCTCAGAGGTGTCCACCGTAGCAGTCCTGTGCTCGGGTGAATCAGCTGGGGGTGGCGGCGAGGAAGGCGCAGGAGCATGCCTACCTCTCCCATGGCCACGTCCTCCCCGACCTCCTCTCTTCCTCCCTCCTCGACCTCCTCTCCCGGTGGGCAATGACGCCGATGAAGAAGCACCCACTGGTGAAGCCATACCCTCATACAACGCACTCCGGAGAGGTACGGGTGGAATGGAAGTACCACTCCCACCACGCGCCGACGAAGAAGGAGCCTCGGAGTGCTCCTTACCCGCGCCCACCATCTTTCAACACCTGCCATGACAAAGAGTAAATGAAATTAGTACAACATAAATTTTTTTAATACCGACATGAATAATAGGATGCCACCGCCAAGTTGTAAAAAGATGAGTAACATAGCATTATTGTTTTTGCCATCAACCTAACTAAATATTTACAACAGGATGCCACCGCCAAGTTGTAAAAAAATGATTCGCACTGCTTGTTCCTCGATCCTCGGCATCGAGCGCTACATCCATGTCCCACAAGTGACGCCGGCGCCCAGCCTCCCGCAGCAACAGTTCTCGGGGCCGATGGCGGTCGAACACCTTGGCGAATTTGTCTGGCAGCCTCTGCGATGAGGATTAAAAGCCATGTTTTGAAACTTCAAACAACCAAACTGACTCATGACAAAAAATCAGGGCGTAGAAAGAGAAACAAAAGATGAAATAGTACATAGTGAGAGGTTGTGCAACTAGAATGATTTTCTGTACCAGCTTTTTTAATGAATTGGAGAGGATGATGGCGAAGAACTCGAAAGCCATTGGTGTCTTGTGGTCATTTCCATACATTCTGCTACAGCGCAACAACTCTTCTTACGACTGCAGGACACCAATGGTGGTCAGAAGAAGGGTTGTTGTGCTGTAGCAGAATGTATGGAAACGACCGCAAGACACCAATGGCTTTCGAGTTCTTCACCATCATCCTCTCAAATTCATTAAAAAAGCTGTTATAGAATATCATCCTAGTTGCACAACCTCTCACTACGTATTGTTTCGTCTTTGGTTTCTCTTTCTACGCTTTGATTTTTTGTCATGAGTCAGATTGGGTGTTTCAAGTTTCAACACTTGGCTTTTAATCCTCATCGCAGAGGCTGCAAGACAAATTCACCAAGGTGTTTGACCGCTATCGGCCCCGAGAACTGTTGCTACCGGAGGCCGAGGAACCCCCTAACCCACTCGTCCTCGGGCGCCCTCGGGTGTGGCGACGCACGGTCCTCGACCCTCGACCCCTCGGCGACCCTCGACCCTCGACCCTCGACCTCTTGACCCTCGGACCCTCGACACCTCGATCCTCGACCCCTCGACCCCTCGAAGACCCTCGACCCCTCGGAGATCCTAGACCATCGACCCCTCGACCCCTTGATCCCTCGACACCTCGATCCTCGACCCCTCGAGCCTCGACCCCTCGACACCTCGACCCCTCAGCGACCCTTGACCCCTCGGAGATCCTCGACCATCGACCCCTCGACACCTCGATCCTCGACCCCTCGGCGACCCTCGACCCCTCGGAGATCCTCGACCATCGACCCATCGACCCCTCGACCCTCGACCCCTCGACACCTTGATCCTCGACCCCTCGATCCCTCGACCCTCGACCCCTTGACTCCTCGACACCTAGACCCCTCGGTGACCCTCGACCCCTCGGCGATCCACGACCCCTCGGCGACCATCGAACCCTCGACCCTCGACCCCTCGACCCCCCTTCTTCCACTTTTTGCGACTTCTACTCCCGACGCTCTCCGTCTTCTCTCTTACTTCTTCTCTTCTTCTTCTTCTCTCTTCGTTCTTCTCTTCCACTTCTCCTCTATCCTTCTTATCTTATCTTTCACTTTCTTTTCTTAACCTAAACTAAACCTAAACTAAACTAAATCTAAACCTAAACCTAAAAAAAAGAAAAAAAAACTAAACCTAAACCTAAACTAAATTAAATCTAAACCTAAACCTAAAACTAAACTAAATCTAACTAAACTAACTACATTAACAGAGAAAAAAATGAAAAAAAAAGAGAGGGGGAGGGGGCTCACCGGAGTGGGGGAGGTGGAGGCCGATGGAGGAGGGGGCGGGGCGGCCGCGACAGGGCCTGGGGGCGCCAGGGCGGCGGTGGCGCCGGGCGCCGGGGTGGTGCGGGGCGGCGGGGGCACCAGGCGGTGGGGTGGTGGGGGGCGCGACAGGGTGGCGGGGCCCGGTGGGGTGGTGCGGGGCACGATGGGGCGGCGGGGTGGTGCGGCAATGGGGTGTGGTGGGGCGGCGGCTATGCTGGGCGGCGGCGGTGCGGGCGCGGGCGGAGAAAGAGGGGTGGGGCCGGGGAGAGAGAGGGAGGGGGTTACCGTTAGTTTGGATGGAGCCAACCTCTTTGCCGTCTGCTAGCGGACGGCAAAGATTCTTTGTCGTCTGCTAGTAGATGGCAAAGAGGTTGGGGGGTGGGCCGTTACAGCGTTGCCCTAAAATGGACCCCACCCAACCTCTTTGCCGTCTGCTAGCGGACGACAAAGAATTGGCTAACGGCAAATTGCATCTTTGCCATCAGCCAGTTCTTTGCCGTCTGCTTTTTCTGAGCTGACGGCAAAGAACTGACAGACGACAAATTCTCTGATTCCAGTAGTGCATGAGTCGGACAGACTTAAGCATCGCTACGGGTGAGAAAGTCTCATCATAGTCAACTCCTTGAACTTGTCGAAAACCTTTCGCGACAAGTCGAGCTTGGTAGACAGTAATATTACCATCAGCGTCAGTCTTCTTCTTGAAGATCCATTTATTCTCAATGGCTTGCTAGTCATCGGGAAAGTCCACCAAAGTCCACACTTTGTTCTCATACATGGATCCTATCTCAGATTTCATGGCCTCAAGTCATTTATCGGAATCTAGGCTCATCATAGCTTCTCTAATAACATGACTTCCAAAATAGGATTACCATACCACTCTGGTGCGGATCGTGCTCTGGTTGACCTACGAGGTTCAGTAGTAACTTGATCTGAAGTTTCATGATCACTATCATTTGCTTCCTCTCTAGTTCGTGTAGGCATCACGGGAACGGTTTTCTGTGATGTGCTACTTTCCAATTCGAGAGAAGGTACAATTACCTCATCAAGTTCTACTTTCCTCCCACTCACTTCTTTCGAGAGAAACTCCTTCTCTAGAAAGGTTCCATTCTTGGCAACAAAGATCTTGCCTTCGGATCTGTGGTAGAAGGTGTACCCAATTGTTTCCTTAGGGTATCCTATGAAGACGCACTTCTCCGATTTGGGTTCGAGCTTATCAGGCTGAAGCCTTTTGACATAAGTGTTGCAACCCCAAACTTTAAGAAATGACAGCTTAGGTTTCTTGCCAAACCACAGTTCATACGGTGTCGTCTCAACGGATTTAGACGGTGCCCTATTTATCATGAATGCGGCTGTCTCTAATGCATAACCCCAAAACAATAGTGGTAAATCGATAAGAGACATCATAGATCGTACCATATCTAATAAAGTACGGTTACGACCTTCAGACACACCATTATGCTGTGGTGTTCCAGGTGGTGCGAGTTGTGAAACAATTCCACATTGTTTTAAATGAAGGCCAAACTCGTAACTCAAATATTCGCCTCCGCAATCAGATCGTAGAAACTTTATTTTCTTGTTACGATGATTCTCCACTTCACTCTGAAATTCTTTGAACTTTTCAAATGTTTCAGACTTGTGTTTCTTCAAGTAGATATACCCATACCTACTCAAATCATCTGTGAAGGTCAGAAAATAACGATACCCGCCGCGTGCCTCAACACTCATTGGACCGCATACATCGGTATGTATTATTTCCAATATGTCATTAGCTCGCTCCATTGTTCCGAAGAACAGAGTTTTAGTCATCTTGCCCATGAGGCATGGTTCGCAAGTATCAAATGATTCATAATCAAGTGATTCCAAAAGTCCATCTGCATGGAGTTTCTTCATGCGCTTTACACCAATATGACCTAAATGGCAGTGCCACAAGTATGTTGCACTATCATTATCAACTTTGCATCTTTTGGCATCAATATTATGAATATGTGTATCACTACAATCGAGATTCAACAAGAATAGACCACTCATCAAGGGTGCATGACCATAAAAGATATTACTCATATAAATAGAACAACCATTATTCTCCGATTTAAATGAATAACCGTCTCACAATAAACAAGATCTAGATATAATGTTCATGCTCAACGCGGGCACCAAATAACAATTATTGAGGTCTAAAACTAACCCCGAAGGTAGATGTAGAGGTAGTGTGCCGACGGCGATCACATCGACCTTGGAACCATTTCCGACGCGCATCGTCACCTTGTCCTTAGCCAATCTTTGTTTATTCCGCAGCTTCTGTTTCGAGTTACCAATATGAGAAATCGAACCAGTATCAAATACCCAGGCGCTGCTACGAGCATTAGTAAGGTACACATCAATAACATGTATATCAAATATACCTTTGTTCACTTTGCCATCCTTCTTATCCGCCAAGTATTTGGGGTTGTTCCGCTTCCAGTGACCATTCCCTTTGCAGTAGAAGCACTTAGTTTCAGGCTTGGGTCCAGCTTTGGGCTTCTTCTCGGGAGTGGCAACTTGCTTGCCATTCTTCTTGGAGTTCCCTTTCTTTCCCTTGCCCTTTTTCTTGAAACTAGTGGTCTTGTTAACCATCAACACTTGATGCTCCTTCTTGATTTCTACCTCCGCGTCCTTAAGCATTGCGAAGAGCTCAGGAATCATTTTATTCATCCCTTGCATATTATAGTTCATCACGAAGCCTTTGTAGCTTGGTGGCAGTGATTGAAGAACTCTGTCAATAACACTATCAACTAGAAGATCAACTCCCAGCTGAGTCAAGTGGTTATGATACCCAGACATTTTGAGTATGTGTTCACTGACAGAACTATTGTCCTCCATCTTGCAGCTATAGAACTTGTTGGAGACTTCATATCTCTCAACCTGAGCATTTGCTTGAAATATTAACTTCAACTCTTGGAACATCTCATATGCTCCATGACGTTCAAAACGTCTTTGAAGTCCCGGTTCTAAGCCGTAAAGCATGGCACACTGAACTATCGAGTAGTCACCAGATCGAGCTTGCCAGACGTTCATAACATCTACTTCAGCTCCTGCAGCAGGACTATCACCTAGTGGTGCATCAAGGACATAATTCTTCTATGCAGCAATGAGGATAATCCTCAAGTTACGGACCCAGTCTGTGTAGTTGCTACCATCATCTTTCAACTTAGCTTTCTCTAGGAACGCATTAAAATTCAGGGGAACGGTAGCTCGGGCCATTGATCTACAACATAGATATGCAAAATTATAAGACTAAGTTCATGATAAATTAAGTTTAATTAATCAAATTACTAATGAACTCCCACTTAAATAAACATCCCTCAAGTTATCTAAGTGATACGTGATCGAAATCAACTAACCCATGTCCGATCATCACGTGAGATGGGGTAGTCAGCAATGGTGAACATCTCTATGTTGATCATATCTACTATATGACTCACGTTCGACCTTTCGGTCTCCAGTGTTCCGAGACCATGTCTGTACATGCTAGGATCGTCAAGTCTAACCCAAGTATTCTGCATGTGCAAAACTGTCTTACACCCGTTGTATGTGAACATAGAGTCTATCACACCCGATCATCACGAGGTGCTTCAAAACGACGAACTTTGGCAACGGTGCATACTCGGGGAGAACACTTTTATCTTGAAATTTAGTGAAGGGATCATCTTATAATGCTATCGCCGTTCTAAGCAAAATAAGATGCATAAAGGATAAACATCACATGCAATCAAAATATGTGACATGATATGGCCACCATCATCTTGTGCTTTTAATCTCCATCTCCAAAGCATCGTCATGATCTCCATCATCACCGGCTCGACACCTTGATCTCCATCGTTGCGTCGGGGTCATCTCGCCAACTATTGCTTCTACAACTATCGCTAACGCATAGTGATAAAGTAAAGCAATTACATGGCGCTTGCACTTCATACAATAAAGAGACAACCCTAAGACACCTGCCGGTTGTCGATATTACAAAACATGATCATCTCATACATCAACATATGTCACATGATATCTTGACCATATCACATCACAACATGCCCTGCAAAAACAAGTTAGACGTCCTCTACTTTGTTGTTGCAAGTTTTACGTGGCTGCTACGGGCTTCTATCAAGAACCGTTCTTACCTAAGCAAAAAACACAACGGTGATTCATCAAGTTTGTTGTTTTAACCTTCTTCAAGGACTGGCCGTAGTCAAATTCGATTCAACTAAAGTAGGAGAAACAGACACCCGTCAGCCACCTTTATGCAAAACTAGTTGCATGTCTGTCGGTGGAACCGGTCTCATGTGCGTGGACATGTAAGGTTGGTCCGGGCCGCTTCATCCCACAATACCGCCGAATCAAAATAAGAAGTTAGTGGTAAGCAGTATGCCTATCACCGCCCACAACTCTTTGTGTTCTACTCGTGCATATCATCTACGCATAGACCTGGCTCGTATGCCACTGTTGGTAAACGTTGCATGGAAAACAAAAAAAATTCTACGCACACGCAAGATCTATCCATGGATATGCATAGCAACGAGAGGGGAGAGTGTGTCTACATACCCTCATAGACCGTAAGCGGAAGAGTTTAGTAACATGGTTGATGTATTTGAACTTCTTCGCGCTCCAACCGATCAAGTACTAAACGTACGGCACCTCCGCATTCAGCACACGTTCAGCTCGGTGACGTCCTCCACCTTCTTGATCCAGCAAGATGGCGAGGTAGTGGATGGGCAGCACGATGGCATGGTGACGGTGATGGTGAAGCTATCTCCGTAGGGATACGCCTAAGCACTACGAAAATATGACCGGGGGTGTAAACGGTGGAGGGGGCACCACACACGGCTAAGCAATTGTTGTCGTTGTGCTAGGTGCCCCCCTCCCACATATATATAGGTGGGGGCAGAGGGGAGAGGCCAAGGGGCGCCCCAAGTAGGTCCGAATCCAACTTGGGCTCCTGCCCTAGCCTGGCCCCCCTTTCCTTCTTTTGGCGCCAAGGGGAAGGAAGGAGGAGGTGGCGCCCCCTTTCCTTTCTCCCACAAGGAAGGGAAGGCAGGAGGAGGTGGCGCCCCCTCCTTTCCTTCTTCTAGGGCCGGCGGCCAGGGAGAGGGTGCGTCAGCCCCTCTGTGGGCTGGTGTGTGCCTTTCCTTGGCCCATTAGGCCCATAGACCTCCCGGGGCCTCCGAAACCCCTTCCGGTGATCCGATGACTACCCGGTGCACTCTGAAATTATTCCGGTGTCCGAATACCATCGTCCTATATATCAATCTTTACCTCTCAACCATTTCGAGACTTCTCGTCATGTCCGTGATCTCATCTGGGACTCTGAACTACATTCGGTCACCAAATCATATAACTCATATAACACTATATTGTCAATGAACGTTAAGCGTGCGGACCCTACGGGTTCGAGAACTATGTAGACATGACCGAGACACCTCTTCGGTCAATAACCAATAGCGGTACCTGGATGCCCATATTGGTTCCTACATATGTTACTTGCCCGAGATTAGATCGTGGGTATCTTCATACCTAGTTCAATCACATTACCGGCAAGTCTCTTTACTCGTTCCATAATACATCATCTTGCAACTAACTCATTAGTAACTTTGCTTGCAAGGCTTCTTATGATGTGTATTACCGAGAGGGCCCAGAGATACCTCTCCGATACTCGGAGTGACAAATCCTATTCTCGATCTATGCCAACTCAACAAACACCTTCGGATATACCTGTAGAACATCTTTATGATTACCCAGTTACGTTGTGATGTTTGATAGCACACAAGGTATTCCTCCGGTATCCGGGAGTTGCATAATCTCATAGTCAGAGGAATATGTATTTTACATGAAGAAAGCAATAGCAATAAACTGAACGATCAATATGCTAAGCTAACGGATGGGTCTTGTCCATCACATCATTCTCCTAATGATGTGATCCCGTTGTCAAATGACAATACATGTCTATGGTTAGGAAACCTTAACCATCTTTTATCAACGAGCTAGTCTAGTAGAGGCTTACTAGGGACACGGTATTTGTTTATGTATTCACACATGTATTTAAGTTTCCGATCATTACAATTCTAGCATGAATAATAAACCTTTATCATGAATAAGGAAATATAAAATAACAACTTTATTATTGCCTCTAGGGCATATTTCCTTCAGGTCTATATGAAGAATTTAATCTGGGGCTCCTATTCTTCATAGGTGGTGTCATGAGGACATTCACCTGAAGACTTTTAAGACACCTTTTGGGAACCCATATTTTCTTCATAGGGGGACCATTCCTATAGTTAGTTCCAACATATCTGGCAAATACTGCACCATTCCGATTTTTTAATAGTTTATAGTTGGAGTCAAATGACTCATCAGATGAACATGAAGATTCACATGTAAAGCCAGATAAAGTAGATGGATCTACAGGAGGTCCTTTTGCCACAACCAATGAGGTTTTGGGATACTGCTTAGGTTTCTAGTAGGATCCATCAGCATTGAGTTTCCTCTCAAATGCAATACCCTCTTTCCTAGGGTTCCTGTTCAGCATCTGCTTTTTGAGCACATCGCAAAGGGCTTGATGACCTTTGAGGCTTTTGTACATGCCTGTCACATACAATTCCTTCAACCCTACATTTTCGTCGGTGATACTTGTGGTATCCTCAGATGAGGAATTTGTGACCACAGAAATAGTTGAAGAAGTTGCAGCAATAGAAGCATTTGAACTTTCAGGTGAAGAATTAGCAGATTCATGTTCGATGCATTTCAAACAGGGGGAATGAATTATTCCTAAGCGAAACTGATCTATTGAGCAAGCAAAGAATCATTTTCCCTTTGAAGATCATCATGAGTCACCCTTAATTTCTCAAGATCTTGCTTTCTTTGAAGAAATTCATAAGAAAGCTTCTCATGATCGCCTAAGAGAGTCTCATGACGACTTTGAAGGTTATCAAACTTAGACTGAAGTCGTTGAAGATCATCAGTTTGAGTTCGATCCATTTCCTCACTCAACAGGTCATCGCTTTTCTCTAGCAATTTCTGAACCTTTTCCAAAGCTTTTTGTTGTTTTGTGGCAATATTAGCAAGTTTGGAATAGCTAGGTTTGAGATTTTCATCAGATTCACCTTCACTAGATTCAGAGAAAGGATATTTGAGTACCTTGGCACCTTTTGCCATGAAGCAATAGGTGGGAGAAAAGTCATCATCAGTAGTGTTGCAGTTGCCATTTTCCTCATAGTTGAAGATGGACTTGCTGATGAAAGCAGTAGCTAGAGCTAGGCTCGCCACACCAGAGTCTGACTCCTCAGATTCCTCCTCTTCCTCATTTTCCTCAGATTTAGCTTCAGAATCCATTTCCTTGCCAATGAATACCCGAGCCTTTCTGGAACTGCTCTTCTTGTGAGATGAAGACTTTGAAGATTTTGACAATGAGGACTTTCAAGATTTCTTCGTTTTCTTCGAGTCATCTGAACTCTCATCCTTGTACTTCTTCTTCTTTGATTCCTTCACTCATTGAGGACAATCAGCAATGTAGTGAAGAGACTTCTTGCATTTGTGGCAAGTCCTTTTCTTATTGTCGCGGGATGAAGAATCTGATCTCATGTCTTCACCTCTTGAAGATTTTCCAAAGCGGCCACGACTTGAGAACTTTTGGAATTTCCTCACGAGCATAGCTAGCTCCTGGCTTAGTTCTTCAGGATCGCCAAGGCTACTGTTAGAGTCTTCCTCTTCAGATGAGGAAATTGCCTTGGACTTCAGTGCACGTGATCTTACATAGCTTGGCCCGTAGAGGTCTCTCTTATCAGCTTGTTGGAACTCATGAGTATTTAGTCTCTCGAGAATATTAGTAGGATCCAGTGACTTGTAGTCTCCACGTTCTTGAATCATCAGTGCCAGTGTATCGAATGAGGAATAAAGTGATCTCAGTAATTTCTTCACCACCTCATGGTCGGTGATGTCAGTGGCACCAAGTGCTTCAAGCTCATTGGAGATATCAGTGAGGCGATCGAAAGTTTGCTGAACATTTTCGTTGTCGAGTCTTCTGAAGCGGTTGAAGAGATTGCGAAGAACGTCAATTCGAGAATCACGTTGGGTTGAGATTCCTTCATTAACCTTGGACTGCCTATCCCAGATAACCTTTACAGTCTCCAAAGCACTCACTCTGCCGTACTGTCCTTTGCTCAGATGGCCACATATGATATTCTTTGCTTGAGAGTCGAGTTGCTTGAATCTCTTCACATCAATAGAATTTATGGACGGAGTGATGAAGGGAACGCCATTTTCCACAATGTACTAGAGATCGTTGTCAATTGCCTCAAGATGCATGCGCATCTTGTTCTTCCAGTAGGGGTTGTCCGTCCCGTCGAAGGTAGGACACCCAGCCGAGACCTTGATCATACCTATAGTCGACATAATTAGAACTGCAGGTGGTTAAACCAAAATCACATAGAACAAGGGAGTACCTTGCTCTGATACCAATTGAAAGTGCGTTATAACGACTAGAGGGGGGTGAATAGACGATTTTTACAAATTCGTCACTGAGGAATTTCTACTTGAGGAATTTGCTAAGTGACAAAATACAAGCAGCAGAAAAAGTACTCAAGTGCATGCATAACAAGGTAGTAGCATAGTCATCATGATGAAATGAAACATACACAGAGCACAAGTAGCGTGTAAACAGGATAAGCAGGCAGAAGACAAGGTGACTGAAGAAATAGGGTTGAGGAAATTGAGAAAGTCTTCAAACAATAACGATCAAGTTCAACAAAAGGTAAATGAGGAATTGAAAGGGTTGAGGAAATAGAACCAGTAGCTCGGTGAAGACAGTGATTTGGTAGACCAGCTCCAACTGCTGTGACAGTTGTACGTCTGGTTGGAGCGGCTTGGTATTTAAACCAAAGGACACACAGTCCTTACCGTATTCTCCTTGAGCTAAGGCACACATACTTCGCCCAATCACTCGTGGTAAGTCTTCAAGGTGACTTCCAAACCTTCAGAAATTTGGTCACCCGACGATCCACAATTCCTCTTGGATGCTCTAGACCATGACGCCTAACCGTCTAGAAGATGCACAATCTTCAAAGGTAAAAAGCATCGGCTCCACACAGGAACAATCTCTTCAGTGATGCTCAATCACTTTGGGTTTTAGGTGTAGGGGTTTTGGGTTTTTCCTCACTGATGATTTTCTCTCAAAGTCCTCGAAGGATGGGATGCTCTAAATGACAAGTGCGAATCTATCTTTGAGCAGCCAACCAGCTAGTGGTTGAGGGGGTGGCTATTTATAGCCAAGGAGCAACCCGATATGATAAGACATAAATGCCCGTAATGATATGACCGTTATGTGGATAAGATATCTGGACAGCTGGCTCAAGGCACAACAACGGTCGGAAATTCGAACCATGAAATTCCGCAGGGCTATCATGTTCCTCATTGTAGGCAATTCGCACTAGAAAAATCCTAACTCCTCAGTTAGAACAAATTCCTCAGAGACCAGAAGAGCTTTGTGTCTGTCACTGAAGAAGTTGAGTGAACTACAAGAGATTTCAAAAGGCTTCACTCGAAGGATTGGGTATGTGTAGGATTTGAGATGAGCATCACTTGGAAAATTTTCCTTAGTATTACCTCGACCCCGTTTAACAATACGGTGTTTCCTATGACTCAAAAGAAGGAAATGAAACTACAAAAACAAAAGTCTTCACGCTTCACAGTCCTTGCATCAATATCTTCAAGGTCACACCAATTTCCTCATTTTCAATGTCCTCAAGAAAAGCACAAAGTCTTCATGTGAAGACATTCATTTTTAGGGGTCGACATTCGTCGGATATATCAAACTCCTCAGAGACTTATAAGACATGTGTACACTCACAAACACATTAGTCCCTTAACCTATAAGTCTTCAATACACCAAAATCACTAAGGGGCACTAGATGCACTTACAACTGGTCACCTTTAAACCCATCCAGCATCACCTGCCAGATGTACTTCAAATATACTAACAGGTCGTTGTTACATGTTATGGAGCTGGCAAGACCTACAAGGACTATGTTTCTTCTGGATCTAACACCTTGGCCAACCAAAATCTTGGACTGAAGCCAAATTTTCAAAATGCAAATACAAAGATACTATATACTTGGCACAATCTACTTTATATGAAGAACCATTATTTATCGAAATTCCATGGTCCCAGTGGCTGGTTTTTATCATATAGCATCACCATCTGAAAGCATCGTATAGCATCAGCAGCTCATAGCAATTCATCATATGGCAGCAGCAGCTCATAGCAATTCATTATATAGCAGCAACAACTCATAACAATTCATTATATAGAAGCAGCAACAACTCATAGCAATTCATCATATAGAAGCAGCAGCTCATAGCAATTCATCATATAGCAGCAATAGTAGCTGCTCATTGCAATTCATCATACAGCAGCAGCAGCTCACAACAATTCATCATATAGCAGATCAGAATGAAAATTTGAAAAAAAAACATAGGAGACCTCACCTTGTTAGATGAGCTCATCCCACAATAGCACCTCATGGCCATGGCCTGGGAGGAGGGGAGGGGGAACGGGGGGCCTTCTGCCGGAGTGGGGCATCGTTCGTAGTTGGGCGACGACTGCCGCAGTGGATCGTTGGACGGACTATAGTGGAGCAGCTGGTGGAGACCAGGAGAGTGAGGGGCGGCGCTAGAGGTAGGAGCAGCCGGGGAGATGGGGCCCTACCCTGTGGCTATGTAGCCTCGCTAGAGAGAGCATCATCGAGGAGCAGGGCAGATGGGATCGGTGGTGGCGGCTCGCCGGAGGAACCCTAGCACTGCAGGCAGGGAATCGAGGCAGAGGGAAAGGGGAGAGGAGATGCGAGCGTATAGGGGAACGAACGCTTGCATGTTTTTTTACTTGGGGGTCGGGTGTGACACGGGCCTGAGCAATGTCATTTTCAGTGTAATATGGGCAAACAATAGAGTCATTTCGCTATACCCCTTCAATTTTAAGTGACCTTCTATGGGAAGCACCCCCCACCCCCCAAAAGCTTTTTGTCATTGTGAAGGAATGTGTGGTGGAAATAAGTTATGGCCAAGGCCATAACTCAAAAATAAGTTCTTTAGAGCTTTTATGGCTTATTTTGACAATAAGCTCTCAAAAGGTGGAAAAGAACTAGCACTTAACCTGCAATTCAATTGTGCATGCAATGATGAATCACTCCTACCTATTATAGTGTATATTTAGGCATCATACATGGCATAATCTAATGCATGTGTATTTCATTATATAATCTGAAATATGCAATGTTTATGCTTGTTCATATGTTCACATGATGTTTAAATGTCTCCTAAATCTGGTCAGTCAAGTGATGGTCTTTAAGCCTCCTTCTATGCTTGTTTTCTTGATATGTAATTCAGTGCTTTGCAAGATTTGCTCACACATGTGTTCAACTGCTTGTTTGTATCAGCCAGCCATACTAGAACTGTTTGCTTTGATTACTTGCTATTCATGACCTAATGGAGCTTGTCAATGATTTAAACACTAATGGCTGTTGTAGTGGGGGCTTGTATAACTCATAGGTGACATAAAGGTTTGCCTGCACACTAAACTAGCCCCCCCCCCAAGAGTACCTGGAGGTCTAGTTCACGAAGGTACGCCTATTTTATACACAATGCACACATAGTAAATGCTCATTTGAGTGTGTGCAAGAGATGTGGCATGTTTCATTATGTGGTGTCGTTTTGTTATAAACTCATGCTTTGGTGTTGCTCGGAGATTGAAAAGTATGCATGTTTATCTTCCATGTAAGGAGACCTATGAGTAGTTTGTGTCGCCTTGTAGAGGGGCTGCAATGAAGCAAAGATTGAGGATTTCCAAGTACAAGATGTTAGGAAGAAGCCTTGCAAGAGAAGGAGGAGGAGCGCTGAGCCTATACAACCAGTTATGGTAAGTCACTGTATTACAATTACCAGGACATCCTATTTGTAAGACATTGTGCTTGCATAGGGTTCTTCACCTGTTGGTGAATCCCGAATATATTGATCTAAAAAGATAGTATCCAGATTAGTAAATGAGGTGATTTTACCGAGCGGTGGGTGGAGGAACATGACCTGTCATGCGGTCCCACGTGTCATGATGTACCAAGGCGATGAGCATCCCTCTTGAGGAAGAACAATGGTAGAAGCAATACGTGGTTTTCTTGAAGGAGATGATGGAGAAGTGGATTCAGCGAAGTGTGAAATAATGGTTGCTTCGTCCGTCTACGGGGAAGGTGCGGCTTTGTGATTTGACGTCTCATTGCTCATTACTACTACTGGGGCGCTATGATTGGGGTGCGTCCCCCATGCTGTTCTGCACTGTTATTTGGTGCATGACACGTCGACACAGTTGTTGTATGTCCCACATGTCGGCGAGAGGAAGTACAACATTCATGAAAGCGAGCGTCTCCACTCTTAGTACGATGGAGGAGTACAATACACGGCTTGGTTTTTGCTACGTCGCGCGATCCATCGATACAAACCCGGACTAAAAAAGGTGAGGGCGGGTCTTTTCCCACGCGGTAGGTAGGGGAGTTTGGCATAGTCTGTTCGAAGAAACGAGGCAGGAAGGAAAACAAGCAAATAAAGGTTGAGCGACTTTTTGGGAAAATCTGATTTTACAGAGTACGTACCCACTATGGAGGTAGTACTACTTACTACTCCCTCCTTTCCGGTTTATAGGGCTCATCTAAAAAAAATTCATTTTTCCGTTTTATAAGTCTCAATTCTACTAGTACTTACCATCACATGTTTGGATTTCGAGGTGCATTAAATCACCCGATGCAAGCAGTATCAAGAGAAAACTCACCAATGCATGTTGAAGTTCATGGAAATTTAGTGGTGATGCATGCATTCGTCGTAATTGATGCATCGGTAAACATAACTTTTTGAGAAAAACGAGCGTACTAATTAAGTACTTGTGCAAACTATGAAATTTATTCCATCACTCAACGTCTACCTTGGTTGGAGAGATTTTGAAATTGAGCCTTATAAGCCGGAAAGGAGGGAGTAGTAACATAGCCTAGGGTAGCTTGCTGTAGCACAGACTCCAAGGAAATTGATGTAGTACTACTCCTACTACTCTACACTACTACTATGAGGCCATCCAACCGTGTCCCGGTAGAAGACCGCGAACACCGATTATTCGTTCATATTTAAATTTGTTTTCACACAACAAAATATCCCTGAAAACAACACATGGCAAAATTTCACAGCAAACTAGGGATTTGAGTGTGCTGGGAGGGGTGGGGCTGGAAGGGGTTGTTTGGATCTTGCCCGGGGTAGCCCAAAATACTGGCGACCCTTTTGTCCACCCGTGCCTTTACCACCGATGAATGAGGTAGAGCTCGGGTGCTCCTCCTCGAGCGCGCGTTGGAGACGAGCTCGCACGAGCTGGTTTTTATTTGTCCCACCTTGCCGCCCAAGCCGGCCGCAGACCGACCGGTGACCCGGAAATCACGCCATCCAACCATAGCCTCACACATTCTGACAACAACTCAACCAACCGGATGAAATTCGTACAAACACGACCATATTTCATATAAACAATGACGAAATTCATAGGGGAGCGGCGGAGGTGTGCGATTCTTGGCCGGCGTCTGGCCTCGTTTAAATAAGAGATTAAATAGAGGGCGGACGGGAGGATCTCGGCCGATGTTGCGTTTAATGCCGGCCCGGTCATGAACGGATGTTTGGCCCGAGTGGGTTTCTCGGCTTCCACACGGGTTTCATGGAGACGTTTGAATGTAGCAAGGAGGCGTGTTCAGCCGGGCGTGCAGTGAGTGGCGCCCACGACTCTGATGTACGACACCATGCTATTCTTCCACTTGCGTATGGGCCCGTTGGGTACCTAGCCTGCATGTCAGTTAACCAACGCAGGCAGCGCACGACAGAGGAGCCGGCTCCGCATGAATGTGGGCAGCTGGCGCCGGGCAGGAATCGTGAGCGGGGGAGGGTTTTTTGGTGGGCCAGGCCGATAAGAAGCGGACATTACATAAACCGACTATTGTTCATGGAGTGTGACATAATCTAATTCATGTAGGTTGATAGGCCTACTATATAATGTAAGAGAATTTTAAATTTTTCATGTATATATGTTGATAGCCCGTTCGATACGTTGTGATTCATAAAGACCGCTGCAAACGTCAATGTTCTGCTTATCATAGATAAGATTGATTAATACTCATAACAATCCATGTGCTTAACAAAGGGTGCATGCATGTATAGGTCGAGCGTGTGTCTTGCGTCGTGTGTTGTGTGCATGCAGGCATGCGTGTGTTACGTGCGTTCATGTGTACGAGTGAGTGTTGCGTGCATGTGTACATTTCAGTGTTGTATGCATGCGTGTGTGCATGCGTGTGTTTTTGCGTGCATGTGTACGTACCAGTGTTGCATGCCTGCATGTGTGCGTGTGTTCATGCGAGTGTTGCGTGCGTGCATGTGTACGTGTGAGTATTGCATGCATGCATGCTGGCATTGCAGGCGTGTTTGTGCGCATGTGTGATGTGTTTGTATTCACCACAATAGTTCGTGCGTGCGTGCATGCAATTAAAATGGCTGGCTCAGCATATCATCACAAGGCGACCTTGTCTGCTGTGGTTAGGGCGCGCGGGCTGCCAACCAGAGGTCTCACGATCGAATCCCCGCCGACCACTAATTTATTACCAATTCTGTCTTTCATATACGCGCTGATAGGTGGGCCCTATGGTATTGTGCGCTGATGAACGTGAACCATTTGACTGGTCAATTGATCGTGTCATCAACAAATTACGGAGCTGTATGGTGAGCCAGTGACCGTATGATCACCACAAAATGTATTTTCTTAACACAGTACAGACGCAAGCTACCATTTCTTTCTTTCATATACGCGCTGACAAGTGGGCCCCACGGTAATGTGCGCTGATGGTGCAACACTAGTTGCGCCACATGGAACATTTGACTGGTCAATTGATCGTGTCATCAACAAATTACGGAGTTGTACGGGTGAGCCAGTGACCGTATAATCACGACATGTATTTTTTAACACAGTACAGACGCAAGTGCTCATATATACGCGCAGACACTCACCGCTATAAGTGCACACACGCACACCCTACCCCTATGAGCACCTTCGAGAGAGTGAGCCAGCATATCATCTTGAGATTTTACGAATGTCGGAATCAGGGCTCCGCAGACCCAAGAAGGTTCGAACTCTGGGCGTGAACGAAGGACCTCGCTCCACAACGACGCTCAGCTTGCCATACCCAAGGATTAACCTCACCGAGTGCGCGGGATCATAAGGAAGGGATGAACACAGAGATTTACCCAGGTTCGGGCCACTTTGCGGTGTAAGACTCTACTCCTGCTCTTGGTGGATTGGCCTCACGAGGAGGTAGAGGATGAACTAGTACAGTGGTCGAGCTACCTCACGAGGGTTCGGGTGGTAAGGATGGATTGGTTCGGGTATCAGATCCCTTCTACGGTGGTGGCTAATCTATATTTATTGTGGCCTTGGTCCTCTTCCCTCATAGCTTAGGCGGGAAGGGATTCCACAACGGCCAATTTTGAAAGGGGTCAAGAAGTGCATCTTATCCTGACAAAAGGTGGTCTTCGCCTGCAAAGCCTCTGGCTATGATGCAGCGGTGGGCTCGGCGATGACATCCGTCCTGCCGAGCTCGTGGTCTTGGTCTCATTGCATTGGAATGGGAAGCTTTCGGGCCTTCGTTGGGAACATGCGCCTGTCCTTGCTCCCTTAGCATCGAAGAGGAAACTGTCCCTTCTGCGCCCGCTGGCGCTGGCCTGGCCTTGGTCGTCATGGCTGACATCATCGCGCCCCTCGCGAGGCGGGAGGTCTGCATAGAAATCTCCGCTCCTCGGGAGGCAGCCTGGGAAGGCCGCTCCTCTAGAGGTCTTGGTGTCGTTCGCCTTGCGAGGCCAGGGCTCTCGCGAGGGTCTTGTCCTGGGGGTCTTGTAACTGGGCCATACCGGGCCGTCGATGAGCCCACGTGCTGGGCCGCAGGTAGGCAAGTCTAGGTACCCCCGATCCCAGAACGCCGACAGTAGCCCCTGAGCCCAAGGCGCGCTCAGGCTGGCTTCGAGGTGAAGACAAGGAGCGAAGGGTGAAGCGCCGCGGGCCCCAACCGCATGCGGGCCAGGCTCGATGCATGGTGCACAACGGGGTGCGGACGCCTCCACTTCCCCACACCGCCTCGGCAACTGCCCAGGCTGACAGACGACTGGCCCGCCGCAGGGCCATCATTGCTCCGAATGCAAGGGGACGCCGGTCGGCATCCTCCGATCGTCTATATAAGGTCGAGGGGAGCAGAGCCCCCAACCCATCTTCGTCTTCTCGTTCCTTCATCCCAAACCACTGTTCCATAGCCATGGCGCCAGTGAGGAGGTTCTCCACCGCCCAAAAAGGGAAAGCCCCCTAGGAGGGACCGGGGTCGCCGCCGCCCAAGAGGGGGCGCAGCCGCCCCAGCAAGTCCACCGCGACGCCGGCGGCGGTTCCCTAGGGGCGTGAGCACGCTCCCCTGGGGGTCCATACTGGCACTGGCAGCCATGGGAAGGGTTCTTCCCGTGAAGCGGCCACGGAGGCCGGGGAGGCCGAGGTCGAGGGGGGAAGCACGCGGTGGCATCTCGGCCGCCTCGCCCGTGATCTCACTCGGCCGACATGGCCCGAGAGTTTGTGGTGTGTGTGGAGAGGCCGGCGGGCACCTGGATCCAGCTCCCATGCTTCTTCGGAGAGGAGCTGCCGGCCGGAGGACCTGCTGGCCTATGGCTGCAGCCCGACGGCTGCTGCAACAAGGCCTCGTGGGTGGAGATCGAGGTTACCCCCGTGGGCTATGTGTTCCTGAACCACGGGTGGCAGACGTTTGCCTGCGCCTAAGGCTTGAAGGGGAGGCGTACCCTCCACTTCAAGTATGACGGGGTGGTGACTCTCTTCGTCAGGGTCTTCGGGGAAGACGAAAGGCGCTTGGGGTGCTGCCCAAAGGGCGACGGCAGCGACAGTGACCACCTCTCCGACGATGACGGCCATCGCGGCGGCGGCGTCCTCGGCGGTGAACTTGCCCTTGCCGACGGCCGCGACACCTCTGGCAGCAGCGGCGCCTCCCCTGGGAGAAGCTCAAGCGACGACGACTACGACGAGCTGCCACATCGCCGTGCTCGGACCAAGGAGGACGATGAGCCACTACGCCGCCGTGCCCCCGTCAAGGAGGAGGAGGACTTTGACTGAGCACAGGCGGTGCCTGAGCCGGGCTTCAGGAACAGTGGCCCTCGGGAGGCCGCTCCTTTTTTTTCCTTCATCAAGAGTCATGAAGAGCCCCATGGGGGCGTGTAATGAACTGCGGCACTTGCGCCTTTATATCAGTGTTTCCCGCTTATACTCTAGCATTTATATTGTTACTATTTGAAAGGTTCCTGCCTGGCGCGATTAGGATAACTTAACTTGGTGCGCTCGTGGCCTTTGGCGGGTTCCTGCGTCTGGGGGCGCACTCCTCCGGAGCCTTGGTTCTAAGTGCACCCCTCGTCCCAGCCATGATGCTGGAGCACCGAGGCAGCCGAGAGAGTTTTGTCGGGGAGGCTCCCTCCTTACAGACCAGATCGCTCAGGGGTCTCGAGGGGCTCGCGGCTCATGAGCCCCCTGGGGAACTCGCGACGTTTCAGGGTCTCCGGAGATGCCTCCACCAAGCATCGGACCTCGCGGAGATGTAAAAAGCACTTGACGTAGGATTCCTTAATAATGAGCCGTACCGTGGCTGCTTTTTCTTCAGCCACCCTTCCTTGGCACCCATCTTGTGTCTAGAGCCCCCGAGCGAGGGTCGATCGTCGCTGGTATGCCGGGTCGCGATGCTTGGCAAGGCTAGGAGATGAGCGCTCCTGAGGCCAGGGGCCGAAGGCAATACGTGCCTGTTGGCTCGCTCGAGAGCGTCGCATGAGGATTCGGACACCGAGGACTTGGTGAGGTGTGCGTGTGGGCGGACCCACGGCCATTGTGGCCTGGGCCTTCATAGCTGCTGGGGCTGGCCCAAGCGTAGACACCATGCCCAGCCCCCGCTCGCGAAACGCGCGGGAGGGAGCAACGGGCAATCGCCACTTCCTTTAAAAACGAGGTTCAATAAAGAAAACACTGCAAGGAGAAAAATCCCCACCCCTTTTGAATAAAGATGCGAGAACTTCAAACTTCATTCCAAGAAGTGGCAAATTGGTTACAAGAGCGATCAAAAGAAAAAGCCGCGTCCGACGCCTATACTAGTCTTCCCACCAGCGCGGAGCATGGGGCCTCCACTTGGCGTGGGCATAGTCGCTGTTTGACCGTGTCGTCCGCCAGCGCAGAACTTGGGGCTTCCACTTGGGCGTGGGTTGGAGCTCCCGTGAGGCCGTGGGGCGGCGCACCAGGAGACTCCGGGGTGTGTACAACCCCACTCATTATTACGTGAGAGTGTCACGGGTAGAACTTGCGGAGATGCTGGATGTTCCAAGCATTCTAGATGGGGACCCCGTCCTCCATCTCCAGGCATGCGGTGCCAGTCCTGGAGACGCGGGCGACCCTGAACGGGCCCCCCCACATGGGCGAGAGCTTGTGGAGGCCCTCCCTGGAGAGGACCCGCCTCAGGACGAGGTCTCCGACTTCGAGAGTCCGGGGGCGGATGTTGCAGCAGTGGTAGCGCCGCAGCGCCTGCTAGTACCTCGCGACGAGGAGTGAGGCTTGGCAATGGGCCTCCTCCCCGAGCACGAGATATGTTCCCTGCAAGGCATCCTAACGCGGCTCATCGAATGCCAAGACTCGTGGGGAGCAATTCTTGACCTCATGCGGGAGGACCGCCTTAGCCCCGTAGACGAGGAAGAATGGGGTCTCGCTGGTGGGCTTAGTCGCAGTGGTGTGGACGGACCACAACACGGACTAAAGCTCACCGAGCCAAACCCTGCCGCAGGCCTCAAGCTTCTTCTTGAAGCTCCTTGTCTTGAGGCCCCTCAGGACCTCCACGTTGGCGCACTCAGCCTGGTCGTTGCTCCGCGGGTGCACCACCGAAGCGTAGCATATATGCGCTCCAAGGTTAGCACAATATGTTCTGAAGAGGTTGCTTGTGAATTGGGAGCCATTGTTGGTAATGATATGGTTGGGGACACCGAACCGGCTCACGAGGCCCTTGATGAACTTGACGGCCGAACTGGCGGGGATGGTGCGCACAGGCTCTACCTCCGCCCACTTGGTGAACTTGTCGATGGCGACATAGAGGTAGCGGTAGCCGCCGGCCGCCCGAGGATACGGGCCTAGGATATCCAGCCCCGAGACCGCGAAGGGCCACAAGAGCGGGATGGTCTGGAGACCTTGTGCGGGCTGATGAATCTGCTTGGCATGGAACTGGCAGGCCTCGCAGGATCGTACCAGCTCGGTGGTGTCATGGAGCACCGTAGGCCAGTAGAACCCGCTGCGGAACACCTTTCCCACGAGGGTGCGCGACGAAAAGTGGTGTCCGCAATCTCCACCGTGGATGTCGGCCAACACCTCGCACCCCTGCTCCTCGGATATGCACTGCAGTGAGACATCGTTGGGGCATCTGCGGCATAGCTCGCCATCCTGCAAGCATTAAGCAGTGGCCTGGCGAGCCACCCGCTCTGCGTCCTCCTCCTTCTCAGGTAAGGCGTCGCGGAGTAAGTATGCCTTGAACTCCTCCGTCCAGCAGCCTGCCTAAGGTTCCAAAGCCAGGAGTAGGTGGGCTCCTGAGGTCGGACCGCAGGCTGGGCGCCCGAAGACGGGGCCGGTGGCGGCTCTTCCTGGAGCAGCGTCGGGCCTGAGGCCGGGGGCGCCGCCGACGGCTTGAAGAGCCTCTCCTCGAAGACGCCAGGCTTCTGAGGCTCACGGCAAGATGCTCTCTTGGCGATGTCATTTGCTTCCTTGTTCGCGCCGCGCGGGACGTGCTGCAATTCCAAGCCTAGGAAATACTTTTCAATTTTATATACCTCTTCCAGGAATGCCTCCATGTGCTCGTCCTTCGGTTTGTACTCCTTGTTGGAAAAGTTGATGAGGAGCTGGGAATCGCCCTTGATAGTGAGGCGCTTGACCCCCAGAGCGGCCACGGCCCTGAGGCCGGTTATCAAGCCCTCGTATTCCATGATGTTGTTGGAGACCTTTTCGCCATGCCGGAAGCAAAGCTGCACGGCATAGTAGAGCTTGTCCTTGGTCGGTGAGATGAGCACGACTCCAGCCCCCGCGTCCTGTCGCGCAAAGGCACCATCGAAGTGCATGACCTAGCCATCGGACGCCTCGTCGCCAGGCATGAGGGACTGGCCCTCGCCCAGCCCCAGGTCAAGAACGTCCATCCACTCCACCACGAAATCGGCGAGGGTCGCACCCTTGATGACCCTGGTCGTGCTGAACTCCAGCTGGAAGGCTTGCACTTCGATGTTCCACTATGCAACCCTCCCATCAGCGTTGGGGATGCACAGTACCTTCTCCAGGGGGTATGCAGAGACGACCTTGATGGGGTGGCCCTAGAAATAATGGCGCAGCTTCCTTGAGGTGACGAGGAGTGCGAGCAGGAGCTTCTGCTGCATAGGGCAGCGCGCGCGCATCCCGCAACACGGTGCTGATGCAGTACACCGCGTGCTGACGAGGGGCGAGGCGTCCACGGCGCCCTTCTTCGCATGGGGCATGAGGGACTCGGGAGCCCTGTTGGCTGGGGAAGTGACGAGGGCCTCAGGGGCGCTGTCCTGAGGTGGCGAATGTTGCGCGACCCCTCATGGGTCGCCTTGCCTCACGCCTGCGCTGACGCGCTCCTCCCGGATCGCCACGAGTGCTACATTGGCCGAGTGGGGGGTGGCTGCCAAGTAGAGCACTAGGGGCTCGCAAGGACGAGGCGCCACCATAACAGGTGGGCTTGTGAGGTATCTCTTGAGGTCCTCGAAGGCCGCCTCTGCCTCCGGAGTCCACTCGAAAGGGCCCTTCCTGTTCATCAGCTTGAAGAAAGGGAGGGCGCGCTCGCCGAGCTTGGAGATGAAGTGCCCAGGGAGGTCACACAGCCCACAAGCTTTTGCATCTCTTTGAGGGTCAGAGGAGGACGCATCTTTTCAATTGCCTTGATCTTTTCGGGGTTAGCCTCGATCCCTCGATGCGACACAAGGAAGCCTAGTAGCTTGCCGGACAGGACCCCAAACACGCACTTCTCTGGCTTGAGCCTCAGGTTCACTTGGCGCAGGTTCGTGAACGTCTCCTCCAGGTCCTCGATTAGGGTCCTTGCCTTCCGTGACTTGACCACGATGTCGTCGACATACGCCTCCGCATTTCTCCCCAGCTGCAGCCCTAGCGCGATGCGCATCAGCCGCTGGAAGGTTGCACCGGCATTTCGCAGCCCAAGGGGCATGCAGGTGTAGCAGTACATGCCACACGGGGAAATGAAGGATGTCTTCTCGACGTCCTCTGTCGCCATCTTGATTTGATGATATCCTGAGAAAGCATCCAAAAAGCACAGCAGATCGCAGTCGGCGGTGGAGTCCACGATCTAGGCAATGCGCGGGAGCGGGTAGGGGTCCTGAGGGCAAGCCTTGTTGACGCTCGTGAAGTCGACGCACATGAGCTCCTCCCCCCTCCCTTTGGGGACAACCACAGGGTTGGCCAGCCAATCCGGGTGCCGCACCTCTCGAATAACACTGGCTTATTGCAACTTGCGGACCTCTTGGATGATGAACGCTTGCTTCTCTTGTGCTTGACGTCGCGCCTTTTGCTTCACTGGGCGCGCACTGGGGCATACCACCAGGTGGTGCTCGATCACCTCCCTCGGGACACCAACCAAGTCGGACGCTTCCCATGCAAATACGTCCTTGTTTGCCCGGAGCAAGCCAATCAGCGCCTCCTCCTGTTCTGGGGGAAGGCCGGCGCCTATGGTGAAGGTGGGGCCCGAGCCCCCGCTGTCGAGAGTCACCTGTTTCGTCTCGGCCCGGTCCTGAGAGAACAACTACTTTTTCTTCGCGGGTGTGGCCTCCAGAGCCTCTGGGTTGCGCCCGACGTCGGGGCGGGAGGCCGCCACGGCCTTGTAGACGAGCTTGAGGGCCCGGACTGCGTCCTTTGTGTCTCTAGCCACCATGATGACGCTGCTGCTGCATGGCATCTTGATGACGTTGTAACTCGGAATGGTCGCCGCCATGAATTTGGCGAGGGCCGGGTACCCCAGGATGGCGTTGTACGGGAGGCCGATGCAGGCCAAGTCGAAGTCGATCAGCTCGGTGCGGTAATTGCCACGCTTGCTGAAGGTGACGGGAAGCCGCACCTGCCCCAAGGGGGTGGCGGAGCCTTTGGTCACCCCCGAGAAAGGCTTGGTGGGCACGAGCTGGTCGTAAGGCACCTGGAGCATGTCGAAAGTTTCAACGGAGAGGCCGTTGAGGCCGGCGCCGCCGTCGATGAGGGTCTTGGTGACCGTGACATTGCTGATGGTGGGTGTGCATAGCATGGGGAGCGCACCAGCAGCAATCGCAGTCCTGGAATAATCCCTGAAGTCAAAGGTGATGTCGACCTCAGGCCTTGCGTGGCCCCGCGAGGCCTCAGGCTGTGGCCGAGTAGTGCTTGCCTGACGAAAAAACTGCTTGACGTGGTGGCCAGAGGCAGGCGCCTGCGACCCACCGATGATGCAAGCGACCGCATGGGGCGCCGGTGCCGTGAAGCGCGTGATGAACTGACCGTGGAGCTCCTCCCAAGAGGAGATCGAGGCGTCCGGGAGGCCGCGGAGCCAAGATCGAGGGGCCTCCTTGAGGGCCAGGGGGAGCCAGTTCGCCATGGCCTTGTCGTCACCACCCGCCACTTGGATGGCCTGCGCGTACAGCTGGAGGAACTCCTCGGGGTCCGTAGTGCCATCGTATCATGGGGCAGCGCTGGCCTGAACCTCACCGGCCACCACACCTGGCTTAGGCTAGGGGTGAAGGCGGGGCAGCCTGCGGCGCTCCCATAGGCTTCGGGCGGCCAAGCCTGTAGGGCGGCGTCCGCCATGGGGACGACGAAGCGAGGGCAGAGCATGGTCGGTGAAGAGGCAAAACTTCGACACGCCCCTACCTGGCGTGCCAAATGTCGGAATCAGGGCTCCGCAAACCCAAGAAGGTTCGAACTCTGGGGCGTGAATGAAGGACCTCGCTCCACCACGATGCTTAGCTCGCCATACCCAAGGCTTGACCTCACCGAGTGCGCGGGATCGTAAGGAAAGGATGAACACAAAGATTTACCCAGGTTTGGGCCACCTTGCGGTGTAAGACCTTACTCCTGCTCTTGTGGATTGGCCTCACGAGGAGGTAGAGGATGCACTAGTACAGTGGTCGAGCTACCTCGCGAGGGCTCGGGTAGTGAGGATGGATCGGTCCGGGGATCGGATCCCTTCAACGGTGGTGGCTAGTCTCTATTTATTGTGGCCTTGGTCCTTTTCCCTCATTGCTTAGGCGGGAAGGGATTCCACAACGGCCAATTTTGAAAGGGGACATGAAGTACATCTTATCCTGATGAAAGGTGGTCTTCGCCTGCAAAGCCTCTGGCTATGACGCAGCGGTGGGCTCGGCGATGACATCCATCCTGCCGAGCTCGTGGTCTTGGTCTCGTTGCACCGGAATGGGAAGCTTTGGGGCCTTCCTTGGAAACCGGCGCCTGTCCTTGCTCCCTTAGCACCGAAGAGGAAACTGTCCCTTCTGTTCCCGCTGGCGCCCGCCTGGCCTTGGTTGTCATGGCTCACGTCATCGCGCGCCTCGCAAGGCAGGAGGCCTGCACAGAAATCTCCGCTCCTCGGGAGGCAGCCTGGGGAGGCCGCTCCTCTGGAGGTCTTGGTGTCGTTCGCCTCACCAGGCCGGGGCCCTAGCGAGGGTCTTGTCCTGGGGGTCTTGTAACTGGGCCGTACCGGGCCATCGATGAGCCCATGTGCTGGGCCACAGGCAGGCAAGCCTGGGTACCCCTGATCCCAGAACGCCGACAAAGAAGTCACCATAGGCGCCTTGTAGTCGAGGGGAACGTCTCCTCCCAGTGAACGCACATCGCCGGAAATACTGAAATTAATCCAGGATAAATGCGAGCACCAGGACTTTAACCCTGGTGGGCTGGGGATACCACTGTCCTCCTAACCATCCAACCACAGGTTGGTTAGCACCACAAAATGTATATGGTGACTGTAATGAGCTTATTCTGAAGTCCAGTGACCATATCGTGCTTTCGCTTCAAACACAATGACTGTAAGTGTCATCAACAAAATACAGAGCACGCATCAAATACAATGACCGTCAGTGTCATCAACAAAATACGGAGATGTATGGTGAGCTAGATACCATATGATCACCACAAGAATGTATACGATGACCGTAATGAGCATATTTTGAAGTCCAGTGACCGTATAGTGCTTTCGCTTGAAATACAGTGACCGTCACGCGTGAATGTGTCAGGGGCATACTTTTAGAGGGCCGAGATATAGTTTGTGTGCGTACGTGAAAGTGGTGTAGAGAGAGGGGGTGTGCGGTGGAGACAAAGAGAGATGTACCCTTTGTTTCTCGTTCCCGTGACTAATTTTCTAGGAGAGGATATAAACATTCACAATGCGGAACATATATTATTGGATGCACCATGCAATTAACTTTCATGTATAACTTTGTACCATTGTATATGCTTATTTTCTTAGTGGCCGGTTGTGTGTGGGGTGTGGTGGGCACATCATTTCTAGTTGTGGTGGGTCGACGTGAGGACTCATGGGTCGGTTCCATCCTGCGCCACATAGGTTGGACCGAGACGCGTTATACGAAGACCCATGGAGGAGTCGGCGTACAAGACGAAGCTACCAGAGTCGTGGAGGACTCTATCACCACTGATGATAAGCCGACTATATATGATTTGTAACCCTAGGCCCCGAGTATGTGATATAAGCCCGGGGGCTAGTTCGTCGATAGTATACACACACACAATGCCTGGTATTCACGTGTAATTTGTACACACCCCTATCATGAATATACAGTACCAGGAGTAGGCTTTTTCCTCAACTGCAAGGGCCCAGACTTGGGTAAAACTTTGCCTCGTATTACCATCTAGCCTAACAGTCAGGGATATGCTACCGAATGATCTGATGGAATCATATCCGCCAACTAGTAAGAGAGAGGTGTGTGGGGGAGGCAATGTGTGCGAGAGAGGCCTAAAGATAATTTGCATGCGTGCACTACCAGGGAAATGCTTATAGGTAGGACATAAGTAGTAGCGATGGAAAATAACAAGCGCTGCTGCTAATTAGCAGTAGCGCTGGCCTTGGGCAGCGCTACAAGTAATGCTTTAGCAGTAGCGCTGGAAATGAGAAAAGCGCTACTGATAAGTGGGACCCAACGAGCCCACCGGCGCTAGCTGTAGTAGCAGCGCGGCCCAAAATAAAGCGCTACTGCTAAGATTTTAGCAGTAGCGCTTGCTTTGACAGCACCGCTACTACTAATGGGCCCCACTTAGTAGTAGCGCGGCTTCTGACAAGCGCTACTACTGAGCACCATAGCAGTAGCGCTGTCTGGGAAACAACGCTACTGCTAGGCGTGGCTGGTGCCACCTTTTCACCCCCCCTCCTCCCCCCTTTGCCCTCTCCCCCTCCTTTCCCCTCTCCCCTCTCTAAGTTATTTCTCCACCATTGTTGCCTTTCTTCTCTCTTCCTTCTAGCTCTCTTCTCTCCCCATTAATGCCCCCCTCCACCATAATTCTCCTCCATAAATGGCCTCTTCTCTAGCTACCTCATTTATTTGGCTCTCCCTCCTTCCATACATATAGATCTAGCTAGCTCATCTCTCTCCCTCTCCATTAGTTAGCTAGAGTCATGTCTCCTCCCAACAACTAGATCTAGCTAGCTATTTAGCCATCCACACACTTTCGATCGTCTCTATATAGGTAGCGAAGGCCTCATCTAACCGTGCTCGATCTCTCTCGGGAGATAGGTGAGTAAAAAGTTGTGCATTTCAAGAATGGGAATATGTGTGTTTGAGATATGGAGAGATTTGTGCGAGTGACATGCTCCCGAGTTGCTTATGTTTTGCCGAAATGTCGATTTATTTCTGTTTTGGTGAATTTCCAGCAAACTCGATATGTCCTATTTTTAGGCAAGGTCATGCCAACTTTTTATATGACTTTGATGCATGCATGCATTTTTTTATAACCCTTTTGCTTGTTATACCGTGCAGTCGGTCATGAAGGTGAGTGGATGGAAGGTGGAGCGATACTTGCAATCCGCGGTATTGGACATGTACGCAAATAATCGGACTAGGATTAGATGTCCGTGTACAAGATGCAAAGAAGGAGTCCTTTTGGACCCTTTTGATCATGGCAGTTTGAAGGCGCACCTGCTGATGAATGGTTTCATGGATGGCTATACAAGGTGGATAAGTGAAGATGATGATGAGAACGTCCACATGGCAGGGAATAATGACATGGGGCTAGACGAAGAGATGATCGATCGACACGAAGACGATGGCACCGGACATGGTGGCGGGGAAGAGTCCGGACATGGTGGCGGCGGAGAAGATTCCGGACACGGCGAAGAAGAGTCCTGGCATGGCAGAGAAGAGGCAGCGGTCACGCTACAGTCTTCGACGCTACTAAGTGCAGTCGTGCAGGACCCTCATGTTCGAGACCTCCTTCACAAGAGTACGACTAGCGAGAGAGCTGCTTCTAGAGAGGAGGCCAAGCTGGCGCAACTTGAAGTAGACTTGAAGACTCCATTGTATGACGGTTGTGATCCCAAGGTGACCCGCTTGAGTTTCATGCTCGAACTTCTAAAGACAAAGGCCAAAAACAAATGGACAGACAAAAGCCTCGATGAGCATTTGAAGTATCTACATAATAAAGTTCTTCCCACGGGGAACCTGCGTCACGGCTCACTTCCAATCTTCAATTATTACCAGCTTGATTCCGGCAATTATCGATTGGTCGAAGAGCAATCCAGATAAAGGGCCAGCAGACTTTCCCCTTCCCAGCTATGTCGGGAGCAATTCGGTGAACATCACACCACCAGCACCTGCTCAAGCAACCGCAAAAGGTCCCGTTCCTGTTCATAGCAGCCTGACCTCCGTCTCTAGCATGCTCAGCGGGGCTTTGTCTAAGGCTGAGCTTGATGCCCTCATGGTAATTATGCGTCATACCCTTTTCACCAGCATGTCTATAGTCTTTCGTTTCAGTTGCCTTCGTAGGCCGATGATACCCCATGCACCCTACTGTATGACATCAACGGCCAGAAGGTGGCCGTGGGAAAGGCAACGATCGTGAAGCCAAAGGACCGCATGCTCCACAACCGAGAGATGCCCCATGGCGTCTTCAAGGTTAACGTGGCCAGTGTCTTAGCGGGCTTCAAGGATTTGCCTCCTCTGATACAAGTAGATGACGAGGAGACCCCTAAACGGATTGGCGCATGCAAGAGCTGGTTCTTGCCTTGGCCGAAGACTCTTCTTCGTGTCGAGGCACCCAGTATCACACCAACGACAACTTCTCAAGAAGGTATGAACACCACCCCACCTACCAAATTACCTGCACCTGTCGCGGCGGATGATAGCGGACGACGCGAGGGAGAGCCTCCATTAGTGCCAGATGACGTCGCCCCCGTCGAAGAAGCAAATGCTGATGGTTTCATGGAGGAGGAGGATGATGACCCTCTCAACTATATCAATACCGCCTATGACGATGGAGGATTGATGGCTCGGGACTATGACTCAGGCTATGAGCATGGAGATGATGACTTGATGCTGCCTGATTTGCCAGAGCCGGAACGTCCTAAGGCGGAATGCAAAAAGTCTCTCTTCATGCGATCCTTGCAGGAGACACCTCCAGATGCCGCCTCTACCCAGCAACAACCCGAGGGCCGTCCACTGATTAGCCAGACGACACTTGGGGTGGTGGTTAGGGAAGGTATGGTGGGCTCACTACCGCCACCCGCCAATAAGCAAAGGAGGAGACCGGACAAGAAAGGCCCTAAAGGCGCCAGAGCTGCTTTAAGCAGCCAGCCGCCTCTGAAGCCCCGGGAGGTAGACAGAATACCTATCGAAGGTGTGCAGCGTTTCCATGTCGCCGGCCACCCGATCCTGCCTCCGAAAGCGCTAGAGCACATACTGAATAATGATCTAAGGAGACTTCATGAAGATGTGCTGGCCAGAGAGAAAAGCCTTCTCATCTCGGAAAAACCAGGATACCCGCTTTACACGGCTCAGGTGCCCGGCGGGAAGTTGTACGTCGAGAGATGGCCTCCGGATAAGTTCATCCTGCGATTTGACTACATCTATGACATGTTCCACATGACCAAGCTGGATTTCCAGTTCATCCGCATGTATGCGCTGTATCTCAACTACATCATCAGCCGTGAGAACAAAAAAAATATCTGCGTTGCGGACCCGTACTATATGCACGAGAGTTCTTGGCAGTCTGCAAAGAGCACCATGACTATGCGAGCAAGTACATCGATTAGTTCATGATCGCTAATAAGGACAAGGAAGCGATTCTCCTGCCTTATCATCCCACGTAAGTCATCCGCGGATATCCTTTCGTAAGTTTTAATCATTCGTTTGCAAGCATGAAGGCTAATTTGAGGTGTACTTATTTTGCGCAGTGGGGGGGGGGGGGGGCGCCGTCCTCATCTGTCTGTACCCAGAATACTCCCATGCCCTATACTTGGACTCATCGAAGAACATTAAGAAAAAGGATTACATGCACATAAAGAGTGTTCTCGATAGTGCCCTGTTAACCTTCAGCCTGTCTGGTGGATATATCAATGTGAAAAAGTACAGGAAGAACGGGCTGGCTTTCGGCCATAAGACCGACTTCTGCTGCATCCAGCAACCGTACACCAGTAAGGCTGATGGATTCTACCTCATGCATCACATGATCGAGTACAGAAGGGATAATCAACGCCTTCGCATGTCAGCTACTTCCAACGATGCCGAGATTGTCAACTGGGCCACAAGCATAGGAAGGACACCGGATCATCGAATCCGAGTTGAGTTTTATCACATACAGTGTGAACTTGCCCAAATGATCATGAAGGAGGTCCTAAAACTAACAAGGATGTTCTACCATGGGCCAATGACACGGGACGATGTCCGAGCACTGCTAGTCGCTCAGCGTCTGGACCTGAAGCCTTTCAACAAGCTCGGGTGCTTCCTCCCTGACTATGAAGATTGGTCCGCCGACCTGGAGTAATGATTGACGATGACAATGTGTCACTACTGTCTTTCTATGACAAAACTTTGAATTTATGCACGGCGAAACTCTGTGGTGTAATTAAATCATCCTCCTAAACTAGCGTAGATTGCTCTAGTTAATTAGTTTGGGTATGGGAACTTCATTATTTATGTTTACTATAGGTTGCTTGTATTTTGCTAATTATGCCTCTTTGTGTGTCTCAAGTACATTATGTTGCATATTATCGTTGAATTCATCAACTGACGATGCAGGTACATAGATCAGAGATGGCGAAGGACTGCTACACCGTGTTCGTTGGGAGGGTTCCAGGAGTGTACGACCACTGGCCAGACGCTCAGGCCCAGGTGGACAAGTACCTGGGTTCTAGCCACAGAGGGTTCAACAGCAGAGCCGAAGCGGAAAATAGTTACTTGAGGTGGACGCTCCGGCAAGAGCGGGAGCAAAACCGCCGATGCCTCGAGAAGTACTACATAGTCACACTCTTGCTCATGCTGATCGCTCTTCTCTTCTACATCATGGCTTAGATAGAGATGATGAAACTTGTGTGTGTGCCATGACCATGCAGTTGCATTTATTCGAGACATGACATGACTTGTGTATCGCTATTTTCGAGATATGATGATATTTGTGTTGGATGATGACGATGATGGTATGACGAGACTACTGTATGTGTATGATATGATGAGAATAATGTATGTTTGTTATGACATGATGAAACTACTGTATAGAGCACGCACAAATACATCACAAATACGTAGAGGGGAAATAAAAATACGAAAGCAACAATATTAGCAGTAGTGCTGGTAGGCGTCTAGCGGCAGCGCTGGATTAGTAGCAGTGTTTGCTTAGGTGCAGTGCTACAGATAATTAGTAGTAGCACTGGTTGAAGCAGCGCTACTGCTAACCATACTTACCAGTAGCGTTGGTCCGAGCAGTGCTACTGCTACAACTTAGCTGTAGCGCGTTAGCAGTAGCGCTGCCCCCAGTGCTACTGCTATAGATATTTCCAGCGCTGCTAGTAGGTTTTCTCCTTGTAGTGGGGAGACACGTAGGCACATATATGTGCATATAGAGGGCCAGCAGAGACCGTGCGTGTGTATATATGCATGTGAGAGAAATAGTATTTTCCAACTGAGATTAGTGAAAAGAGTGGTATGTAGTAGTAAGAGAGAGAGAGAGAGAGAGAGGGATATATAGAGAGAGTGTGTGCGTGAGACACCCCGGGAGAGAGTGTGAGCATTGTGGGAGAGATAAATGCCGATGTATATAAAGTGTGTGCACTTATGCGTCAGATAGAGGGATATATAGCGCATGTGTGAGGACGCGTCGAGGCATAGTGCATCTACGCGTAAAAGGTGGTTCTACGCATTAAATTAAAATATAAATTGCATTAAAAAAATTGGATGAGATCTTGAATTTTACAATTTGCGAATGAACAAACATGGGTCTATCAGACACCCATACTCTATTGAATTCGAGCATGTGTATGGGTTTATTTCATATTATCGATCTACAGAGTGAGAGTGGTTTGAAATCCAGACAATGCATGGCTTTTGTAATTCATATATAAACATTAATTAGTGCACTCCGTGTTGTTAGTGTCAGGCACTTTATACATTTGTCACATACATGGATACATTCCAAATTAATAGCTACGAAATAGAATACATGTTCAATTCAACATAAAGGTGGTTTTGAAGATTCGAATTCATAGGAGGTGCATTCATCTATTTGAATTCAAGATAATGGCATTTGTAAATCAGATCTAAAAGGTGGCATCAATCCTTGTTGTGCGTTTGAACATGCTATATATTCATACGCATGTCTAACTATTTTTTTTTGCAACAAGGAGATTATATGTCGAACCATGCATGAATTGAGCTAAGATGCATATTTTTTAATATATACTCGTGTACAATGTATATTCAAATGTACCCCCTCCATTCCAAAATAATCGTAGTTTTAGGATTTTCAAGGGTCAAGATTTTTGAAGTTTGACAAATCCTAAAAGTTCAATTCAAGAGAACTATAAACGTTAATGCTTCCGCTCCAAAATATTGAACGAAGCGCCAAATAAGCCTCTGGTCGCCCGAAACCACGTGAGACTAATGTTTGGTCGTAGGAAATTATTGTCCTAACTCTGACCCATGTAGCCTATCGGCCCGATGTCCAAAGGTCTAAACCGGGGTAGGTTTGTAACTTCACCAAGACGCCAGTCAATCGCCTCCGAGAAGCATTCATACATCATGGGCGCCTAAACACCCATGCGCTCGGCCGAAATCTATCCCGCCCACTATTTGGGACACTTGAGATTATTGTCCTACCCCCGACCCGCAATATGTCTGAAATTTTAGATGGGGGCAAAGTTTGTAACTTTCCCCAAATTTCAAACAAGCACGTCCAAAACCAAAACATTGTTCCCCCTTAGTTCCCCCTCCCTCTGTTTCCCCATTCATACTCCGTGGGCGCCAAAACGCCCTCTCCACCAGCCGTGAAACCCCAGCCTCCTCCGTCCTCCACCCCATCGCGCCCAATCCACCACCGCCCTCCTCCATCACGCCGGAGCCGGTATCACGACATCCTCGTCCAATGCAACCGCTACCACAATGATCTCAAGGACTTAGCAGCTGAAGCGGAGGCAGAGCTGCCTCCACGACGTCGACGCCGATGTGCGCCGTACCAGAACCACTTCGACCATGCCGTCTTGCGCCTCATCGCTGCCGCTCCACTATCACAACCGTCCACCGCACCGGAGCTGTTCCCGCTAAGCCGTCGTTCGCCGCCTCGGATCTGGTTCCCCGTCGCCGACAGATGGCCACCACACCAGACTCAACAACTTGGCAATGGGCTCGTCCAAGGCTCCACCGTCCTCCACAACTTCTTGTTTCTAGCGAACCACAAGAAGATCGTTGAAAAAACAGAAGGAGGACACAACACTGCCAGCAGAAAGAGGTACTCCTCTTCCCTTATTCATGCAAATCTTACGTCTTCGCTCACACCATATTCATCCCATGAAAGAAACTAGTTGAGCGCTTCTTACTGCACCTTCTTCGTGATACTAAATGCACAAGGTTTCCTACCATTTACTATTTCACCTTAGCTAGAGGCAGTCGCCCGCCTGGATTTCAATTCAGGGTCAGTTGATTCGCAATTAAAAGAAGCAACACCCGCTTAGGCGCGCGGAGCACCTAGTTCGCCTATTCACCAGGGAAGTGGTGCATTAGTGTCTATCATAGGGGTGTGGGGCGCGGGAGCTGCTTGCGCCTGATCTGGAGGTCGGCAGGGCTTGAAGGGATGGCCGGGGGGGCGGTGCCAAGCACGACGGTGTGGTGAGGTCGAGGGGAGGGCGTAGGCAGGGGACTGGGCTGGTGGTCGATGGCGTTTCGAGGAAGATCGTCAACACTGACTGGCTGGAGGTAGATTAAAGTGATCTGCCCGTTCTTTGTACATCAGACAATGCAGAAAAAATGGACTGACCTATTTGTTTTCAGTTGACTGTTATTTTCATAGGACCACACCTTGTGGTGTGCTGAAGGAGTATCTGCATTTCCCAGCCATCCCTGTGCTCATATTTCAAAATCCTAGAATCTAATTTCATGTGACATGCATGTTGTAGAGCTATCATATGTCTCCCGTCATTTATTTCTCACCCACCTGCTATCTGCTACTTTTATACTATACTACTTGTGCACACACTTCACCCATACTCACACTATTGTTTTTTTTATGCATGGGTATTTCAGACTCTGATGCACTATTGATGAATACACAAAAGAAAAGACAGAAGTTGCTCCACTGTAATTCGAGGATAAGCACTAAGCGTTTCAGTGCTCTAAAGGGTGTAGTATCAGCAGATGGAGACAGTAAACGTAGCTCTGTAGTTGATGATCTCAATTGCCACACACAACAATCCCAGGTGCTTGCTTTAACTTCGCGCTATCAAATGTGGTTGCATGTTGCATATGGTGTCTAGCTTGTATTGCTTCCAATTTGGTAAAATTGCATCTGCTTACTTTACACATTAAACCTTTAATAATGACATGTCTTCCTATTTTTGATACATACTACATTTGTCTATAAACCATGTTCTTACATCAAACTAATGCTCTTGTGTATCCCTCATCAATCACTTATGATGAGACAGTCACCCTAGTGGGTTACTGTGAGACGCGCTACTCTTTTAAAGAGTGCAGTATCATCCTCCCCACATGATTCTCAAGAAACAGCAAGGCTAAATGAAGATAGTCAACGTAGCTCTGTAGTTGATGACCGCAATTCCCCTACACCACCATCGCAGGTGCTTGCTCTTACTTGGCAATGTGATATGTGGTTGCATGTTGCATATGGTGTCTACCTTGTAGTGCTTCTAATTAGGGTAAATTGCATCTGCTTAGTTAACACATTGTACCTGTGAATATGACATGCCTTCCTGTTTTTGGTACATACTACGTCTTTCTATTAACCATGTTCTTACATCAAACTACTTTTCTTGTGTATCCCTCATCAATCACTTCTGACGAGACACCTTCAAATTGACAGTGTAATATTGGTTGCATCTTCCATATCATTTCAAGCATGTACTGCCTCTAATTTGTTGAAATGCCACTAATAATGAGACACTTCTAACTTGGTAGAGTGATTTTGGTTGGATCTTTCATATGGTGTCTAGCTTGCATTGCTTCCAATTTGTTGAAATGCCTTTTGCTACAATGTTCCATCGTCCTACAATGTGGTTGCCTTACATAAAAGTTGTGTTCATCAGTATCATGCATCAACGAATTTGGAAGAGCAAATTTCATTCCTTTTTCTTGTGTGTTTGACTTGACAAGGCAAAATCTAAAAGGATGAACACACGGGGTGATGGTGGTCCTCTGGAGCAACCGAAACAGATGATCTCTGCAGATTCTCCTGCTACTCCTACTGCAGTGCAAGTTCCAAATCTCATCTCCCCAACTCCACAACCCCAGGTGCTTGCTATAACATGGCAGCGTGATATCTGGTTGCATGTTGCATATGGTGCCTAGCTTGTATTGCTTCTAATTTGTTAAATAGCATCTCTTTGGCTTACACATTATACATGTGAATATGACACGCCTTCCTGTTTTTGGTACATACTACATCTGCCTATCACACCATGTTCTTACATCAAACTACTGTTCTTGTGTATCCTACATCTATCACTTATGATGAGACAGTTGTCGGTGTCAAAGCCGGCGGATCTCGGGTAGGGGGTCCCGAGCTGTGGGTCTAGGATCAATGGGGAACAAAGGACGAAGAACACGGTGTTTACACAGGTTCGGGCCCTCTCTAGGAGGTAAAACCCTATGTGCTGCTTGATTGTATTGATGTATATGGTATGTTACAGAGTCAATCTACCTCGAGATCAGGCGAGCTAAACCCTAGATTGATGGGGTATTGGATGTTGCCCTAGCCCTAAAGACTAAAACCCTCTGGTTTATATAGACACCGGTAGGGTTAGGGTTACACCTGGTCGGTTACAATAAAGGAACCATCACGCTAAATCTTGACTTGGAAGGCACTCCACGGCTCTGAAGATCTTCTATCTGGTCACAGGTCCGCGCCCTAGCTTGGCTCCATAGTAGCCCATTAGTCCGGCCCATAAGCAATGGGCCGGCGGCCCGAGGACCCTTTAATCTAGGACTCCCTCAGTAGCCCCCGAACCGGCCTCCAACACTACAAAAAAACCACTTCCGTGATGATACGTGTTTGTCACAGTAGGTCACGTTTTCTGTCATGCATGTACATCCATGACGATTTTATGACAGAATCAAGATAGTCATACCTGTGCTGTCGTAGAAGTGTTCCATGACAATACCAAAATTATCATGACAGAACTATCCACTTCCATGACGATAAATGGCGCGTCATGGAAGTGTTTTCGTCAAGGGTAACTGACACATGGCATCCACCGTAACGGGTCGTCGTTAAGCTATCGGGTTCCGGTTTTGATCCGATAACCCGTTAACAGCCCGGACCAATGGGGATTTTCCACGTGTAAAATTCTGTTTCGCCGGAGGATCCACGTGTCAGCTCAGCCTTGGGACAGATGTCATCCAGCCAATGGACGGGACGCGCCTATGATAAGTCGACACGTGGCTCAGCACAACAGTGGCCCATTGAGGTTAAAAGGTCGGGCCTGTCAAAGTAAGCGGGCCGGCACATTAGCGGCCTACTTGAGTCAGGCCCATTCACAACCACGGCCTATATGAGTTACACAGAATCGGCCCATCAAAGGCCCATTTTAGATTTGACAATTTCCAGCCCATCGTTAGTTCCAGCCCGCTAACGGCCCGCTACATCTTTGGGCTCAATTACGGCCCGACCTTCTTTCTTCCTGTTAGCAGCCCATTATAGATATGGACCAATATGCCGCTGGTATGTATTTTGGCCTTTTCTCGGCCCATTCTGTAGTTGGCCCAACTTCTAGCCCGTTGTGAATTTCAGCCTTTCCTCGGCCCATTCTGTACATGGGCCAACTTCTAGCCCATTTTGTCTTTCGGCCTGTTAACGACCCGCACAACAGTTGGGCCTTTGTCGGTGCCACCTGAATTTGGGTCCATTAGCAGCCCACTTTAAGCAGGGCACAATTTCAGCCCAACGGGACTTTCGGCCTGTTAAAATCCTAGTTCGTAAATTGGGCCTCTTTTGGCCCACAACACTTTCGGCCTCTTACTGGCCCGTCAAGTAAAAGGGCCGAGACAAAATTGTTATTTCGACCTGCTAAAGCCCCACAGGCCGTTTCCATTTATACGGCCCAATCGAGCTTTCGGCCTGTTAACGGCCTGCTAAGAGCCGTTGTTACGGTGGGCCACAGTGATTGGGATCCACTAAATATTAGTTGACCAGCCCAATTAAGGCCCGCTTTGACTACACATGTTTGTTCGTTCGGATGGCGTCCAGGTAATGTTTGGGCGTGTTGGCCCCCGTTTCAACGATATAGCATATACAAAGAATTATCTTACTCTATACTATCGCCTCTAAAAAACCTACACTATACAATAAAGAGACTAAGGCATAGAAACGAAGAATAATCCTACACTATACAATAAAGAATTTGCAGGAGATTATATCCACTGGGCATTATAGTTTGGCGCCAGTGATAATAAAGCGTACAGAAACAGCAAATTACATACACTTGGCAAATAAAGCTCATACATCATGGACGCGCATCAACAGAACTTACCATTTGAACTATAATCTCTTCAGAAAATAGGATTGGCCAGATTCAAATAGCACAAATTTCAGTCTGCAAAATCTCCAATTCCTTTGTGGTTACCTCAGTGTCTTGTTTCATTTTGTTGACTCCTGCATCTAATACCTGCAACTCCAGCCTCAACATTTTGATTACATGTTGAGAATCATATATATGTTGTCTTGCCACTTCTAGTTGATGCTCGAGAACATCAGCACATTCCAATTCCAATCCATAATCATTTGGTAACGGCCATGCCGCACTGCTCTGAGATCTTTGTGTTGATGTCACTTCATCCTGAAATGTTTCTGTAAGTACACTAGGGCAAAAATATAGTTACAATAGTGAAGCGAGCAAGACAGACTATCTTACATGGCAAAACAGGACTAACAATAATGTTACACGTCATGAAGCATAAGCAGGTGATATTTTATAAAAATTATAAAAATGGTAGTCTATGCAGCCCGCATACAGAAATCTCTCTTAGCTCACCAGAGGAGCTGGATGTTGGGGCCAAATCCAAAACACAGACAGGTTACAAATTTAGACCACACGCAGCTATGTTATATATTATATATATATATATATAATACTATATATTATATAATTATATAAATATAATATATATAATATATATATATTATATATATATATATCTAATATAATATATATATATATCTTGCGTATAAGTAAGCAAGAAGCTGGCCATTCTGTAGCTCAATTAACTAGCTGGAACATTGTGTGCCATGTTCCAGAAGAATCTTAGGGAGCATAATGAATAGCAAAGGGATTCATACAAACCTACTACAGCAAGCAAAACTATGCAATCATTAGCCTCGTATAAACTAGATTGTGAGCCTCATGCAGTAATAGTTGGTTAATAGACTTCAAAGCTTTAGGCACACTTCGCCAGAGTAATTAAATGGTAAGGCCTTTAATTATGTCAACTAATAGTTATACAAGTACCCTACATCAGGCATCATTGTTTGGGCATCTCATTAACCGAGGACAAATAAAGCAATTGAAAAGAGCAATTTAACTATGCCTGAAACAAACAAGCAATTGAACTGCTGAGTTGGCAGCATGCATACATGCACGCCTCAATAACATCCATGGGCTAGCTACATTTACTATATAAAGGAACACGTAATGTAATATTGTTTGCCCCCTATGAAGTATCTCGACTAGTATGTAATCAAGATCCTAGTAATGATAGGGAGGCTAATGATGTGAATATGCGTTTGGTTATGACATTTATGACATCGACAACTCTACCAAAGCAGGAAGTAGTTTCACAGTGTTCACTACTATAAGATTTTTTAGATATTTAAAAGTAGACTACATCCGTAATGAGTGAACAGACACATTAAAATGTGTTTACATACATCTGATTTACAAAAAAGTTAGAACATCATATAGTAGTGAGCAGAGGGAGTTTTAATCAATGGCCCAATGACTGGGTTATAGGTGAAGAACCCTACGCAAGCACAATGTCAGACAAATAGGATGTCCTGGTAATTGTAATACAGTGACTTACCATAACTGGTTGAACAGGCTCAGCGCTGCTCCTCTTTCTCTTGCAAGGCTCCTTCCTAACATCTTGTACTTGGAAATCCTCAATCTTATCTTCATTGCACCCCCTCTGCAAGGTGACACAAACTAGTTACTGGTCTCCTTGGAAGATAAATATGCATACTTTCCAGTCTGTGAACAACACCAAAGGATGAGTTTATAACAAAACAACACCACATCATGAAACATGCCACATCTCTTGCACACAATGAAATGACCATTTACTATGTGTGCGCTGTGTAAAAACTAGGCATACCTTCGAACTGGACCTCCAGGTACTCTTTGAGAGCCTACTTTAGTGTACAGCCAAACCTTTATGTCATCTATGAGTTATACAAGCCCCCACTATAGCAGCCCTTAGTGTTTATATCATTGACAAGCTCTGTTAGGTCAAGAACAGCAAGTAATCAAAGCAAACAGTCCTAGAATGGCTGGCTGATACAAACAAGCAATTGAACAGATGTGTGAGCAAATCTTGCACAACACCGAATTACATATCACGAAAAGAAGCATAGAAGGAGGCTTAAAGACCATCACTTGACTGACCAGATTTAAGGGGCATTTAAACATCATGTGCAACATATGAACTAACATAAACATTGCATATTTCAGATTCTATAATGAAATGCACATGTATTAGGTTATGCCATGTATGATGCCTAAATGTACACTATAGCAGGCAGGAGTGATTCATCATTGCACGCACAATTGAATTGCAGGTTAAGGGCCAGTTCTATTCCGCCTTTTCAGAGCTTATTGTCAAAATAAGCCATAAAAGATGTAAAGAACTTGTTTTTGAGTTATGGGCTTGGGATTAACTTATTTCGCTTTGGGTGGGTGCTTCGGGTAGAAGCTCACTAAAAATTGAAGGGAAGGGGATTAGCGAAATGACTCTGTTGTCTGCCTATATTACACTCAAAATGCCATTGCTCATGCCCGCATCACACCTGACCCTCAAGTAAAAAACAAACATGCAAGCGTTCATTGCCCTGCCCACTTATATCTCCTCTCCCATTTCCCTCTACCTCAATCCCCTGGCTGCAGCGCTAGGGTTCCTCCAGCGAGCCGCCGCCACTGGTCCCATCTGGCCTGCTCCTCGATGATGCTCTGTCCAGCTGGGCTACATGGCCGGCGAGTAGGGCCAAATCTCCCCGGCTCCTCCTCCCTCTGGCGCCGCCCCTCATTCTCATGGTCTCCAGCAGTTGCTTCGCTATGGTCCGTCCAGCGCACTACTCTGGCGGTCACCGCACAACTACGACTGATGCCCCACTCCGGCAGAAGGCACCTCGTTCCCCCTCCCCTCCTCCCAGGCCGTGGCCTTGAGGTGTTGTTGAAGGATGAGCTCATCCAAATAGGTGAGGATCTCCTCTGATTTTTTCCAAATTTTCATTCTGATCCGCTATACGATGAATTGCTATGAGCTGCTGCTGCTATATGATGCATTGCTATGAGCTGCTCCTGCTACTGCTATATGATGAATTGCTATGAGCTGCTGCTGCTATATGATGAATTGCTATGAGCTGCTACTGCTACTATATGATGAGTTGCTATAAGCTGCTCCTGCTGCTGCTATATGATGAATTGCTATGAGCTGCTCCTGCTGCTGCTATATGATGAATTGCTATGAGCTGTTGCTGGTATATGATGAATTGCTAGTTGCTGCTGCTGTATGATGAGTTGCTATGAGCTGCTACTGCTGGTATATGATGCTTTTAGGTGGTGCTGCTATATGATAATAACCAGCCACTTGGACAATCGAATTTTGATAAATAATGGTTCTTCATTTAAATTTCGGCAATGCGTTCTTCATTTAAATTAGGCAATGGGCTCTCTATGGAAGGCATTGACCAAAGTAGATTGTGCCAAGTAGATGGTATCTTTGTATTTGCATTTTGAACAAATATTGATGGTCTGTTTTCCTATCATATTAATTACTGCATTGGGTTCAATTTTTGATGTTTGCAAGTCAAATTAATTTTCATATGGGCAGCAAAATGACAAAATATAATGCAATCTAGACTTTTCACTGATCATACCACAGATAATCAGAAAAGGCAGACAATGAAAAAAACTGGTTGGCTTATTATCTTGAGCTTATATTCAAAGGTGCTTATTTTCTTAGGATAACTCGAAATAACTGTCCCTAAGAACCCTGGCCAACAACACTGACATACAAATAACATATCACGATGATTGCAATGGAGTGACCTACCATAGCACACTGTATAGGCTCACCGCTGCCTCTCCTTTTTTTTTGCGATGTTCCATGAAATTGCCACATATATCTTGTACTAAGAAATCTTGTACTTTTTCATTGTGTCACCCCATCTGCAAGTTGACACGGCTAATTTGAGATATCTCTACATGATAATACATTGCATATCCCTTGCGCATATTTAAACCACCAATTAACGATTGTGTGCGTAGCATAAACTAGCCATGACTCTGTGTACTAGACTAGCAGGCACTCTAAGGGAGCCTAATGTAGTGCACTGGAATTCCTACATGCCACCTACGATTTTGTGTAATGTACTACCTCTGTTCCTAAATATATGTCTTTGTAGAGATTCCACTATGGACCACATACAGATGTATATAGATGCATTTTCGAGTGTAGATTCACTCATTTTGCTCCGTATGTAGTCTATAGTGGAATCTCTAGAAAGACTTATATTTAGGAATGGGGGGAGTATCATGTATGACATCTACATCTCTAATTTAGCATCCAGTAGTGGAAATCATTGTCTGCACAAAGGGATTATTGGTCAAAAATCCTAGCAAAGCACGCAAGCAGGCACACAACAATACAAGAGAGAGACGCAATTACAAGATCATAGCAATGCCTCTGTCCAGGATCTTGGTTGGCCAAGCTGTTAGATCCAGAAGAAACATCGTCCTTGTAGCTCTTGCCAGCTGCATAACATGTAACAGCGATCTGTTAGTATATTTGAAGTACATCGGGCAGGTGATGCTGGACGGGTTTAAAGGTGACAAGTACCTAGGCAGCGACAGGTGCTTGGCATCTTGCCAGACGGTGGGAATCAGGTTAGAAATGTCAAGGGTGATGACGCTGCGCTGGCTGTTGGGGTCTGGTAAGGAGATCTAGAACCATGGAGTAGGGTGTTTATGGAGCGGCTCCGGTAGGGTGGACTACGGTGTGGGCGAAGCGGATCTGAGGCTGTGGACGAGGGTGTCGGTGAAGCTGCTCCGGTGGTTGGGTTCAGGATGGTGTCGATGATGCGGATCTGCGGTCGTGGACGGGGCGTCAGAAGCTGCTCCGGTAGGTTGGACGAGGTTGCGACGAAGCAGATCTGAGGCCGTGGACTTGGGCGTTGGCAAAGCGGCCCCGGTAGGGTTGAGAATGGTATAGGTGAAGCTACTCAGGTAGGGTTGAGGATGGTGTTGGCGAAGTGGCTCCGGTAGGGTTGAGGAAGGTGTCGGCGAAGAGGATCAGAGGCCGTCGACGGGGGTGTCGGTGGGGCGGCTCCGGGGTTGTGGACGAAGCGTCTCCAGTGGGGAGTATGAAGGAGCCGCTGCAGATGCGCTACGGTTGACGAGAGTACCAGCGAATTAGATCCGGCGCCGTGGACAAGGCTGGCACTGAATGTCCTGTGGTACAATGGTGGATGAGCAGTGTACTTGTTTCTACGGGAGATGGGAGGGGTAGATGCGGCCGCAGAAGCAGATCCGGCGAGGTGGACGACGCTGGCAGTGAATGGGCTCTGGTACGCCGGTGGATGAGCAGTCTAGGGTTTCGAGAGGGAAGGGGTAGAAAGGCCGATGAAGTATGGACGGCGTGATGTAAGATGCTCTTGTGCTGTGGAGTAGTCGTTTTTGCGAGAGGGGGAGAGGAAATGGGGGTGCCATGTGGTGGGGGAACCAGAAGTTACAAAGCAATATGTAAATGAGGGCCGTATTGTAACTATTGTTCTCCATGCCCAAGGACATAAGGGGAATTTTGCATGCTAAAGACTAGGTGGCGGAAATTTTAGAAGGAAGCGGGAGATTTTGCCGCCCGAGGGATCGTTCATATCCAGTTTCAACAATTTTTGGACAGTGCTAGCGGGAAGGTCATGCGAGACTGTGTACACAGGGCACACGTCAGCAGTTAATAGCTGATATGAAGTCCACCCCAGAAAAAAAGACAATAACTCGGGATGATGCACCGATAACTTGGACGTTCACACGGGCGCGACCAATCGTACGGGTGTAGAGGCGCGTTCACAAAAAAATGGGTCAAACGCTCAACCTATGTATTTCTTGTGTAAATATATAATTTAGTGCCATTGGTTATTTATTTTAAACACAATGCATTGACGTGTTAATTTTAATTATATTGCAAAGTAACAAATGGATAATATAGATGCACAAAAGAAATGGATATTGTAGCCCGCTACTTAAAAGTGTTACCTCATATGATTACATGGCCTCCATTTCATAAATTGCGTACCCGTTGAATTCATATATGAATATTACATATATTACTCCATAATAGAACCTTAAATCATCCAAGACTAATGAATTTGAATGCAAAACTAACAATGGTGCATGTACATGATAACTACAGTGGTTGTTTGAAGAAACATCACTATAACTTTGGCATGGACAATTGAAAAAGACTATTTGAAAAAACGCGACATGTGAGTGTCCAATCTTTGTAGCGTTGAATCGATATTGTATCTATAGCCACGATACGAAGTAGATATTGATTATGTTCAAGCGATGCACGTCCACGATCACTAGATAGTGATACATGAATGAATTTTGCAATCTCTCTCACACGCATACATATCTCGTTTCTCTGTGGGCATCGGAATCACACACGCGCACTTCGTGTATTTCTCTCCCTCCGTCAAGGTTAGAATTCGTCTTTCTACCCTGTCCTACAAGTCTCTCACACAAAAACACACACACTCTCTCTGTCGAACACGCTCACCCCTTTATTGGGCCCACCGACCGCCACTAATGTCTCAAAGTATAACTATGTCTCGCACACATATGCGTAAGGTTAACTCGAGTCCCGGAACCATTTGAATGCATACAATGGGATTCCAGCAGAGCACCTTTTGTTTTGAGATTTCGCTCACACACACACACACACACAAACACGCACAAGCGCGCGCGCACATACATTGTTTCTCTCTTCATTTTTTTCCGGCACTTGCATGCACACCGCTTGTTTATCTCTGTGATGCTTTAAGCATGCCTCGCACACATGCTATCTACCTATCCCTTAATATATAGGGATTTTTATTTCTGTGCCCCTGGTTCGTTAGTTGTACTCATTCATCCCCACGCTCTTAACTTTTGCTCACTTTTCCCCACTCCCTTGCCCGAAACCCTCAGAACAGGTTACAATGGACGTTGCCGTCGGCTCAATGCCTTTGACCGTTAACTCTGACGAGTGGGGCCATGTAGGGCCGAGTCCACCTTTGACCGTTAACTCTGACGAGTGGGGCCGCTCCCGCGCCGCCCTGGACGAACCTGTATAGTGGTTTCGTATGCTGACCGTACAGTGGTATTCGTATACGTGGGCGCATGCAACTGACCGTGGTCGTAGGGTAGCACGTGTCCATGGGACATGCCCGAAACATCCCATCGTATAAAGAGGGGGAACCACCTCCCGGTGCATCGCCCCTACCATTTCCCCCAAATCCCCTCCCTGCCGCATCGTCTTCTTCTCCCCCACTGCGTCGTCTCGCTCTCCTCCACTGCCTCCACCGCACCGTCTCGCTCTCCCCCACCGCATCCTCTTCCTCACCTTCATCGCATCCATCTGTCCAATGGCGGACGCTCGTGGCGACGCCGGCGCAGCGGCCGGAGATGTAGTGGAGCTGCAGGGCGTGGTGACCGCGGATGAAGTGAAGGACGTTGGTGGCGTCCACGGTGGTGCGGGGAAACTCGCAACCGCTGCGGATGTGGAGAAGGAGGTGCCGGGCTCCACCTCAGTGCTGCCAGATCAGAAGGTGACGGTGTCGAGCGGCGCAGTCCATCTAGATGTGTAGCCTGGCGAGGAGAAGGTGGTACAGGAGGTACTTCCATTTGCTTGTACCCTAGTTGCAATCCCTATTTAGATTGTAGAGTTAGTCCCTAGTTTCATTGGTTGGATTGTGATTCGTAGGGTAGTATAGATGGTTAGAGTAGTTGGTTTGAGGGATGGGGTTTTCTGTATGGGGGGATGGGGGATTTTTTGTATGGGTTTTTTTTATTACATTCATTGCAAAAATGCTAGACAGAACTTAATGAGAGATAGGGATCTCTGTGCTTAAATGCTACATGGGATTATTAGATTTGTTTTTGAATGCTACACAGATTGGGGTTTTGAATGCTATAGACATGTATGCTTAGATTTGTTTTTGAATGCTACACAGATTGGTGTTTTGAATGTCATATGCCCAAATGGAATGCATTAATTTTGATGTACCTATCAATTGATTAAGAACTTACTTGATTCATCGGTATATAAATTTGTCCACCATATGTAGTTATATTAGCTTTGTTGTTCAATGTGTGTGCATGACAATGGAAAATGCAAATAGAATCATATTATGGATAATATGATCAAGGGTTCCCTATGATCAATGTGTCATGTGTGCATATCTAAATTATCAGTTGGCTTCTGTTTTTACTAGTAATGGATGTAATTGTATATTTAGGAGGATGATTCTGTGGGGAATAAGAGGAAGCTGGCCCTTACTGGGTTCGACCCGTACGATCCAGAGCATAGTGACGACGAAGAATATGAGGTAAGCCTACTTGAAATTTAGATTGTTCATTTAGTTCCTTTGACATGGTGTATATGAATCTATAATGTATTAATGTAATTCATTCATGTGTGCAGTATGATTCTGGAGAAGATGTGTACAAGGGCAACGTCGCGTCCTTCACTGCAAAGGAGGTGGAGAAGATCAAGGCCAAGGGAGTTGCTTCCTTCTACAACTGCAAGATCAAGAAGTGGCACTGCCCCTACTGCACCACCAAGCCAAAGCCAAAGGATGGCCGCTTCGATCACCTTCTGTCTCATGCAGAGTATGTAGCGATTCGCGAGGAGGACTACAAGATCAGGGGCCAGCATGCTGCCCTCGCGAAGGCCCTGACTCCGGTGTGATGTGATGATGTTTTATCTTTGGGATACTTTTGGTAAACTAAATGTGGCTGTTTGGTAAACTTTGTGTGGTGGTATCTAAACTTTGTGTGTGATCTATGGTAGTAATGTATTATGCTATCTATATTTGTCTATCCTTAAATTTGCCTGTGGTGTATGGTATGTTCTGTTTAGATGTGGTGAGCTATGAGTTTAGGTGCTGCAATGATCACACATGATGTTTCAGTGTTGCTTCACTGATCAGACATGCTGCAAAGAATAAGAAAAAAGAGCAAATAGTCCATCATTTTATCAAATATTCCAATAACAAAGCAGAGAAACAACATTTGAATGAAGATGTAATGATTTTTGTAATAAAGGAGTATTATCCTAATTATTTGTCTCATGTTTATTAATCAAATGCATGCTTTTTCCCACCAGCATGTCTCATTATCTGATGTTTTGAACTGACATTCGACAGGACATTATAAATTCAAAAAAATGCAAAAAAAAAAATAAAACCTTGGCAACCTATCTATGTTTGTGTAGGAGATCATGTGTGCAAAATTTGAGGTGATTTAGAGGAGGTCAAAGAAATTTGAATTTGAGAAATATGCTCCAAATGAGCTCCCATGCTAGGGTAAACAGCCCCATTTGTAATCAAGTTTTTTTGGACCTACTCTAAATGAGCCAAATGTTTTTTATTAACACCTATTCAATCTATATAGTGTAGATTTGAAGTCTCACTATTTTTTGAATTAATCTTCGTATTTTTATATTTTCTTTTGAAAAAATATGCTTTAATATAAAAACTATTAAAAACACGTTTAAAATATGAAAATGGAAAACTAAGTTCAGATCCTTCTTATTCACTTTGAAATAAAGCTTTGGTGATTTTTTTGATTTTTTTAAATTTTTCAAAAACAGAAGGTAACCCTACCTCCTCTCCTTGAACTCTATGAAATGTTGTACGTGATAGCTCATATATGTGAAGGTTTTTTCATGAAAATGACCATAGACCAAGTTTATGATTTTTGGTTGGTAACATGTCACATAAGACAACATTGTGCGCAGGTTTTATATTTTTCGATTTTTTTTTAAATTAATGGTGCTCATTTGACCTCGATCGTGCCAGCTAGGTTTTTTTTTAAATGTCCGTATGCCAAGTTTAGTATTTTTCCTCGTTAGTGTGTCTTATAAAATGACGAACGGCGAAGGTTTCATATTTTTTCGATTTTTTTTAAATTAGTTATGCTCAGTCAAAGCCTTGGAAACCCCGTTGACCAGCTCAAAACCCCTCAAAACCCCGCGGGGTTTCGCCTAACCCTAGCTCCGAACGTCAGCCGTCCGATCATACCCTGGCGCCAAGCGACAGCCCTCACATGTGGTCTTCTAGAAGGAATTCAATGGGCAGGCTGCGTGCAGGCTCCACGCCGTTGGATCACATGGACGGCTCCGCATCGTTGGATCGTGGGGCGACACGCGAGAGGCGATCCTATTGGTTGTGCTCAGCTGCTTGCCCACCTCTGACTCCACGAAAAAAAATGTAGTCATTGGGCCAAAAGGAAACCAAGCTCTGGTTGGGCCGTCGAATTGCGTCTTTTTTTGCATCGTTTGCTCTGTTTTTTGTGAACGTGCTGGCTCTGTTTTTTTGCATCGTTTGAAATTACACAACAATTGACATTGCCTAGAAAATTTAGTTCTTTTTGTTCAATACAAATGCAAAATGACCAAATTTATAAGGGCCAAATTTATTTTTATCATGCAAAATGGCCACAAACTATTCAAAAATTGTCTCTTTTTGTTCATATACTATATATGACCATGGATTCCCACGCGTGTAATTAGCTTCTTTTTCTTCTTCTTTTCAAACAACGGTTTCCCACGCGTGTACACTCCCGATGCCGCGGTGGGTGTGACAACGGGCTACTTCACATTTGACCCCGTTATTGCCACGGCAAAATAACACGTAGCACTACGACTATTTAAGCCACCCTCTGCCTCTGCCATCCCTCATCCATCTCCCATCCTCTGCCATCTGCCCTTCTTGCTCTTAGACCCCTTCTCCTTCTTCTGCACATCCCTCAGCCATGCAGTACACCGGACCAACCTACCGCTTCCCACCCACCGTGCCGGAGAGGCTCCACCCTACCGGCGTGTACGTTGAGCGCACACTACGTGTGTGGGCGATATCAAGGTGGAGGACCGCAAGGAACTTCATTGAGTTCTTCCTCGCGGCCGGCTACCGCCACCTCCCGCGGGGATCTCCAACGATGTTCCGCGTCGAGGAGGTCATCCAAAACGAGGTGGTGGTTGCTCTCCTTGCCCACTTCACCAACACATTTGACACCTTCTACCTTCTACCTCCTCGGCCGGGTGTTTTGGTGTGGCTGCGAGTTCATCGCTCTCACCACCCACAACATGTTCACGGAGTACACCAACATCTTCCCCATCGTGTCGCGCATGCACACTCTTCTGTACCCCATCGACAACGCCCCGGAGGAGCAGTGAAGGGCGCCCGGAGGAGGAGCAAGGTGGAGAAGGCGGCGGCTAGGGTTCTAAACCCTCTATCTATTTTTTTGAGTCTATGTTATGTTAAGTTGTAATTAAACTATGTTGGAGATGCTATGGGCTTGTTGGCCCTTTTATTAAGTTCTATTATTAAGTTTTCTATCTATTCTATTGTTAAGTTCTTCCTAGTTTGAACTATGCAATCGTGCTATGGGCTTGTTGGCCCTATCTACATATTTGTTGATTGTTTTCTTAGAGAGCTCACTTTGTTAGTAACCACCTAGTGCATGCAGCCACAACGAACCCTTCTCTTTTTTTACACAAGCCACAAATATGTAGCCACCTAGCTAGTGCATGCAGCCACAAAAATATAAAACATATTGTTCAATTTATTTGTCATAGCAAAACGGGTGCAGATGCGAGTGGATCGAAAAGGCTGAAACTGATCGTAAAAAAATGATGCTCTAAATCGAGGAGACAAGCGTGCGAGAAGAGAGGAACCAGCGGCAGCGACCGTCGCTGCATCCGTGGCGGCTGGCGTGCACGAAAGCGGCTCGGTCAGTGCATCGTGGCAGCACGCATCGGCGCATGCCGGCTCGGTCGGCGCATGCAGGCTCGGTCGGCGCATGCAGGCTCGGTCGGCGCATCGTGGCGGCGCGCATCGACGCATGCAGGCAGGCTTGCCGGGTGCATGCATAGCAGGCTTCTGTCGTGGCAGCGCGCGCAGGCATTTTATGCAAGGGACGGCCCAACGAAACCACGGCCCAACGGTCGAACTGCGACACCGCCCAACGTGGCCCCACTTGTCAGGTCCAACGGATGACACAGTCCAGCACGGCCCCACTCGTCAGAGTTAACGGTCAAGCCATTGACCCGACAACAACGTCCGTTGTGACCTATTCTGAGGGCTTCGGGCAAGGGAGTGGGGAAAACTGAGCAAAAGTTAAGAGCGCGGGGATGAATGAGTAGAGCTAAGGAACCAGGGGCACAGATGTAAAAAACCCTAAAATATATATATGTATCACACAAACTCCTTGTCCCTATATCTAAGTGTCACTGGCACCCCCCCCCAACACACACACTTCCCGACACCGAAGGAGTAGGGTGACACCTCGATCTTGATACTAATCTATCTACTGGCTTCTCTCTCAAACACACACACACACACACTCACTAGTTGTGCCTTTGTGCCTACCGCACGCACACTCTCGATACGTCTTTCTCTCCCTCCCCCTCCCTACCCCCCAACAACGACAGCAGAAGGGTGACACCACGATCTTGATCTTAATCTATGAATTGGCTTCTCTCTCAAACACACACACACACAATCACACTCACTCGCTAGTTGTGTCTCTGTGCCTCGCTCACACACACTCGATACGTCTTTCTCTCCATAACCCCCCTCGATATGTAGATTTCTCGCGCGCGCACAGCTGTAGTGACGATGATGCTGAACCCAGTGTGCCTTGTTTTTACCGGCCTCATGTGATAGTTTTCACCCTGTTTTCTGTTAATTAACAAGGCAACCTTTTCTTTTAAACCAGCCACACCTGCCCCTCACCTCATCAAAACAGCCCGAGGAATATGTCTTCAGTGAAGCATAATTTATTTTTACTGATATATGTATATCAAAACTAGAGTGTTTATATTTCAAGTTTGTGAACAAGTATTTTTCTACTACTTTGGATCCATTGCAACGCACGGGCCGGCACATTGGTAGTACTAGTAAGAAACAAATTCTGAGTGTGGCACGAGTTTGTACTGCGGGAGCACCACAAGGCCTGGCGCAGGAGTTACATTTCCCTCTCGTGGCCCACTGGACCGAGCTTCAGCGGCTTAGTGCACCTGCCTTTGAGTCAATGACATGTGGACCCTAAATGCGGCTGGCCCACATGTCATCCTCATAAAAGCAGAGGGGCGGTGGGACCAAGAGGGGTGAGGCACCGGTCGGGGCACGTGTGGTGTCATGGGTTCGAGCGACGTCGTGGGAATCGCGTGTGGCTGTGGTAGAAACTTGATGGTCGCCGCAGTTCAGCTGGCCCGCATGTCATGCACACAAAGGCAGAGGAGCGGTGGGGCCAAGAGGGGTGAGGCGCACGTCGGGGGACATGGTGCCATCGGTTGGAGCGGCGTCGTGTGAATCACGTGTGGTAGTGTTAGAAACATGATGGTCGCCGTAGTTCAACTTCCATGGACAAGCTGTCATGTCTACTGACACATGCATTGCATACCGCTCACTGCAAGGAGTATGGAGTAGTAGAGAAAACTAGGCGGATAAATAGTTCATTATAGTCAAGCGGACCTATATCAATGTACACATAGTACACTTGTTCCAAAGACATGCACACCAGCGAAATAGTTCATCTATATCAATGTACACAGAGAGGAAATACTATAATTTTTACAAGAGAGGAAATAGTTCATCCATCTATAATGCCCTGCTGCTAGTGTAGCTTCTTCTTTCTTTCTTCTTCATCTTCTTCTTCTTCTTCCCATTTTCTGTGGGAGACGGCTTCGCAACAAGCTCTTTCGACCTTGCAGCTATCTCGAAACTCACACGTGCATCGAGGGCAGCATATTTTATCCGCTCGTAGGTCAAGGGATAATTCTCCCATCCAGACAACCTTAATCCCAGCGTCTCATCACCCTTCTCAAGATTTGTTCTGAGCACAGAATTTGCTTCGTCGAATAGGGATGGTGTTTCTTTATCACAATCGTCTACAGGAATTTTGGTTTGTAGGTCAGCGATGCTTTTCAAGTCAAGGCCGCCCCACAGAAGTATATGTCCTCCCGAGACATGAAATCCTGGAGCTCACCTGGTATGGAGGGCGCGTGTAAGATGTGATACACCAAAACTTCATCTTTGAGGCACAGCTGAAGGACGGCGGCACGTTGGATCTTCCCAGTGGCACGCTCCGTGTACTCTGCATCGAGACCGACGACCTTCATCTCCACCTTTTGGAGGGAGTTTGATACATTGTTGATCCACTCCCGAACAACCCTTGGGTGGTCGGTGACGGTGGCAACTATGCTCAATGAGCCTTCGACGAGGACATGTTTGATGCTAAAAACCTGCATAGGGATCTCTTTCGCCATTTGGAACCGCTGGACCGGAGGGCTATGGTTTGGAGAATTAGGATTAAGATGGCTAGTCTAACTGAAGAAGATGATTATTTAAAGGGGCTTCAGAATTACTCCAGGAGGATGTGAATCCAGTGGGGTTTGAATACAAATGAAGGAGAGGTCAAGAAGCCAAGGAAAATCGGTTCCCGATGGAGAAGTAAATGGGAGAAGTGGCATGTAGGCAGTTTATTAGACGGCTAGGTAGACCAACCTGCAAAACGAAAAGGCTATGCAGGTAGCATACTGAGGAGTGGTCCGTGTGCGTGTACGTGCCCATCCTTCTATCGCTACATGTGCCACTGGTTAGTTGAGGTCACTCTTTCGAATCACCGCGGCGAAACATTTTATGATTCCTTTTTATTTCTGCACTCCTCCTGACAGATGGGACCTACGCAAAACCCACTTGGGTGGACGAACAGATATACAAACATATCCATCTCTTTGCACACAAAAATGTGTCGTAGCTGGTTCGGATTGATATTGGCGCGTGCCTGCGAGACACAACCTTTTCTGGTTAAGGAATATGATGTTATCCTAAAAAAAGAAAAAGCCCTTCTTCGCGCTTCCGCATGCATGAGAATTTGGTTCTGCTCCCAATGTGGATGCTACCTGGAGGATGAAGTGAACCCAGAGGCATGCTAGCATGGGAGACCTATTTCTGCTATACAGTACTACTCCGTATGTTACTACTAGTAGTAGTACAACTGTGGTACACTTGATGGTCAAAATAATATTCATCCGATCCTCACAGTGAACTGACAAGACCCTGCGCCCGAGGTGACACTAGTCCAGGCGGCGTGTTCGGGTTACCAAAGTCAGCCTCACCTTGTGCACTGTGCAGTCACTGTCACCGCCGATGCATAGCATGCCTCGCCTCGTCTCCCTCTCCCCTAGCACCAATCCATCTCCATCTCCGTCTCGCCGGAGATCCTAAGGTCACTCTTCATCATCTCACTGTGCCCCCGCGTACCCTCGCCTCACTCTCCTCCCCCAGAACCTCTATTCCCTCGCTAGCTGCTCCAGCACCGAGAGCCTTCTCCCCCATAAATCAAGCCCCCAAACCCCACCTTCCAAACTCCACCATGGCCGAACGCGAACCGCGCAGCATCCATATTATCCGCGATTGGAGCAATCTCCCCAGTGACATCCTCAACCTCTGTTGTTCGTGTACGGATATGTTGAGTGCCGTGCGGCTGGCTGCATGCTCGAGGGACATGCACGCAGCCATCGTCGAAGCGAGGCCTGAGCTTTTCAAGACACCCTGCTTGCTGCTATCTGGTCTTGCGAGATTTGCTCACCATGATACGGAGGCGTACATGATGCCCCTCGACTTCAATCCGACCTCCATTAGCCAAAACTTCTTTGCAGGTATGTAGTGGGTCGCCGTACATCATGCCCCTCGACTTCGATCCGATCACCATCGCCTAAAACTTCTTGGCAGGTATGTACTGGGTCGGCATGAACTCCCACTAGATAGCTGCCGTCAGAGAAGACCGGAAAAAGTTGGTGCTCGTGAACTTCCACACCTCCCATGAGATTATCCTTCCTATGTTGGATTATATAGGGTTTTACCGTCGCGGTCCAAGTCATCTACATTACATCGTCAGTTGGACGGACCTTGTTTTGCAGAAGATTGTAATCTACCAAGTGCCCACACGATATGCGGATTACGCAAACTTCAAGCTAATTGCCTTGTTGGACCGCGGACTCGCCTATCTTTCCGCTGGTGCCTTCTTTAGCTGGAGACAACTCACCTCACAGTGGATCGTCAAAGCTGATAAACACTTCTGTGATGCTATTGAACACAATGGCATCATCTACGCGATCGACAAAGCAGATGGCACCACGTATTGCTGGGACGGCGCGTGTAAGTTGTTTTCGTCTTATGTTAAGGATAACACCATGACACTGTTTGAACTTTTTGTGATGATTGGCATATCCCTGTTTGAGCATAATTGAAGTAGAACTATGGCAATGTATTAGAGACGTCGTAAATCAGCTATATTTGAATGAGTTAATTCATGCGATTGTGACCATGTCATTACAGCCAATTTGTACCCTTGAATAATCAAACGGTTAGGAAGATATGTATATTCTCCTAACTTTATAGTAATCTATGTACTGCTAAATATGAGTGTGTATCAATAGCCATGTCAGTTTCCTCATTTTCATGATGTAGAAACATGCATCACACTGTTGGTTTCATCTAACCATACATTAGGGAAGTAAATGTGCATATGGAGAACTCTATATTTGGAAGTAGTGAAATCCTGTAATGCTTACCATGTGTACATACCTATATTCGCCCTTCAGCAATCATTGGCTAGAATTATATCCTCACAAGAATATTTCCCACAGAACATGAGTATATAACAATGCATGGTCTGTTAGTTTCCTTGAAGAATTTGTTTGTGAGGACAGAACATGATTACATAACATGCATGACATGGTAGCTTCCTGTGAAGAATCGATTGCGAGATAACATGAGTATAACCATGCATGGCACTTCTATATTTTTGAACCCAGTATACATTTCCCTGTATTTTCCTCTCAGTTCCAACAGGGACATATCAATCATGTTTCTTGCATTATCCTACTCATACTCTAAACAATGCTAATCTTACATTAACAATGCATGTCCTTTTTGATATGATGCAGTCTCCCTACAGTTACTGCCCTTTGTAATCACACCACCTTTGCCAAAAACAGGGAAGCACAACTAGTTCCTCGCTTGATCAGACGAGGGCAAAATACTGATGATCATTCGCACACATGAGCCGAAAAAGTTATATTGCAAAAACCCCACTGTGTACAAGCACCGTGAAATACGTGAGTATCCGGACAATGGTTGTTACGTCTATGAGCAGGATACCAGCTTGTTGGGGCCTTCAGGATTTTTGAGTTGGAGGCGGGTAAACAGCCTTGGTTGACACTCTCTGTTTCTCGGACTCAATTATCTGATTAACCAGGAGATCACCGTTGGCAAGGACCTTGATGGCAGAGAGGCTCTGTTTGGTAGGGAAAACTGTGTCTACACGGCGAGCCCTAGGACTTCGGGAGCAGACTCCCCTGATTGTCAACGATACATCCTGCAGCCAAAAGAAGGTGAGAATGACAAAGGCATCTGGATTAACTTTGATCCTTGGATGTCTCAAGTCTGACAGGCAGTGATGTGGTTCAAGCCTTCAGGTTGATAGGTAATTGGGCTGTTGCGTCGAAAGGGTGGAGTTCTGGTGTCTCCGAATCACTGGTGGCTGAAGCGGGGCTGCAAATTATGATGGTGTTGGATCATCCCTCTTTGAATGACTTGTTGTCTTTGCTGCTTGTTCTGGATGGGTAGTTCTCTCTTTTGTTATGCATACTCCTTGTCATTTGGTCATCCTCGTCTATGTCACTCTTACTATGTAATAATTGCCTCTATTTAGAATGTCATTCTTGTCTGGATCACGAGAGTCTGAGCGCTGCAGATGGGTGCGTTTTGGTGGTGTAGCAAGACTTCTTATGAACTATCATGTCTTGTTGTTTATGTCAGTAGTAGTCACTAGTCAGTGTTTGAATGTTGTATATATCGTTGTTTCGAACTGTTTATTGTCTCGAACTGCTGGTGGGCTAAATGAAGGCATCACCATTCTCTAGTGTTCAGAGTATATCTTCTTTTTTCAAGTTATAATTTGAGCTCGGTGTCTTTTTGATGATGTACAATTGTTTGGGCCAGAGAGGTGTTGTTGAATATGGGCCGAGTAGTAACACAGCGCCAAATAGGTCAATTATGACTCTCAGGCCGGGCGCTCAAAAAAAGAAAGAAATAGGACTCTTAGGCCAACATGTGGGCGCCACCGGTGTTTTCGTGCGCTTGCACATCGAGAGCATATTGGCGCGTGTTCGAAATTCATGCTACCTTTTCATCCCCAATCTCCCGCCCCTCCCCCACCTCTGGAATCTCGATTCCTACTCCAGTTCCCCCAGATCCCCCTCCTGTACTCCCTGTACTCAAGTGCACTATCATGTCGCTGGTCAACGCGGATCTCCAAGTCGGAGATCCTGAGGTCCGTCCTGCCTTCGGGCGCTGCGTGCTGTCGCTCAACAGTGGCATGGCGGCGCTTGATGACCAGTTTGTCGGCAAAGTGCTGATGGTAACCATCAACAGCGGCCGGCCTCCCGTCTCGTTGGACGACCTTGTCAAAGCTCTTGGCATTGCGCACGGCATCCAAATAAGTGACTTGCTCGTGGAAGTCTGTCCGCCACCGACTGATTTCTTCGTCAGGTTCTGGACAACTTTTGACTACAGTCGTGTGTTCCAATCTTCCCGGTGTTTGTTCTGGGATGGCGCGCTGGTGAGATTTGATCGATGGCACCCAGGATGGGGCTCGATGCCCTCTGAGCTTGAGTTTTTAACAAAGCTTACCTTCCACAGCATGCCTCGACGTGCTTGGAACAGCGAGTCCAGGAATGAGCTTATCAACGACCTAGGAGGTGAGCTCGTAAGTATGTTTGTTCCTCCAGACAGCTGGGCTCTGACGGTTATTGCATGGATGAAGAAGCCGTCCACCATACCGAAGGTGATTGGTGTTGAGATACCGGTGCAGGAACCGGGGTTGTACTATTCGTCACCACCAAGGCCGCCGCAAACCACGTTAGGGATGTACCTGTATCGAGTGTTCATGCATGTAGAAGAAGCGGTCAATCCATCAATCGAAGTACTGCCGCCGCCGCTGGTGCCAGGGTCCATCGACGATGTCCATTACAGGAGTCAACGTCAGACTTTCCTCGTGTTGCTCGGAACGATGGATGGCACAGGGCCTACTCCATCGCGCGGTGGAGGCCACTGCTTCTTTGGGAGAAGAGGCAGGGCTGGCTGCTGATATGTCTCCAACGTATCTATAATTTTTTATTGTTCCATGCTATTATATTATCTGTTTTGGATGTTTTATATGCATTAATATGCTATTTTATATTATTTTTGGGACTAACCTATTAACCTAGAACCCAGTGCCAGTTTCTGTTTTTTCCTTGTTTTTGAGCCTCGCAGAAAAGGAATACCAAACGGAGTCCAAACGGAATAAAACTTCACGATGATTTTTCTTGGACCAGAAGACACCCAGGGGACTTGGAGTCCAAGTCAGAAGATCCACGAGGCGGCGACAAGGGTGGAGGGCGCGCCCTAGGGGGGGCGCGCCCCCTGCCTTGTGGGCCCCTCGGGACTCCTCTGACCTAGCCCTTCCTTCTATATATTCACATATATTCCAGAACCACCAAAGGCATCCACGAAAACACTTTTCCACCGCCGCAACCTTCTGTTCCCATGAGATCCCATCTTGGGGCCTTTTCTGGCATCCCGCCGGAGGGGGAATCGATCACGGAGGGCTTCTACATCAACCCTATTGCCCTTCCGATGATGCGTGAGTAGTTTACCTCAGACCTACAGGTCCATAGCTACTAGCTAGATGGCTTCTTCTCTCTCTTTGATTCTCAATACAACGTTCTCCTTAATGTTCTTGGAGATCTATCCGATGTAATCTTCTTTTGCGGTGTGTTTGTCGAGATCCGATGAGTTGTGGATTTATGATCAGCTTATCTATGAATATTATTTGAATCTTCTCTGAATTCTTTTATGCATGATTTGATATCTTTGTATTTCTCTTCGAATTATCGGTTTGGTTTGGCCAACTAGATTGGTTTTTCTTGCAATGGGAGAGGTGCTTAGCTTATGTTTCAATCTTGCGTGATTTCACCCAGTGACAAAGTAGGGGTAGCGAGACACGTATTGCATTGTTGCCATCGAGGATAAAAAGATGGGGTTTTCATCATATTGCTTGAGTTAATTCCTCTACATCATGTCATCTTACTTAAGGCGTAACTCCGTTCTTTATGAACTTAATACTCTAGATGCATGCTGGATAGCGGTCGGTGTGTGGAGTAATAGTAGTAGATGCAGGTAGGAGTCGGTCTACTTGACACGGATGTGATGCGTATATGCATAATCATTGCCTTGGATATCGTCACAACTTTGCGCTTTTCTATCAATTGCTCGATAGTAATTTGTTCACCCACCGTATTATTTGCCTTCATGAGAGAAGCCTCTAGTGAAACCTATGGCCCCCGAGTCTATTTTCCATCATATTACTTTCCAATCTACTATTTTGCAATCTTTTATTTTCAGATCTATATACCAAAAAACCCAAAAATATTTTATCTTTTGTTTATGTATCTCTATCAGATCTCACTTTTGCAGTTGACCGTGAAGGGATTGACAACCCCTTTATCATGTTGGGTGCAAGCATTTGTTTGTTTGTGCAGGTGTTGGTGATTTGTGTGTTCTTCTCCTACTGGATTGATACCTTTGTTCTTAACTGAGGGAAATACATACCTCTACTGTGCTGCATGACCCTTTCCTCTTCAAGGGAAAAACCAACGCAAGCTCAAGAAGTAGCAGGAAGGATTTCTGGCGCCATTGCCGGGGAGATCTACGCCAAGTGAAGACATACCAAGTACCCATCATAAACTCTCATCTCTTGCATTACATTATTTGCCATTTGCCTCTCGTTTTCCTCTCCCCCACTTCTAAAACGATTTTCGAAAAGATTTGCCTTTTTATTCACCCTTCTTCCGTTCGTCTTTTTCGTTTGCTTTTTGTTTTCTCGTGTGTTAGATTGCTTGCTTTGTCACGATGACTCAAGAGAATACCAAATTGTGTGAATTTTCCAATACTAATAATAATGATTTTATTAGTACTCCGATTGCTCCCGCCACTAGTGCGGAATCTTATGAAATTAATGCCGCTTTGCTGAATCTTGTTATGAAAGATCAATTTTCCGGCCTTCCTAGTGAAGATGCCGCATCCCATCTAAATAATTTCGTTGAGTTGTGTGATATGCAAAAGAAGAAAGATGTGGATAATGATATTGTTAAATTGAAGCTATTTTCGTTCTCATTACGAGATCATGCTAAAACTTGGTTTTCATCTTTGCCTAAAAATAGTATTGATTCATGGAACAAGTGTAAAGATGCTTTTATTTCCAAGTATTTTCCTCCCGCTAAGATCATCTCCCTTAGGAACGATATTATGAATTTTAAGCAACTTGATCATGAACATGTTGCACAATCTTGGGAGAGGATGAAATTGATGATACGAAATTACCCTACTCATGGTTTAAATTTGTGGATGATCATACAAAATTTTTATGCCGGATTGAATTTTTCTTCTAGAAATCTTTTAGATTCGGCCGCGGGAGGTACTTTTATGGAAATTACTTTAGGAGAAGCTACTAAACTCCTAGATAATATTATGGTTAATTATTCGCAATGGCATACCGAAAGATCTTCTACTAGTAAAAAAGTGCATGCGATTGAAGAGATTAATGTTTTGAGTGGAAAGATGGATGAACTTATGAAATTGTTTGCTATTAGGAGTGCTCCTATTGATCCTAATGATATGCCTTTGTCTACTTTGATTGAGAACAATAATGAATCTATGGATGTGAATTTTGTTGGTAGGAACAATTTTGGTAATAACGCGTATAGAGGTAATTTTAATCCTAGGCCGTTTCCTAGTAGTTCCTCTAATAATTATGGTAATTCCTACAACAATTCTTATGGAAATTATAATAAATTGTCCTCTAATTTTAAGAATAGTATTAAAGAATTTATGAGTTCGCAAAAGAATTTCAATGCTTTGATTGAAGAAAAACTGCTTAAGATTGATGATTTGGCTAGGAACGTGGATAGAATTTCTCTTGAGATTGATTCTTTGAAAATTAGATCTATTCCACCCAAGCATGATATTAATGAGTCCTTAAAAGCTATGAGAATTTCTATTGATGAGTGTAAGGAAAGAACCGCTAAGATTCGTGCTAAGCGAGATTGGTTTGTGAAAGCGTGTTCTTCTAGTTCTTGTGAAAATAATGATGAAGATCTTAAACTGATTGATGTGACTCCTATTGAATCTTTGTTTTCTAAAATAAATCTTGATAAAGATGGGACTGGAGATGAGTCAACTTTAGTTAGAAGGCGTCCCAATGATTCGGAATTTATAGATCTTGATGCAAAAATTAATAAAAGTGGGATTGGAGAGGTCAAAACTTTAAGTAGCAATGAACCCACTCTTTTGGATTTCAAGGACTTTAATTATGATAATTGTTCTTTAATAGATTGTATTTCCTTGTTGCAATCCATGTTAAATTCTCCGCATGCTTATAATCAAAATAAATCTTTTACTAAACATATTGTTGATGCTTTGATGAAATCTTTTGAAGAAAAGCTTGAATTGGAAGTTTCTATCCCTAGAAAACTTTATGGTGAGTGGGAACCTACTATTAAGATTCAAATAAAATATTATGAGTGCCATGCTTTGTGTGATTTGGGTGCTAGCATTTCAACAATTCCAAAAACTTTATGTGATGTGTTAGGTTTCCGCGAATTGGATGATTGTTCTTTAAATTTGCATCTTGCGGATTCCACTACTAAGAACCTATGGCAAGGATTAATGATGTTCTTATTGTTGAAAATAGGAATTATGTGCCCATAGATTTCATTGTTCTTGATATAGATTGCAATCCTACATGTCCTATTATTCTTGGTAGACCTTTCCTTAGAAAGATTGGTGTAATTATTGATATGAAAGAAGGAAACATTAGATTTCAATTTCCATTAAGGGCATGGAACACTTTCCTAGGAATAAAATTAAGTTGCCATATGAATCCATTATGAGAGCTACTTATGGATTGCATACCAAAGATGACAATACCTAGATATATGTGTTTTTATGCCTAGCTAAGGGTGTTAAACAATAGCGCTTGTTGGGAGGCAACCTAATTTTATTTTTGTTTCTACTATTTTTGGTTCTGTTTTCATTAAAAAAAATCATCTAGCCTCTGGTTAGATGTGTTTTGGTGTTTTAATTAGTGTTTGTGCCAAGTAAGACCTTTGGGATGGCTTACGGTGATAGTTGATTTGATCTTGCTGAAAAACAGAAACTTTTGCGTCCAGTCACAGAATTTTAATAATTCACTGGAGATTTGAAAAACCATGAATTTTTACAAGAGATTTATATACAAATTTCCTAAGTTTTTCTAATTTTTCAGAATTTTTTAAGTTATATAAGTATTAGAACAATTCGGATCTTCACAGACTATTCTGTTTTTGACAGATTCTGTTTTCTTTGTGTTGTTTGCTTATTTTAATGAATCTATGGGTAATATCGGGGGGCATGAACCATGAAGAAGTTGGAATACATTAGATATTACACAAATATCAATAAAGAATGAGTTCACAACAGTACCAAAAGTGGTGATTTTATTTTCTTGTACTAACGGATCTCACGAGTTTTTTGTTGAGTTTTGTGTTGTGAAGTTTTCAAGTTTTGGGTAAAGATTTGATGGACTATGGAATAAGGAGTGGCAAGAGCCTAAGCTTGGGGATGCACAAGGCACCCCAAGGTAATATTCAAGGACAACCAAGAGCCTAAGCTTGGGGATGCCCCGGAAGGCATCCCCTCTTTCGTCTTCGTCTATCGGTAAATTTACTTGAGGCTATATTTCTATTCACCACATAATATGTGTTTTGCTTGGAGCGTATTGTATGATATGAGTCTTTGCTTTTTAGTTTTCCACAATCATCCTTGCTGTACATGCCTTTTGAGAGGTACACGCATGAATCGTGATTTATTAGAATACTCTATGTGCTTCACTTATATCTTTTGAGCTAGGTAATTTTGCTCTAGTGCTTCACTTATATCTTTTTAGAGCACGGCGGTGGTTTTATTTTATAGAAATTGTTGAACTCTCATGCTTTACTTATATTATTTTGAGAGTCTTTATAAACAGCATGGTAATTTGCTTTGGTTATAAATTTATTCCTAATATGATAGGCATCCAAGAGGGATATAATAAAAACTTTCATATAAAGTGCATTGAATACTATGTGAAGTTTGATTCCTTATGATTGTTTTGAGATATAAAGATGGTGATATTAGTGTCATGCTAGTGAGTAATTGTGGATTGTAGAAATACTTGTGTTAAGGTTTGTGATTCCCGTAGCATGCACGTATGATGAACCGTTATGTAACGAAGTTGGAGCATGAGGTATTTATTGATTGTCTTCCTTATAAGTGGCGGTCGGGGATGAGCGATGGTCTTTTCCTACCAATCTATCCCCCTAGGAGCATGCGTGTAGTACTTTGTTTCGATGACTAATAGATTTTTGCAATAAGTATGTGAGTTCTTTATGACTAATGTTGAGTCCATGGATTATACGCACTCTCACCCTTCCACCTTTGCTAGCCTCTCTAGTACCGCACAACTTTCGCCGGTGCCATACACCTACCTTTTACCTTCCTCAAAACAGCCACCATACCTACCTATTATAGCATTTCCATAGCCATTCCGAGATATATTGCCATGCAACTTTCCACCGTTCAGTTTTATTATGACACGTTCCATCATTGTCATATTGCTTTGCATGATCATGTAGTTGACATAGTATTTGTGGCAAAGCCACCGTTTATAATTTTTATACATGTCACTCTTGAGTCCTTGCACATCCCGGTACACCGCCGGAGGCATTCATATAGAGTCATATTTTGTTCTAAGTATCGAGTTGTAATTTTTGAGTTGTAAGTAAATAAAAGTGTGATGATCTTCATTATTAGAGCATTGTCCCATGTGAGGAAAAAAATAAAAGGGGCCAACGAAGCCCACAAATAAAATAAAAGAGGCCAAATAAGACCACCAAAAAAATGAGAGAAAAGAGAGAAGGGGCAATGTTACTATCCTTTTTCCACACTTGTGCTTCAAAGTAGCACCATGATCTTCATGATAGAGAGTCTCCTATGTTGTCACTTTCATATACTAGTGGGAATTTTTCATTATAGAACTTGGCTTGTATATTCCAATGATGGGCTTCCTCAAATTACCCTAGGTCTTCGTGAGCAAGCAAGTTAGATGCACACCCACTTAGTTTCTTTTTGAGCTTTCATAAACTTATAGCTCTAGTGCATCCGTTGCATGGCAATCCCTACTCACTCACATTGATATCTATTGATGGGCATCTCCATAGCCCGTTGATACGCCTAGTTGGTGTGAGACTATCTCCTTCTTTTTTGTCTTCTCCACAACCACCATATTCTATTCCACCTATAATGCTATGTCCATGGCTCACGCTCATGTATTGCGTGAAAGTTGAAAAGGTTTGGGAACATCAAAAGTATGAAACAATTGCTTGGCTTGTCATCGGGGTTGTGCATGATTTGAGTACTTTGTGTGACGAAGATGGAGCATAGCCAGACTATATGATTTTGTAGGGATAACTTTCTTTAGCCATGTTATTTTGAGAAGACATGATTGCTTTATTAGTATGCTTGAAGTATTGTTGTTTTTATGTCAAAATTAAACTTTTGTTTTGAATCTTATGGATCTGAACATTCATGCCACAATAAAGAAAATTACATGGATAACTATGTTAGGTAGCATTCCACATCAAAAAAATTGTTTTTATCATTTACCTACTCGAGGACGAGCAGGAATTAAGCTTGGGGATGCTTGATACGTCTCCAACATATCTATAATTTTTTATTGTTCCATGCTATTATATTATCTATTTTGGATGTTTTATATGCATTAATATGCTATTTTATATTATTTTTGGGACTAACCTATTAACCTAGAGCCCAGTGCCAGTTTCTGTTTTTTCCTTGGTTTTGAGCCTCGCAGAAAAGGAATAGCAAACGGAGTCCAAACGGAATAAAACTTCACGATGATTTTTCTTGGACCAGAAGACACCCAGGGGACTTGGAGTCCAAGTCAGAAGAGCCGCGAGGCGGCGACAAGGGTGGAGGGCGCGCCCTAGGGGGGGGCGCCCCCCTGCCTTGTGGGCCCCTCGGGACTCCTCTGACCTAGCCCTTCCTCCTATATATTCACATATATTCCAGAACCACTAGTGGCATCCACGAAAACACTTTTCCATCGACGCAACCTTCTGTTCCCGTGAGATCCCATCTTGGGGCCTTTTTCGGCATCCCGCCGGAGGGGGAATCGATCACGGAGGGCTTCTACATCAACCCTATTGCCCTTACGATGATGCGTGAGTAGTTTACCTTAGACCTACGGGTCCATAGCTAGTAGCTAGATGGCTTCTTCTGTCTCTTTGATTCTCAATACAATGTTCTCCTTGATGTTCTTGGAGATCTATCCGATGTAATCTTCTTTTGCGGTGTGTTTGTCGAGATCCGATGAATTGTGGATTTATGATCAGCTTATCTATGAATATTATTTGAATCTTCTCTGAATTCTTTTATGCATGATTTGATATCTTTGTATTTCTCTTCGAATTATCAGTTTGGTTTGGCCAACTAGATTGGTTTTTCTTGCAATGGGAGAGGTGCTTAACTTTGGTTCCATCTTGTGTGATTTCACCCAGCGACAAAGTAGGGGTAGCGAGACACGTATTGCATTGTTGCTATCGAGGATAAAAAGATGGGGTTTCCATCATATTGCTTGAGTTAATTCCTCTACATCATTTCATCTTACTTAAGGCGTTACTCCGTTCTTTATGAACTTAATACTCTAGATGCATGCTGGATAGCGGTCGATGTGTGGAGTAATAGTAGTAGATGCAGGCAGGAGTCGGTCTACTTGACATGGACGTGATGCCTATATGCCTAATCATTACCTTGGATATCGTCATAACTTTGCGCTTTTCTATCAGTTGCTCGACAGTAATTTGTTCACCCACCGTATTATTTGCCTTCATGAGAGAAGCCTCTAGTGAAACCTATGGCCCCCGGGTCTATTTTCCATCATATTACTTTCCGATCTACTATTTTGCAATCTTTTATTTTCAGATCTATATACCAAAAAACCAAAAAATATTTTATCTTTTGTTTATCTATCTCTATCAGATCTCACTTTTGCAGTTGACCGTGAAGGGATTGACAACCCCTTTATCGCGTTGGGTGCAAGCGTTTGTTTGTTTGTGCAGGTGTTGGTGATTTGTGCGTTCTTCTCCTACTGGATTGATACCTTGGTTCTTAACTGGGGGAAATACTTACCTCGACTGTGCTGCATCACCCTTTCCTCTTCAAGGGAAAAACCAACGCAAGCTCAAGAAGTAGCAGCTGCCTGGATGTGCTCTAAATTGAGGTAACAATTGAATCTTCTCAGATACTAGTTAAATCCGAGGTATCAGTGTGAAGCACTGATGCGCCAGTACATTTGATTGTGACCTGTTCTATTTTTGTACCTGAACTTTTTTTAGAAAGGGGTGTACGTCAACTTAATGTGCTAGCAGAACTTATTGTGTTGTCTCTCTGTTTTCTTTGCACAGCATTCAAGATATTTCCCCGTCATTGATAAAGACGATGAACGGTTATGTACGAGTTACTTGGTTTCAACATAGCCCTACCCGTAGCGATCCACTGCTTCCACCCTGATTGTGCCGCCTGCGTGAAATTTTGTATGCAAGTTCAGTTTGCTATGATGTTTGTGTCAACTTCATAAGTTTTTACTGAGCATCAGCAATGCATATGGCTAAAAGATGTATTTATGAGCATCGACCGATGGGTCTCTCTCTCTCTCTCATACACACACACACACACACACACACACGTGGGACCGTCGAATTATTTCTTCGCTCGTGACAGCTTTTAATTAGGTTCCACTGTACTCTAACTTTTTTCTTAAGTTATTAATTGAGCTCAGTGACTTCAAAAAGTTGTACAGAAGCCTTGTTTGGGCCTTTTCAGGCGTCGTTGAATGTGGGCTGAGTAGCCATGTAAAGTTGTACTGTACTACACATGCCTTTTTCATTGGACATCAGCAATGCAACTGGGCCGACAGTTGTACACAAGATCCTAAAATAAGCGCAGCCTAGCCTATGTTTCTTTTAATAAAATGCATAGCTCAGTTCATTTTTTATATAATAAGATTACCAAGCCCAACTTAATTTTTTAATAATATTCCTATCTCAATATTATTTTTTATACGAAATGCTCAGTCCAGACCATCATTGTTTTTTCACCCATCCCAGAAAATGGGTCCATTTCTACTAAAATCAGATGGCATGTAAATTATCAGAAATGATAAATGGGTTGCATGTACGCAATATTATTTTCACCCAGCCCAGTAAATAGGTGTATTCGAATAAATAATCAAATGCATGGTAAATTATCATAAATAGTAAATCGGCTATTATTATTTTTACCCAACCCAAGAAATAGATTATTTTTTGAGTCAAAGCCCAGGAAATAGATGTATTGGCAAACAAAATGAAATGGGTTGTAAAACCTAAATAAATGGGCTGCATTCTGCCATAGCTTTCGAAGCTGACTTTGTTGGCCCACTAGACAAAGCCTGCACAAGGTATTGTCCATTTAGTGAACAAAACGATTTAATGGTCTAAAACAAAAAGTCAACAAATTATTCTGACATCTGTAGTCGTTGGATTGACATCCAACGACGATCATGCTTCTTCAATCTCTGATCTAGTTGCTCTTGCTCCAGCCGCCAAAACCATCGCCGGCTGGAGCGCCTGCATCTGCCTCCCATGGCCGGCTGTGCTACCACGCAGGCCTCGCCGCCCCACCCTACTCCCAACGGTGGCCAGGTCATACCTGTACTCACCCACACCTTCTGTTATTCTCCGGCGAAGGCAGCCTCACCCGGCAGCCGAACCAGTCCCTCATACTCCCCTCCGCCAGGGACTCTAGTGCCCCTTGTTCCACGACTCTAGATCGTTCCCATCTTAAGCCTCGCCGTCGTCCACCGCCGTGGTCCGCTCGACGATGCGTGGTTAACAACAAGAGCCAACATGGAGTACGTCGAGAGTCTGACAGCTGGGAACCACCAGCTACATCTTCGCATGTAAGCTAGTGCCTCCTTATTATGCGGGAATAAACGATTGCTCCCCTGATAGGTTGGACCCACCATCTACAATCTTCGCACGCAAGGATGTTCATTCTTATTACGCGAAAAAAAAAGTCCCCCCGCCCATGATAGCTGGGACCCACGAGCTCCATCTTCGCATGGAAGGAAGTGCCTCCTTATTACGCGCAAGAAAAATGATTCCTCCCCCTGCTAGCTCGGACCCACCTGATTCAGAGGCTAACTTGTGGGCCTACTAAGTTGACACGTACGCAGGGCTTTGTTAACCTAGTGAACAAACGATTCTAGCAGTGCGCTGCTTCTTCAATCTCTGATCTTCATGCTCCAGCCGCCGAAACCAGCGCCGGCTGGACTGCCTGCTATTGCTTCCCGTGGCCGGCTGTGCTGCCACCGCTGGCCATGCCATCCCTCTACTCACCCACACCTCCTGTTATTCTTCGGGGATGGCAGCCTCACACTGTAGCCAAAGCATTCAACCCTCGTACTCCCCTCCATGTGGGCATCCACTACCGCGTCTTCCCCGGCTCCGCGTCATTCCCTTCCTAGGCCTCACCATCATCCACCACCTTGGTGCTCTCGGCGCAGCGTGGTCAACGAATGACAGCCATCGGAAGACGACTGTATGCGGTGACGCTGAGAGCTGGACCCACCAGCTACATCTTCGAACACAAGGAAGTGCCTCCATATTACGCGCAAAAAAATGATTCCTCCCGCTGACAGCTGGGACCCACCAGCTATATCTTCACACGCAAAGAAGTGCCTCCTTATCCTCCCTGACTACTGGGACCCATCCGGTCGAAGCGTACGTAGCGTTGTTTGGCTAGTCGCCAATGTGTACGTACATACTGGCCGATAGGTGTCTCTGCAACGATGACCCGTGGCCGAGCAAGCAGCGGCATGTGTAGTAGTAGAGCCCCTGACGTTGCAGTTCAGGCAGTCCAGTCTAAACCATGTACACGTACGTACAACCACATGCCAAAAAATACGGCCACGTACATACATACGGGCGGGGTCTCAAACGCGTACTCGCGCATATGGACGGCCAGGGCTCATGTACATGGAGAGGCAACGGACGGCAGCAACGGTGTCCTGTTCATCGGGTAGCCAACCGGCTAGGTCAGAACGGAGAAACAGCGTCCTGTTCATCGGGAGGCAACAGACTGGGTCGAAATGCGTCCTGTTCAACGAGAGCCGACCGACATGGACGGAACAGCCGAAACGGGGTCTGGTGTACCACAAAACGGAGGAAACGGACTTGTGTTTGAGCACATACGGTCGAAACGGGGTGCTGTTGATCGGGAGGGGTGTGGCGTACCGCAAAACGGAGGAAACGGACTTGTGTTGGAGCGCCTACGGTCAAAATGGGGTCCTGTTCATCGGGAAGGGTGTGGCATACCGCAAAACGGGACTCCACGGGCTACTGTTCATCCACCGTCTAGTGCCTCACTCCAGCATCCACAGGCTATTGTTCATCCACCGTCGACTTCCTCCAGCCTCCACCTGCTACTGTTCATCCACCGTCGACTTCCTCCAGCCTTCACCAGCTACTGTTCATCCACGGGCTACTGTTCATCCAGCCTCCACCGACTACTATTCAACCAGCCCTCCATAGGGTCTTGTTCATCCAGCCTCCACCAGCTACTGTTCAACCAGTCCTACATGGCCGGGGTCCTGTTCATCCACCCCCAACCGGCTCGGGTGTGTGGTGGCCTCCTCTCGATCAGGGTCCTGTTCATCCAGCGGCAACAACCTCTACTACCACGGGGTCCTGTTCATCCAACCCCCACCGGGAACTGTTCATCCAACCCCCAACAACGGTCACAGTTCATTAAGAGGCAGGTTCGATCGGCTTCAGTTAGCAGCAGTAGCGAAGGAATCACTCGGGTTCGGTTAATAGCCAAGGGATCGATCGCTCGGGTTCAGTAACATAGCTAGTGCAATCGCTCGGGTTCAGTAAGCGAACGCCTTGCTCGGGTTCAGTTAGAGCCCAACGCCTCGCACACACGTGCGTACGTGTACAAGAGAAAATGCGCAAACCTCCGTGCATCACTCGGTCCCGACCACCCGCTGTAACCGGGAAGTCCCCAAAATTTTCCTCGCCCTCGCTTCTACCATGATTTTTTCCGTCATGGACGGCCCAAAGAATGTCATGCAGGTGCGTCCCCGGCCCACCCAGGACGAAAATCCCATTTGCTGTCATGATTTTTTGTCATAGAAGTAGGAGCCCACCACATCTATGATGATACGTGCTTTTGTCACAATTATCGTCATAGAAGTGTCATAAGCATGACAGAAAAAAAAATTGTTCGGCCCAAAATGTCAGGGATGTGTATTTTTTTTAGTGCAACACTTGGGATTGCCATCGAGCATGTCTTAAATCTTCAGCTTGCGAGGTGAGTTCTTCATTCTTCCTCATATTGTTCCGAGTAGTATTCCTGGGCCAAATAATATCCGGGATCCGGGCTAGCATCAGAGGTTCGCTGCCCAGCGCAATCCATGTCAACGTCGTGTTCGACCGGCTTTAACAATCCGGAATCCGAAGACCCCAACAAAACACGGTGGGACCGTCGGAGTTAATGCTCGCCTCGGGGCAAGGGCAAACCTTGACTGCCGTGTACCTTTTGAGAACGCAAACGGCCCAACACCACCTTTTTGCTGACCCATCCCTTCAGCTTAGGATGGCACACCTATTTATATATCCAAGGGCGTGGGGGCGACTAATCTTTCTTCCCTCAAAACCAACGCTGGAGAAATCATAGGCACTATGGCTGACGCCCCAGGCTCATCCTCACGACCTCATGGTCCCCTCCCGGGCGACTGGGCGAGCTGCTCCGTCTCCCGCCTCCGACTGAGCAATCTGCAGATGCAAGGATATCTCCCTATAGCAGATCTTGTCTTCGTCCGCGCTGGACTGATCTCCGTGGATGGCCAAGCATTTGCCGAGAACTTCCCTACGCCAAGCAAGAAAGAGAGGGTATGCTTTGTGCCCTTCCTCCTACAAGGCCTGGGATTTCCCATCCACCCTTTCTTGTAGGGTTTAGTAGAGTTTTATGGGATCCAGCTCCACCACCTCACCCCGGGATCCATACTGCATATTTCTGGATTTGTGGCGCTTTGCGAGATATTCCTGAGCTACGAGGCCCACTTTGATTTGTGGAGAAAATACTTCTGCCTTATCCCTCGTACCCGTGGGGGTCGATTTTCAAAGTGGGCGGAGCAGAGGTGTGGCGGATAGCCGAGACAGGGTATCCCATTGGAACCCCATGAAAAGATCCTGAGGAGTGGACCTCGGAGTGGTTCTATATTGAAGACGTTCCCCTCTCCGACCCAGTCCGGAGGGGGCTGCCCGAATACTCAAGCGCCCCGCTAAAGAACCGGTTCAACTGGCGACCCAAGAGTCCTTCCCAACTAGACAGCCCAGAGGTGCACCGTTTGGCCACCAAAATTCGGCTGCTGGCCCATAGTAAACTGACCATGATCAAAGTGATAGCCGTCATCATAGCCCGGTGCGTACAGCACCTTCAGCAGAGGGGGCATCCTCTGTGGTGCTACAACGGGACTAGCGACGCAACCCGCTACAAGCAACAAGGACCTGACAATCAAGCGGCTATGGCCAAAATACTAGCCGATCTCTTCAAAGGAGAGGAGGAAGATTTTGCTCAATTAAGTATCCGGGAGGGTTGCTCCAGCTACAATCCGACAGACTTGGTAAGCTTCAGTCCTTTGTCATTAGTTCAGAGATTATGTCCGAACACTTACTAGATGTACCTTTCTCTCAAATAGGGTTGGAGGCATCAGATCGAGTCTGTCCACTGCCCCTCCCCGCAACCGGAGAATCATTCCCATGATGACGACCCCGGGTATCATGATGATCCGAAGACATCAATTAATTTTGAAGACGGGGTCTTTTACCAGGAAAGCCTTGATGGCACCAAGGTTGCCTTGACGGCCAACCACCCTGGGGCTCTTCCTTCCTCCACTCTAAGTGAAAGGAAGACCTCTTCCCGAACAGGGCGCTCGCCCCGCACCATCCCGAATGTGCTGACTTCTACTCCCAAGGGGCGCCGCACTACGCACCGAACAACTGCGGGAGGAGCATGGAATATGCTGACCTCAGCCCATAATGGGGCATCCAAGCGGAAGGCCTTCGTTGGAGCAAAAGCAACTGCTCCCTCAGCTCAAAGGTAATATGTTCGGAACCATCAAAAGAGTCGTTCTTAATATCTTTCTTCTGACGTTCGCTTAGTTTTGCAGAAGAAGAGTACCACCGCGCTAATCCGAAGACTCCCCGGGCGCACTGAGGCGTAGTTCCAATATTGGGCCTTCGGCGTAGGCTAGGGACCATGCCGAACATGTGGCTGCTGGCGTACCTCCGGAGAATCCTGATGATGTTTCGGTTACCAACTCCATAGTCGAGAGTGTGATGAATCACCGCCGTCGGAGAGAATCCTTGCGCCATGTTACCTTTACCGACCAGGAGTTCAATGCATTTAATTCGGTGGACGCATGCCTTGTGGCGGCCCGAACAGGGCTCGAAGGGATCGCCAATCTTCTGTCCTCCAATGTGTAGGTGCGCGATAAATTCTTTAGGAATAGATCATAAATCCTAACCTAGTAGCCCCTGAGCCTTAATTTGGGCGGGACGGCCGAATTAAGGATCTGTAACCATGTATTGTTTTGCATTTGTAGGCCACGAGGGAACAGAATAACAAACTATCCGAAGACCTCGAGTTGAGCCGAACACAGTTGGCCGATACGAAAGCCAAATTGGAGGCGGCTAAGAAAGCCACCAGCGGAGCCCATGGTAAGCGGGGAAGCTTTAGAATGCTTAACAATTGTATGGTATTCCTTGCTTATAACACCATACTGTCCCTATAGCCACCGGATCCATGGGCCAATTGCGGAAGGACCTGGAGGAGGCCAAGGAATCCCAGCGGCGCGCGGAGTCACAACATGAGGCTGGGAAACGAGTACTGACACGAAGTCATGAGGAGAAAAATAAGCTCAAGGTGGAAAATCAGCAGAAAGCCGAAGAGATCGAGAGTTTAAAATCTCAGTTGGCGCAAGCCCTGGAGGAGAACTAGAAGCTAAAAGGCGGCATGTTCAGTAAGTGACAAATTCAACTTACATGTACATGGATGATCACAATGTTTTGACAAGAATATGCCGCTCTTATTTGCTGGGTCTCCTGACGGGACGGCCGGAAGAGGAAGTCGGTTCCATTAGCGGGAACCTTTTGAAGGAACTGACCAAAACGCATAAGAGAGCCCGGAAGGCCATGAAGAGCATGGTTAAGGCATTATGGCCACTAGAAGTACCACTAGAAAAGCATGGTTGAGTTGGCTAGCCGCTTTAAAGGTGCGAGACGACGCTTCGAGTTGTGGAAGAAGTTCGCCTGCCGGGAAGGAGCACGCGAGGCCTGGGCGATGGTGAAGACCCGGTTTACTAAAGTCGATCCTAAGCATATGGCTCGAGTTTGACCCGTGGGGCCGGATGGGCAGGAAATACCCCTTAGCTTAGTATATGACCAGGTAATGCCTACTGCTCGGTACTCTCAGCAAGATTGTGCTTTGGACAACTTGATAGACAATGTTGACAAAGAGTAGGGTGTGTGATTCTATGTATCCATGTACTTTACATCGTGCAATCTCGATCCGCAGTAAAAACGTTGTCTTAACCAACCATCGGCTTCTGCCTCCCCGACCAGTGGTCGGGAAGTATTCCGTACTATGTGCCCTGAATAATAAGGGAACATTTCCGGCAACCAGGCAATCCAGCCATTTGGTGTGAACAGAGAAGACATGCACAAAGAGCTATGTTATATTACTTTTTAACGTAAGAAACATCTTCGGAAGAAAATAGTTCCTCCAAGGGTTCCTTTCTTCAGGTGTGGTATGTTGACCATAAATCGTAGGTCCGAATGCCAATGGCATATGAATGTTTAGTGGTTTTTAGGAACCGAGAACAATGGTCTAGCGGCGAGCGCCTAGTTATTTTCACTTCCCTCGAGGCTGACCCATTATTTATTGTAAGAACGCTAGCTTTCGGCTTCACCCGTCTGATGTTCGTATCCGGATTACCTGGTCGTAACAATCACAGAGCTGCTCCCTTTACTCCCTAGCCGAACAATCAGAAATGTATGGGTAAACACAGGAGCCAGGCAACCCAGCTTGGCAAAGGACTTGAGTCAAATAGGTGCATATAATGGCTTAAAAGATATGGGAAGGATATGAGTTCAGACAAGATAGACGAGCTATGTGATGAACATCTTAATTGGCTTCTTTAAAAGGAGCCCCCAGTTGAGGTTGGATGGTACATCCGAAGATGTGTACAATAGCAATTTGGTTTATCCAGACTCTAAATCGGGAGGCTAAGGCTCCAATAGTAATAAAGAAAGGTAAAAAACCAAGGAAAAAACAGAGAGAGGTGATGACGACGCCGAACTAGGCATAGAAACACCGAAGCCGAGCTGCGTTCCACGGGTTGGGTTCAAGGCGGTTATCCGACGGGCTGCGAAGGCGGTAGGCCCCTCCCGTGAGCACTTCTTATATAATGAAGGGGCCCTCCCATTTGGGTGAGAGCTTGTGCTTTTGCTTCTCGGGGAGGCGGAGGACAAGCTCCCCCATGTTGTATGCCTTTGCCCGAACCTCCCGATTCTGGTAACGTTGTGCTTGCTGCTGATAAAATGTGGTGCATGCCCGAGTGATGTCTCGCTCTCCTTCCAGGGTGTCCCTGTCGTCCTGCCGATCTAGCTCGGCCTCCTTCTCTTTGTACATGCGTACTCTGGGTGCGTCATGGATAAGATCACATTGGAGGACTGCCTCAGCGCCGTACACCATAAAGAACAGGGTGTATCCTGTTGACCGATTAGGGGTGGTGCACAGCCCCCATAGCATGGAGTCGAGCTCCTCTACCCAGTGGCAATTGATACGTCTCCAACGTATCTATAATTTTTGCTTGTTCCATGCTGTTATATTATCATTCTTGGATGTTTTACAATCATTTTATAGCAACTTTATATCATTTTTTGGGACTAACCTATTGACATAGTGCCCAGTGCCAGTTGCTGTTTTTTGCTTGTTTTTTACTTCGCAGAAAATCAATACCAAGCGGAGTCCAAACGCAACAAAACATTTTGGAGAATTTTTCTGGACCAGAAGACACCTGTTGGGCCAAAGAAGTACCAGAGGGGGGCTCTGCGGGGAGCACAACCCACCAGGGCGCACCTGGGGGCCCAGGCGCGCCCAGGTGGGTTGTGCCCACCTCAGTGGCCTCCCGCATCGCCTCTTCGCCCTATAAATTCCCAAATATTCCAAAAACCCTAGGGGAGTCGACGAAACACAATTCCAGTCGCCGCAAGTTCCACAACCACGAGATCTAATCTAGACACCATGACGGAGGGGTTCATCATCCTCATTGGTGCCTCTCTGATGATGTGTGAGTAGTTCATTGTAGACCTACGGGTCCGTAGGCAGTAGCTAGATGGCTTCTTCTCTCTTTTTGACTCTCAATACAATGGTCTCTTGGAGATCTATTTGATGTAACCCTTTTTGCGTTGTGTTTGTTGGGATCCGATGAACTTTGAGTTTATGATCAGATCTATATCCATGAAAGTTATTTGAGTTCTTTGATCTCTTTTATGCATGATTACTTATAGCCTCGTATTTCTTCTTTGAATCTTTGGTTTAGTTAGGCCGACTAGATCGATTTTTCTTGCCATGGGAAGAGGTGCTTTGTGATGGGTTCGATCGTGCGGTGTTCTTTCCTAGTGACAGAAGGGGCAGCATGACATGCATGTATCATTGCTATTAAGGATAACAAGATGGGGGCTATTCCTATATTAATAGATCTCGTCTACATCATGTCATCGTTCTTATTCCATTACTCCGTTTTCCGATGAACTTAATACACTAGATGCATGCTGGATAGTGGTCGATGTGTGGAGTAATAGTAGTAGATGCAGGCATGATTCAGTCTACTAATCTTGGACGTGATGCCTATATAATAATCATTGCCTGGATATCGTCATAATTATTTGAAGTTTTATCAATTGCCCAACAGTAATTTGTTTACCCACCGTATGCTATTTTCTTGAGAGAAGCCACTAGTGAAATCTACGGCCCCCAGGTTTATTCTTTATCATATTTGCTTCAAGATCTATTTTTATTCGCTTTTATTTCCAGATCTATTATTCCAAAAACACAAAAATACCTTGCTGCACTTTTTTGCTATTTATTTTATTTCGCATTTTATCGAGATCTATTTATCCAATCTATCACAAATTTATCTATCTTTTTACCCGTAGAGGGATTGACAACCCCTCCTAATCGTCGGGTTGCAAGTATTTGTTATTTGTGTGCAGGTACCGTTTACATAGTGTTGCTTGGTTCTCCTACTGGATTGATACCTTGGTTTCATAACTGAGGTAAATACCTACCGTAGCTGTGCTGCATCATCCCTTCCTCTTTGGGGAAATACCGACGTAGTTCAAGCGACATCAAAAGGAATTTCTGGCGTCGCTGCCAGGGAGACATCATCAACATCTATCAGGTTCCTAATCACAAATCTCATCTCCTTGCAATTTACATTATTTGCCTCTCGTTTTCATCTCCCCCACTTCACAATAATTTGTCGTTTTATTCGCCCTTTTTTTCGTTCGCCATTATTCTAGTCAGATCTCTAATTTGCTTGAACTTGTCACCATGAGTGACTTTGGTATGGCAGGAACAGATGATGGCCTAACTCCTAAAATTAGACAATCTGGCAATCTAGATGCCAAAACTTTTGTTTTGGGGCAAGGGAACGTTATGGGAAAAGAACATATCCAAGAATTTTTCAATTGTGTTGGAAATTTGACTCTTGATGATGCTCCTATACTTAAAAGAACTAAATCTTATGCGGAAGCTATTTCAGCACTAGTTCTAAAACTTGAGAATAGATTTATCCGTACTCACCCTACCTTGCAAAGATTGTTTTATGAACTACCATCTATAAAAGATCCTAAAGCTAAAAAGATAGCTACCCAAGTTCTTGTGAATGAATTTGATCACATAGTGCGGGAAGCTAGGGAATTTTTTGATTTTTATGGCATGAGCCGTGAAAAACTGGTAATAGATGAGATCCTTTACAATAGTGATTACATGTTGAGACATTTGCTTGGTAATAACCAATTTTTATGAGAATCTTAAAAAGGAAATCCCTGTTTTAGATATAATCCAACAAGTTTTCAATGATGTTAATCAACAATATTCTTGGATTGTTGCCAGAAATCAAAGGGGATACGTAGATGGGCAAGTTGATAATGCTAAAATTTCTATGGATAATGTGTTTCAAGTTATTTTTGCAAAACCTCCCGACAAGAACACATCTACGGAAAATAAGAAGAAAGATGACAATACTTGAATCTATGCATTATGCCTAGCTAGGGGCATAAAATAATAGCGCTTGTTGGGAGGCAACCCAATGAATAAAATTTATTTTTGCCTTTTTCTTTCTGTTCTTGAGTTTTTGCACAATTATGCCTCTGTTATGGTTGTGTTTTTTATGTTTTAAGTAGTGTTTGTGCCAAGTAAAGCCTTTGGGATAGCTTTGGTAATAGTTGTTTTGATCCTGTTGAAAAACAGAAACTTCTGCTTCCAGTAAAATAATTGTCTAAATTCACAGGGGTGACAAAAAATTCGGAATTTTTTACACAAGATTAATATACAAATTTCCTCTGTTGTCCAAGTTTTTCAGAATTTTTAGAGTTACAAAAGTATGAGTAAAATTCGAGTCTTTACAAACTGTTCAGTTTTTGATAGATTCTGTTTTCTTTGCATTGTGTGCTTATTTTGATGATTCTATGGATTGTATCGGGGGGCATAAGCCATGCCAAAGTTAGAATACCATAGATATAATACAATAACAAAATTTGAATGGGTTTTCTATAGTACTTAAAGTAAAGATTGGTTTTCTTATACTAACGGATCTCACGAAGGTTTTGTTAAGTTTTGTGTGATTGAAGTTTTCAAGTTTTGGGTGAGATCACGATGGATGAAGGAATAAGGAGTAAGAAGAGCCTAAGCTTGGGGATGTCCCATGGCACCCCAAGTTAATATTCAAGGAGAACCAAGCAACTAAACTTGGGGATGCCCCGGAAGGCATCCCCTCTTTCTTCTAACGACCATCGGTATTTTACTTGGAGCTATATTTTTATTCATCACATATCATGAGTTTTGCTTCGAGCGTCTTGTATTATATGAGTATTTGCTTGTTTTGCTTTTTAGTTTGTCACAAGTATCCTTGCTGGACACACCTATTTTAGAGAGCCAAAATTTTGCTACGATTTGTTAGAATTGCTCTTTATGCTTCACTTCAAATTTTTGAGCTATGGAATTGCTCTAGTGCTTCACTTATATCTTTTTGAGCACGGTGTGCTTTAATATTTTTGAAGAAATGCTCTCATGCTTCACTTAGATTTGTTTGAGAGTTAGTAAATTTTTTAAGAAATTCTCTCATGCTTCACTTATATTATTTTGAGAGACGGAAATTTTTATGCTCATGTTCTTCACTTAGATTTGTTTGAGCTTGTCAAAAGCAAATGCAACATATGAAATTAGTCCCAAAGTGATAGATATTCAAGAGGGATATAATAAAAACTTTCATGAAGATCATTGGACAAAATAAACTTGATTCTTTGTAATAGTTTTGAGATATGATGATAGTGATATGTGAGTCATGTTGGTGAGTAATTATGTTTTAGTAAGAATATTGGTGTTAAGGTTTGTGATTCCCTATGCAAGCACGAAAGTCAATAGTTATGCAATGAAATTACATCCGACTTGTGGTGCATTATTCGGTGTTAGTTATGCTTAATGCTCGCTTATGTGAATTTTTCGTTTCTTGGTTGGTTGCTTCACAATCTTTTTGCTAGCCTCCACTTGTACTAAGTAGAAATACTACTTGTGCATCCAAAATCTTTAAACCCAGTTTTGCCATATGAGTCCACCATACCTACCTATATGCGGTATTCCCGTGCCGTTCTAAGCAAATTTGTATGTGCCATCTCTAATTTTCAAAATAAATTTCCTTTTTGTGTGCTCGTACCGCTCATGAAGCGGCAGGGGTGGCCAATATTTTCCATGCTAGATGTGTTATTCTCAAGATGAGTGTTTATTCACTTGTCATTGCACGAGAGTGCGGCGGTAATAGGGATGCCCAGTCCCGAAATGAAAAAGAAATTTACTTTATGTTGTCAAATAATAAATTCCTTGGAAAGTGTTGGTTTGGAGGGCACCCGTGGATACGGCTAGCCATGGAAAGTGAAAGAATGGTGGAAAAAGGAATATACTTTATTTTCTGTTTGGGAACCGCCTATGATATATCTAGCATGGAAAGTGTTGGGAATTACTCGGTCATTTTCGTTGACGGGAAAAGTATGCCTCTCAAAAAATTTATCTCTCAATTTAAGCTTTGAGCTCTGGCACCTCTACAAATCCCTACTTCCCTCTGCGAAGGGCCTATCTATTTACTTTATGCAACTTTTATTTTTATTTGAGTCTCCATCTTCTCTTATAAAGCACCAACTAAGGGGCACTATGATCGTACTTGAGCATTGGGTATAGCTAATATGCGAGTGTGTTTCATGAATGAATCAATGATTGAGCATGATGGGCTAGGGATAACTTTCTTTAGTATTGAAATCTTCATGTCAAAACTAGACTATTGCCTTGAACCATATAAAAGTCCAAATGTCCATGCTACAAAGAAAATAATATGTGATGAACATATTAGGCAGCATTCCACATCAAAAATTCTGTTTTTATCATTTACCTACTCGAGGACGAGTAGGAATTAAGCTTGGGGATGCTGACACGTCTCCAACATATCTATAATTTTTGCTTGTTCCATGTTGTTATATTATCATTCTTGGATGTTTTACAATCATTTTATAGCAACTTTATATCATTTTTTGGGACTAACCTATTGACATAGTGCCCAGTGCCAGTTGATGTTTTTTGCTTGTTTTTTACTTCGCAGAAAATCAATACCAAACGGAGTCCAAACGCAGCGAAACTTTTTGGAGAATTTTTCTGGACCAGAAGACACCTTTTGGGCCAAAGAAGTACCAGAGGGGGGCTCCAAGGGGAGCACAACCCACCAAGGCGCGCCTGGGGGCCCAGGCGTGCCCAGGTGGGTTGTGCCCACCTTGGTGGCCTCCCGCACCGCCTCTTCGCCCTATAAATTCCCAAATATTCCAGAAACCCTAAGGGAGTCGACGAAACACAATTCCAGCCGCCGCAAGTTCCAGAACAACGAGATCCAATCTAGACACCATGACGGAGGGGTTCATCATCCTCATTGGTGCCTCTCCGATGATGTGTGAGTAGTTCATTGTAGACCTACGGGTCTATAGGCAGTAGCTAGATGGCTTCTTCTCTCTTTTTGATTATCAATACAATGGTCTCTTGGAGATCTATTTGATGTAACTCTTTTTGCGGTGTGTTTGTTGGGATCCGATGAACTTTGAGTTTATGATCAGATCTATATCCATGAAAGTTATTTGAGTTCTTTGATCTCTTTTATGCATGATTACTTATAGCCTCGTATTTATTCTTCGAATCTTTGGTTTAGTTAGGCCGACTAGATCGATTTTTCTTGCCATGGGAAGAGGTGCTTTGTGATGGGTTCGATCGTGCGGTGTTCTTTCCCAGTGACAGAAGGGGCAGCAAGACACGCATGTATTGTTGCTATTAAGGATAACAAGATGGGGGCTATTCCTACATGAATAGATCTCATCTACATCATGTCATCGTTCTTATTGCATTATTCTCTTTTTCCATGAACTTAATACACTAGATGCATGCTGGATAGCGGTGGATGTGTGGAGTAATAGTAGTAGATGCAGGCAGGAGTCGGTCTACTAATCTTGGATGTGATGCCTATATAATGATCATTGCCTGGATATCATCATAATTATTTGAAGTTTTATCAATTGCCCAACAGTAATTTGATGGCCCGCCGTATGCTATTTTCTTGAGAGAAGCCACTAGTGAAATCTACGGCCCCCGGGTCTATTTTTTTATCATATTTGCTTCGAGATCTATTTTTATTCACTTTTATTTTCAGATCTATTATTCCAAAAACCCAAAAATACCTTGCTGCACTTTTTTGCTATTTATCTTATTTCGCGTTTTATCGAGATCCATTTATCCAATCTATCACAAATTTATCTATCTTTTTACCCGTAGAGGGTTTGACAACCCCTCCTAATCGTCGGGTTGCAAGTATTTGTTATTTGTGTACAGGTACCGTTTACATAGTGTTGCTTGGTTCTCCTACTGGATTGATACCTTGGTTTCATAACTGAGGGAAATACCTACCATAGATGTGCTGCATCATCCCTTCCTCTTTGGGGAAATACCGACGTAGTTCAAGCGACATCAGCAATCTGATTCTTCAAGTGAGCGGATTAAGCGAGGTTTTATGCTGCTCATAATGAGTCCATTTGCTTGCTCTACCTGCCCGTTAGTTTGCGGGTGGTACACCGAAGCGTAATCGAGCTTTATGCCCGTCTTAGCACACCAATCTTTAACTTCTTGGGTGGTAAAATTAACCGTTATCAGTGATTATACTATGGGGAACACCGTAGGAGTGTACGACACTAGATATGAAGTCAACAACTGGTCCAGACTCTGCAGAGGTTACCGGATTTGCTTTGATCCACTTATTGAACTTGTCGACCATAACCAGAATTTTTTCTTATTCTTGGTCACCCCTTTAAGTGGTCCGACCATGTCAAGCCCCCAGACTGCGAATGGCCAGGTTATCGGTATAGTACGAAGAGCCGTGGGGGGCATATGACTTTGATATGAGAATAGATGGCACCCAACGCAATGTTGGACTAAAGCTTGTGCGTCTGTGCGGGCTGTGGGCCAGAAAAACCCCGCTCGGAAGGCCTTGCTGACCAAGGCCCGAGCCGCCGCGTGATGGCCGCCCATGCCGGCATGTATCTCAGCGAGAAGCTGCTATCCTTCTTCGGAGATGCATCTCTGTAGGACCCCCGTAGTGCTCTTTTTGTAGAGCTCGCCCTCGTGGACCTTGTACACTTTAGAGCGCCGGATTATCCGTCGCACATCTGTCTGATCGTCGGGAAGTTCTTGTCGTAGGAGGTAGGAAAGCAGGGGCTCAGTCCATGGGGCGATTACGACCATGATCTCGTGGGCCAAGGGTGTTTCTTCGAGTGCAGAGCCCCCGATGATGTAGTCGACGGGCTTGATTTCCGGGGGGACGACCTGGGCGGGCTCATTGGCTATCGTGCCGCTGTTCCCATCCTGCCATACAACGGATGGCTTGAACAACCTTTCCAGGAAGGTGTTTCTAGGGATTGGGTCGCGCTTGGCACCCATGTGGGCGAGGACATCTGTGGCTTGGTTACTGTCTCTAGAGACATGGTGGAATTCTAGGCCCTCGAATCGGGCCGACATCCTGAGGACGGCATTTCTATATGCCGCCATTTTCGGGTCTTTGACGTCAAATTCGCCATTGACCTGGGAGATGGCGAGGTTCGAGTCTTCCCGTACCTCTAGCCACCGAACAACCATTGATGTTGCCATCCTAAGACCAGGCAACAGGGCCTTGTATTCGGCTGCATTATTGGAATTCGTGTACATGATCTGTAGAACGTACCGGATATTGTCGCCTGTGGGGGATATGAGGATCACCCCGGCCCCCAGCCCGGCTAGCATTTTAGAGCCGTAGAAGTACATTGTCCAGTGTGCATATGTACTATATTCCCTGGGGAGTTCAGCTTCGGTCCATTCGGATAAAAAATTGGCCAACACCTGAGATTTAATAGCTCGGCATGGTTTGTATATGATTTCGAAGGGAAGGAGCTCTATGGCCCATTTGGCAATGCGGCCTGTGGCATCCCTGTTATTGATTATATCATTGAGGGGTACTTCGAATACCACTGTCATCGAACACTCTTGAAAGTAGTGTCGCAGTTTTCGGGATGCCATAAAGACCGTATATGCTATCTTTTGGTAGTGTGGGTACCGGGATTTGCATGGTGTGAGAACCTATGACACATAGTAGACTATTTTTTGGACTTGGAACTTGTGGCCCTCTGATTCCCGTTCTACGACGAGCACCGCGCTCACCACTTGATTGGTGGCCGAGATATACAGTAGCATAGGTTCGCCGATGCCTGGTGCAGCTAGGGTAGGGTTGCTTGCCAGGAGTGTTTTAATTTCCTCTAGTGACACAGTTGCTTCGTCGGTCCACTCGAAGTTTTTTGTCTTTTTAAGTAGCCTGTAGAGTGGCAGTGCCTTTTCGCCGAGGTGGGAGATGAAATGGCTTAAAGCCGCTACGCAACCTGCCAGCTTCTGGACATGTTTGAGCTCCGTTGGTACTGCTAGTTGGGACAGGGCCCTGATTTTAGCCAGATTGGCCTCGATTCCTCTATGGGAGACAATAAAGCCGAGCAGTTTTTCGGCGGGTACTCCGAAGATGCATTTGTCTGGGTTGAGTCGTATATCGTAAGCTCGTAAATTTTCGAAGGTCAGGGAAAGGTCATCCACGAGTTGATCGACATTTTGGGTTTTAATGACCACGTCGTCTACGTATGCTTCGACCATTTTGCCAATTTGGTTTTCCAGGCATGTTTGAATCATGCGTTGGTACGTGGCTCCCATGTTCTCTAACCCAAAAGGCATCGTGTTAAAGCAGAATGGCCCGTAGGGGATGATGAACGCGGTTGCAGCCTGGTCGGACTTCTTCATCTTTATCTCGTGATATCCAGAGTATGCGTCGAGGAAACATAGTGATTCGTGTCCGGCAGTGGCGTCGATTATCTGATCTATTCGAGGTAAGGGGAAGGGATCCTTATGGCAGGCCTTGTTTAAGTCCTTGAAGTTGACGCAGGGCCGCCAGGATTTGTCCTTCTTGGGACCATGACCAGATTTGCTAGCCACTCGGGATGCTTGATTTCACGGATGAATCCGGCCTCCAATAGCTTTGCCAGTTCCTCACCCATAGCCTATCGTTTGGGTTCGGAAAATCGATGCAGTGTCTGTTTGACTGGCCTGAAGCCCTTTATGATGTTCAAGTTGTGCTCCGCCAACCTCCATGGGATGCCTGGCATATCCGAAAGGTGCTAGGCGAATATGTCCCAGTTCGCGCATAGGAACACTCGTAGTGCTTCATTGACTGCGGGGTCCAGCCATGCTCCAATGGACGCCGTTTTGTTTGGGTCTGTCGGAGGCACTTGGAATTTTACTATCTCGTCAGCTGGTTTGAATGATGTGGATTTTGGCCTTTTAATGAGGACCACGTCATCCCTATTGACTGTAGTGCGGAGCGTTGTGAATTCTTCGGCTGCGAGGGCCTCGGATAGTGCCTCAAGGGCGAGCGATGTTGTTTTATTTTCAGCTCGGAGGGCTGTATTCGGATCACTGGCGAGCGAGATCACGCCATTGGGCCCTGGCATTTTAAGTTTCATGTACCCGCAATGTGGTATGGCTTGGAACCTTGTGAATGCCTCACATCCCAATAGGGAATGGTATCCGCAGTGGAAGGGCACAATGTGGAATAACAGAGATTCGGATCTGTAGTTGTCGGGAGTACCGAACACTACATCCAAGGTTATGCGTCCGGAACAGCGCGCCTCCCTGCCGGGGATAATTCCTCGGAATATGGTATGGCTGTGCTTAATGCAGGATCTGTTGAACTGCATTTTATCAAGTGTGTCCTCATAAATGAGGTTTAGGCCGCTGCCCCCGTCCATCAGCACTTCAGTTAGCCTGAAGCCATCGATTATTGGGTCGAGGACTAGTGCAGCGGGCGCGTGGGTTGGGTGGGGCCTTGGTTCGTCCTTCTGATCGAAGGTGATAGGTGTGTCTGCCCAAGGCTGCGCGGCCATCACCTTGTAGACCTGGCCGAGCTCTCGAAGAGCCCTTTTTCTTTGATTGTTTGAAGAGAACGTCTTGTAGACTGTCAGGACGTTGTTTTCATGAGGTGGTGTGGCCGATCGTCCATCAGGTGGTGTGAGACCAAGGATATTTTCACCACTTTTGGCCACCTGCATCACCACCCAACAAGCTCAAAGCATGTTAGTCGGATTTGCGTTAAGCAGGGCCGAGTGTATAGGGCATGGTTTATCCAGCAACTCATCCAGGACCGTTCTAGGTCTGTTTTTCTTTTCGGTAGGCTCGTGTTCGGGCGACCGTCGTGCATACGCTCGTTTTGCTTGGGCCCTTCTCGGCTATGTGGCAGGGGCTGACTCCATGTGCATTTGCTGCGACTTCCAAGCGCTTTCCATGGCGCAATATTTGTGTACCATCTTTGATAGTTCGACGAAGCTTTGCACGTGGCGACGGGTGAGGGCGTTCAGGATTCCTTCTTCCCGGCAGTTGAACCAGAAAGCTTCAATTATTTCTTTGTCACGGCTGTCCGTCATCTTGTTTTTGACCAAGAGAAATCTAGCCCAGTAATGATGGACCGTTTCTTCGGGCTGCTGCTTGACGTACATCAGGTCCCATACATCCGGATTTCCCGCGTCTGGAGAATATTCGGTGTGGGAGGTGGGTGGGAAAATTTCAAACATTCCCGTCTACTGTGAGTCCGGAGCATTGGCAGCGGCGAACCGTGCTTGGGCTGTATCTGGTCACAGAGAGTTCGGGCGCAAGCATGTAGGTGGTTCAGCCGACTCGAGGTCGGATCCAGTATCATAGGCTGAGTCTGAGCTCTTTTCTTGACGAGTATCTGTCTCCGGGCTAGAGATCCGGGTATATACTGTTTTCAGCTTTGGAGATCGCGATCCCTCCGCCATTTCTTCAATGGTAGCGACGAGGTGTGTGACCGGCGGGGTGTGGATCTCTCTATTGTCGGGTTTAAGCCCGATCTGGTTATAGGTCGTAGGCCTGGTGACGGAGATCCCCATGGCGAGGAATCGGTACGACAGGTTGTCTACCGAAGAGGTTCCCGTCGGGGCCATGCCTTCTGGGTATTTTGCGGGACATTCTTCGGATATTTTGATGGGATACAAATTTAAGGCAAAATTCCGAATAATATTTGCCCCCTTCGTGCCCGCTGAATCTGAGGTGAAGGCGTCAGGCTCGGCGGGTTTTTCTGCAGGAGTAGCGGATTTGATAGGAGCAGGGCCTCCCCAAGGGCCGACGCCGGACTCTAAGTTTCGGCGGCTGGCCTCGCAATCGGGGGTGAGGTTCTCAACTTGGTCCAGACGACCAGTAAGGTCGGCGCCTAATGTGATGCTGCCGAACGTGAAGATCTGGCCGGGGACGAAGATGTCCCTGGCGCAAATAGGGCTTCCAGCGGATGGTTGGGCCATCGATCCTTTGGCGATCCCGCAGCGAAACTCTCAATGAAAGCACCAATGTCGGTGTCAAAACCGGCGGATCTCGGGTAGGGGGTCCCGAGTTGTGGGTCTAGGATCAATGGGGAACAAAAGGACGAAGAACACGGTGTTTACCCAGGTTCGGGACCTCTCTAGGAGGTAAAACCCTACGTCCTAGTTGATTGTATTGATGTATATGGTATGTTACAAAGTCAATCTACCTCAAAATCAGGCGAGCTAAACCCTAGGTTGATGGGGTATTGGTTGTTGCCCTAGCCCTAAAGACTAAAACCCTCCGGTTTATATAGACACCGGTAGGGTTAGGGTTACACCTGGTCGGTTCCAATAAAGGAAAGATCACTCTAAATCTTGACTTGGAAGGCACTCCACGGCTCTGAAGATCTTCTATCCGGTCACAGGTCCATGCCCTAGCTTGGCTCCATAGTAGCCCATTAGTCCGGCCCATAGGCAATGGGCCGGCGGCCCGAGGACCCCTTAATCCAGGACTCCCTCAATAGTCACGCCCGTGGGTTAGTATGAGACGCGCTACTCTTATAAAGAGTGCAGTTTCATCCTCCCCACATGATACTCAAGAAATAGCAAGTCTAAATGAAGATATTGAACGTAGCTCTGTACTTGAAGACCGCATTTCCCCTACACCACCATCACAGGTGCTTGCTCTAACTTCGCAGTGTGATATGTGGTTGCATGTTGCATACGGTGTCTAGCTTGTAATGCTTCTAATTAGGGTAAATTGCATCTGCTTAGTTTACACATTATACCTGTGAATATGGCATGCCTTCCTATTTTTGCTACATACTACATCTATCTGTTAACCATGTTCTTACATGAAACTACCACTCTTCTGTATCCTGCATCAATCACTTACGATGAGACACCTTTATTCGTTGCATATTGCATATGATTTCTAGCATGTTGCCAGGTATTGCTTCTAATTTGTTCAAATACATTTATGAGTCTACCCTTTTAATTTGGCAGAGTGATATTGGTTTCATCTTTCATATGGTGTCTAGCTTGCATTGCTTCTAATTAGTTCAAACACCTTGTGCTTAGTTTACACTTTACACATCATACATGTCAATATGTCATGCCGTCCTGTTTTTCATACATATTCCATCCTCCTATCATGCGGTTGCCTTACATGAAAGTTGTGTTTGTCAATATCATGCATCAATGAGTTCTGAAGAGCAAAAAAAATTACTTTTTCTTGTGGGTTTGACTTGACAAGGCAAAATCAAAAAAGAGGAAGGAAAAGAGTAAGGAAGGCGATGATGATGGTCCTCTGGAGCAACGTAAACGAAGCATCTGTACGGATTCTCTTCGTACTGCTAGTGCATTACAAGTTCCAAGTCTCTGCTCCCCTACTCCACCATCCTAGGTGCTTGCCCTAACTTGGCAGTGTGATATCTGGTTGCATGTTGCATATGGTGTTTAGCTTGTATTGCTTCTAATTAGTGTAAACTGCATCTGCTTAGCTTACACATTATACGTGTGAATATGACACGCCTTCCTGTTTTTGGTACATACTATATCTGTCTATCACACCATGTTCTTACATGAAACTACTCTTCTTGTGTATCCCGCATCAGTCACTTATGATGAGACACCTTTAAGTTGGCAGTGTGATATTGGTTTGCGTCTTGAATATTATTTCTAGCATGTAGTGCTTCTAATTTGATGAACGCCACCTATGACGAGATAGTTTTAACTTGGCAGAGTGATATTGGTTGCACCTTCCATATGGTGTCTAGCTTGCAGTGCTTCTAATTTGTTGAAGTGCCTTCTGCTTAGTTACCACATCATAGGTGTGAATATGTCATGCCGTCTAGTTTTTCATACATATTCCATCCTCGTACCATGAGTATGCCTTTCATCAGAGTAGTGTTCGTCAGTATCATGTCTGAATGAGTTCTGAAGAGCGAATTTTATTCCTCTTTCTTGCCGGTTTGACCTCACAATGCAAAATCAATAAAGCGGAAAGGAATTGGTAAGGCATTGGATGATGGTGGTCCTTCCGAGCAACTGAAATGGAGGGTCTCTACAGATTCTACTCTGCCATCCTCCCAACAAGATTCACAAGACAACGCAAGGCTAGACAGTCAACGTAGCTGTGTAGATGATTAGCACATCTCCCCTACTCCACCATCACAGGTGTTTGCTCTAACTTGGCACTATTATATGTGGTTGCATGTTGCGTATGATGTCTAGCTTGTATTGCTTCTAACTTTGTTGTATTGCATCTGCTTACTTTACACATCATACCTGTGAATATGACACGTGTTCCTGTTTCTAGAACATACTATATCTGATCACACCATGTTCTTACATCAGACTACTGTGCTTGCGTATCCCGCATCAGTCACTTATGATGAGGCACCTTTAAGTCGTCACTGTGATATTGGTTGCGTCTTGCATATGATTTCTAGCATGTAATGCTTCTAATTTGTTGAAACGCCACACAGTTTGAACTTGGCAGAGTGATATTGGTTGCATCTTTCATATGGTGTCTAGCTTGCAGTGCTTCTAATTTGTTGAAATGCCTTCTGCTTAGTTACCACATCATAGGTGCGAATATGTCACGCCGTCCTATTTTTCGTACATATTCCATCCTCGTATCATGTGTTTGCCTTTCATCCGAGTAGTGTTCATCAGTATCATGCATGAATGAGTTCTGAAGATCCAATTTTATTCCTTTGCTTATTGGTTTGACTTCACAATGCAAAATCAATACAGTTGAAGGAAATTAGTAAGGCAGTGGATGATGGTGGTCCTTCGGAGCAACTCAAACAGAGGGTCTCTACAGATTCTACTCCGCCATCCTCCCAAGAAGATTCACAAGACAACACAAGGCTGGATAGTCAACGTAGCTTTGTAGATGATGAGCACATCTCCCCTACTCCACCATCATAGGAGCTTGCTCTAACTTGGCACTGTTATATGTGGTTGTGTGTTCCGTATGATGTCTAGTTTGTATTGCTTCTAATTTTGTTGAATTGCATCTGCGTAGCTTACAACTTATGCCTGCAACAATCACTTACCCATAAGACACATTTAACTTGGGAGTGTGATGTAGGTTGCATCTTGCATTGTCTTCTAGCTTGTACTGCTTCTAATTTGTTGAAATGGCACTTATGACGAGACACTTTTTACCTGGTAGAGTGATATTGGTTGCATGTTCATATGGTGCCTAGCTTTCATTTCTTCTAATTTTGTTGAAATGCCTTCTACTTACTATTTTTCATACATATTCCATCCTCCTATCATACGTGTGAATATGCAAAGCTGTCATTTTTTGTATATATTCCATCCTCCTATCATGCGCTTGCCTTACATCAAAGTAGTGTTCGTCTGTATCATGCATCAACCAGTTATGCAGAGCTAATTTTATTCATCTTCTTATGGTTTTGACTTCAGAAGGCAATATCAAAAAAGAGGAAGGAAAATAATAAGTTAGGGGATGTTGGTGTCCTTCGGACCGACGCAAACGGACGCTCTCTAGATTTGCCACTGCTACTGCTACTGCACTTGAAGTCCCAAGTCTATATGATGAGTTCATCTCCCCTACTCCACCATCGCAGGTGCTTGCTCTAAGTTGACAGTGTGATAATTAGTTTCATGTTGCATATGTTGTCTAGCTTGTATTTCTTCTATTTTGATTAAATTGCACCTGCTGAGTTTATACGTTATACATGTGCATATGACATGCCTTTCTGTGTCTAGAATACACTGCATCTATCTATCATACCATGTTCTTACATCAAAGTACTGTTGTTGTGTATCCCGCATCAAGCACTCATGATTGGACGCTTTTAACTTGGAAGTGTGATAGTGGTTGCATCTTGCATTGATTTCTAGGTTGTACTGCTTCTAATTTTTTGAAATGCCACTTATGACAAGACACTTTTAACTTGGCAAAGTGATATTGGTTGCATCTTTCATATGGTGTCTAACTTGCATTACTTCTATTTTCTTGAAAATCCTTCTGCTTAGTTTACACATCGTAGCTATGAATATGTCATGCCGTCATGTTTTTCTTACATATTCCATCCTCCTCATACGGTTGTCTTACATCAAAGTATTGCTTGTATGTATCATGCATCAATGAGTTCTGAAGAGCGATTTTATTCTTTTGTGTTGTGGGTACGGCTTGACATGGCAAAGTCAGAAAAGAGCAAGGAAAAGAATATAGTAGGGAATGGTGTTACTCGTCGGGTGCAACGGAAAAGGATCTTCCCTCAAGATTCTACTGGTACTTATAGTGCAGTAGAAGGTCCAAGTCCACCGGCTAAATCTACAAACACAGTATCACCTGCTCCACCAGCTGCAGCATCCCCTTCAACCATACCAGCATATCAACGAGTTACTCGTTCGTTTGCTCTGCAACTGGCCTGTTCCCAAGCTGCCTTCACACCTAAACACTACTTCCGAAGCACTGCTGACACAATAGGACTTGGCAAGATCAGACAAACCTCATGAGCATCAACACCAAGACGGTACCTGACTAAGTCAAGTTGCAGTTGCATGCTCCTTTATATGTACTCTCACAGTTTGATGTGCACTAACACTTTCCATATTCGTTGTTGAACTAGCACCACGGCGCAAGCAGAAACAAACATCGGGGATAATGCTTGACAGATTAACAAAATCTAAAGGAGGAAGAATGGAGATCCATTTTGAGGCAGGTTTAAAAAGGCCACGTGATGCTACAGAGTCAGCCAAGTTAGTAACAGAGGCAGCCGTTGCCGTTAGGTGTCATGCACGTATCCTCCCAACGTGGATCTAGTACATGAATGAGAAAGACGATACCCAGTTTAACACCTTCCTTGACCATTTATCCGTAAGTAATGTTATTCATCACAATTTGTAATATTGTCTTGCTCTGTCCCATACTTTCTAGCTTCCTCCTAATAAGACTCACATTCTTTTTTCAACAGATGAGGTTCAAGTTGGACCCGAAAGATGATGCAACTAAACAAGCATGCACTCATGTTTTTCAGTCTGCTCTGCGACAGTATCGGTATCACCTTAGAAAAACTCACTTTGAAAGCAAGGCTAACAATGAAATCGCCCAAACATCTACAGTGGAATATATTACAGATAAAGACTGGACAACCCTTGTTAAACACTGGTCTGATCCAAAGTATCAGGTAGGGTATATGTATTTGATCAGATCACATATTGAACTCATATTTACGTATGTGCCTTACAAGTGTATCTTCTTCTAGGCTAACTGTTTGGAGAACAAGACCAACCATTCTAAAGTGAAATTCCAACGGACAACAGGATCTCGTAGCTATATTGCACACTGCGAGGCTCTTGTAAATAGATGCTAGTTCCTTATTTTTTCTGTGCCATATTATCGTATCTATATTGACTTGTTCCAAATACAGAGGAAAGCCTATGCGGACCAAAAAGAACCAGAACTGAATGCAGTGCAAATCTTCAAGGCTGCCACACCAGCAAGATGAAGGGCATGAGCACACCAGTTCAAGCCGCTGTTGTAAGTCCTTACTCCTCCTGCCTTTGAACTTCTTGTTAGTGTGACGTGTTTATTTAACTGCTTCGTTTGCAGCCAATGTCAGTTACTCTGTTCACTTTTATACATAGTTGTCTTAACGTATCATTTCACCTTACACGGTTTAAAAGAGAGGAAGGATATTCTTTTGGTCTTGATCTATAATCTAGTTGTGATGTTCATGTGCCCACACAATGATACAATAGCCTGTTTGTTTGATATCTGTTTGCCCATGATGATGTCATACTATGTTCATCCTACTTTAAACCATGTCTCTTTATCCTTAGATGCCAACGAATGTGAGGAAATAGACAATACAATAGGCATGCTACATGGACATATGTTCCAAAAGGGATTTTATTATGTAGTTGACACTACAATACATGCTAATGTATTACAGTAGTTCACCAAAATAAGTTGTGTATAAACGTGAAACCTATTTTGTTTGTTTTTGTCTCATTAGTAACTTATCTGGTACACTAATCTACAAGTTCAAACTTTCAGGAAGCTATGGAACAAATGATTGAACAACCACAACCACCTGAAGGTGATGAGGCTACCACAGGCACAATGTCACCTCTTGTTGCAGTGCGTCAGTATCTCTCCACTAACAGTGCAAAAAGCACCTTCCTGCGTAATTCTGTGTTGATTGTCAAGGTAACCTCGTCCAATTCGCGTACTGAATAAAATCTTCGGGCTAGACAGAGTGATATATCTGTGCTCCAAACACAAGTCCAATCCCTAATGGAGGTCGTTTCAGAAACAAGAATAGTGGTTGAAAAATGTCATCAAGATATGGATGGTTTTGAAACCAGACTATCAGACATTTGCTTCGTTGTTCAAGAGCAATGGCGGAAAAAAGGGGAAGATCATGCTGCTCCATCAGATTCTTCAGCCTGAAACATTAGCACTCAGGTCAAATGATATGTGCTTCTATACATCTGATGGTGCTTTTATTTGCAAGGACTGTAAACTTTATGCCAATAGGCCTTTTGTTGTATGGCTGGAATTTATTTTGTTGTGATACAACATTTATCGTGCTGCCAAAAGCTGTAGAAATTATGATGCTGTTTTTGTATAGTGTAGGTTTATCTTAGTAATGTATTCGACCGAAAGCTTCGTAGGAGCCCAACGTGCCAACATTCGTCAGGCCCACAATTCCAATTGGGCTAAAAACAATTATGGGCCGTAATTTGCATGTAGCCCACTAAAAATATCTAGGCCAAAATAAGCATAAGCTTTCTTATTTTTGGTAGGCCTGTGCCCACAGTGGGCCTTTAATAGGCCTAAACATAATTTGGGCCCTCGGTAACAACAGGCCGTTAACATGTGTAAATATCTCAAGCCCATAAATTACATGGGCCTTTAATAAGACGAAAGTGAGATTGGGCCCTCATTGTGTCAAATAACCCACTGGTCATTAGCAGGCTGAAATGTATCTCAGCTCGTGGTGGCCCATTTACAATGTGGATCGTTCACAGGCCGAAATTCAGACGGGCCGTAAATGCGCCGACCTACTACACGGGCCTTTACCAGGCCGGAAGTGGGGTCGGACATGATTAGTATCAGTTTTATATGGGCCGTTAATAGGCCCGATGTGACGTTGGGCCACATATGGCCCATGGATTTTGTCCGACGTTAACAGGTCAAAAAACACAACAGGCTGGAAGTGGCCCAAATCTACAGTGGGCCTCTAACAGGCCAAATGTCAGACATGGCCGAATATGACCCAATTCCTTCACTGTCATTTATGGGCCGAAAGTTTCAATGGCCAATAAATGGGCCCAAATGAAGCAGGACCTTTAACAGGCCGGAAACACACCGGGCCGTAATTCGGCCCAAATACTTAGCGGACTGTTAAGCGGCCAGAAGTGACCATTGGCCGCAATGATGACAAGTCTAGAACGGGCCATTGACGGGCCGATTTGACACTAGTCGTACGGGCCTTAACTGCGAATGGGCCGTCTGCAAGCAGGCCGTTAATGGGCCAGCCCGCTAATTTGACAGGGCCAGCCTTTTTAACCTAAATGGGCCGTTGTTGGGCCTTGCCACGTGTTGATGTATCATAGGTGTCTCCTGTCCATTGGGCGGTTGACATCTGTCCTTTCGCGGTGCTGACACGTGGTTGCTATAGCCAATGAGAATTTTACACGTGGAAAATCCCCATTGGTCCCAGCTGTTAACGGGTTATCGGATCCAAACCGGAACTCGATAGCTTAATGGCGACCCGTTACTGTGGATGCCACATGTCGGTTACCCTTGACGAAAGCACTTCCATGACGCGCCATTTATCATCATGGAAGTGGACACTTCCGTGATGATAATTTTGGTATTGTCATGGAACACTTCTACGACAGCACAGGTATGACCATCTTGATTCTGTCATAAAATCTTCATGGATGTACATGCATGACAAAAAATGTGACCTACTGTGACAAACACGTATTATCACGGAAGTGGGGTTTTTTGTAGTGCACGCGGTCGCATCACTGTCGTCGCTCCCATGTCCCTCGGCTTCACGCCGATCTTCATGGCTGCCAGGGGCAAACCGCGTGCTTAGTGCTTCTACGTGGTCCTCCACCCACTCCCCGAGGGCATTGCGGATTACTGCGGGGACGGGGGCTATCATGACCTCGAAGTCAAAGTCGGGGTCGGATCGAAAGAGGTGGCTGAAGACGCGCGTCGACGCCCGGGCGAGAAGGTCATGGCTCCCTTCCTCGCCGAGTTCGCCCACCTTCTTCACGTCCCCTTCAAGCTTCTCCACGACCCTGGTGAAAAAGGCAAGGTAACCGATGTCATCAGGCACGAGCGGGCTGGAGATGCTCCCCTTGCAAATGGAACCCAGAGCATGGCGAGCCCGCCGCTCAGGGTCCTGGAACATCTTGGAGCGCGTGTGCTATAGCCCCCGGGCACAGTTCGCCTCGTCTGCCACCCATTCCATGAGGGAGGTGACGCCCCCACCTGCTCATCAAGTGATGCCAGATCGGTCTCGACGACCGCTCGGGCATCCAGTGCGGCTTACCATTGCTGGTTTGCTTCGATCAGCTTCTTCATGAGGCCGTTGATCTCGGCCTTCCGCTCTCCGCGCCTGGCGCAGAAATGGGTCTCCTGAAGCTCCAACTTCTTGCGGTGGTCCTCGATGAGCTCCTGGCGGGCACTCGCGAGCCTCTCATCGACATCTGCCTGGATCCTCGCCTCCCGGGAGGCTAGTGAAGCATTGGCCTCCTCCTCGCGTCGGGCCAGGGAAACCTCAGCGGCACTCAACTGATGCTCCAGCACCTGCAGCTGCTCGTGCTCCAGGCTCTGCTCGGACGACACTAGCGCCAGCTCCTCCTCGAGAGCACGGAGACTCGCTTCTCATGACAATGGATCTCCCCCGGTGGCAGAGGAGGTGGCTCTGCTCGCTCGGATCTGCTGCTCCAAGGCGTTGTTTGAAGCTAGGAGCTCCTGCTCGCGAGCCTCTGCTACCTCACGCCGTCGGTCCGCAGCCTGGGCCTCTTCAAGGGCGCGGTCGCGAGCTTCCTTCACCATGGTGGTGGATTCCTCGTCCTTTGAGCGAGTGGACTCGTGCTGCAGGTGGCTTAGCTTGACGGCAACCTCAAGATGACGCCACCCGCACGCCAGGTGCAGGCGCTTGTCCTCAAGGCGTGCGTCGACATCATGAAGCTCCGTTTTGAGCTGGTTCAGTGCGCCCCTCGCATCTCGAAGAAGGCCATGCCTGACGATGCCACGGCTGCTCACGAACGCCAAGGCCCGGCCAGGGCCGAGCCCCGAGCTCCTGTCCGCTCCCGAGGCACAGGAAGGTTCGGCCGCATCCGCCGGGGGCTGGAAGCCCGCCGGCCCCCTGTCCGATCTGCTCGCCCGGGGCACAGCCTTCTGTGAGCTCAACACCTCTCCGATGGAGGTTGTTGGGCCGCGATAGACTCGGGCGTCGGTGGGAGCAGGCAATACGAATGGCGGCACCGCCCTCGCGAACTTGATGCCGGCCTCGATGGAGGGTGCTAAGGAAGCAGAGAATCAGGCCTTCAGGGGCTGCCTCAGGAGAGCACCAACCAGTCCCATGTGCGCATGGCCGGTCGCAAGGGCTGAGGGGTGTGAGGCCATCCCTCACCCCGCGCCTTCAGGAAGCAAGGGGAGAGCGCCCCCCGCGCAAGTGCGGTCATGGCGCCCTGTTGGGGCACGCCCCCTGTACAGCTCGTGGCCGCGGTGAGCAGCGGGGAGGTGGTCGTCCGTCTCAGCGACGCCCCCGTTTCTTCACCTGGAGAAGACCTGCGTGAGGATGAGCTGAGGGAAGCTTGCTGCATGAGGATCAAGGAGGGCAAGGCGCTTACTCGCTCGTGGCAACCCACTTTCTTCTCTTTAGGGCCCGCAGCTGTGTGCCGTGGATGTCATCAGGCCGCCCCCTTCTCTGGGAGGCACGAGGCCCGGGGTTGGCGCCCTAGGGTTTGGCACGTGGCTCGCCACGCCTGAGGCGGTGGCCGCGCCCCTGGATGGGACAGCGCCACCTTCGTTCGCCGACGCAGGAGAAAGTCACGGGGCGGCAGGAGAGGCGGTTCCTCGTGCCGTTCCGTCGCTGCCGGGGGCGCCTCTCCCACGAGGCCCTCAAGGCCGAGGACCGCCAGAAAAGGGTTGTCCCAGGCCCCTCGAGGCCATCAGGGATCAGCCTCCACTGATTGAAGCGCGGCATCCTCCTGACGAAGTCCTCCTTGCTCGTGTAATCGTACAGAGGGAGCCCTCCCCGTGGAAGCACGCTTGCTTCCCCACCAGTCAAGATGTGGAGTATTCCGCTCAGCACGTCAGGGGGCAGGCAAATGTCAGGAGCCTCATTGCGTCCTTGGGACCAGTGAAGGCCCACATGGGGCGGGAATGGCGCTGGAGGGGGGGCGTTTCGGCGATGGATGAACTCCCTCACCACCATCATCGCTGTAACGCCTGATGTGCTCAGGTCAACCATCCTCGCCGTAACCCGCGATAGCCTCGAGTTGACGAGCCTCTCATGTCTCCACCCGAAGCTCGCTTCCGGCGGAGATGACGGAGTTTGAAGCAAGGGGTTGAACTAGGCCGCGTCGACGTACACCCATTGCCTCTGGATGCCCTCCGCCTCGGGGAGGATCTCCATGTCGATGCCTTCGCCCACCGTCGCGCTCACAACACAGAGTGACACGCACCCGGAGCACTGCGCGTTCGTGGTTAGCCGCTGGGAGAAGAAGTGGCGAAGCAATGCCATCGAGGGGGCGACGCCCACAAAGGCCTCGCACAGGAACACGAAGGCAGAAAGAAGGAGACCGGATTTTGGGTTGAAGTGCAGCGCATGAACCTGATAATGCGAAAGCACGGCATTGAAGAAATCCGGGAATGGGGGCAGCAAGCCGGAGAAGAGAGCATGGAGATGAAAGGCGACGGTGGTGGCCTCCAGCTCGACGAAAGGCCGAGAAGCGGGCCAGATCTTCGTCGCCTTCCACTCATTGGAATCGGCCGTGATCATCGGGAGGACCTTGTCGAGCCCCTCACGGTTGAGCACCATGGAGAGACCCAGGGCGGGTTCCGGCCCTACTCGGTAGACAGCCGCCGTGGAGGCTTTGTTCCTCTTGTTCCGGGGTACCATGGTGGCGCGGTAAGGCAAGGGTGGCGCAAGATCCGACGGGCAATACACAAGCTTGCTTGAGAAGGAAGGAGCAGAGGACGGGCGCTCAGTGGGGTACTGACGGCCGCGCGGCCCACACGGCCGGCTTTATGCCAGTCTGGGCAGTCACTGAGGCATCATGGGGAAGTGGGGGTGCCCCCACGACCCGCCGTGCACCACGCGTTGAGCCTGGCCCACAGGCGGTTGGGGCCAGCGTTGCTTCGCCCCACTCCTCGTCTCCGCCGCAAGCGGGATCGTGCATGCCGCGGGCCTGGGGGCTACTGTCGGGGCTCTGGGACTGGGGGTACCCAGGCCCGTCTGCCTGCGGCCCAACGCGTGGCATCATCAAAGGGCCCGGCGTGGCCCATCTTCAAGGCTTCTCGAGCAACGCCCTCGGGAGGACGCCCGCCTCGCGAAGCAAGCAGCAGCAAGCATCATCAGGCGTCCCGAGGGCTGCCTAAGGGGCGGCCTCCTGAGGCCCCTCGCAGTGCGGACATCTCTAGGCTCGCCACCCCACCTCGTGCTGGACGTGGGTGACACGAGCCACGACGAGCGTCAACAGGACCGGTGCCAGCGGGTGCGGACAGTGAGGGTTTCTTCTTTGGCGCTAAAGGAACCAGGCCAGCGCTCGGGTTCCCAAGGCAGCCCCAAAGGTTGCCTCTTTGGTGTACTAGACCAGGACGCTCGCTCAGCAAGATGGAGGTCATCGTCGAGCCCACCTGCGCGTCATGGACATAAGCTTTGCAGGCGAAGTCCACCTTTAGTCAGGATAGGGTGTACTCTTGCCCCCCCTTCAAAATTGGCCGTTGTGGAATCCCTTCCCGCCTAGAGTTTTCGGGGAAGAGGACCAAGGCTAGTACAAATATAGGCTAGTCTCCACCATAGAGAGAGAGATCTGGTCGAGTCCTGAGCCTCCCGAGGAAGTTCATCCCTTGTACTAGTTCATACTCATCCTCCTTGCGAGGCAATCCACCACAAAGCAGGAGTAGGGTCTTACACCGCAAGGTGGCCCGAACCTGGGTAAATCATCGTGTTCCTCCTTCTTCCCTCTCGCTCGAGCACGTCGGAGCATCACCGTGAGGCAGTGAGCCATGAGTCATAGCTTAGCAGAGTCCACCGTGCACACCCCAGAGCTTGAACCTGTCTTTGGGTCTGCGGAGACCCGATTCCGACAGGCAGTTACCCCAATTCACGCGCGGGCACCCTAATGGGTTCGCGTGGGCATGAACGCCCCTGGTTCGCAATGTGAACGACGCACGTCATCTGAGTGTTGAAGATACCATGGAGGTCCTGAGGTCTAACCCAGATACAGTTTAATGAAGAAGCAAAGAAGATCTCAAAAACACTACACCGGCCCCCGACAAGGTCAATAGCCTGCGCATTTGTTGGGGCTACCCCAACGAGGCCCGACGACTCGTATGGACCAAGCCCAGGGGCTCCTGTCGGTGCGACGAACATGTGTGTTTGCCGCCCTGACTTATGCACCGGCGTACGGCAGGACGTACATCAAATATCAAGGCTTGACACAAGATAAGCCAGAGAAACCGCTCTTCGTGAGGTCAAAGAATGCATTAAGAAGGCCAAACCAACCAGAGAAGCCCTCAGCAAGATCTCCCCTGCCGGGCAGGTGAGTCCGGCAGGGTCGAGACTACGCCTGGGGACGAGGCCAAGCCGCCCCAGCGGTGTCTCCGGGGCCACCAAAGCCAAAGCAAGACTCCAAGACAAGAGCCAGGCAGGCTCCGTGCCGGTAGGCATCTGCCATGACACCACCGCTCCACCTCATCAAACACCAATCACTAATCAGTGCGGTGTCAATATCTGGAGCGGCAAGGTGGATCCCGTCGGGCACGTGGCCACCTACGGGAGAAGAGATTACTTTTAATGACACCTGTCCCAGAGGCGTGTCATGCGTATAAGAGGTGGTTAGGCAAGCGGTGGAGAAGCCTTGCCGGGGCTACCTCTCCATATGACACCTAGCAGTGCATTTAATGCACTTTGTCTTAACTACCAGAGTTAGGTATGATAGCACTGTTAGTTATCTAATCATACTATAATGACTGTTTTGCCACTGTGGTCATCCCTTAAGCTATAAAAGGAGGTCTGAGGCAACCTAGTGTCGGGGGGATGAACCCCGGGCAGGCAACGGAACCCGGATCCTTTTCAAAAACTTCAGGGCTAAGCAACGCCCCTCAATCCAGCTTGTCCTCGGCCGGGTTCCTCAACCCGGCCAAGGCCCACAACCCGGCCAGACCCGCTGGCGCATGTCGGCCGGTCCCGGCAAGTCAAGACTTCTTTAGCAAGTAAGCGCAACCACGGTGCGCCCCTCAACCCGGTCACGGGTTAGCTCCCGTCCCATCCGGGGCGTACGACGGAACAAGTCCCCATGAAGTGATGAGCATGGCTACAGTGGCCCACCAACCCCGCTGACCGGCGGGAGCATGGCGACAGTGGCCCACCTACTCCGCTGACCAGGGCCAGCATGGCTACAGTGCATCCCTCGTCCTGCTGAGGCAAGCCGATGGCGACCAGGCGACATGCCACTGTAGCCGGGCCGGCTCACCCACTCCGTGACGCATGACAAGATGGAGAACAGTGTCCCCTGGCGCACGGGGCCTGTGCCCGGAGAACCCGGCGTATCCTGGTACCCGACGGGCCCCAGCGCCGGCTTCCCAGACGCTGACATCCCGGCCCCGTGGCCATGTAACTTTACCATTGTAACCCTGGGGGGTTGACCTATAAAACCCCCCAGGAGCCCTTCATGTACGCGGGCGAACACCAGAGAGAGATCATCAGTAGAACACACACAAGGAGAAGGAGCAGCCTATGCTTTGGCCTGTCTTCCTCCCCCCCCCCCCCCCCCTCGATACAGCTCCAGGAGCAAGCTTGTATCCTCCACATATAAACCACACTCGGCAGGACTAGGGGTGTTATCTCTCCGGAGAGCCCTGAACCTGGGTATGTCTTGCGTCCCTCGCTCGCTCATGCCGACCTCGCCTCTGGAGCCCACCGGTGCCCTCGAGCGTGTCCCACTCTTTAGCTGGCATCTGCCGTGCACCCACCATGAAAGTTGGCGCCCACCATGGGGCCGCTCGAGGTCTCGGCCGGAGACACGTTCCAGACGGGGCCCTTCATCGACTTCGGTGAGCACATTGCGCACTTCATCGACTCGCTCACCGCTTCCTTCTGGGAGCTGCGTATCTTTGATGCGTCCGCGGCCGATGAGTACCCCAGCGGGGTGCTCGACGTCACCGACTCGCCTGTCCCCCTCGGCGATGTCTCCGCCAGGGGGCAGATCCCTGTGTCCAGGTGGAGGTGCTCACCACCGGCTCCGTCTCATCTTCGTCTGGCGCCGCGAAGAATGCCGCCACTACCTGGGCCGCAGCAGGGATCACCGGCGTGACCGACCCGCTGCGCGCCATGATGCAGAACCTCAGAGTCCCCATCGCCACCGACATCGATGCCACCAATGCCGCGGAGGCCCGGGCCCAGCTCGAGGAGGAGCGCAAGCGCCTGCTGGACAGGGCCGAGACGCTCGCTGCTACGCAGCGCCGGCTGGAGTCCGCCCAGCGGGAGCGCGACGCCGCGTACGGCTTCACGCCGGCCGCTGCCGAACCCAGCCGGGTTGGCGAGGTGCGGAGCCATGGCGCCACCATCGGCCGTGCACTGGGCGCGATCCCGCCCATCTACGACACCCCCATCAAGAACATGTGCGCCACGCAAGCAGCCGCCGTCGGCTTGGAGCAGGTGCAGGGTGAGGAGCTGCAGGAGCGCATGCGGCGCATGAACGAGCTACTTAGCGCAGCGAACACGCAGCAAGACCGCCTCGACCATCCCGCCGCATCCGGCTCGCGCCGCACCAAGGACCCCGAGCAGCGGAACACGGCGTCTTCCCCGCCCCCCAGCGAAGCCCATTCCGACCGGACCCGAACCCGGCGCGACCACGCTCTGACGGCCAGGGCAACGAGCTGGCTCCAGAGGAGCGGCGCCGGCAAGATCCCCCCCCCCCCCGCAATCCGGCCGACGTGCCCGACCGGCTTCGGTCGACCCGGCCCCCCACGGCCCGGTCACAAGCTGGCTAGGCCCGCGCGCCATCGACGACACCGACGCCCGCCACCGCCTTGATTAGCTCGCCCTCTTCCTTGAGCTGGAGGAGGACAACGCCATCGGGCTGGCTTGCTTCGGTCCACGCATCCAGGATGAGCCCTTCCACAAAGGGTTCACGCTGCCCCGTGACACCCCCCAAGTACAATGGGACCGTCAAGCCAGAGGACTGGCTCATCGACTACACCACCGCCATCGGCATCGCGGGCGGCAACCGCCATCTTGCCATGCGCTACGCCCCGCTCATGCTCCAAGGATCGGCCCGCACGTGGTTGAACAGCCTGCCGGCCGACAGCATCAACACGTGGGTTGATTTCGAGCAGGCGTTCCCGCAACTTCACCTGCACCTACAAGCGCCCCGGACGCCCCAGCCAGCTCGCCATGTGCGTGCAGGGGCCGACGGAAACGGGCCGTGAGTACCTCGCACGCTGGACTGAGCTCCAGAACAGCTGCGAGGGCGTCCACGAGGTCCAAGCCATTCAGTACTTCATGAGCGGTTGCCGAGATGGCACCCTCCTCAAGCACAAGCTCCTGCGCTCCGAGCCGACCACCATGGCCGCGCTCATGATCACGGCGGACAAGTACGCCAACGCCGACTCGGCCATGTAAGTCCAAGTGGTGTTGGACGAAGCCGGCAAGGCGTTGTCGGCATCCCCCTCCAAGCCGGCTGGCGAGAGCAGCCGCCAGCAGAACCAGCAGAACAACAGACACAAGGCCGACCAGCAGGACCCCCGCTACGACAGCCGTCTCGTCGCGGCCGTCGAGCAGGCGCCCGTGGCCGAGCCGGCCGACAAGCACCAGCAAACCGGCAAGACGGCATGGCAACCCGCCATGAGCTTCGAGGAGATGCTCGACGCTCCCTGCAAGCACCACAGCGGCGCAAGGCCGTCCACGCACATGCTTAGGCAGTGCACCATCACCAAGCGCATCATGAGGGGCGACATCCCGCCGCCTCCAGCTCCGGCTCCGGGTGCGGGGTAGCCGCCTCCGCATCCTCCCCCTCCCCTGGCAAATGGCGCGATGCGCGATGATGTTTTCCCCAACCAGAACGCGAGCTACGTCATCTTCACCAGCCTTGGAGATGACAAGCGTAGCGAGCGCCTACTCCGGCAGGAAGTGAACACCATCGTCCCGGCCGTGCCGGAATACATGCACTGGTCGGAGCGCCCGATCAGCTGGACCCGAGAGGACCACCCGGCCGTCATGCCCAACCCGGGTGGCTACGCCCTCGTCCTCGACACCACCATCGTCGCCACCAAGCGCACTTGCAAGTTTTTGCGGGTCCTCATCGATGGCAGCAGCAGCATCAACATCCTCTACCACAACACCATGACTAAGCTCGGCATCGAGGCCAAGTAGTTGGAGCCATCCCGGACGGTGTTCCACAGCATCGTGCCGGGTTTGTCCTGCTCCCCCATCAGCCGGATCCGGCTTGATGTCCTTTTCGGCACGAGCGATCACTTCCGGCGTGAGCCTATCTGGTTCGAAGTGGTGGACCTGTCCAGCGCGTACCATGCGTTGCTGGGCCGGCCCGCGCTCGCCAAGTTCATGGCGGTCCCCCACTACACCTACCTGAAGGTGAAGCTGCCGGGTCCCAAGGGCCTCATCACCGTCATCGGCGACTACAGGAAATCTTTGGAGTGCGCTCAAGCCGGCGCCAAGCTGGTCGAGTCGCTGCTCATAGCCGAGGAGCGGCGCCAGCTCGACCAGATTGTGGCGCTCGCCAGCGAGGTGCCGGCCATGCTGGTTTCGGCCAAGGAGCCGGTCGGCGAGGCCTCGTTCTAGCCATCCAAGGAGACCAAGAAGGTCAAGCTGAACCCGGAAGACCCCAGTTGCAGCAAGTACGTCGTCATAGGCACCCGCCTCGACAGCAAATAGGAAGGCGAGCTCGTCGACTTCCTTTGTGAGAATCGGGATATCTTTGCATGGACCCCAAAGGACATGCCGGGAATTCCGAGGAAGTATGCCAAGCACAAACTACACGTCCACAAGGATGCCAAGCCTGTCCGTTAATCGTTACGTCGCTTTTCAGAAGAGTAGAGAAGAACCATCAGTGAAGAGGTCGCCAAGCTGCTCGCGGCCGGCTTCATCATGGAAGTGTTTCATCCCAAGTGGCTGGCCAACCCGGTCCTCGTGTTGAAGAAAAACAACACTTGGCGCATGTGCATAGACTACACCAACCTGAACAAGGCCTGCCCCAAGGATCCTTTCGCCCTCCAGCGGATTGATCAAGTGACCGACTCCACCGCCGGCTGCGAGCTCCTGTCCTTCCTGGATGCTTACTCCGGCTACCATCAGATCAAGCTGGACCCGGCCAACGCCCTGAAAACGTCCTTTATCACGCCCTTCAGGGCGTACTGCTACATCACCATGTCGTTCGGCTTGAAGAATGTCGGCGCCACCTTCCAGCGCTGCATGCAAAAATGCCTGCTGAAGCAACTCGGCCACAACATTCACGTCTACGTCGACGACATCATGGTGAAGACCAAGTAGCACCTCACGCTCCTTGACGACCTGAAGGAGACCTTTCGCCAATCTGCACGAGTACCAGATCAAGCTCAACCCGTAGAAGTGCGTCTTCGGCGTGCCGGCCAGGAAGCTGCTCGGTTTCCTCGTCTCGGAGCACGGCATTGAGGCAAACCCAGAAAAGGTCAAGGCCATCGAGCGCATGCGCAAGCCAGCCCGGCTGCGCGATGTCCAGAAGTTCACCGGCTGCTTGGCCTCGGTCAGCCAGTTTCTCAGCCGGCTGGGCGAGAGGGCCTTGCCCCTATATCAGCTGATGAAGAAGACGATGTCGTTCGAGTGGAACAATCAGGCGGACGAAGCGTTCCGGGATCTCAAGTGCATGCTCTCCACCGCACCCATCCTGGCCGCGCCGGCTGATAAGGAGACGCTGTTGCTATACATTGCTGCCACCTCGCGGTCGGTCAACACGGTGCTGGTGGTCGAGCGACCAGAGAAGGGCAAGATCCAGACCGTCCAGCGCCCAGTCTACTACCTGAGCGAGGTGCTTTCCACCTCCAAACAGAACTACCCGCATTACAGAAGATGTGTTACGGCGTGTACTTTACCGCCAAGAAGCTGAAGCAGTACTTTCAAGAGCATGTCGTCACCGTGGTCAGCACGGCCCCCATCAGCGAGATCATGGGCTGCCGGGATGCCTCTGGCTGGGTTGCCAAATGGGCCATCGAGCTGGCCAGCCACACCATCCTCTATGAGCCCCGCACCACGATCAAGTCCCAGGCCCTGGCCGACTTCCTCATCGACTGGACAGAGACCAGATACCTGCCGCCACCGCCGGATTCGACACACTGGCGCATGCACTTCGACGGCTCCAAGATGAACATCGGCTTGGGAGCCGGCATCGTGTTGTCTTCCCCAAAGGGCGACCAGTTGCGGTACACACTCCAGATCCACTTCACCTCCTCCAAACACCTTCGCCGAGTACGAAGCCCTTGTGCATGGCCTCCGGTTTGCCAAGGAACTCAGCGTCCGGCGCATCCTATGCTATGGCTACTCGGATCTGGTGGTGCAGCAGTGTTCCGGCGAGTGGGACGCCCGGGATGCCAACATGGCCAGCTACCGTTTCCTGGTCCAGCAGCTCTCCGGCAACTTCTACGGCTGCGAGTTCCTACATGTCCCGCGCGCAGAAAACGAAGCCACTGACACGCTAGCCAAGATTGGCTCATCCCAGCAGGCCATACCGTCCGGCGTCTCCCTCGAGTACTTGCGCAAGCCGTCCGTCAAGCCTCTCCGGATTCAGAGTCCATCTTCATCTCGGACGACCCTGCGGCGCCCCTCCCCAACCAAAACCCGGGGACTGCCGGCCCAAGCTCGGGGGCTGCGGATCCCGGCCCGGGGGCTGCCTTCTCGACCCCGGCGACCCTCGACCCCGGCCCGGGAGCTGCTGAACCCGGCACGGGGGCTACCGCGCTCAACCCGGCCGCCGCCGTCCCTGACCGGGGGGCCGGCGACCCCGGCTCAGGGACTGCCGCCCCAGAGCCCGTCTCAGCGGCCGTCTTCACTGTGGTGATGGCTCCGTCATGGGCCCAGCCGATCCTGGCCTTCCTGGAGAGCGGAGCGCTCCCCATGGACGAGACCGAGGCCCGGCAAGTGCAACGCCGGGCGTCCGCCTACAGCATCATCAACAACGAGCTCATTAAGCGCAGCGCGACAGGCATGTTCCAGCGTTGCGTCGAGCAAGACAAGGGCATAGAGATCCTCCTCGACATACATCAGGGCGAGTGCGGGCACCACGCCGCCTCCAGGTCCCTGGTGGCCAAGGCTTTCCGCCATGGTTTCTACTGGCCCACGGCCCTCAAAGACGCCGAGTCACTTGTCCTCAAGTGCGAGGGTTGCCAACGCTTCAGCAAGCGCAGCCACCAGCCAGCTTCTACCCTACAAACCATCATGATCACCTGGCCCTTCGCGGTCTAGGGGCTCGACATGGTAGGACCCTTCAAAACCGCTCGAGGCGGCATGACGCACTTGCTGGTGGCGGTCGACAAGTTCACCAAGTGGATCGAGGCGCGGCTGATCAAGAAACTGGACGGGCCAACGGTCGTCCGGTTCGTCAAAGACATCGCAGTACGCTACAACGTCCCGCACAGCATCATCACTGATAACGGCACCAACTTTGCCAAAGGTGCTCAAGCGCAATACTGCTCAGTCTCCGGCATCCGGCTTGACCTGGCCTCCGTCGCCCATCCCCAATCCAACGGCCAGGTCGAGCAGGCCAATGGGCTGATTCTGTCCGGCATCAAGCCACGACTCGTCGAGCCCCTCATCCGCTCACCTGGCAGCTGGCTTGACGAGCTGCCAGCCATCCTCTAGAGTCTCCGGACAACGCCAAACCGGTCGACTGGGTTCACCCCATTCTTCCTCGTCTATGGAGCAGAAGCCATCATCCCGACCGACATCGAGTTCGACTCACCACGAGTCGTGATGTACACAGAAGCCCAAGCCAAGGAAGCCCGCGAAGACGGCATCGACCTACTTGAAGAGGCACGCCTTTTGACCCTCAGCCGATCGGCTATCTATCAGCAAGGGCTGAGGCACTACCACAGCAAAAAGATTAAGCCCCTCGCATTCCGCGAAGGAGACCTCGTCCTCTGGCTTGTCCAGCAGCAAGCCGGCCAGCACAAGTTGGCCTCCCCATGGGAGGGCCCATTCATCGTCAGCAAAGCCTTGTGTGACCACAATGCCTACTACCTCATCGACGCCCGCAAGCCGAACAACGCAAGAGAGATACCGCGGTGAAGAGACAAGCCGGCCCTGGAACGCAGAGCTCCTCCACCCATTTTACAGTTAGCTATATGCATGTATGTATCGCTGCCTTTTGTAATTCTATGAAAGACTATGGGACCCCCGAACAATACTCGGGGGCTGCCTTTTCCTGCCAAGTCATTGTGTTTTGCACATCCTTGAAATTTTCTTAAACCTCCACCGCCGAGTTGGTACGCCCAACCCGGGGGCTCAGGGCTGGCCGGCTTGGCCGCAACCCACCGTCCCCTTAGGACATCCCGGCATGTTCGAGTAGCCAAGGCCCTCCACTTCGCCCTACGCCACAGTCCGGCTTCGGCTGTCGGCCGGCAAGAATTATGGGCCAAAGCACCTACAGGCCGAGAAACATTAAGTTGGACTTGCCAGATCGGTCAACCCAGCCTCGCCGCACTAAGTTGCCGCACGACCGGCTGCTCGCCAGCCGGCTTTGCCGGCTGCTGCCTGCCGGCCCAGTGGGTGTTTCGCTCACGCTCAATGTTCGAAGGGCCTAAGTACTACGCGCTCTTTCCAAGGACCGAACTCCTTGTCATAGACCGGAACCCGGCTGTTTGACTCGCGGGGGGGGGGGGGGGGGGGGGGTGGGGGGGGGGGGGGGGGGGGGAGGCCCAAAGAAGGAGCAAGCAAGGAAAAAGGCTTAAAGAACAAAGAGCAAAGACGTAAACACTCGCGAAAATATTTACATTCTAGAAATATGGGCCCAAGGCCAGAGTTCATTACATTCACCAGTACACCCCAGTGGGTGGGTGGACCTGCTATTTAACAAAAGTGCGAGAAAGTTAAAACAGGGCGACTTCAGATGGCTCCCGCGCCGGGTTGCGCAGCTGCCGGCTCCCCCGCGGTGGCCTCCGGGTTCACCGAGGTGCCGGTATCGTCCAACCCGGCCTCGTCATCCGCATAGGCGCCTGACTCCTCCGAACTGCCCTTCGGGTCGTCGAGCAGCAAGCCGAAGTTATCAGGTGGCACCACCCTGCCGTCGTCAGTCCGCTCTACCTAGAACTCATCATGCGATGCAAACGAGGCCAGGTAGCTGGCCCGCGCGGCGATCCGGCCCGCCTCGGCCTGCAGCTAGGGCTCCGCGCCAGCTCGCTGGGCTGCCAGCCAGTCCAGGTTCAAATCCGGATACCAAGACATGACAAACCTCGGCGCCAGCTCAGCGCCGGCACGAGCGGCAGAAACGCGCCACGCGTGAAGCTGCGCCGGCTCGGCTTCCAGCCGTGTGAAGCTGTCGGGCGCAACGGCGCCAGGCCAGAGGGTCGCCATCATCCCCACTCCGGCTGCGGACACCCGCGACATCTGCGTACCCAGGACCTGCAGGCGGGCCTCAGCGGCATGCATGATCTCCGGGAAACTCCAGGCGACATTCGGGTCAAGCCCGGCACCCGCGTCCGCCTGGGTCGATCGGTGGGTAAGCACGGCCTTGTCCGCCGTTCCCTGCGTCTCCGGGAAGTGCCCTGTCAAGAAAAGAAGCAAGACAGTTAGCAACAAAATAAACCAGCCGGCTTCCAACCCGGCGACACCAACGAAGAAACACTTACTGGCGAAGGCCTCATCCAGGTGTTGTGCTTCGAGCAACGTACCATGCCGCTCCAAGTCCCCGGCATGGTCATGCACTTCGAGCGCCTTCTCTAGCTCGGCGCACTTGTCAACGGCCGCCTTCAGCTCATCGCCCTTAGCGACGGCCGCCTCCTCGTACTCCCCCTTGAGGCGGAGGAGATCCGCCTGGTGGGCCTCTGCCTTCAGGTGCTCCACCTCGGCCTGGAGCTGGCTCTTGTCGCCGGCCAGCTGGTCACGCGGCCGGCCGGCTTCGGCGAGCGCCTGCTGGGCCTTCGCCACTCTGGCCGCCTCCACCTTCAAGCGCTCCACTTCGGCCTGAAGCTGGCTCTTGTTGCTAGCCAGCTGGTCGCGTTGCTGGCCGGCTTCGACAAGCGCCTGCTGGGCCTCCGCCACCTTGGCGGCTTCTGCCCTCAGCCGCTCCACCTCGGTCCGGAGCTAGCCGGCGTCGACGATCGCCTCATCACGTTGTTGGCTGGCTTCGGCCAGCCGGGTTCGCAGGTCCGGCACCTCGACCACGGCGGCTGTGCGGCAATGACTCGAAGTCAGGATGACGGAAGAAAAGGAAAAGACAAAGCATTTGAAGATTCAACCCAACTACTACGTAGTTAGCCCGGATCTCAGGGGCTACATCCAGTGGGTGCGCTAGTGCACCCCCACTAAGAGCACGCAAGACGTACCTTCAGCAAGGCGGAGCGCCTCCTCCTTGGCGGCAAGCCGCGCCATGATCTGCTGGTGCTTCTCCAGAAGCCGGTTGTAGACGCCGACCCGAAAAGCATCCAGTTGCTGCGAAAAAGCAAGAATCAACACAAGACACTTACTGAAGATTCGACCCAACTACTACGTAGTTGGCCCGAATCTCGGTGGCTACACCCAGTGGGTGCGCTGGCACGCCCCCACTAACCGGCTACAAAGAAAAAGCCAGAGGAAGAAAGACTCACAAACACGAAGCGCTCCAGCTCCCGCGCCCGCTCCGTCTCGACCTGGGCAAAGGCCTGAACCCGCTCCGCGTGCCCGCAGAGATGCCGGCGCATGGCGTCCATCGACGCCTCCTCTTGCATCAGCGGCCCGATGACGGCCTGCACCGACTACGACCCGGCTGCGGGGCGGCCTCCCGGCGCCACTTGCGGCCGCCTGATCACCAAGGCATGCTCGCCGCCCGCCGTCTCCTCTGCAACCGGCCTCAGCTCCGGTGCACCAACTGGTGTCCCCTGCGGTGCCCCAACCGATGTCCCCTGTGGCGCCCCGTTCGGCGTCACCTGCGGCGTCCCCTTCGGGGCGGCCCCACCTCCCACCTCCACCCGCTCGAGCATGTCGGTCCGGGGTGGGGTGTCACCGTCCATCTCCACGACCTCCCGGTCGCCCACCGCCATCTCCACCCGGCCGTCCAGGTCACGCCTCTCCTCCGCCGGCGGCACGACGACCGTCTCCGCCGGCTCGAGGCCCGCCAACATCTTCGGCCACGCCTGCTCCGCGGCAGCTTGCCCGCACGCCCCGGCGGCCCTCTCCCATGCCTGGGCTGAAGCCTCCTCCGCGGCCCTGATGGCCGCCGCCTCCTCCTCCTCGGCCTTGTTCCGGTCCCGCCAGGCGCAGCGCTCCGTGTCCGCCGGATCCAAACCGAGGTCCTCCTCTGTCGAACCCTCGGGCAGGTCGATGGCGCTGCTCCGGGACTTCCGGAACAAGAAGCCGCCTCCAGACGCGGCATCCATTGCCACCAGCGCCAGCTCCAGCGGCGACCTGGATCCCAAGAAGAGAAACATGAGAAAGAAATGACTTGGTGGCTCGCCGGAGTCAGCAAAAATAACGTACCCGATCGCCGTTAGGATGGTCGGTCTCGCCGGCACCGCCGGGATGGCGCGGCGCCTCTTCTTGGCGACTGGCTTGCCACCTGCGGCCGGGTCCGCCGTGTGCTTCGCGGCCGGTTTCCTCGGCGCCACGTCCTCCTTCCCGTGCGGCCGGCTAGCCGCGGCCGGCGCGCGGGATGACCCAGCCTCGGCCGTTTTCATTGGCCGTCTTGGGGAGCCGGCGTCGCCGCCTCCTCCCCTCGGCGGCGCTGCATCATCGACATGCCTCAAAGCCTTCGTTTCGACTCTCAACCAATCTCGCAAGGGATCAGGATGCGAAAACTTACTCGTACGGCGCGCCTCACCAGCTTCGGCGTTGGCCGTCTCCAGGTCCTCGGCGAGGATCTCCACCTTCTCTGAGCCGGCTTGCTGGGTGGCCGCTACCTGCATCGTCGTTCCATCATATGGATGCTGGATGGCATTCAGCAGCACCTCCCTTGTCGCATCAGGACGAAGAAAGAGATGGCACATGGCAAAATATGGAGAACAAGGACTCACCGTCGGTGCCTGGTTCCCGTCTCTATAGGGCGCCTTCCCAAAGTTCCACACCTCCGGCATCCTGGCCTTCGAGATGTCGTTGACCTAGCTGGCGATCTGTTCCTGCGTTAGCCACCGGGATGACATCCGGTTGGGGTCCTGGAGGCCAGTCATCTGGCCGATGATGTGTGTCCGGCGCTGAAGCTGCAGTACCCGGTGCGCGATCAAGGCGGCGATGAGGTCCGTCCCGATGAGCCCCTCGCGCGTCGTCATCTCCACCACCTGGTTGCTCAGGTTCAGCACCTCCTGCGTTGGGTTCTTGGGGCAGTAGGTCCAGTTGGTCTTGGCGTGTGGCGTCACGTCGGCGAAGAGCGGCAGATTGATGTGGTCCGCGCCAAGGTTGCGGACATAGAAGAAAGAATTCTGCCACTTCCTGGCAGAATCCTCCAGCGGCATTTTGGGGCATGCCCCATGCAGCCGGATCGAGATGATAGCAGCCCCGCGGGCAGACATCACACCCGCCTCCGGCCCCTGCTGCTTCAAGAAGAAGAAGCGGGCCCAGAGATCGATGCTAGGCTCGACGCCCAGGTAGCCGCACAGGGTGACGAACCTCGAGAGTTGCAGCACCGCGTTCACCCCCAGGTGATGCGGCTGAAGCCCGAAGAAGTCCAGGAGTCTCGCAGAGAGGCCGAACCCATGCTTGAAGTGGGAGAAGAAGACCACGCGCTCAGTCCCCTCCGGTCGTGGTGCCAGCTCGCCGTCTGGCAAGCGCACGGCCACTTCCGTCGCCGGTGGCAACCGCGTCGTGTCGCGCAGATACTGAAGATCCTCCGCGGTGACCACCGAACCCTCCCACAAGCCCTTGGGCCTCGCCATCGGCAGAGTGCGGCAAGAGAAGAAAGGCGCGTCGCCGAAAGCAAGGAGGTGCAGCGGCTGCTGGGCGCTGCAGAGCGGTGGCAGTGCTCTGCTCGTAGGCAGCAAGGCGCTGTGGCGTGCGACGAATTCAGAAGCAAGGGCAAGGGTAGAAGAAGGAGGCAGGGGTGCGTGCGTGAATGATTTACGCCCCCCCTCCCCACGATTTATAACCACGCACAGAACGTGGGGAAGTGGGATCGGTTGCACCCGCCCTTTCCATTTCCCCGCATTATGGGGGCACGATCCACGCGCGAATTAACTGCCTTGAGAAGGGCAACCATCCACGGCCGCCATATTAAATCCCCGCGTGGGGGTCGAGGGCGCGGAGTGGCAGGCCCCAGCCCGCTGTTGCGTCCCATCGCGCGCATGGCCTGTCAGGGCCTCTTCAGCTACTATTCGCCATGTGGCGCCCAAGCCGAAACCAAGAGGGCGTGTCCCTTCCCCTTCAAGATTCGACGGACTCTTCGGTTTCCTGCCCATGCCGAGATGCCTCGATCCGGCTTCCGGAAGCCGACACCCAGTGGGTGTTGCCGAACCCGACGGTCGCAAGCCTCATCAACATTAGCCGCCTTCTCAGGGGTGAAACTGCGAAGGCCCCCCCTGCCTGAAGCCGGCGAGCCTTCACAGCTTCGTGGACTACTGTCGGGGGGATGAACCCCGGGCAGGCAATGGAACCCGGATCCTTTTCAAAAACTTCAGGGCTAAGCAACTCCCCTCAATCCGGCTTGTCCTCGGCCAGGTTCCTCAACCCGGCCAAGGCCCGCAACCCGGCCAGACCCGCTGGCGCATGCCAGCCGGTCCCGGCAAGTCAAGACTTCTTCAGCAAGTAAGCGCAACCATGGTGCGCCCCTCAACCCGGTCACGGGTCAGCTCCTGTCCCATCCGGGGCGTACGACGGAACAAGTCCCCATGAAGGGATGAGCATGGCTACAATGGCCCACCAACCCCGCTGACCAGCGGGAGCGTGGCGACAGTGGCCCACCTACTCCGCTGACCAGGGCCGGCATGGCTACAGTGCATCCCTCGTCCTGCTCACGCAAGCCGATGGCGACCAGGCGACGTGCCACTGTAGCCGGGCCGGCTCACCCACTCCGTGACGCACGACAAGATGGAAACAGTGTCCCCTGGCGCATGGGGCCCGCGCCCGGAGAACCCGGCGGGCCCCAGCACCGGCTTCCCAGATGCTGACATCCCGACCCCGCGGCCATGTAACTTTACCATTGTAACCCTGGGGGGTTGACCTATAAAACCCCCCAGGAGACCTCCATGTACGCAGGTGAACACCAGAGAGAGATCATCAGTAGAACACACACACAAGGAGAAGGAGCAGCCTATGCTTTGGCCTGTCTTCCTTCCCCCCCCCCCCCCCCCCCCCCCCCCCCCGATACAGCTCCAGGAGCAAGCTTGTATCCTCTACATATAAACCACACTCGGCAGGACTAGGGGTGTTATCTCTCCGGAGAGCCCCGAACCTGGGTATGTCTTGCGTCCCTCGCTCGCTCATGCCGACCTCGCCTCTGGAGCCCACCGGTGCCCTCGAGCCTGTCCCTCTCTTTAGCCATCCTTTGGCATCTGCCGTGCGCCCACCACGACACCTAGCAAAGGGTTCGAATTTTTGATCCCTCAACACTTGTACGCGCGTAGCTACTCTCCTCGAGGCACCCTTGTCGGGCTTGAACGCTCCGTGTCTTCGTGTTCCTCCAAATCAATCCACCAAAGCAGGAGTAGGGTTTTACATTGCTAAGCGGCCCGAACCTGGGTAAACAAGAGTTGTCATCGCCGCGCTACTCTGTTGCCTCTGCTCTTTGTGCAATGTGATTATCCCCCACCGAATCACAAAGGGGCAACCCTGCCCCATAGATGATTGTGCTCCTCCACGACAGTTATCTTCATGCCGTCAATGAGGCCCTCGAAGAAATGTGTCATCTTAACGCTCGGGGCTTCATGCTCGTTGACGGAGAAGGTCCAGCTCTTCATGTTCATGGTGGCGATCTGGGAGAAGATGCGCTCAGCTATGTTGAACAAGCTCTTCGACCAGAGTTCATACAGATCCACCTGGTGCTTAAGATTAAGCTCTGCCTCCTTTCGGAGAGTCCCTATAGTGTTAACCTCCTCCGACAAGACTCTCTCCTGATCCTTGGCTAGGTCATGATCTTTTTCCAAAGTGGCGAGCTTGGTGTTCAGATCCTCGATAGTATTGGTGGCAGCATCTAGATCCTAGATCTTGGATGTGAGCTGCGATTGCAGCTCCTCTAGGGTGGTGGCTGCCTTCCGCGCTTCTTCCTGGAGAGCCTCAGTCTCCTTTTTGCCCCAAGCAAGCTCTTCCTTCAGCTTTCCTACTTGGACCTCAAGCTCTGCTTTGGCTTTGGAAGCAGCGGCAAGGTTATCAGCGACCTCCTTGAGTTTGGTAGCTGCATCTTGGGTTTGCGTGTTGATGGCCTTCTTGTGGCCGTCCTCTAGATCCTTGGTCCGCTTCTGAACGAGTGCTTCTAATTAAGCATCCTTGTCATGGAGTGTGGCTGCGAGAGCCTATTCCTGGGAAAGGATGTCTTTCTCCCTGGCGTTGAGAAGCGCTCCATGCTCCGTCAGCTGGTTATCTCGGGTGTTGGCCTTCTCCTTGTCGACGGCCAACTTGTCCGCTTGCCGCATGAGAGATTGAGCTTGCTCCTGATACCACTTGCGCAACTCGTTGCCCTTGTCCTTCAATTGCTGATCCATGAGGTTGATGGAGTTGTGTTCCTCCTGGATCTCCTGCCACCTTTGGTTATACCTCTCTTGCACATCCTTGAACCTGGCAGCCATTGTCTTCAGGAAGGTTAGGTCCTTGGTGCAGTCAGCAGGATCACCTGCCTCCTTGGCCCTTTGGGTCAGGGGCGTCAGAACGCGGCTAATCTCATCATCAAAGTTCACCCTAGCCAGGATGGACGAGCTAGGGACTGCCGGCCCAGGAAGAGCTAGGATCAACGCCAAGCTGCTCTAAGAGGGCTGTGTTACTGTTGCGGGAGGAGGCACCATGAAGTTTGAAGCATCAGATTGGATGGGAGTTTTGTCCACAACTGTCATAGTAGGACCGGACATGCTGCCGGGGAGCTTTGCAGTTCCTTCCGGGACCTCTTGGATATCCCCGGGGGCTTCTTCGCGTCCCTCTTTAGCGGCAATCCTGACAGCCTCTGCATCGGCATCTTTCCCTATGTTGGCCACCTTCTCCAAAAGTTCCCCTTCTTCGAGCAAGGCAGCTGTGAAGGGGATCAAGGGTAGGAAAGGTATGAGATTTGAAGGCTCAAATAAAGAATCAAGAAAGCAAATATTTTTGGAGAAAGGATTCAGAAGTAAGTGGATTACCCGCTGGCGTCTGTTGGGGAAGGACTTCCCTTTCCACGACAACATTTGTTGCCGGCGCGCAGTCGATGGCTACCTCTTCAGCAGAGGTGGCCCCATTGCTAGAAGATCCTGCGTGCGGAGGGTCTTGCTGGCGAATCCCCTCCTCGGACGTTGGTCTATGGAGACGATGGGGGAGTCACCCCCTCTTGGCGGGTTTCTTCCTGGCGGCCCCCTCCCATCTCCTTGTCGGGTGACAGAGGAGAGGCCTCGACGTTCCCGTCAACAAACCAGGTCTATCCCATGCCCTCGCGTGGGGGACTAGCCTGGGGGCTGAGCGCGATGGCGTCTGTGGTGCTCCCCGTCAGGCTGGTGCCCAATGTAGAGCCCAGTCCTGCTGTTGACCTGGCCCGTTTGGCCCGGCGCGCAAGGGTCTCTTCGTCCCTGTCAAGACCAGCAACACAAAATTAGTTGAGAACCAAACGAAAAACAAGGAACAGTCTAACACGAGAAGCCAAAGTTTCCCTTACCCTGGAACGTCGAGCATGACATCTAGCTCATACGCCAGAGGCGGAGGTGACTCTCTGTCTCACATGAGCACTAGCGGGGTCCTGCTTGCTGACGGGGCCGGACTCGCTGGTGGGGTAGGATCAACACCTTTAACGACCCATTGCCGGGAAGGCGGTGTCGGAGCCCGGGAGAGGTGAGCTGATTGGCGGCACGCTACCTCCTCCTTGTTGCCCTTGGTGGTCGTGTTCTTCACCTTGGGGCTAGCCCACGACGAAGAAGGAACCACTGGCTCCTGGCTGCCCCTCTTGCGAAGACAGCACCGTTGCTCTGGGGCCTGAGGGCCCACCTCGAGTCCTTCCTCATCCTCAGCCACACCGGCCTCCTGGGGCCCGGCAGCCTCGGCCGCGGCAGCCGCGGCCCTGATCGCCTCAAGCCCGGCAACCTCATCATCGACGTGCTCCTCATGCTCTTCGTCTGAGGAGTTCCCGGCGACTGGGTTCCCCTCATCATCACCACCGGCTGCCGCACCCCCGGTAGCCTGAACTCTCCTGGCTTCTAGAAGCTTACTGAGTATGTATGCTTTCTCCTCTTCGGTGGTTCCCTTGGTGAAGTCCGTCTCTGTCCTGGTGGCCTTCTCCACCAAATGAGAGGTCCACTCCAGTTCATCCTCCAAGGAGGGAAACTCCCAGTCTACCTTCACCCCATTGGCATTGCAATCACGCATCCATTGGAGGATTTGGCCCACGACGGAGTTGATGTGCAGCGGGACGACTCTCGCCGGCAAGTGGAAGGTGTCGGTCTTGCAAAACAACTGCTCGCACAGCCAGGCGTGCCTCATGACCGTCAAGTTGTTGCCAATACCTGGGCAAAGCCTCATCTGGTCGGCAACATTCTTGTACTCCCAGGTGAATCTATCCCTCCTCTGTAGCAGCACGATGCGGCACCGGAGGAAATCGGCTCCCACCTGCTCAATAGTAAGCTCGACAGCCTTGAGGCGAGTGATCCTGTTCAGTGCTGGACGGAGCTTGGCGTCAGTAGCGCCCATGTCGCTCTAGTCCTTGCCGCGCACCACGTTCTCAGTCCGCGGCAGGCAGAACGGAGGGGCCTCCTTATCTTGAACCCAACACCAGTCGCCTCTCCATTCCTCCCACTTGTCGTTCAACTGCCCACCAAGGTACCCCTAGTCCTCTTTCTTCCCCTACAGAATCCATGAAATGTTTCCCGAAAGGGATTTTTCCTCAATGCGGGGGATGTAGAAATGACGGAACAAATCCACATTGGGGATGACCCTGACAAAATCCTCGCACATATGGGAAAAAACCGCCATGCATGTCATTACGTTGGGTGTAAAATCTAGCAGGCGGAATCCGTAAGCATACATCATGGTGCTGAAGAAATCAGAAACTGGGGAAGAAAGGCCGCAGTAGAAATACACACAGAAGAAGGGGTACGAATCTGCTGGGGGCTTGGGCCCATCAGGGAGAGGCACTGGTGCTCCATGGCCGCCTTTGGTCTCCCTCCACCACATGAATGTGTATCTCGCAATCAGTGTGTTGGCGTCCAGGTCCGATGGCGAGAAGACAACATTCTCCCGCCACCGCTTGGCCAGCTCCTCCGCCTCCTTCTTCTTCTCCTCCGCTCCTGGGTCTGCATGCTTGGCTGCCTATTTCCCCTTTACGACGCCCTTCTTGCGACCCATCCTGGGATCTGAGGGAAGGAAGAAGATCTGGTGAGTTCTAGGGACGGATGATGGCAGCGGGGTTGGTTTCCATCACAAAGAAGAAAATGAAGCGAGGGGGAACAGGTGCGAATGAGCAACACCCCTTCGCGTTACCTTATTATTGGGACTATGCGAGGGGGGCTGGCTCTTCACCCTCTCTCCTAACAAAAGCCGCTCTCACAGGCGCATTACTCAAATAAATGCTGCAAGCCCACGTTCCCACAACCTGCAGTACCTGCGTGGGATGGACATGTGATTGACAGGTCATCATGATCAAAACTGCGTAGACAATGGTTTTTCGCCGTGTGTTTGTGCACTACTTGGGCCTAACCCAACGCTGCCCCTCGACACGTGTGGCTCAGGCCTGGGGGCTCCTGTCGGTGTACACAAACAGGGGTGTTTGTTCCCCCCTGACTTGTGCACAGACTAGTGTGGCCACCATGACAGACAGATCTTGCCGGGCATCCGAAGCTCAAGACCAAGTCAAGCAACCAACCAGAAGATTTCCAGAAAGGCCTCCCTTGCAGGGCAAACAGGGCCGGCGGGGTCGAGACTGTGCCTGGGACTGAGGCCAGGCCACCCCGGCAGGATCTCCGGGCCCTCCAAGGCCAAAATAAAACCCCAAGACAAGGACCCGGTAAGCTCCGTGCCGATAGACCTCCGCCAAAACGCCACCGCCCCACCTCATCAAACACCAGTCAATAATCAGTGCGGTGTCTGATACGTCTCAAATGTATCTATAGTTTATGAAGTATTCATGCCATGTTTACAACAATTTTATATGGTTTTGGTATGATTTGGATGGAACTGACCCGGACTAACGATGTTTTCAGCAGAACTACCGTGGTGTTGTTTTTCGTGCAGAAATAAAAGTTCTCCAAATGCAACAAAACTTTTTGACGATTTTTTTTGGAACAAAAGAGGCACTAGAAGCTTCGTGGGAGGACCATAAGGTGAAGGAGGTGGGCACAAGACACCTGGGCGCGCCAGGAGGCCCACGCGCGCCCAGGTGGGTTGTGCTCACCTCGAGGCCCATCTTCGCGTGATTCCAATGCTGAAAAATCCTATAAATAGAGAAACCATCAGAAATAACCCTAGATCAGAAGTTCCGCCGCTGCAAGCCTCTGTAGCCAAGAAAAACCAATCTAGACCCCATTCTGACACTGTGCTGGAGGGGGAAATCATCACCGGTGGCCATCTTCATCATCCCGGCGGCCACCATGATGAGGAGGGAGTAGTCCACCCTCGGGGCTAAGGGTTTGTACCAGTAGCTATGTGTTTAATCTCTCTCTCTCTCTCATGTTCTTGAATTGGCACGACCTTGATGTATCGCGAGCTTTGTTAATATAGTTGGATCATATGGTCTTTTCCCCTCTCTATCTTGTTGTGATGAATTGAGTTTTCCCTTTGAGATTTCATTTTATCGGATTGAATACTTTTATGGATTTGAGAACACTTGATGTATGTCTTGCTATGAATACCCGTGGTGACAATGGGGTATCATATTGATTCACTTGGTATGTGTTTTGGCACACAACTCGCGGATTCCCGAGGTGACATTGGGGTAATCTATGCATAGGGGTTGATGCACGTTCTCGTCTTTGTTTCTCCGGTAGAAATCTAGGGGCACTCTTTGAGGTTCTTTGTGTTGGATTGAGTATTATGAATCTGAAATTGTTTGATGCATATCGTATAATCAACTCACGGATATTCGTGATGACGTTGGAGTATCTAGGTGACATTAGAGTTGGTTGATGTGTATCATATGGTGTTATTTTAGTACGAACTCTTGGTTAGATCGATCGGAAAGAATTGCTTGGTGTTATTTTAGTACGAAGTCTAGGATAGATTGATCGGAAAGAATAGCTTTGAGGTGGTTTCGTTCCCTACAAACAATTACTTCTTATGTTCTCCGCTAGATAGGAAGTTTGGAGTGATTCTTCATCACACGTTGAGGGATGGTTATATGATCCAATTATATTAGCATTGTTGAGAGATTGCACTAGCGAAAGTATGAACCCTAGGCCTCATTTTCAAGCATTGCAATACCGTTTGTGCTCTGTTTTATCAATTGCTACCTTGCTGTTTTTTATTGTTCCTATTACAAAAATCAATATCTACTATCATTACTACGCTTGTATCACCATCTCTTCACCGAACTAGTGCACCTATACAAATTACCATTGTACTTGGTGTGTCGGGGACACAAGAGACTTTTTGTTATTTGGTTGCAGGGTTGTTTGAGAGAGATCATCTTCATCCTACGCCTCCCATGAATTGATAAACCTTAGGCCATCCACTTGAGGGAAAATGGCTACTGTCCTACGAAACCCTGCGCTTGGAGACCCAACATGAGTCTACAAGAATAAAGTTGCATAGTAGACATCAAGCTCTTTTCTGGCGCCGTTGCCGGGGAGGTGAGTGCTTGAAGGTCTCTTTAGACCTTGCAATCGAATCTTTTAGTTTCTTGTTTTATCACTAGTTTGGTTTATAAAAGAAAACTACAAAAAAATGGAATTGAGGTTGCATCATATTGTTCATCTTTATAATTTCTTTCGTGAAAATGATGGAAAGTAAAATTGTGCTCAATTGATAGAGGAAGAATTCTATAAAATGTTTGACAAAAAATCTTTGAATGATGAGCATGATTGCAATGTTGTTGGTATGAACTCTTTGAATATCCATGATGCTAACGATATGCAAAGCCATAAGCTTGGGGATGTTATATTTGATGAAGATGATATTTTTAGTCCCCCAATATTTGATGAGAAAATTTATTATGATGATTGCATGCCTCCTATTTATGATGATTATATTGATGAAAGTGGATTTGGAGAGGTCATGACTTTATTTAATGATGAATCCACTATTTCGGAAGAGGTTGCAATTGATTATGACAAAAAAGTTGCTATCTATGATGATTATTGTGATGACATGTATGTTATAAAAAATAATGATATCCATGAAACTTGTCATGATGATTTTAGTTTTCAATCCCATGATAGTTATTTTGTTGAGTTTGCTCCCACTACTATTCATGAGAATAAATTCGCTTGCGCGGAGAGTAATAAAATATCTATGCTTGTGAATCATGAAAAGAATGCTTTATGTGATAGCTATATTGTTGAATTCATTCATGATTCTACTGAAAATTATTATGAGAGAGGAACATATGCTTGTAGGTATTGCAATAATATCAAGTTTACTCTCTATGTGTTGAAAATCTTGAAGTTTTGCTTATTTTGCCTTCCTATGCTAGTTGATTCTTATTCCCATAAGTTGTTTGATCACAAAATCCCTATGCATAGGAAGTGGGTTAGACTTAAATGTGCTAGTCATATGCTTCATGATGCCCCCTTTATGTTTTAATTCTTATCTTTTATGCGAGCATCATTGAAATCATCATGCCTAGCTAAAAAGGCATTAAAGAAAAGCGCTTGTTGGGAGGCAACCCAACATTTACCCCTACTGTTTTTGTGTGTTCACATGATTAGGCTACTTTAGTAATCATGTTTTATAGGTTTTGTTTCAATAAAGTGCCAAGTAAAGCCTTGGGGATAGTGTGGATGATAGTTGACTTGATTCTGTGCAAAAACAGAAACTTTTGCGTCCAGTACATAAATTCCTATCTTTTACTGGAACATGTAAAAATTCTGAATTTTTTACAGTTGGTGTATATACAAAATTTTTACGCTTTCCTAATGTTTCAGAATTTTTGGACTTACAGAACTATGACCTTAATTGAGATATTTACGTACTGTTCTGTTTTTCACAGATTGTGTTTGCAATGCATAGTTTGCTTGTTTTATGGTTTCTATGGCTTATATTGCTTAATATAAATTGTGGAAATTGTATAGGACAGTAGGCATTATGTGGAAACAATTATGAATCTTATCTTGACAGTACCAAAGTGAATGATTTGTCTTTATCATACTAACTCATCTCACGAAGTTCCGTTAAGTTTTGTGTGATTGAAGTTTTCAAGTTTTGGGTGAGACATCGATATGAGGAGAATAAGGAGTGACAAGACCCTAAGCTTTGGGATGCCCAAGGCACCCCAAGGTAATATTCAAGGAATATCCAATCAACTTAGCTTGGGGATGCCCCGGAAGGCATCCCCTCTTTCGTCTCCAACATTATCGGTAACCTTACTTGGGGCTATATTTTTATTCGTCACATGATATGAGTTTTGCTTGGAGCATCATATTATTTTATTAGGATTTGCTTTATTTTATTTATAATAATGTTTTTCATCTTTTATTTCAATAAAAGTGGCAAGGATAGCCTTCACCGTGCTTATTTTCCAAGTATATGAGTTGCTGTTTCGAAACAGAAAGTTTGTCGCTGTTGCAAATATTCCCGAGGAAAGTAAGTATGTGATAAAATGTTGAAATGTTTTGCACAATAATCTATGATAAATTTTCTACAGTGTGGTAATTTTTCAGAATTTTTTGAGTTAGGTAAGTATGAATAATATTGCACTCTTTACAGACTGTCCTGTTTAGACAGATTGCTGTTATGTTTGCATTGTTTGCATATGTTTGCTTGTTTAATGATTCTATTTGAGGATAGGAGTATTAAATATGCAGAGGAATTTAGCATGAAATGTTAAATTATAATTTTAGTGATTTGTTACAGTAGAGAATTATAAGGTTATTGCATTGATTTATACTAACTTATCTCACGAGTTCTTGTTGAGTTTTGTGTGGTTGAAGTTTTTAAGATTTAGGGAAACCGTGATATAAAAGGAATTAAGGAGACACAAAACCTCAAGCTTGGGGATCCCCAAGGCATCCCAAGATAATATTTCAAGAAGTCTCAAGCATCTAAGCTTGGGGATGCCCCGGTAGGCATCCCACCTTTCTTCATCAACAATTATCGGTTAGCCCAGTTGAGCCTAAGTTTTTGCTTCTTCACATGATGTGTGCTATTCTTGGAATGTCATTTTATTTTGTTTTGCTTGCTGTTTTAATAAAATACTTAGATATGAAAGTTTTTAAATAAGAAAGAGTCCTCACATAGCTACCTATTTACTTAACTACTTGCTTGATCTTCACTTATATCTTTTTGGAGTAGCTTGACATTTACTCTTGTGCTTCACTTATATCCTATGAGGAAATTGTTGAATGAATTGAATATCATGAAGTTGAAATTATATCATGCCTAGTGGTAGCTTCACATTGGGTTTAGAAAGTGAAATCTTTTGAAGCTTGACAATCACAATATTGGTCATACAAGCAATTCATGAATGATTAGTATAAGGAAGAGAACTTTCACATACAAATATATTATCTTGGACATCTTCTATGATTGTGAATGCCCATGAATTATTTTTAAACTTGAGCAAATTAGTTGAAGTTGGACAAGGAATACAACGTAATGAGTTATGGTTGTGTATATTTGCATAGAAGTTATATTGTTATGGATCCTCCAACATGTGGTGTTTGCCTAGGATCTTTCGCTAGCCAAAAATTCATACTAAGTAGAGATACTACTTGTGCGTCCAAAAACCCTTAAAACCAGTTTCTTGCCATGAGTGTCCACCATACCTACCTATGGATTGAATAAGATCCTTCAAGTAAGTTGTCATCGGTGCATAAAGCAATAAAAATTGCTCCTAAATATGTTTGATCTTTTATTGTAAGGGAAAATTGAGCGTTGTACGAACTTGTGATGGCAAAGTAATAAAAGCGACGGACTGCATAATAAAGGTTTCTATCATAAGGGGCAATATAATGTGACGTTCCTTTGCATTAAGAGTTTAGGCATCCAAAAATAAAAAGCGCATGACAACCTCTGCTTCCCTCTGCGAAGGGCCTATCTTTTAATTTTCGGTATTTACTTTTATGCAAGAGTCAATAGTATGCATTCTCATTTCAACCTCAATTATTCTCTAGTTGGCAAGCATCATGTGGTGGGAAAAAATCTAGGCACATATGACCAGTCAAATATATTTGATCATGAATTATTATTGTTGACAATTATCTCTATGATAAATGAGTTGGGAGGCGAAACACTAAGCCCCTATCTTTCTCTGTGTTCGATGGATGCCATTTATTCTAAGAATATGCTTTGAGTACTAGCAATCATAGAAGACTATATGATGATTGAGTATGTGGAGCTCTTACTTAGACTCTGTTGAATAAGTTGAATTGCGATTGTTTGTTGACTAAGAATATAGGTTGTTGAGTTTCAAGAGAATTCATTGTTTGAACCTTAACATGTGAATTGGTTTCTACTTTAACATGAGAAGTTTTATGAGAAAGAATTGTTGTTATGATGCTAGGAAAAGTGACTGAAATTATCATTGATCAAACTTATGCACTTTGCTAGCATTCACACTTCATAAATTATTTCTTTTATCATTTACCTACTTGAGGACGAGTAGGAATTAAGCTTGGGAATGCTGATACGTCTCCAACGTATCTATAATTTATGAAGTATTCATGCCATGTTTACAACTTTATATGGTTTTGGTGTGATTTGGATGGAACTAACCCGGACTAACGCTGTTTTCAGCAGAACTACCGTGGTGTTGTTTTTTGTGCAGAAATAAAAGTTCTCCAAATGCAACGAAACTTTTTGACGATTTTTTTTGGAACAAAAGAGGCACCAGAAGCTTCGTGGGAGGACCAGAAGGTGAAGGAGGTGAGCACAAGACACCAGGGCGCGCCTGGGGCCCAGGCGCGCCCAGGTGGGTTGTGCTCACCTCGAGGCCCATCTTCGTGTGATTCAACGCTGAAAAATCCTATAAATAGGGAAACCATCAGAAATAACCCTAGATCAGAAGTTTCACCGCCGCAAGCCTCTGTAGCCACGAAAAACCAATCTAGACCCCGTTCGGGCACCCTGCTGGAGGGGGAAATCATCACCGGTGGCCATCTTCATCATCCCGACGGCCACCATGATGAGGAGGGAGTAGTCCACCCTCGGGGCTGAGGGTTTGTACCAGTAGTTATGTGTTTAATCTCTCTCTGTCGTGTTCTTGAATTGGCACGACCTTGATGTATCACGAGCTTTGTTAATATTTTTCGATCATATGGTGTTTTCCCCTCTCTATATTGTTGTGATGAATTGATTTTTCCCTTTGAGATTTCATTTTACCGGATTGAATACTTTTATGGATTTGAGAACACTTGATGTATGTCTTGCTATGAATACCCGTGGTGACAATGGGGTATCATATTGATTCACTTGGTATGTGTTTTGGCACTCAAGTCGCGGATTCCCGAGGTGACATTGGGGTAATCTATGCATAGGGGTTGATGCATGTTCTCATCTTTGTTTCTCCGGTAGAAATCTTGGGGCACACTTTGAGGTTCTTTGTGTTGGATTGAGTATTATGAATCTGAAATTGTTTGATGCATATCGTATAATCAACTCACGGATATTCGCGGTGACATTGGAGTATCTAGGTGACATTAGAGTTGGTTGATGTGTATCATATGGTGTTATTTTAGTATGAACTCTTGGTTAGATCGATCGGAAATAATAGCTTGGTGTTATTTTAGTACGAATTCTAGGATAGATTGATCGGAAAGAATAGCTTTGAGGTGGTTTTGTACCCTACAAACAATTTCTTCTTATGTTCTCCGCTAGATAGGAACTTTGGAGTGATTCTTCATCGCACGTTGAGGGATGGTTATATGATCCATTTATATTAGCATTGTTGAGAGATTGCACTAGCGAAAGTACAGACCCTAGGCCTCATTTTCAAGCATTGCAATACTGTTTGTGCTTCGTTTTATCAATTACTACCTTGCTGTTTTTTATTGTTCCTATTACAAAAATCAATATCTACTATCATTACTATGCTTGTATCACCATCTCTTCGCCGAACTAGTGCACCTATACAAATTACCATTGTATTTGGTGTGTTGGGGACACAAGAGACTTTTTGTTATTTGGTTGCAGGGTTGTTTGAGAGAGACCATCTTCATCCTACGCCTCCCACGGATTGATAAACCTTAGGTCATACACTTGAGGGAATATTGCTACTGTCCTACAAAACTCTGCGCTTGGAGGACCAACACGAGTCTACAAGAATAAAGTTGCATAGTAGACATCAGTGTCAAGCTCTCGGGCGGCTAGGTAGATCCTGTCCTACACGTGGCAGCCTGTTGGAGAAGAGATTACCTTTAATGACACCCGTCCCAGAGGCGTGTCATGCAAATATGAGGTAGTTAGGCAAGCGGTGGAGGAACCTTGCCGGGGCTACCTCTCCACTTGACACATATGATAACATTTATGACATTTTGTCCTAACTACCAGAGTTAGGTATGATAGCACTGTTGGCTATCTAATCCTCGTATAATGACTGTTTTGCCACTGTGATCACCCCTTAAGCTATAAATGGAGGCCCGAGGTAACCTAGCAAAGGATTCGATCTTTTGATCCCCTAGCACTTGTACACGCGTAGCTGCTCTCCCCGAGGCACCCTTGCCGGGCTTGAGTGCTCCATGTCTTCGTGTTCCCACAGATCAATCAACCAAAGCAGGAGTAGGGTATTACGCTGCTTAGCGGCCCGAACCTGGGTAAAAAAGAGTCTTCCTCACCGCGCTGCCCTGCTGCCTCTGCTCTTTGTGCAATGTGATCGTTGCCCTGCCGAACCACAAAGGGACTGCCGTGCCCCATAGGTGATCGTGCTCCACCACGACAACAGGTCATGGCATTTGGTGTGAAGTCGAGGAGACGGAACCCATATGTGTACATTATCTCAGAGAAGAAATCAGAGAAACGGGGGACAAGCCTGTAAGAAAAGTATGTGGTGAAGAAGGGATATTTGTCCTTGTCAGATTTCACAGATCTAGGAAGGACTTGTGGCGCAGGGTGAGCCGTCGTCTCCTTCCCCTACATGATCGAGTACTGCTCCACCAAGTTGTTGTGCTTCAGCACTGTCACGAAGACAACATTATTCCTCCGCAGCGCCGCCATCTCCTCCTTCCTCGCCTCTACTTCTGGGTCGACTACTTTTTCTGGCTTATCTTGGCCCTTCTTTGGTGCCATGATTACTTTCGAGAAGGCGAATTTGGAAGCGAGCGAGGGCGTGGTGCAGCGAAAAAAAGAGCGGTATGCTATGTTCTTGCGCGAGGTTGAAGACGAAGGAGTAGATGGTGTTCTTAGACGTTACTTTTGGGATGACCCACGCTTATATAAAGAAGGAGTAGATGGTGTTATTAGATGTTTTGTACCTGAGCATGAGTAGGAACAAATCCTAAGGAAGTGCCATTCCGAGGCATATGAAGGGCACCATGCGAGAGACATAACTACACACAAGGTATTGCAATCTGGTTTTTATTGGCCAACTCTCTTCAAAGATGCACGTAAGTTTGTCCTTTCTTGTGATGAATGTCAAAGAATTGATAATATTGGTAGACCTCAAGAAATTCTTATGAATTATTCACTTGTTATTGAGCCATTTGATGTTTGGGGTTTTGATTATATGGGACCTTTTCCTTCCTCTAATGGATACACACATATTTTGGTTGTTGTTGATTATGTTACTAAGTGGCTAGAAGCTATTCCAACTAGTACTGCTGATCATAACACCTCTATTAAAGTGCTTTAGGAAGTTATCTTTCCGAGGTTTGGAGTCCCTAGATATTGAATGACTGAAGGTGGTTCGCATTTTATTCATGTTGCATTCCGTAAAATCCTATCTAAATATGATGTCAACCATATAATTCCATCACCTTATCATCCTCAGACTATGTAACGAGCCGACCCGAAAACGGTCAAGTCTCTGTGTATCTGTACCATCCCAAGATCATGCTGGCACACACAGTACATTGATATAATTATCAAAGTTCAATCACACCTGATTTATTACACGAATCTCATATAGAGTCTTTATTACATCAGAATAAATTCGACCGAAGGCCAACTCATGAGAAAAAACTATTGTGAAAGCGTAGATGAAAAGCGAGTCCATCCGACTCCAAAGGGCAATCACTGAGCATGGATCGTAGCCTCACTCCTGGTCAGAATAATCCTCTGCAACATAAGACGTTGCAGCCGTGTATGTCAGCATTTTGGATATGCTGGCAAGTCACTTGATCATGTATTACCTATGATTTTATTGCATTAGATGTTATCCTCCCCACCATGCATGCTAGTAGGTGAATTTGAATTATGTTCTTGAGTAGTATCATGTGGTAGGTTGAATCCAAATCCCCATGTTACTATTGGAAATATGCCCTAGAGGCAATAATAAAGTGGTTATTATTATATTTCCTTAATCATGATAAATGTTTATTATTCATGCTATAATTGTGTTGATTGGAAACTTAAATACATGTGTGAATACATAAGCAAATACCAAGTCCCGAGTAAGCCTCTACTAGACTAGCTCGTTGATCAAAAGATGGTTAAGGTTTCCTGACCATAGACATGAGTTGTCATTTGATAACGGGATCACATCATTAGAAGAATGATGTGATGGACAAGACCCACCCGTTAGCTTAGCATATGATCATTCAATTTATTGCTACTGCTTTCTTAATATCAAATACATATTCCTTCGACCATGAGATCATGCAACTCCTGGATACCGGAAGAATACCTTGTGTGCTATCAAACATCACAACATAATTGGGTGATCATAAAGATGCTCTACAGGTATCTCCGAAGGTGTCTGTTTAGTTGGCGTGAATCGAGATTGGGATTTGTCACTCCATATGACGGAGAGGTATCTCTGGGCCCTCTCGGTAATACAACGTCACAAGAAGCTTGCAAGTAAAGTGACTAAGGAGTTAGTTACGAGATGATGTACTACAGAACAAGTAAAGAGACTTGCCGGTAACGAGATTGAACTAGGTATTGAGATACCGACGATCGAATCTCGGGCAAGTAACATACTGACAGACAAAGGGAACTATGTATGTTGTCATAAAGATTCGACCAATAAAGATCTTCATAGAATATGTAGGAACCAATATGGGCATCCAGGTCCCGCTATTGGTTATTGACCGGAGAAGCGTCTCGATCATGTCTACATCATTCTCGAACCCGTAGGGTCCGCACGATTAACATTCGTTGACGATATAGTATTATATGAGTTATGTATGTTGGTGACTGAATGTTGTTCGGTGTCCCAGATGAGATCACGAACATGACGAGGAGCTCCGAAATGGTCCGGAGGTAAAAATTGATATATAGGACGAAACTATTTGGTCTCCGGAAAGGTTTCGAAATGCACCGGAGTTTTATCGGAGTGCCGGAAGGGTTCCGGGAGGCCACCGGTACTTGGTGGGCCTCATGGGCCAAAGGAGGGAGGCGCACCAGCCCACTAGGTGGTTGGGCGCGGTCCACCTCCCCTGGCCACACGCCAAGGAAGGAAAGGGGGCGCCAAGGCAGGGTAGCCGCCGGCCCCTCCCCTGCCATCTCCTCCACCCCTAAAGAAGGAAAGTGGGGAGGCGCCTAGGGCAGGCGCCCAGGGCGGCCCCCGGCCCCCTTGGGGGCGCACCTAGGAAGCCTCCCCTCCCCCTCCACCTATATATATATGTGAGGATAGGAGGGGGCAACACTCACCATGAATCCCCAAGCCGTGTGCGGCGCCCCCTCTCCCTCTAGTTCTAGTTTCTCCTTCGTCCACGTCCCTTGTGCTTGGCGAAGCCCTGCGGAGAAGTTTCACCACCACCGTCACCACACCTTCGTGCTGCCGGAACTCATATACTACTTCGCCTCTCTTGCTGGATCGAGAAGGCGAGGACATCATCGAGCTGAACGTGTGCTGAACGCGGAGGTGCCGTACGTTTGGTACTTGATCGGGACGGATCGTGAAGGTGTACGACTACATCAACTGCGTGGATAAACGCTTCCGCTTAGTGATCTACAAGGGTATGTAGATGCTCTCCCCTCTCATAGCTATGCAACTCCATGGATAGATCTTGCGTGTGCGTAGATTTTTTTTTATGCAACGTTCCCCAACAGTGGCATCAGAGCCAGGTCTATGCGTAGATGATATGCACGAGTAGAACACAAAGGAGTTATGGGCGGTGAGGTTCATATTGCTTCCCACCAATGTCTTATTTTGATTCAGAGGCATTGTGGGATGAAGCGGCCCAGACCAACCTTACATGTCCACGCACATGAGACCGGTTCCACCGACTGACATGTAACTTGTTTTGCATAAAGGTGGCTGGCGGGTGTATGTTTCTCCTACTTTAGTTGAATCAGATTTGACTACGGCGGTCCTTGAAGAAGGTTAAATAGCAACTTGATAATCACCGGTGTGGCTATGCGTAGGTAAGAGCGGTTCTTGCGAGTTGACCGTAGCAGCCACGTAAAACTTGCAACAACAAAGTAGAGGACGTCTAACTTGTTTTTGTAGGTCATGTTGTGATGTGATATTGTCAAGATGTGATGTGATATATGTTGATGTATGAGATGATCATGTTTTGTAATAAGTTCACGACTTGCATGTCGATGAGTACGACAACCGGCAGGAGCCTTAGGGTTGTCTTTAATTATTGTATGACATGCGTGTCAATCACTAATCGCCATGTAATTGCTTTACTTTATCGCTATGTGTTAGCAATAGTTGTAGAAGCAATAGTTGGCGAGACGACCCCGACGCAACGATGGAGATCAAGGTGTCGTGCTGGTGACGATGGAGATCATGTCGATGCTTTGGAGATGGAGATCAAAAGCACAAGAAGATGATGGCCATATCATGTCACATATTTTTAATTGCGTGTGATGTTTATCCTTTATACATCTTATTTTCCTTAGAACAAAGGTAGCATTATAAGATGATCCCTTCACTTAATTTCAAGATAAAAGTTTTCTCCTCGAGTATGCACCATTGCTCAAGTTCGTCGTTTCAAAGCACCTCGTGATGATCGGGCGTGATAGACTCTACGTTCACATACAACGGGTGTAAGCTAGTTTTGCACATGTAGAATACTTGGGTCAAACTTGATGAGCCTAGCATGTACAGACATGGTCTCGGAACACTGGAGACCGAAAGGTCGAACGTGAGTCATATAGTAGTATGATCAACATAGACATGTTCACCATTGAAAACTACCCCATCTCACGTGATGACCGGACATGGGTTAGTTGATTTGGATCATGTATCACTTAGACTACTTGAGGGATGTTAATTTAAGTGGGAGTTCATTAGTAATTTGATTATCTGAACTAAAATTTATCATGAACTTAGTCTAAATAGTTTTTGCATATCTATGTTATAGATCCATGGCCCGTGCTACCGTTCCCTTGAATTTTAATGCGTTCCTAGAGAAAGCTAAGTTGAAAGATGATGGTAGCAACTACACGGACGGGGTTCATAACTTGAGGATTATCCTCATTGTTGCACAGAAGAATTATGTCCTTGATGCACCGCTAGGTGACAGACCTGCTGCAGGAGCTGATGCAGATGTTATGAATGTCTGGCAGGCTCGATCTAATGACTACTTGATAGTTCAGTGTGCCATGCTTTACGGCTTAGAACTGGGACTTCAAAGACGTTTTGAATGCCACGGAGCATGTGAGATGTTCCAAGAGCTGAAGTTAATATTTCAAGCTAATGCCCGGGTTGAGAGATATGAAGTCTCCAACAAGTTCTATAACTGTAAGATGGAGGAGAACAGTTCTGTCAGTGAACACATACTCAAAATGTCTGGGTACCATAACCACTTGACTCAGCTGGGAATTGATCTTCTAGTTGAGAGTGTTATTGACAGAGTTCTTTAGTCACTGCCACCAAGCTACAAAGGTTTCGTGATGAACTATAATATGCAAGGGATGACGAAAACAATTCCTGAGCTCTTCGCAATGCTGAAATCGGCGGAGGTAGAAATCAAGAAGGAGCATCAAGTGTTGATGGTTAACAAGACCACTAATTTCAAGAAAAACGGCAAGGGAAAGCAAGGGAACTTCAAGAAGAATGGCAAGCAAGTTTTCGCTCCCGTGAAGAAGCCCAAAGCTGGACCCAAGCCTGAAACTGAGTGCTTCTACTGCAAAAGAAATGGTCACTGGAAGCGGAACTGCCCCAAATACTTGGCGGATAAGAAGGATGGCAAAGTGAACAAAGGTATATTTGATATACATGTTATTAATGTGTTCCTTACTAATGCTCGTAGTAGTGCCTAGGTATTCGATACTGGGTCGGTTGCTCATATTTGTAACTCGAAACAGGAGCTGCAGAAAAAACGAAGATTGGCTAAGGACGAGGTGACGATGCGCGTCAGGAATGGTTACAAGGTCGATGTGATCGCCGTCGGCACGCTACCTCTACATCTACCTTTGGGATTAGTTTTAGACCTCAATAATTGTTATTTGGTGCCAGCGTTGAGCATGAACATTATATCTGGATCTTGTTTATTGCGAGACAGTTATTCATTTAAGTCAGAGAATAATGGTTGTTCTATTTATATGAGTAATATCTTTTACGGTCATGCACCTTTGATGAATGGTCTATTATTGTTGAATCTCGATCGTAGTGATACACCTATTCATAATATTGATGCCAAAAGATGCAAAGTTGATAATGATAGTGCAACTTACTTGTGGCACTGCCGTTTAGGTCATATTGGTGTAAAGCGCATGAAGAAACTCCATGCGGATGGACTTTTGGAATCACTTGATTATGAATCATTTGATACTTATGAACCATGCCTAATGGGTAAGATGATTAAAACTCCATTCTCCGGAACAATGGAGCGAGCTAATGACATTGGAAATAATACATACCAATGTATGCGGTCCAATGAGTGTTGAGGCACACGGCGGGTATCGTTATTTTCTAACCTTCACAGATGATTTGAGTAGGTATGGGTATATCTACTTGATGAAACACAAGTCTGAAACATTTGAAAAGTTCAAAGAATTTCAGAGTGAAGTGGAGAATCATCGTAACAAGAAAATAAAGTTTCTATGATCTGATCGCGGAGGCGAATATTTGAGTTACGAGTTTGGCCTTCATTTAAGACAATGTGGAATTGTTTCACAACTCATGCCACCTGGAACACCACAGCGTAATGGTGTGTCCGAACGTCGTAACCGTACTTTATTAGATATGGTGCATTCTATCATGTCTCTTACCGATTTGCCTTTATCGTTTTGGGGTTATGCATTAGAGACAGCCGCATTCACATTAAATAGGGTACCGTCTAAATCCGTTGAGACGACACCGTATGAACTATGGTTTGGCAAGAAACCTAAGGTGTCGTTTCTTAAAGTTTGGCGATGTAACGCTTATGTCAAAAGGCTTCAACCTGATAAGCTCGAACCCAAAGCGGAGAAGTGCATCTTCATAGGATACCCTAAAGAAACTATTGGGTATACCTTCTACCAAAGATCTGAAGGCAAGATCTTTGTTGACAAGAATGGGTCATTTCTAGAGAAGGAGTTTCTCTCGAAAGAAGTGAGTGGGAGGAAAGTAGAACTTGATGAGGTAATTGTTCCTTCTCTCGAATTGGAAAGTAGCACATTAGAGAAAACTGCTACCGTGATGCCTACACCAACTAGAGAGGAAGCTAATGATGATGATCATGAAACTTCAGATCAAGTTACTACTGAACCTCGTAGGTCGACCAGAACACATACCGCACCAGAATGGTACGGTAATCCTGTCCTGGAAGTCATGTTGTTAGACAACGGCGAACCTACGAACTATGAAGAAGTTATGATGAGCCCAGATTCTGATAAATGGCTTGAGGCCATGAAATTTGAGATAGGGTCCATGTATGAGAACAAAGTGTGGACTTTGGTGGACTTGCTCGATGATCAGCAAGCCATTGATAATAACTGGATCTTCAAGAAGAATACAGACGCCGATGGTAATATCACAATCTACAAAGCTCGACTTGTCGCAAAAGGTTTTCGACAAGTTCAAGGAGTTGACTACGATGAGACTTTCTCACCCGTAGCGATGCTTAAGTCTGTCCGAATCATGTTAGCAATTGCTGCATTTTATGATTATGAAATCTGGCAAATGGACGTCAAAATTGCATTCCTTAACGGATTTCTTAAAGAAGAGTTGTATATGATACAACCAGAAGGTTTTGTCGATCCTAAAGGTGCTAACAAAGTGTGCAAAGTCCAGCGATCCATCTATGGACTGGTGCAAGCATCTCAGAGTTGGAATATACGCTTTGATGAGGTGATCAAAGCATATGGTTTAATACAGACTTATGGTGAAGCCTGTATTTACAAGAAAGTGAGTGGGAGCTCTGTAGCATTTCTGATATTATATGTGGATGACATATTGCTGATTGGAAATGATATAGAATTTCTGGATAGCATAAAAAGATACTTGAATAAGAATTTTTCAATGAAAGACCTCGGTGAAGCTACTTATATATTGGGCATCAAGATCTATAGGGATAGATCGAGACGCTTAATAGGACTTTCACAAAGCACGTACCTTGACAAAGTTTTGAAGAAGTCCAAAATGGATCAGTCAAAGAAAGGGTTCTTGCCTGTATTGCAAGGTGTGAAGTTGAGTAAGAATCAAAGCCCGACCACGGCAGAAGATAGAGAGAGAATGAAAGTCATTCCCTATGCCTCAGCCATAGGTTCTATTATGTATGCCATGTTGTGTACCAGACCTGATGTGTGCCTTGCCATAAGTTTGGCAGGGAGGTACCAAAGTAATCCAGGAGTAGATCACTGGACAACAGTCAAGAATATCCTGAAGTACCTGAAAAGGACCAAGGATATGTTTCTCATTTATGGAGGTGACGAAGAGCTCGTCGTAAAGGGTTACGTCGATGCTAGCTTCGACACAGATCCGGATGACTCTAATCACAAACCTGATACGTATTTATATTGAATGGTGGAGCTGTCAGTTGGTGCTGTTCCAAGCAGAGCGTCGTGGCGGGATCTACGTGTGAAGCGGAGTACATGGCTGCTTCGGAAGCAGCACATGAAGGAGTCTGGATGAAGGAGTTCATATCCGATCTTGGTGTAATACCCAGTGCATCGGGTCCAATGACAATCTTTTGTGACTACACTGGAGCAATTGCCTTAGCAAAGGAATACAGGTTTCACAAGAGAACCAAACACATCAAGAGACGCTTCAACTCCATTTGTGAAAAGGTCAAGGATGGAGGCATAGAAATTTGAAAAGTACATACGGATCTGGATGTGGCAGACCCATTGACTAAACCTCTTCCGTGGGCAAAACATGATCAGCACCAAGACTCCATGAGTGTTAGATTCATTACTATGTAATCTAGATTATTGACTCTAGTGCAAGTGAGAGACTATTGGAAATATGCCCTAGAGGCAATAATAAAGTGGTTATTATTATATTTCCTTAATCATGATAAAGGTTTATTATTCATGCTATAATTGTGTTGATTGGAAACTTAAATACATGTGTGAATACATAAGCAAATACCAAGTCCCTAGTAAGCCTCTACTAGACTAGCTCGTTGATCAAAAGATGGTTAAGGTTTCCTGACCATAGACATGAGTTGTCATTCGATAATGGGATCACATGTGATGGACAAGACCCATCCGTTAGCTTAGCATATGATCGTTCAGTTTATTGCTACTGATTTCTTAATGTCAAATACATATTCCTTCGACCATGAGATCATGCAACTCCCGGATACCGGATGAATACCTTGTGTGCTATCAAACATCACAACATAACTGGGTGATCATAAAGATGCTCTACAAGTATCTCCGAAGGTGTCTATTGAGTTGGCGTGAATCAAGATTGGGATTTGTCACTCCATATGACGGAGAGGTATCTCTGGGCCCTCTCGGTAATACAACATCACAAGAAGCTTGCAATAAAAGTGACTAAGGAGTTAGTTACGAGATGATGTATTACAGAACGAGTAAAGAGACTTACCGGTAACGAGATTGAACTAGGTATGGAGATACCGACGATCGAATCTCGGGTGAGTAACATACCGACAAACAAAGGGAACTAAGTATGTTGTCATAAAGGTTTGACCGATAAAGATCTTCGTAGAATATATAGGAACCAATATGGGCATCCAGTGTAACGCCCACGATGCGGCTATACCTCCCACGTGTCGAGGCACGACTTAGAGGCATAACCGCATTGTGGTTTTGTCGCAAGAAGGGTCATCTTCACACAATCCCATGTAATGAACAAGAAGGGGTAAAGAGAGTTGGCTTACAATCGCCACTTCACACAATGCTTAAGTAAATCATACATCATCCAAGTACACACATAGACCGACTACGGTCAAAACCAAATGAAAAGAAGATAACCCCAAATGCTAGATCCCCGATCGTCCCAACTGGGCTCCACTACTGATCATCAGGAAAAGACACGTAGTAACGTCCAAGATCCTCGTCGAACTCCCACTTGAGTTCGGTAGCATCACCTGCACTGGTATCGTCGGCACCTGCAACTGTTTGGTAGTATCTGTGAGTCACGAGGACTCAGCAATCTCAAAACCCGCGAGATCAAGACTATTTAAGCTTATGGGTAGGATAAGGTAAAGAGGTGGAGTTGCAGCAAGCGCCAAGCAAAAATGGTGGCTAACATACGCAAATAAGAGTAAGATGAGAAGCTACGCAACGGTCGTGAAGCTAGAAGTGATCAAGAAGTGATCCTGAAACTACTAACGTTCAAACATGACCCAAACCGTGTTCACTTCCTAGACTCCATCGAAAAGAGACCATCACGGCTACACACGCGGTGGATGCATTTTAATTAAGTCAAGTGTCAAGTTCTCTACAACCGGATATTAACAAATTCCCATCTGCCACATAACCGCGGGCACGGCTCTCGAAAGTTTATACCCTGTAGGGGTGTCCCAACTTAGCCCATCACAAGCTCTCACGATCAATGAAGGATATTCCTTCTCCCGGGAAGACCCGATCCGACTCGGAATCCCGGTTACAAGACATTTCGGCAATGGTAAAACAAGACCAGCAAGACCGCCCGAATGTGCCGACAAATCCCGATAGGAGCTGCACATATCTCGTTCTCAGGGCACACCGGATGAGTCAAGCTACAAGTAAAACCAGCCCTCAAGTTTCCCCGAGGTGGCCCCGCAGGTTGCTCGGTTCGGACTAACACTCAGAGGAGCACTGGCCCGGGGGGGTTTAAATAAAGGTGACCCTCGGGGCTGCAACTCCCAAGGGAAAAGAATAGGTGGTAGGCAAATGGAAAACCAATGTTGGGCCTTGCTGGAGGAGTTTTATTCAAAGCGAACTGTCAAGGGGGTCCCATAACCCCAACCGCGTAAGGAACGCAAAAATCAAGGAACATAACACCGGTATGACGGAAACTAGGGCGGCAAGAGTGGAACAAAACACCAGGCATAAGGCCGAGCCTTCCATCCTTTACCAAGTATATAGATGCATTAATTTAAATAAGAGATAATATGATATCCCAACATAAACATGTACCAACACGGAGCAAAACTTCAACTTCACCTGCAACTAACAACGCTATAAGAGGGGCTGAGCAAAAGCGGTAACATAGCCAAACAATGGTTTGCTAGGAAGGTGGGTTAGAGGCTTAACATGGCAATAAGGGGGGCATGATAAACAAGTGGTAGGTAGCGTGACATAGCGATAGAACGAACAACTAGCAAGCAAAGATAGAAGTGATATCGAGGGTAATGGTCATCTTGCCTGCAGAGTTCTCAGAGTTGTCAAAAACTTGCTCCTCGTTAGCGTACTCAACAGGTTCCTCGTTCACGAACTCGTCTCCTGGCTCTACCCAAAGCAAGAACACAAGCAACGGAACAACAATCAATCATAGTGCAATGCCCAAGCAACATGATGCAATACATGGCATGGGATGCAAGGTATGATGTGCAATGCATATGGGTACTCCGGAAGGAAAAAGAAGATCAAGACATCAACTTGGCAAACCAAGCATGCCGCTGGAAAGATGAGGTGATTTCGGTCGAAATCGATATAAGGATCACCAGAAACGGATGCACGGTTTGCAAATGACAAGCAAAACAAAAATGATGCAAAACTGCGCTTAACAGCATCATAGCACTTCGAATGCATCATGAAACTATGCTACAGCACTCCAACATAGCAACAAAGCACATGGCATTAAATTATAGGTGAAGCTCTACAAAACATGAACACTGAGCTCCTGCTAGAACTCACTAGAACAAGCCTAAAACAGCATGGCAAAAATGCAAACGATAACAGCTTCATAGACCACCAAGCATGGCATAAACAGCATCAGGTAGCAATGTTTAGAGCTAGCAAACAACATGCTACAGGAACATATCATGGCAAACAAAGGCATGGCATGCTATTACTAAAGGCATAGAACAAAACTCCCTTACTGAACTTTAACCAAAGATGCATGGATAAGATGGTAGCGTCAATGCAAACATGGCAAATGATATGATCAGTTTCAGACGAAAAACAGAGCATGACAGAAACAGATTCATGATAGCAACTTTGCAAGCTCATGCCACTCACCACAAAGCATTTCATGGTGTCACAAGGTAACCAACAGTAAGAAGACATGTCTATGAAGCTAAGCATGGCAAGAGCAAGTTCATAGGGTACATGTATCGCTAGCAACACCCATGGCAAAAATGAACTTTCATGTGAACAATCTGCCAGGAACAATATTTAGCAAAAGTAGAGCATGGAAAAGACAAGCTACACTACTCCATAATTACAACCAGAGGCGTGAATGGATAGAGCATAATCATATCTTCAAAACACTCTTACTGAAGTACCTTAAAATGTGCATGGATCTATTGGTAGCAACAAGACAACATAGCATTCTCTCTCAAAAAAAAAACAAGACAACATAGCATCATAACGTAACATACTAGGTGTCTGAAAACAGCAACATCATGAGGCCTACTTTGCATGCTTGTGCTAGTCACCACAGAGCTCATAAAAATACAAGGCTTACACCTCTGTAAAGATGGCATAGAGATGCTCCAAAAACATATAGACATCATGCTCATAGGATGCACACAAAAAAAATGCAATGAAAAAGACAAATCAGCAAGTTATGACAAGTCCCAGCAGTTAACATCATATAGCACTCTTGCAACGAGGGTTAAGGCATCCATATAGACAGTAACATGTATGAAAATGACACTAACATGAACCGCATCACGAGACGAACATTTCGATATATCATATGCGCAAAACAGAGCTACGGACATGGAGATATGGCATGATGAACAAGTGCATATGATGTTGCAGATTTCGGGACTTAGGAAAACGAGGGGGTCAACCTTCAGATCTAGGGTTCGGCGCGGAGAACGAGGATCGCCGGGATCTCGCCGGAGATGGAGGGAGAGGTGGCCGGAGCTCGGGGTAGCGGATCCGGGGCCGGCCGGCGAGGAAGGAGACGGCGACGGGCGGCGGAGAGGCGGCGGGGCCGGGCGGCGAGGTCCCGCGGCGAGGTGGCGGCGAGCTTGGACGGGGTCGGCGGCGAGCTTCGGTGGAGGCGGGCGGCGGCCGGCGCGAAGGGCGGCGACGGGAGGGTGGCGGCGTGGGAGGAGCCGGGCGGCGCTCGGGCGTGGGGCAGCTCGGGCCGGGGAGGGCCGTGGTCGGGCCCGGCGGGCCCGCGCGGGGAGGCGCGGGGGAGGCCACGTGGCGGCGTGCGGTTGGGTGTGGCGGCGGCGATGCTGATGTGGCGGAGCGCTATTGGACCGGGCGACATGTCCGGTGGACACGTCCAGCGGCGGGGAATTTGTCCGGCGCGCGAGGGGAGGTGGAATAGGGTTAGACCTGCGAATTTGGGAGGGGGATGCATATATATAGGTAGAGGGAGCTAGGAGTGTCCAAATGAGGTGCGGTTTTCGCCCACACGATCGTGATCCAACGACGGAGAGCATGGAGAGGGTTTAGATGGGCTAGTGGGCTGTTTTGGAGGGGTGCTGGGCTGCAATGAGAGAGAGGCTTTTGCGGTGACCCAGTTAACCGTTGGGGCATCAAATGACCTCCAAATGGAACGAAAATTGACAGGCGGCCTACCGGTGATGTACCAAGGCCACTCAACACATCTCGACCCATTCCGAGAATGTTTTTCTCCCGCTCACGAAACGAGATTTGAGGGGTGCGACGGTTGCATGTGGAAGTGTCGGATTCCGAAACGGACAACGGGAAAAAAATGACCGGATGCATGAGACGAACATGAATGCAAATGAGATGCACAAGATGACATGAGATGAAATGCATGACATGAACAAAATGCAAAACGAAAGACAAAACCCAACCACGAAGGAAATATCATATCATATAGCCGGAAATGGCAAGAGTTGGAGTTACAATTAAGGAAAGTTACATCCGAGGCGTTACATCCAGGTCCCGTTATTGGTTATTGACCGGAGAAGCGTCTTGGTCATGTCTACATCATTCTCGAACCTGTAGGGTCCGCACGCTTAAGGTTCATTGACGATATAGTATTATATGAGTTATGTATGTTGGTGACCGAATGTTGTTTGGAGTCCCAGATGAGATCACAGACATGACGAGGAGCTCCGTAATGGTCTGGAGGTAAAAATTGATATATAGGACGATACTATTTGGTCTCTAGAAAGGTTTCGGAATGCATCGGAGTTTTATCGGAGTGCCGGAAGGGTTCCGGGAGGCCACCGGTACTTGGTGGGCCTCATGGGACAAAGGAGGGAGGCGCACCAACCCACTAGGGGCTAAGCGCACTCCACCTCACCTGGCCACGTGCCAAGGAAGGAAAGGGGGGTGCCAAGGCAGGGCAGCTGTCGGCCCCTCCCCTGCCATCTCCTCCACCCCTAAAGAAGGAAAGGGGAAGGAGCCTATGGCAGGCGCAGGGCGGCCACCGGCCCCCTTGGGGGCACGCCTAGGCAGCCGCCCCTCCCCCCTCCACCTATATATATGTGAGGAGAGGAGGGGGCAACACACACCACGAATCCCCAAGCCGTGTGCGGCGCCCCCTCTCCCTCTAGTTCTAGTTCCTCCTTCGTCCACGTCTGTTGTGCTTGGCGAAGCCCTGCGGAGAAGTTTCACCACCATCGTCACCACGCCATCATGCTGCCAGAACTCATCTACTACTTTGCCTCTCTTGCTGGATCGAGAAGGCAAGGACGTCAACGAGCTGAACGTGTGTTGAACGTGGAGGTGCCGTACGTTCGGTACTTGATCGGGACAGATCATGAAGGTGTACGACTACATCAACCGCATTGATAAACGCTTTCGCTTAGTGATCTACAAGGGTATGTAGATGCTCTCCCCTCTCGTAGCTATGCATCTCCATGGATAGATCTTGCGTGTGCGTAGAATTTTTTTCCATGCAACGTTCCTCAACAGTTACCATTGCCCGGGACGTTGTAGTTATTTTGCTATGCTTCATAGACGGGGTTGGTTGAGTGAATTACATGGGAGATGTGAGAGTAAAGTTCATGACTACAACCCCAAACTTTGGGTACCAGGCTAGAGTTCAGTACAACCTTCCATCCACAGACAGATGGGCAGACTGAGAGAGTCAATCAGATTCTGGAGGACATGTTGAGAGCTTGTGCACTAGATTATAGATCTAGTTGGGATGATAATTTCCCTTACGGAGAGTTCTCATACAATAACAGCTATCAAACCAGTTTGAAGATGGCCCCTTTTGAAGCTTTGTACGGAAGGAGGTGTTGAACAATATTGATGTGGGACGAAGTTTGAGACCGTAAATTGTTCAGACTAGATTTAATCCGAGATTCAGAGAGAAAGTCAAGTTGATCCGTGACAGACTCAAGATAGCCCAGTCCAGGTAGAAGAGTTGTGCTGATGCTAAACGCAAGGAAGTAACCTACAAATTCGGAGACAGAGCATATCTTCGTGTGTCTCCACTTCGTGGAGTCAAAGGGTTTGGAGTTAAATGAAAGCTAGTACCACGATTTTGGGGCCATACCGAGTTTTAGAATGGATGGGTGAAGTTGCCTACAAGTTGGAATTACCCGAATCTTTGTGTGGAGTTCATGATGTGTTTCATGTTTCCCAGTTGAAGAAGTGCCATGCAGAGATGGCCAATATTCCCCTAAGATATATAGTGCCCCTGGAGACAATTCAATTGGAGAGTGACTTGACTTATGAGGAGAAACCCGTCAAGATTCTCGAGTTTGCGAACAGAGTTACCCGCAACAAGGTCATCAAGTTTTGCAAGGTTCACTGGAGTCACCATACCGAGGAGGATGCCACCTAGGAACGAGAAGAAGACCTCCGACAAGACCACCCACACATTTTTGTTAGCCAGCCTGAATCTCGAGGGCGAGATTCATCATAAGGGGGATAGGTTTGCAACATCCCAATTTTTAATTTGGATGTTTTACTATTCATCATATGCATATCATGTCATTTTGCATTTTTTTATATTTTATTCTGGTTTTATTCGAGTAATTTTTTCACTCAAGAAAACAATGAGAGAGAAGATAATATGACATCTTCAAATACTTGAGTTGGGAAAATATATTTTTATTGTAACTTTCTATTTTTGAGTTCTAAGAAAATTATTTTTAACACTAAAATATACTCCCTTCGTTCCAAAATATAGTGCTTCCTCTATTTCCGTGCTTCAACTTTGGCCATAAATTTAACCAACGAGACCGACTGCGGCGAGAGCAAAAGTTATACCAATGAATTCGTATTCAAAAGAAGTTTTCAATTATATATTTTTTTCTTCCGCCGTAGTCGGTCTCATTGGTTAAATTTATGGTCAAAGTTGGACCTCGGGAAGCGCGAGCGCACTATATTTCGGAATGGAGGGAGTACTCTTTTGTAAAACATTTTTAACTATTATTTTTGGGCAAGAAAATATTTCACACAAGTCCTTGTATTAGAGGAGGATTCTAAAAAAATTTACTGTAATTTTTACATCTCAATTACTATTTTATTCTAGACCAAAACTCTAGTCTGTTTATATATATATATATATATATATATATATATATATATATATATATATATATATATATCACGGGATCAGAATATTATTCTGATCACAACCTGAACTTCCTGTGTTATACAACCTGAACTTCCCTCTGTAGGAACCCGACCTTCGGGCTATCTTCGCAACCGTGTCTCCCTGCGCGAATTATTCTGGTCAGTCGTGTTCTATGTGATGTAAGTGTGATCTGCAAACGGTTTTTAGCAACTAAATGCCCGTTTTAAATAGGAATCTCGCTCATTGGCGGATTTTGCTCTCGGGTCGTGATGAACATGCGTCTGTTACAATTTTATTGTCTGAGTTGCTTGACCTGAACTTCCCCCAGTGCTAGGTTGAACTTCCGCAAACATTGCCTAAATGGGGCTTGCAATATACCGTTGGAAAGCTATGGACACGAGTATCATGACCCAAACTTTTGGCAAAATGTAAGCCATTTAAGAGCAGTTTTGAAAACCGTTTTTTCTTCATACAAAAAACGTGAACCGTATTTTCGATCCAATTTCTAAACCGTTTATCGGAATGACGCAAATAATATGGCGTTAGAAAGCTGCTGCAAATCCGCTCCTTCCACATGTAGAAAGTTTTCTCAAATTCCATATGGTTAAAGAGTAATTTGAAAAATCATAGAATTTCGCAAACCGAACAGCCGAGTTCGTATATTCAATGCCATTTCTAAACGGCTAATCCAATTGAGGCAAATGATATGGCGTTGGAAAGCTTATGAAAATGCGCTACTTTTTCATGTTGAAAGTTTTTTCTAATTTTGAACGGTTGAAAAGTAATTTAGAAAATGGTATAAGTTCCACCGAGTTCGTATTTTTGAGCTAATTTTTTAACCGTACTTCCGAATGCAGCAAATGATATGGCGTTGGAAAGCTTGAGGAAATGCGAAACTTTTTGGTATATATTGTTTCTCCCAATTCTTTACGGTTTTAAGTCAATTTTGAAAATGGCTAAAAATGTATATTCGTCGTAATTTCTACAAACTTTATCGGAATGGGGCAAATAATATACCGTTGAAAAGCTACGGAAAATGCGGAACTTTTTCATGTTGATGGTTTTCTCTGATTCCTAGCTGTTTTCAAGTAATTTCGAAAACGGCGAGATCATTCGTTCTGCCTTTATCGCGAAACAGATTCTTCGAAAATTCACCATGTGAAGAACTTGAACTTCTCGGCATGTCTACTTGAACTTCACTTTGTTTTTCACGTGCTTTTTTTTCTCGTAGCTCTCCATCCACTCACCGGAATTGAGCAACTGATATACCGATGGAAAGCTGTTGTAAACACACAACTTTCCCGTGTTGATCATTTTTTCATACTCACGACAATTTTAAAAGTTTTTCTTCTGAAATTCATTCAGTGTTGTAGTTGAAATTCCTGCTGTTTTCACGTTGAACTTCTGTGACGTATTTTCGTTTGTAACTTTCTCATCCATTCGACAGTGTTACACAAATGATATTCCTTTTGTACAAACCTCTCTCACAATAATTTTTTTAACTTTCTCCGACCGAGGCGAACTTATAACAACAACAAAATTGGACCTTGCCTTTTAATTCATTTTTCTCATATTAAACACACACCATGTAGTACATGAACTTTTTCCATTTTTATAATTTGAAATTTTTATTTTCTTTTTGAAATAAAATTGCTCCCAAATAATAATTGAACTTCTTTGTGGATTGAGAGAATTATTTTAAAACGCAAAAAAACAATTTCTTTTTTGTGTTTTCGAGCATGGAAATACAAGGTGAACCTCTCTCGCAAGAATTTTTGAACTTCCCCGGAAAGAGCACTTGAACTTCTTTCAACAAACCTTTTAAGCTTTTATTTTTCTATACTTTTTATTCTCACCTGAAATGCATTCCTTGCAGTACTTGAACTTCTCGTTGTTTTCACTATGAATTTCTGTCGCATTTTCGTGTATACGTCGAATTACACGCAATTGAAGGTCGGACGTCATTTCTTGCCATTTTAAAACATGTAATTGGAGGTCGGACGTCCCGCAATATAAATTCTGAACAACATACACCAATTTGTTTTAACCGTTTTTCGGAATAGAGCATGTGATATACCCTTTGGAATAGAGCATAGGATATACCGTTTCGAAAGTTTTTTAATACATTGTGAACCTCTCTCACACGAATTTCTGAACTTTCCCGGGCCGAGCACTTGAACTTCTAGCAACAAAATTTTTACCTTTTTATTGTATTTTTCACATACGAAACACACACCATGCAGTACGTGAACTTCCGGTTGTTATCACTTTGAACTTCTCTCTGGTTTGAGAGAATTATTTTAAAACACCAAAAACAACATATTTTGTATGTGTTTTTGGACATCTAAATACACGGTGAACCTCTTTCAGAAGAATTTTTGAACTTTCCTGGGCCGAGCACTTGAACTTCTAGCAACAAAACTTTTAGACTTTGCCTTTTTATTGTATTTTTCTTATACGAAACACACACCCTGCAGTACGTGAACTTCCGGCAGTTATCACTTTGGACTTCTCTTTGTTTCGCTTTAGTAATGGAAAAAATCTGAGTTTTTATAGACATCGACCCGCTCTAACTTTTTACAAAAAAAAATTTATAGTTTTTTCCACTTTCTACGATTTGGTTTTTTGTCTCGCGACATTTTTAGGCATTTTTTTGTTGTGAGTGAAATGGCCTAGACGGTCCTTTTTTTCGTTGATGAATTTCTTCAGTATATGGTACACGTGAACTTATGAATTTCTAAAACATGAACTTCGCATTTATATCTAAAACATGAATTTTTAAAACATAACGGTTAAGCTTTTGTTTCGAACAACATGCACCATTTTGTTTTAACCGTTCTTCAGAATAAGAATATTTATACACCTTTGAAAAGTTGTTGAATAGGAGACACTTTTTAATGTAGAGCATTTTTGTTTCAAATTGGTAATGGATTGAGAGAATTATTTTAATTCACACAAAAAAAAGATTTTTTGTGTGTTTTTGCACATGTAAATACACGGTGAACCTCTCTCACAAGTTATTTTGAACTTCCCCGGGGCGACCACTTGAACTTCTAGAAACAATTTTTTTGGAGTTTTTCTGTTTATTCTTTTTTTCTATCACTAAACACACACCATGCAGTACGTGAACTTCGGGCTGTTATCAATTTGAACTTCTCTATGTTTCGCTTTTAGCAAGGGAATTTTTTAAGTTTTTTATAGACATCGAACCGCTCTAACTTTTTTTATTTGAACTTCTTTTGTGTATGTTTATAAATGTGAAAATTGGAGTTTTGTTAGAAACATCGAACTTCTTCATTATTTTGAATTGAACTTATTGGTTTTATTCTTTAGTAACCGAAAAAAAAATCTGATTTTTCAAATAAATATCAAACTGCTCCACTTTTTCAAATTGAACTTCTTGGTTTTATTCTCTATTAACAAGAGAACCTGAGTTTTATTATATACATTGAACTACTACCTTTTTTTAAATTGAACTTCTTAATTTTAATCTTTAGTATTGG